>BSBM01000372.1:42565000-43765000 GCA_027924585.1 Larix kaempferi | reverse complement strand
AAGTCCACGGATGATACAATCCTCTTACTCTCGGAGACATCTGTCTGCGGATCACTTTAGGACTAAAGTCCACGGATGATAAAATCCTCTTCTTTCTTGGAGACATCTTGTCTACGGCTCCTTTTAGAACATATGTTCAGGGATGATGCAATCCCCTTGTCACCTTATACCCTGTCTAAGGACCATCCACCAACCTTTCTATTGGCATCACTAATATAGGTATCCTCATCATCGACCTCATTGTCGATGCAGGCAATCTCATCATGAGTGATCACATCACTCCCCCTTTCGAGGAGGGTCCTTCTGAACTATATTAAGTTTGTCTCAGAAAACTTTACTTGAGGTAGAGGTTTGGTTAGTACATCGGATCGGTAGATGTTTGGTTAGTACATCGGTAACTTGTTACAAATTCGAACTTTATAGTCCTTTTCTGCACCATATTTTGTATATAGAAATGTCAGATCTCTATGTGCTTTGACTTATCATGGAACACTGGATTCTCTGCCATCTTGATACAACTCTGTTTGTCACATAGTATCACAGTTGGGTCTATCTCTAAATCAGAGAATCCTGTAGCCATACTGCTTCACAACTAGCAGAGCAAGCAACCATATATTCTGCTTGTGCTAGGGGCCATACTGGGCTGCTTCCTGCTAAACCACAAGATCATGACTGATCCCAAACAATAACATCCTCTCGATGTGCTCTACCTGTCTGATACACTTTCTGCTCAATCAACATCTGTTTAAACCATCTGAAGTCATGATCTCCAAAATAGCATAGATCAACATCTATCGTATCCTTTAGGTACCTCATCACATGCTTTGCAACTATCAGGTGAACACATCTAGTTTCCACTAGATACTGACTCAAGGTGTTCACAGCAAAGCTTATATTTGATCTAGTATTTGTTAGATACATCAATGACCCAATAATTTGTCTGTATAGAGTTATATACACTAACTCTGATGAGTCATTCACTAACAACTTCAAGTTGGAATCCATGAGATTGGACATTCCAACATATCAATTCCTTTTAATACTTCTCGGCATACTTTCCCTGGTTTGAGAAATATTCCTTCTAAGCCTTTCCATACTTTCGGACCTAAGAAGTAATGCATCAATCTGAGATCTTTCATTTTCATTTCTGCAGCCATCTTCTTCTTTCTTTTGATGATCTGTTTCTCATTCCTTGTCAGAAAGAGATCATCGTCATACAATAATGGTATGATAGGTTCATCATCCACAACCTTAAGGTAAAGGTTAGGGTCAGCTTTACTTTTGGTAAAGCCCAAGCTTATCAAGAGATTATCAATTCTCCCTTTGTGACTGAACATCATTCACACTCTGCATTGAATGATCTTCTGCATATCTATCTGTGTCGTCTCTCGTTAGATGGGTCTACTAATATGAGCCTCAATATCATTCGAGCTCTGTGGTGAGTTCCTTCTTGCATCCATGTCATCTGTGTATAGAAACCATATTCAACCTTGTAGAAAGGTTGAGATCCACATCACCCATGGTGATCATTAATCTCATCAATTGATTATCGATCCTGGGAACCCATACAGAACCTGATTCACACTTCTTCTTTAATTACACCATTAAGAGAATGGTCTAGCCACTTGGATCAAACATCTCATCATGATTCTCTTCCTCTTTCTAAGAGAATCTTCTAGCCACAAGCCTTCTATAGTGTGTTTGATTTGTAAATCTTTTTTGTTGAACATCCATCGCTTGTTCATCGTTCATCATTCATCATGATCTTTCCTACAAATCAAAATTAAGTACATGATTAGTAATACTTCGTAATCATCAAATCATATTGACATGATAACCTATTATGCATATAGATATCATTTACATAGTTATGCAACTATTTTGACCAATTCTTTGGCACAACACTTTCCCATATCCTGTATGCATACAATGGCTATCTAGATGCCTTCCATCTCTACCAGAACATACTATCGAGAGTGTGCACAGCTCTCAGCATGTCAGCAAAGAGGTTTCATTCTAGACAAGCAACAATGGAACGTTTGTCCAACTTACCAATCATATTCTTATTAGTAGTATAATGTTCAATGCTCTATGAATGTTTACACTCACCATCATGTATTCTAGGAATACAAATATGCATACAACCTATTACAGGCAGTATCATTTACTATTTCAAATAACAACTCAAATACTTATCTTTTATGTTTGTGTGGTTGCCTCCCGCTTGATCTTATGTATGTCTTTTGAACTTCTATTCATTCTGTACCACTGTGCATGCTCAAGTGTCATCCTCATGATCTCATACACAAACATACATTCATTAGTATGTTATCAAAACATTCTAATTCTAAATAATCTTGAATATGTATAGTCATGATCATTAGTATTCAGGGTTTCAAGGAAGTCTTATTTTTACTCATGCATATTCTTGTTTGATCATAGTACTCTTCTGGTTAATTAAATCATCAAGACAAGAGACATAATATGCATAAACCCTTGATTACTAAATTTATGAATAAGTATAACCAATCATACCAAGTATACTTATATAAGAGATCCAAACACAAGGTAAGATTCTAACTTGACATAAGAAAACATACCTGGATTAGTATACCTGCTTAGTTATGTACAACATACCTAAACAATCTCTTCAATGATTTAGAGATTTTGAGATAGAACCTGCATGTCTCATAGGTTAAGCATAATATAACAAAATCATACATACCTCGTAAGTAGAACAAATATTATGGATGAGTCTTTGTCTTCATGATGTCATGGTCATAAAACTTGATTTGTCTTTTGTGATGTACCTGTATCTTGTTAGCAGACAACATCAACCTCACACAACACCATGATGCAGTAGTACAATCATATAGCCCTAATCAATGAATGTCTTCGATCATTCACATGCATTCATACTGTTACTAGGGTGATAAGACAATTCTAACATTAATCAAGATTGTACTAATAAATAATATGAAGACAAACACATCATGAACTTAATCAAGAATCAGATTTCAAGACATACCTGAACCTCCTTAAGTCATACTTGTCAAGACTTCTTGTAGTCTTCTTATGTAAGGCCTTAGCCTCAACTCCCCCTGAAACTTGATCTGGAGCTTGATTAGGGTTTGCTAGAGAAACCCTAAAAATTCAATCTTTGATTTTCACACTTCTGAATGGATGGAACGATGTGTCTTGCTAGCATACTTCAATTTTGAAGTCTCCAAAATTTGACCCCTCAAAATTGCCTACGAAACTTCTGGATCTTCTGGACAGGAACCCGAACTAGGGTTTGGTGAATCCCACCCTTCTATCCAATCAAAAGGTTCGATCCAAGGCTCTAAACTCTTAATTTTCTGAGGAGCTTCCAGGCGTGGTTACAGACTTCAAAAATTGCAAATTTTTGTTGAAGCCCTAATTTTCCATCTTTCCGATCAAAATCCCGAACTGGGATTTGATCAAGCCTGGTCTTCTACCCAACCAAAAACTTTGATCTTGGTCTCTAAATTTTTATTTTCCTGAGTAACATTCAGCCGTGGCTTCCGATTCCAAAAATTCTAACTTTCTCTGAAACCCTAAATTCCGGAAGCCATGAATGAAGGTACTCCAAAAATAATTTTGTTTTGACATAAATATGTACCTGATTGTTTCTGCTATAACTCCGAAATTTTCACTCCAGAGGGTCTGAAAAACTGTTTCTGTGGTAGCCTGACCTGTCATCTTTCCATCCCGACAGGTCTGACCTCAATTGGATTTTATGAGAGAGAGTTATGCCAAGTGTTGCAACGTGACCTGTTTATGGGATAAAACAGGAGAGCGGACTTGTACGGAGTTCCACATGTCACTGGTTCAACTTCAGACTCTGAAAACGTTTCCTGAGCTATTACAGTCTGTGTACTACTTGTCACTTTTTACGAAATTTCATTTGGATATTCCTATCCCAAGTTGTGCCAAGTGTCGCAACGTGACCTGTTTATGGGATAAAACAGGAGAGCGAACTTGTACGGCGTGCCACGTGTAACTGGTTCAACTTCGGCCTCTGAAAAGGTTTCCGGAGATAGTACATTCTATGTAATACCTATCACTTTTTATGAAATTTCATTTGGAGCTTCCTAGACCAAGTTATGACCTTTTTTCCTAGGTCACCTGATTCTGACTGATATCTGGAAGAGGCAGAAACCCTAACTTGTACTGATCATAACTTACAAAGTACAACGAATCTGAGGGTACTCTTTGGACAAACTATACCTGGATATGTTATCTACGACCTATAAAGGTTTCAGATCCTGAACCTTCTCCAAAATGGATTTATGGCGAAAGTTCCACGATGATTGGTTTTTGCTATATAAAACCCTAACCTTCAAATTGTTGTAAGTAAAGCAAGTGTCGTAAGTGCCATACATTGCCTTCCTTCAGGTTAGCTTTGATACCATGTTAATATTTAATATGATAAGACAGAAAATAGCAGCATTTCATTCCATTTCACAATAATAGCATATACAGGATCACTGAAGAAACAACAAGCACAGCATAAACACAAGAGACACAAATTTATCCTGGGAAACCCTCATAGGGCTAGAAAAACCCAGCAAAGCTTCCTCAATATAGATGACCAGCAATATACAAAGATGCAAACCCTAAGCATAAGCTCCTCCTTCTCCATAGCAGACCTCTCCTCCACAAGTGCGCCATTCTCAAAATGAGTGAGTGTATAAAATGAGGAATACACCTCCTCTATTTATACACTACTCCGACTTATCTTTTACACAAAACATGTAGGCTCGTATTTAACCAATGGGTTAAATACCCCACTACAAATGACTGGGCTGACCCCTCTAGGGTGGTCTAATAACCCTTTGACCCACATAACACATACATGGCCGACCCCCACTAGGGAAGTCTAATAACCCGAGTTACCACATTCCGACGGAGGAATAAACATCTCCGGATATACAATAAGGTTCTTCAAGGAGGAATAAAACATCTCCAGAATAATAAAGTTCAAATATAATATTCTTTGAGCTTACAATATCTCAACAAAAAGAGAATCAATCACCTAAACAAAATGGATGAATCCTTTGGATGCATATGCCTCCATATATCTGATGATCTATTGTTTCATACTGATGGAGTGAAGTCTCCAAATGATTTATGGATAAATTTGAGGAGTCTTTTTGGCAAACAAGACGAACTAAGAGGCTACATTCTTGAGAATGAATTGGTTTCCCTTCAACCTAGCAATTTCGAGAGCATCCAAGATTTCTTCTCCAAATTTCAGAATTTGGTTTTGCATTGCAAGCAATGTGGCATCACTAAAAGTGATGAGCAATTGATACTCTCTATATTGAGCAAACTTGGATCTCAATTTTCTGTCTTTGTATCTACCTTTCATTCTGTTTGAATGTCCATCCCTGGATGGAAGTTTCCCACCTTAAGTGACTTTACTGAAGCTCTCACTCAAGAAGAGAACAAACTATTTCAAATGGGTGCCATCAAAACCTCCAGCGATCTAGCTATTTTAGCTGGTGAATCAAGTGGAGCGAATGCAAAAGGGGGACAAAAAGGAAAAGGCAAGAAACCTTCAAGATCCAAGAATGACAAACAAAAGAGACTAAATTGTACCTACTGCAAGAGAGGAAACCATCCTGAGCATGCCTGCATGCATAAGAATATTGATCTTCTAACCAAGCTTCTTGAACAAAACCAAATTGTTGTTCCAAAAGAAGCAAAGATGTCTGATTCTGGAAGTGGATTTGATGATTGTCATGCATTGATGGCTGGTTTTTCAAAGACAAAAGCTCTCCTCATAGATTTTGGAACTTCCAACCACATGATGGCACAAGAAGAATCCTTCTCCTCTTTGGATCTCCATGATGGGCCTACCATTCACATGGGAGACAACTCTCAGATTTCTGCCAAAGGTTTGGGTACAGTTCATATGGAGCATGGTAAGTTAAAAAATGTCTTATTTGTTCCTTCTCTTATAGCTAATTTGTTGTCAGTATATCAAATGACTCATACAGGATCTCCAAAACAAGTAATTTTTGGTCCAGACACAGTAGAGATTACGAAAATCTCCACTGGAAAGGTTATAGCGAATGGGATTGCTAATCATGCCTCAAAGGCATATGAGTTCTCACACTTCATGCCCTTCTCTCCAACTATTCCTTCAGATTCTGATGAATATCACAGTGACTTCTCTTCCAGTGACTCCTATTCTAGTGAAGAAGAAGATCAATATTTTGATGTTGAGATCATGGTTCAAGAAGATTCAGAACCAACACCTATTCTCAGTCTATATTCAAGAGAAATATGTTCTCACATAGTCCTTGCTACTACTGAGAACACAATTGATGATTTATTTGCTTACATAACTACTAGACTTCAGCAGCATGCTAACCTTGCATTATGCCATCCATCTCTCCATAAGATATGCAACATGATGATGGGATTCTCTCTTCCATCTTTTGGGAAGACTACTCATGTTACATTCGCTTCAGATATAGAAAAAGTTCCTGAAAGACTTGCTTCATCCTCCACACAGTGGGAGACCTTCCTACATGGGATCAACTTGCCAAGTCTTTTACAAAAGTTTTCACTGATGAAAGCTTCTTTCTTTTCTGCATGATGGTTCTTTGAGTTATTTATTGTTCTTTTGAGGGGGGATATTTTTCCCATGAGGTTTTCCCCATTTTCTCAGTTTATGGACAGTTATGTATTTTATTATCATTTCATTTATTGTATGGGTGACCTTTGGTCCTAGTTACCAGGGCCCACGATGGATGAAGGGGGGGTGTTAGGATATTCCTATACTCCATCATAGTCCTACTAGCCTTCCAGTCATTTTCATTTTCATTCATGCATGCAAAATTAGGGTTTGCATGCAATTAGGGTTTGCATGCATTTTGCATGCATTCTAGGTCATTAGTCCCAACACCTAGTCCTCAGCAAACTAGCCCCCAGAGCTTCTTTCAGATCATTTCTAGGCCTCCCAGTGACTAATGCACCCTCCTTTGCTCCACTACATAACAAGGGCTCCTTCTTCACCTACCAGTCCAGTTATATTCAATTATATTGAGTTATCTTCAGTTATTTCCTTGATTTAAGGATTAACTGACTCTTTACTGAGTTTATCACTCGGTTGGACCTCTAGTAGACTAGATTGACCATTCTGACTCCAGTTAACTCCTATGGCGCCCTCCACTGAGCCTCCTTCACTATATTCGTGTTTCCATGTGCCAGTTACACCAACCACATTCAGTTAGACTCAGTTTGACTCCCGGTTGATCATTACTTGTGCATTGATGACTTCACTGATGAGAAGGTGGACTCCTAGTTCGGCATTGATGACTCTCCACTGATTATGGATCTGTGCATGAAGGCCAATTTGAATTCCTCCTAGCAAATTCGAATCCTCATACTCAGCATTGTATATTTACCAGTTCATTATTCTATTAATAGTAACATGTGTAATTATTCTGCCTCAATCAGAGTTTCTTTGGATCTAAGTTCTATTGCTTGTCTCTTCTTCTATTATTCCTAAATTATTTCATTGTGAGGTTTACATCATCTCTTTGGATCTTATGTGGGCAATTTCACATGTGACATTGTGCATCCAAAACAAAGGCCAGTACCGTCTGAGAGTTATTTCCTTTCTCATTCAACAGCTAAAGCTTTGTAAGGTGGAGGGATCTGAAAAAGACACTAGTCCATTATCAAGTATTTCTCATATTTTGGCATTAGTTTTGAGTGAGGACAGTAGTACAAGAGAAATAGGAGCAGCAAATGGACTTTTTGGTGTCACATTGGACTTATTGACGAATTTTATGCCAATTTACGTGACAGGGGGGAAAGTTTCAGTTCCTATGTGGGTGATTGCCTTACTGCTTATACTTGACCATATGCTGCAATGCAAGCTCCAACTTACTCCATATGTTCAGAACACTGTAGCGATGCAAGGAACTTCAGTTGTGTCTGAGCCTGAAGATACAACCTTAGCTGGTGAAGGTGATATGGATAACAGTAAGAAGTCTTCCTTGGATGACAACATCAAAGGAAATAGTCCATTCATGAAGATTTTAGGAAAACCTTTGGGATACATGACAACATATGAACAACATAGAGTAATGAATATTTCTTGCAACTACTTGTAGCTGCACCTTCCAGCAACTATAGTACATGCAGTTCTTCAGTTGTGTGCTAGACTAACAAAGTCACATTCCATGGAAATGCAGTTTCTAGAGAGATGTGGATTTCCTTCCCTTTCGAGTCTTCCTGGAAGTTGCTTTTTCCTAGGTTTCGATAGTGTGGCAGCAACTATTATACGCCATATTCTTGAGGATCCTCAGACTCTTCAGATTGCCATGGAGGTAGAGATACAACAGACTCTAATGAACATTTTAAATCGTCATGGTGGTCGTGTTTCTCCTCGAACATTTTTGACGTCTATGGCTCCATTCATTTCTCGAGATCCAACAATTTTTATGCAGGCTTTTGCTATGGTTTGTCCATTACAGACAGTGGGAGTTAGGCCAAATATCATTTTTTCAAAGGAGAAAGAGGATAAGGAGAAAGGTAAAGAGAACGAGAAATTGAAGGAGAATGAAAAATAAAGAGATAAAGGAAAAGTTCTGGACAGACTGAAGCAAGAGTTCCATCTGTTGATTTTGGTCGGGTTCCTGATGTAAGCAAGCCACATGATGGGCTGGGTAAATCTGCCAAGGGTCATAAGAAAATTTGTTATATCTTTACACAAGTTATAGATAAACTTTTAGAGGTTATATTGCACTATCCGCCACCAACACAGGAGGATGAATGCACAGGTTCAACAACAGCCATGGAGGTTGATGAATCTGCTCCAAAGCAAAAAGGAAAAGCAAAGATTGATGAATCAACAAAATTAGAAAGTGAAAAGGTTTCTGAAAGTTCTGCAGGGTTGGAAAAAGTTGCTTTTATTTTGAAGTTGATGAGTGACATTCTTCTCATGTATATATACGCAGTTAGTGTAGTCCTGCAGCGGGATTCAAAAAGTAGTCAAGGTCGTGGGCCTTTCCAAGGAGCTGAATTCTCTGGACACGGTGGCCTTTTGTATCATGTGTTGCATCGGATTTTTCCCTATCCTGTGGACAAAAAAGATGAAAGCAATGGTAGAGTGGAGAGAGAAGCTCTATCTGAGAAAGCTTCTTGGTTTTTGGTGGTAGTATGTGGTCATTCCAGTGAAGGAAAAAGAAGAGTAATCTCTGAAATTGTGAGATCCCTCCATATGGCCTCAAATTCTGCGAAGGAATCTTCCAAGCATGCTCAATTTCCTAACAAGAAGGTAGTGGCTTTTGTGGATTTGGTAAACTCCATTTTATCAAACAATACATCATCAGGTAATCCACAGGTACCACGTTGCTCTCCTGATATGGAAAATACAATGATTGATGTAGGGACGGTTCAGGCTCTGACTACCACCATCTAGGTAATTGAATTGGACCACCCTGAAGCTCCTCCAAAGCATGTAAACCTTGTTCTAAAGGATTTGGAGGATTTAACAAGAGATGCTAGCACAGGTGAGTTGCTATTTCTCTGTCCACAATTTCTCCAATACAAAAATTCAGACATGGACAGGTCCTTCATTCATAACCTGTACATCCTTCTCCCAACCACAACAAGTGACATCACATTATTACCAATTTCTTCATTTTTAATTTGTATCCGAACAGCTTGCTTTTTGTGTAAATTACAGTTTTTAATATCTTAGTCCCATTTATGAATTTTTGTCTTAGCTTCATGAGTATGTCTAGTTATTTGTTAGTTGGATTAGATATACATGATGTATTTTACCTTTTTCCATAAGGGATAAACCTGTACATTAGGGTTATAATACTATCTATTCCTGGACATAATCAGGGGAGTCTTAGAAAATACTCTATTGATATTGCAATATTGGTATTTTCCTGTATCCTCAAAGTTTTTGATGTTTGGATTTGCTATGAAGGAATTCTTTTTCAATATATGCCATTTTGGATTTGAGAGCATGACAAGGAACTTAGGCCCATTTTTCAATACTTATCCAATTTTTCCATTGGCGAGCATTTGTTTGGCATATATGTCATGTCTACAATAAGAATCACTGCACTATGTTATGGAATGCATATCACATGATTGAAATTTGTGTCTGCAAATTGTATGTATGCAAATTTTTTCAACATTTTTGTTGCTTTGGTAAGTAATCGAAAAGTTTGGAATTATAGTTCTTATGCCTTGTGAGAATTGCAAAGAGCAGGTTATTATTTCATGATAATCTGTAGATATTTGGGTACAAGTGGATATCTTGTTACAATCATTTATTGAACATTCTTATTGTTTTTTCTTAGACTTAAAAATAATGCAATATGGGTGTTAATATTGCTCATCTCCCTAATTCTTAAAAGGTGCTAGCTCAATGGTAGAGCGCCTACCTTACAAGCAGGAGGATGGTGGTTCGATTCCTCCGTACCCTATTGATATTGCAATATTGGTATTTTTAATAAAATATATTTTATTATGATTTATTATGGCTATAGAGGGGGTTTAAAACTGTATTTGTATGTTTCTATGAGGGGGGTTCTAAGCCACCTTCATATGTCATTATGAGGTGGGTTTCAAACCATCTTTGTTGGCCTCTACGAGGGGGCTTCCAAACTGCCCCTATAGCCATCTACCAGTGGGGTTTCAAACTGCCTATATAGGCCTCTACGAGGGGGGGTTCAAAACTGCCCCTATAACCCTCTACGAGGGGGGGTTCTAAATTGCCCCTATAGGCCTCTACAAGGGGGGTTCCAAACTGCCCCTATAGGACTATATGAGGGGGTTCACAACCACCCCTATAGTACTCTATGAGGGGGGTTCCAAACCACCCATGTAGGTTTGTATGAGGGAGATTATGAGGGGGGTTCACAACCGCCCTCATAGGTCTCTATGAAGGGGGTTCAAAACTGCCCCCGTAGGTCTCTATGAAGGGGTCTATGAGGGGGATTTAAAACTGCCTCCGTAGACCTCTACGAGGGGGGTCACAAACCGCCCCCAAAAGTCACTTTTGGGGGTGGTTCCAATCTCGTCAAAAACCGCCCTTAAAGGACAAAATTTTTAACATCAGTGCCTTTAGGGGTGGTTTTGCCAAAACTGCCCCCAAAGCCAAACCCCCCCCCCCCCCCCCCCCCCCCCCCCGTAGGTCACTTTTGGGGGCGGAAGAAAACCCCCCCTAAAGGCCAAAAATGTAGTAATGGATGATGCACTATTTTCTAGGTATGGAGGTTTGGCAGAGTGCAGATGGAATCTTCCTTGGACAAGGGAAGTATGCAGTAGAGATCCTAAAGAGGTTCGGGATGATGGACTGCAAGGCCATGGCCACACCTATGGCATCAAACCTGAAGCTTTTGTGTGATGCTTCATCTGGGCCGGTTGATATCACTATGTATTGTTAGATGATTGGGTCCTTGATGTACTTGAAGAACACGAGACCAGATATTTGCTTTGCGGTGAACACATTGAGCCAGTTCCTGACAGATCTGAGGAGTGTTCACCTTGTTTCTATAAAGCATATTCTGAGGTACCTGAAGGGTATGGTTGACTATGGGCTCAAGTATGATGTAAATCAAAAGTTTAACCTATAGGGTTATGTTGATTCAGATTGGGCAGGCAGTGCTGTAGATAGGAAGAGCACTTCTGGGTGCTACTTCAGGATGGGATCAGGTGTGATCTCTTGGTTTAGCAGGAAGCAGTCCTATGTAGCACTGAGTATAGCCGAAGCAGAGTATGTTGCAGCTTGTTCGGCAAGTTGTGAGGCAGTATGGCTTCGGAAGCTACTATCTGAGTTATTTGATCTACCGCTAGAGGCTACTGGTATATTTTGTGACAACCAGAGTTGTGTGAAGCTGTCTGAGAACCCGGTGTTCCACGACAGGTCGAAACACATAGAGATCAAATATCACTATATCAGGGATATGGTGCAGAGAGGAGTAGTGAAGCTCCTGTATGTTGCGACGAATGAGCAAATTGCAGATGTATTGACGAAGCCACTAGCCAGAGTGAAGTTCGAGTACTTCAGAGAGAGGCTTGGTATTCTTCAGATTGACGACACTTCGAGGAAGAAGTGATGGAGACATTTGTTGTAGCCATGCCTAGCATGGTGGAAGGGGGATCCTTCACATGGATGTGGATGTAAGTGTTGGATGATGAGCATCAGGACGATGCTCCAGTTACTGCTCTGTATATGCATCAGGATGATGCTGGATATGATCAGTTGGATCATTTATATCTATATGTATGAATGCATCATGTTGGATGTTGGATATGATCTGTTGGAGCAGAGGCCGCAGCTATGGAAAAGCTACCAATTTTGGGGAAAAAGCACTAAGTCTGGAAGGAAAAGTGCTAATTTTGAGGAAAAGCACCATTTTTGGGTAGAAATGAACAGTGCGTAGTACAACGCCAGATGGACGAGCTCACCGCAAATTGCGCGCCGAAAATTGCGGAGCTCGCGTGCACGTCAAGGGAAAGAGTAAATAAGGTGGCCGAGTAGAAAGCTAGAGCACCACAATAAATGAAGCGAAGGAAGAGGGCTCAGCTACCCTCATTAAGGCAAAGTACAGGAGTTATGGTTGCTCGGACCAAGGAAGAGCAACAGGCTGAAGCATTGAAGGCGAAGGACAAGGAGGAAAGACTGATGAAGCGGAACCCATACCCATGATCTACGCTGGAGACCGCAGAGTCTGCAAGAAGCTGCGACGTGACTGCAAGAGGCGCCTATAGTACACCTAGCCATGTCAGTGGTTAGGCTTTTTGGGGATCACTGTTGGGAAAGGCCCACAGTTTTGTAAAGGTGCGACCCTCAGGGCCACCTATATATATGTGTAATTGGGAAGGTTAGAAGGTTAGAAGGTTACACAGATAGTCTAAGCTGGTGTCTAAGTATTTTGTATTGTTGTATTTTGTAAAGTTGTTAATGATCATTGTATGAATGTAAGAAGGCCGCGATCTCACAGGGAGACCAGTTGGCGTGAGGGCCATTGTATGTGTCGAGCAGTCGCAAGAGGATTGGGGAATGTAATTGTATGTTGTTGTTATGATAATATCTGTAGAAGAAGAGAATAGATCTAAGAGAAGGGCTCCCAGCTGTGTGCGTGGAGTTTCCCAGAAAGATCTAAGGCTGCAGCTATGTGCGTAGCGGAACTGTATATTCCCATCTAAAGATAATATAAGATAGTCCTGTGGACGTGGATTCTCTCCTAGAGGTGAACTACATAATTCTAGTTGTTGTGGTGATGCTTTATGTGATTGCATTTCTTTGCTTACTGTCTATGTTTCCATGAATTTTTCGTTATCTTTATGAATGAGTATGTAGAGTAAATCCTCGAAGCCCCGTTAGAAGCGTACTTGTGCATTGTCGAAGGAGTTTGTTAACACTGTCGTTGCAGCGCTTGATGTGTGTGTTGCTGCGCCGTGGCAAGAAGGCAGAGATGATATTTGGTGTAACGAAGGTAGCGGGTAGAAGACTCGTGCGCAGGTGCGGAGCTACCATGCCGCTCGGCCAAGAAGAGTGGGATCCAGCGCCGTAGCACTGGGAGACCTATGGAAGAGTAAGACGCTCTTTTAAGAAGGGAAGAGAGAAGATTGTAGACTCCACACCACCTAGGTTAAGGAAACCTGATTCCTTAGCCCCCCCATAGCCACTTCGGGTGAGACTCCGGGATGCTACGCAGCCCGTTGCCGAAAAAGCCAATGCGCCAAGGGGTGTTTGTTGCTGCGCATCCTGAAAACCCAGGTTTGTCTAAAAAGAATCCAACAAATGGTTCCGTTTCCATGAGACTTGGTATGTCGGCGATGTGCGAGGTTGATGCGAAACCTAGGTAAAAAGGGAGCCAACAAATGGTTCCATTGCCGGATTTAAACCTATTATTTTGAAGGCAATGTGGTGCTGGAATCCTACAGCTAAAGAAATTCAAGACTGGTTTGATTCAAAGGCTAGAGAGTTCACTGAACGTGAAAATAGAAGCCCTAGGCTTCAGATAGAGGACTGGTTGCAGAAGCATGTTTATACTGACCTTCACGAAATCTTCTTTGTAACATTTGCAATCAAGTTACATGAGTGGGTATCCAAGCTAGCAGATACTGAACCCACTGTGCATGTTGATCAACCTATCATTTGGACGCCTGAGCTGGTTAGCACTGTGAAGCGGGTAGATAATCCCATGTCCCGCGCAGTAGACTTTTGGTTGAACAGTCTGCTGGAAGGTTTCATCACTGAGTTTGCAGTAGATACGAGAAAGAGCTTCAGCGAGGCTGAGAGGAGCTTCTTCAAAGCATACAGGGGTAAGTTCTTAAATTCTATGAACTTGTGGATTAAAATGCTCTTATATGAAAAAGGAAAACTATGCATAGCTTCCGATGAATAGCATAGACAAGTAATGTCTGTAGATTCTGATATTGATCTTGAAGTTATTGGTTGCACTCGTAGCGAAAAAATGGTATAAAGTAGGCCTCGACCATCATTCTTTTGAGTCTAGCCCAGAAGATAGTCGAGCTCATAGAGCGAGCCATATAGAAAGACAAGGGAGTTCTCATATCCCTTATCACCCTTTTACACCGCAAAAGCCAGACGGGGCTCAGCATAACCCCGCAGTAAAACCCTCTAGTAGCATGCACAATACTTCTAGTACCTCAGCCCCACCTTTGTTTAACCATCCCGGAGGCAGTGCCACAACAACTCCACATCAACCTAGTGCAAGAAGGATGGGTGATGACACGAAGCTACCAACCTTTAGAGGAACAGGGCTAGAAGACCCTGAACAGCACTGGTTCCTATGTGAAGCCATTTGGACGATTAAGCAAATATATGATGATGATGTTAAGCTGGTTCAGTTAGCAACCACACTAAGAGAGAGAGCCTTCACCTAGTTTATGAAATGCTCAGCAGCACAGAATAGGACGCTTGCTGATGTAAGAAGTGATATGATTAAAGAATTCAAGAAACCTAAATCAGAATCACAGTGCATAACAGAAATCAAAGACATAAAACAGTTACCTACAGAATCAGTGTGGGACTTTGACCAGAAGTTCAAAGCCTTGATAGATCAAGTAAGCTTTGAGTTTGCACCGCAGCAGCATAAGGAATGGTTCATTGCTGCGCTGCTTCCTCATATTAGACTTCCTCTTATGCAACAGAATCTCACTACTCAAGAACAAGCTCTAGAGATGGTTATGAAACTAGAAGCTTCACGAATTGCTGGAACAAGCAACGATGTTGTGCAGTTGCAGAACCAAATAGCGAACCTAACCTTGCAAGTGCATGATATTAAGAAAGGCAAGGATGTCAAAGAAGAAATTTGGTGTACAAAGTGTAGAGCACAAGGACATTCAAAGGACCATTGTCCTATTTTCATAGATTATATTGCAACTGGAGCACCTAACCCTTTACCACAGGCTCAGGGGCCATTGTGTGAAATCTGCAGAACTAGAGGCCACAGACCACACGAGTGTCACTTGTTACAGAAATATGTACAAACTCCAAAGAATCTATATTTCACTTTCTGTAAATCAGTAGGACATGATGAGAACAATTGCAGAGGATATGAGCTTATGATAGAAAGAAAACACAATGTTTATAGAGTACAGTCAGAACCACAGGGACCCACAGTAGGTCCGCAGTATGACCCAGCTCGGGAAAGCTGGGTAGGAAATTACAGGGGCTGAGGACGCACAGCAGGTTTTGGTTGTGGAAGAGCACAGATCACTTGCTATAACTGCGGAGCTCAAGGCC
The DNA here is from genome assembly GCA_027924585.1 of Larix kaempferi. Taxonomy (NCBI): domain Eukaryota; kingdom Viridiplantae; phylum Streptophyta; class Pinopsida; order Pinales; family Pinaceae; genus Larix; species Larix kaempferi. The sequence continues at coordinate 43,749,213 of BSBM01000372.1, read as the reverse complement.
ACTATGCAAGGGATTGCCAAAACCCTACAACCACCTGCAGATATTGTAAATCTTATGATCATGTCATCGAAGAATGCCCTCAGTTGATGGCCAAGATGCAAGAAAAGAAGCCACAAGTTAACCAGAATATTCAGCTGATTGTAGCAAAAAAAGAAAACCGGATCCCACAGTTAATATAGTGACGCGCAGTGGTACAACCACTGGTATGCTAGAGTCGGGAACTGGAAAGCCAGCGACACAATGGGTGCGCCGCGCTAATATTAAACCATCCTCTCTTGATCTACAGAAGCAAATAGAAGCCTTCAAGCAAGCTCAAGAGTATTTGTCAGATCCGCGAGCTTCAATTTCTGTCGCATTACTACACAATGATATCAGACCGCATGTGCCACGACAAGAGAACCTGGTACGAGAGCAGGCCACTACATCTGGAAGGCCTGATGAGGAAGATACACTAGGAAGTGTTCATGCTTTCCTAAGAAGCTGCTTAAAGTTGTTGTGTAATGAAAAATCAACTATGGAACTCCAACACCTATTGGATCAGTGTCAACAATCTGCTTCGATGAATACACCGCAGTGTGTTGTTCATCAAATCAGGAGTCATACTAGAACTGGAAGAGAGATGAGACTCACAACGTAGATTGGAGCATTTGAAATGGACGAAGTCATTTTGGATTTAGGCTCAGAAGTTAATGTTATCACCATGAATACATGGGAACAGATGGGTAACCCTCAGCTTATCAGATCTCCTATCCATCTAAGACTAGCAAATCAGCAACAAGTTTCTCCTTTGCGCAGATTACCCAATGTACCCATAGATATTGAGGGAGTAAGAAGTTCTGCAGAATTTGAAGTAATCAAAATTCTGGATGACAGTAGACCTTATCTAGCACTTTTAGGCATAGACTGAGCATTTGATAATCTAGCTGTCATTAATTTGAAGAAAAGACAGATGACTTTTGAGGATGACCAGATTAGGGTCATTGCACCACTTGATCCCCTTCAAGGACCACGGTATATTGAACCCATTCGGGAAGAAGAAGAAGTGCGCCACATGGAAAGTTTGTATCAGATGACTGCTAGTCATAATGATTATGTCAATCCCACAACAGATGGCCATATCAGTTGGCAATGTGATAGCTCGTGCACATCAGATTCGGAAGTAGGACTGGAAAACTGGCAGAGCTGCTTACATGAGGTTTCTGCAAGGCGTTGCGCCATGATGACTAAATCCATTCGATGGATTGGCATAGAATTGAATAACACTCCCATATTTGATGGTTTAACTGGAGTAAGTGAATTCATACATGCATATGAACAAGAAATCCTAGATGAGCAGCACATACAAGCATTGGATGTCGCATTGCGCGCTACACTCGCAAGATGGTGGGGTGCGCATAAAGAAAATATAGACACATGGAAAGACTGTCGCAGGATGATACTGCACAGATTTCAAAAGACTACAGCAGGAGTTTTGCACAAATATGATGGACAGAGTGACCCCAGGTCACACGTTGAAGCATGTATTCAGCAATGGTAAGATATTCCAGAGGATGAGTGAGTTCACCTATTCATCCACACGTTGGATATAGTTCCAAGGAACTGGTACACTGAAACAGAATTGCACAGAGGCACTATCACTTGGCCTCTCATGATTGAAAGTTTTCAACTCACTTTCATCTTTGAGTCAGAACATCCAAGCATCGATCAGGCTTTAAAGTGTATTAGAAAGAAGGCATTTGGACAATGTCCTTTACCAGAGTACTCTCAACTAGATTGGGTTGTCCAGATGGAACATGCCCTAGAATGCTACAATTTCGCTGCTGGAGAAGAGGATGATGATCCTCGCAACATCAATATTCCAGAGTTAGAAGGGATGCGCAAAGTCGAAGGCCCTCAGCTTAATATCCCTTCCATTACATAACACATCAAGCTCAAAAAGATTAACATTGGTACAGAGGCCGAACCCAAGGTTGCCTCTATAGGAGATTATTGGGATGATGAAACTGTTGGCCATATTGCAAATTTACTACATGAGTACCAGGATATCTTTCCTACCAAGTTTACAGAAATGAAAGGCATCCTAGGAGATTTAGGAGTTATGCACATACCTCTGAAAGAGGACGCTAAACCAGTAAAACAGCGCCCGTATAGGTTGAACCCGCGATATAAAGAAAAGGTCAGAGAAGAAATTGATAAGATGCTCGCAGCTGGTATCATTGAGCCAGTAGAGGAAAGTGATTGGATTAGTCCTATGGTGGTACAAGAGAAAAATACAAAAGGTGAAATAAGAATCTGCGTGGACCTGCGCAATCTCAACGACGCATCAGCGCATGATCCATTTCCTACGCCCTTTACAGACGAAGTGCTTGACAATGTGGGAGGACAAGAGGCTTACTCCTTCAATGATGGCTTTTCAGGATACCATCAGATCAGAATACATCTAGAGGACCACCATAAGACCACTTTTGAGACTGAATGGGGCTCATTCCAGTATATGGTAATGCCCTTTGGTCTTAAAAACGCTCCTGTTATTTTCTCGAGAGTCGTTGTTGCTGTTTTTAAAGAATTCATTCATAAGTTTCTAGAAGTCTATTTTGATGACTAGACTGTATTTGGTTTACTAAAGAACCATATAGGGAATCTAAGGATGATGTTAGAAAAATGTAGATAGTATCAAATCTCCCTTAACTTGAAAAAATGTATCTTCTGTGCTCCTTTTGGTATTTTGTTGGGTCACATTGTATGCAGACAAGGACTCATGATGGATCCTGCGAAGGTTTCCATCATTGCTAACTTGCATGTGCCCAACTCAGTCAAACAATTGCGCACTACATTGGGACATACAGGATACTATAGGAAATTTATCAAGGGTTATACAAAGATCATCGCGCCTATGGAAAGACTGCTGAAAAAGGATTCGAAATTCCAATGGACAGAAGAATGCCAACAAAGCTTGGACACACTAAAAGGAAAGATGGTCACAGCGCCCATTCTAGTTTTCCCAGACTGGGGAAAACCCTTTCATGTTCATGTAGATGCTTCTTCCATAGCATTGGGGGTTGTACTGACACAACCGGGAGAAGGAGGTATTGACCACCCCATTGCTTACTCTAGCAGAAAGCTGGCTACAGCCGAGAAGAACTACACCACTACAGAAAGAGAAGGACTAGCTATGGTGTATGCCTTATAGAAGTTCAGACACTATCTATTGGGTGCTCATTTTAAAATGTATACTGACCATTCTTCCTTGAAGTACTTGGTCAATAAGCCAGTGTTAGGGGGAAGAATTTGCAGATGGCTACTCCTCTTCCAGGAGTATGATTTTGAGATTATTGTGAAGCCAGATAGATTGAATGCAGGACCTGACCATTTATCTAGGACAGAGTCAGGGGAGGAACCTACAAATTTGGAGGACAATCTGCCTGATGTGCAACTGTTTTCTGTTCAAGAAGCAGACGAATATTATTCCGATATTCTTGAGTTTCTCGCTACCGGGAAAGTGCCGGTTGAGTTCACAATACAACAGAAGAAACAACTTGTTGTCAAAGCTGCAGACTTCCCTTTGATAGCAGGCCAGCTCTATAAGTTGGGCCCTGATGAAGTCTTGCGCAGATGTATTTTGCCGCATGAGAAGAATTCCATAATCGCAGAAGCGCACTCAGGTACCACAGGAGGCCATTTTGCAGGAAAGCCGACTGCGCAGAAGATCTTAGCCGCAGGTATTTGGTGGCCAACATTGCACAAGGATACTAAGGAATTCTGCAAGTGTTGTGATGTGTGCCAGCAAACAGGAAAACCTTCAAGAAGAGATGAAATACCGCTAAGACCCCAGATAAGAGTGCGTGCTTTTGATAAATGGGCCATTGATTTTGTGGGACCTATCAACCCAGTAGGAAAGAGAACCGGCACAAGATACATCATCACAGCTACTGAATACCTCACCAGATGGGATGAGGCGAAGCCAGTTAAAAATTGCGACGCTGTCACTGCTACACAGTTCATTTTTGAGAATATTGTCACTAGATTTGGATGTCCACTGATTCTAATGAGTGATCAGGGCACACATTTCCTGAACGAGACTATAGAGGCCCTTACTGAAGAATTCCACATTAGTCACCATAAGAGTACACCCTACCACCCTCAAGCTAATGGTATGGTGGAGGAATTCAATAAGATTCTGGAGAATGCCCTGACCAAGATCTGTAATCAACAAAGAGATGATTGGGACCTTAGAGTCACAGCTGTGTTATGGGCTTACAGAACCACATGCAAGAAATTAACAGGTCACACACCTTTCAGTTTGGTGTATGGACAAGAAGCAGTAATGCCCATGGAATACATTGTTCCCAGTCTCATAATTGCTCAAATTACAGAAATGGGAGATACTGATACTATGAGTGAAAGGCTGTCACAATTGGTTTCCGTAGAAGAAGACAGGCTTTTAGCTGGATTCCATCAACAAGTGCAGAAGGCGAGACAGAAGGCTTGGCATGACAAGCATATTAAGAATAAAGTCTTTTAGGAAGGAGACTTGGTACTCCTCTATGATAGTAATTTCATCAAGTTTCCAGGCAAGTTTCGTGTACATTGGTTAGGCCCTTTTCAAGTGATGAAGATAACCGAAGGTGGAGCAGTTTAGCTTGTGAAGTTTAATGGAGATTTGCTGCCCACAATGATCAACAGGAGTCAGCTCAAGCTTTATTGCGACGACCACTCCGCCCTGTCGGCCTAATCAGTTGCTAAAGTTGTGCAGATGTCCAGTGTAGTTGAAAGAGGCATCGCACTTATCAGTCTACACGGAAGTTGCGAGACATGTTTCAGTCTCTGGCTTCCCACACAGTTCCTCAAAGCATTCGCGCAGTCAATAAAGTCTGTTCTGAGTGAACCTGTTGTCGCTCTTGCGAAGTCCCCCGGGTTGTCGGACTTTTTCTCTTGCGGAGTTCCCTGTTGTCTATTTTGTCACTCTTGTAGAGTTCTCCTCGTCGTGGAGCCCTCCATGTGCACAGTTACCCATGTTGAAGTTACCCACCGAAAATTTGAATTGCAGTAGTTCTGTAGCCGCGTCTGAGTCTTAATGAAGGATGAGACCGCCATTTAATTGTATTTGCTCTGACAGATTCGGCTTGATCTCCCTAAGATCCGCATTTAATTAAGGAGCCAAAGGCCTTAGCTCATCTCCCAAAGGCTGTCAGAGCCCATCCCTCGCATTTAATGCACCACGGAGGCGCAGGGGTAGGGGGGGTTTTCAACTCATCCGCTTAGGCACCAACGGTTATTAGTGCCACTTGTCCGCATCTACTACCGCCTTCAGCTATAAATACCCCTCATCCATATATGTTTGGGTTACTTTTCCTTGCTATCGCGTTGTATAGTTGTCTTGTTTGAGAGTCTAAGTCATTGTTTTCAGAGCTGTGTCATGCAGACCACTTTCCTATTTTTCAGAGTTCGCATCCTATGCTGTTCCGCCCTTTTCTGTTCAGTGTTGTCGTGTATGCAAGTTCATGACAGAGAACCTGTCAACTGAAGAATTCATCCGTCAATTCAGACGCAGAGGGTTAGATTTCGGTATGGGTACCCTGATCAAGATCGTCGAGCTTCCTGATCCCAGATAGTCCCCGGGCACAAGGGCGTCTCAACAGCAATAGCAATAGCTGGAGGAACCCGTTCCTGAGCCCTTTGCCACTCTAGTTAACTACATTCCTCCACACCCAGATGATGCACCCGAGGTACGCATTCCCAAGAATGCCAAGTATCCGATTCCGCTGCCACCAATGGCGGAAATCGTGCAAGAAGAAGGATCCCTGCTTGGACACCTCCCACTGGTTAAGTTTTCTGACTTCAACTTGGGAGATTACAGAACGTATCCTCAGTTCACACCAGATCACTATCTGATAGTGGTCCATAATCCTGTTAAGAAGATTGACGAATTCATCCTGCAGGAATTTGCAGTAAATCCAGAGAGGCCTGGACTGTTGAACCTGTTGAACCTACCGCACTTCGGGCGTAGCAATGAAGTTAATGCAGCTGTCAAGGTCCTATTGTCCTACATTCACGGTGGTTATCTTTGGCTAGGGAGGCCAATTGATCTGAATGTTGACCTGATTCACCGAATTACCAGCCTATCTAAGGTTGGTAAGGACCCCAACGTTCATTTCGTCGGTAAAGACAAGAACCGAAAGCTCGCTGCAAAAGTGGTGCAGAAATACAAATTGTCAAGAGGAGGTCGGGCTTATGACCTCACTATAGTTGAAGATGAAGCACTCAGATTCACCGGCAGTCTACTCACACGAACACTTTTAACGAAGTGCCGACCAAAAGAAGTCCCTGGAGCTGTTGTAGAGCTCGCAGTTGCAGATGCGGAGGGTGAGCAGTATAACTGGTGTCTCTTCCTCTTGAATACAATCTTGGATGACTGCCGCAACATTCAGGACACCGCCAATCAGTTGTTCCATTTTTCTTGGCTCCTGATTTTGTGTGCCTTTTTCGGGTGGAAGGAACCGCCCAATACTCAGTTTCTTCTGTGCCGTTCAGGAGAGGTTACAAGGATGCACTATGTCAACCTATGGGATTCTAATAATCCCATGAAGCGCAAGATGAACCACACCGTGTTCTTCGAGTACTACCATCTCCTCAGGGATACCATCCTGCAGATGCCGAGGCCTACTGAGGAGACGACAGAAATATATGGAGCGAAGTTGGTCTTTTCTGCCAACTTGCATGAAATCTATTTCTGCCCTCGCGGAATTCAGTCGAAAGAATGGGCCGTAGGGCTCTACCGAATGATGACCCAAGACGTGGAGGACACTGTGAAGTCCTGTCCAGATGAATGGAAGCATGCCACTGACATCGCTGCCATGATGCCATCCCCTGCGGTGCCAGAAAAAGATAAAGGAAAGGAAAAAGTCGCACAAAGGAATGATGAAGGTCCGTTAGGACCGGCTATAAAGAAGCAGAAGTTGTCGCACCTTGTAGAAGCGACTGGAGATCCCTATGAGATCCCTGCCGCGGGGCTCAATCAGTACTTGAAGGAGCAATTTCACGAGCTGTGTGCCTCTCAGGCCAATATCAGAAGTGCTCTGGACCTGTAGCTCGTGGAGTTGAAAGGTCTCACAGGACGAGTTGCCCATACCCATGCGCCAGCATCTGGAAAGCAGGCACCACAAGCAGCTACAAGCACAGAGCGGGTTGAAGTACCCACAGACAGGCACACTGTCGTCCACATCCTGCCTACAAGCATGACACTCCTGGATCCTCTGGTTGCACTACATGTAAGCGCGGTTGGCCCTGTTGAAATAAATTTGTCACTAATTCCGTTGGAAACTCTGCAGTTGGTTAAGGAGTAGGTCTCTACTGAGTTGAGAGCTAGGGAACTCTCCACATTCCATGCCAATCAAAGACTGCAGATGCAGGAAGTAGAGTTAAGGGCAGGCTATAAGGAGATCTCTGCGCAGCTTGAACTTCATGAAGCGCAAGACACTGGGGTAAGGAATGTCGTTAATCAAATCACCCAGGAGATGCTAGCCTACCAGATTCAACCAGACCTTTTGTTGAGAAAGTGCAACGCATCGGCAGAAGGGCGCAAGCCCTAGAACAACAAATAGTTACTATGGCTGAGGACCATAGAAAGCAGCTCGCCGAGTTGGAAGCTCGTATCGCAGTGCCTCCCATAGATGAGATGCAAGAATGACTTGAAGCACTGCGCATAGCTTCTATCCATATGCAACACAGAATAGACGAAGCCCAATAGTTAATGACGCAAGCCATGGAGGCTTGGGCTGAGCTCGAGAAGCTCCCTTCTAAATTTGCCCTGTTGGAATAGGTTGAAGCAGCAGAACAATCCCTAACTGTTCTGAGCGAAGAAGCTAAGCCCTTGGAAGGCTTAGCTAAAATGAGAAAGATGAGCAAAGTCCAGCAAGAACTGCACAGGCTCAGAAACAAGGATGCTACTCTCGCCAACATCATTCAGCCGTTTATGGATGAGTATGCGGAACTTGTTGCCCAAGCAGAGGCCAAGGTCAAAGCATTTGCTAAGTTTCAAGAATTGGTCGATGGCGTAGAAGGAGAAGAAGCTACTGCAGACCTGGTGTAGACAGCCACGAAGTGCGTGGAAGACATGGACACCGCTATTGCGCAGTGGAAGCAAGACTTCGCTGCAACCCAAGCAAAGTCAAATGCACAACTAAAGCGACTGCAAGCTAGTGCGGGTGGCTCGAGGACGAGCCACAAGTAAGTGTTAGGGGCCTATTGGAGCATAGGCCGCAGCTATGGCAAAGCTGCCAATTTTTGGGAAAAAGCACTAAGTTTGGAAGAAAAAGTGCTAATTTTGAGGAAACGCACCATTTTTAGGCAAAAACGAACAGTGCGCGGTACAGCGCCAGATGGACGAGCTCACCGCAAATTGTGCGCCGAAAATTGCGAAGCTCGCATGCATGTCAAGGGAAAGAGTAAATAAGGTGGCCGAGTAGAAAGCTCAACCACCACAATAAATGAAGCGGAGGAAGAGGGCTCAGCTACCCTCATTAAGGAAAAGTACAACAGTTATGGTTGCTCAGACCAATGAAGAGAAACGGGCCGAAGCATTGAAGGCGAAGGACAAGGAGCAAAGAACGATGAAGGGGCACCCATACCGGCGATCTGCGCCGGAAACCGCGGAGTCTGCAGGAAGTTGCGACGTGACTGCAAGAGGTGCCTATAGTACACCTAGTCGTGTCAGTGGTTAGGGTTTTTGGGGATCACTGTTGGGAAAGGCCCACAGTTTTTTAAAGGTGCGACCCTCAGGGCCACCTATATATATGTGTAATTGGGAAGGTTAGAAGGTTAGAAGGTTACACAGACAGTCTAAGCTGGTGTCTAAGTCTTTTGTATTGCTATATTTTGTAAAGTTGTTAATGATCATTGTATGAATGTAAGAAGGCCGCGATCTCGTAGGGAGACCGGTTGGCATGAGGGCCATTGTATGTGCCGACCAGTCGCAAGAGGACTAGGGAATGTAATTGTATGTCGTTGTTATGATAATATCTGTAGAAGAAGAGAATAGATCTAATAGAAGGGCTCCCAGTTGTGTGCGTGGAGTTTCCCAGAAATATCTAAGGCTGCAACTGTGTGTGCAGCGGAACTGTATATTCCCATATAAAGATAATATAAGATAGTCCTGTGGACGTGGATTCTCTCCTAGAGGTGAACTACATAATTCTGGTTGTTGTGGTGATGCTTTATGTGATTGCATTTTGTTGCTTTACTGTCTATGTTTCCATGAATGTTTCGTTATCTTTATGAATGAGTATGTAGAGTAAATCCTCGAAGCTCCCTTAGAAGCGTACTTGTGCATTGTCGAAGGAGTCTGTGAACACTTTCGTCACAGTTCTTAAGGTGTGTGTTGCTGCGCCGTGGTGAGAAGGCAGAAATGATATTTGGTGTAACGAAGGTAGCGGGTTGACGACTCGTGCGCAGGTGCGGAGCTACCGCGCTGCTCGGCCAAGAAGAGTGGGATCCAGCGCCGTAGCGCTGGGAGACCTGTGGAAGAGTAAGATGCTCTGTTAAGAAGGGAAGAGAGAAGACTGTAGACTCCACACCACCTAGGTTAAGGAAACCTGATTCCTTAGCCCCCCCATAGCCACTTCGGGTGAGACTCTGGGCTGCTGCGCAGCCCATTGCCGAAAGGGCCAGTGCGCCAAGGGGTGTTTGTTGCTGCGCATCCTGAAAACCTGGGTCTGTCTAAAAAGCAGCCAACATGATCAGTTGGATCATTCATATGTACTTGTATATGCATCATGTGGGATGCTTGGACCATGTATCTGTATATGTATCAGGTGGATACTGTGTATGATCAGGTAGATCATGTATGTTGATATATATCAGGTGGATCATGTATGGTGATATGTATCAGGTAGATACTTGGTATGCATCAGGTAGATGCATTGTATGATCAGGATGATCATGGATGAAGAGCTTCAAGATGTTGCTCCAGATGACTTGCATCAGGACAATGCAGTGATGATGATCAGGATGATGTATGGTGAGTATCAGGTTGATACTCTATGGTCGTGGATAGGTTGTGCAAAGGAAATCCTAGATTTGTTCTAGGTCACATCTAGTATGAAAAAGGACTAGCACTGTGTATCACATGTAAGACCTGGGAGATCCAATAGGTTGGGTTGTGTGCCCGTAATAAGTCCTAGGATGCTCTTTCGAGGGTTTGTGGTGGGATACTACATGTAAGACCTGGGAGATTCGATAGGTTGGGCTGTGTGCCCGTAATAAGTCCTGGGATGCTCTTTCGAGGGTTTGTAGCAAAGGTCACATGTAATCAGTCCTGGAGATCTTGCCAGTCGTGCTTAGGCACATAAATGTTCCTGGGATGCTCTTTAGAGTTCTTTCCGGTCATGCTATGCACATAAACGTTCCTGGTACAGTCACATGTAGTAAGTCTTGGAGATTTGGATAGGATGAAAAAGGCCTCAGATGCTCTTTAGGGTTCTTTCTAGTCAAGAGACTCTTTTAAGGTTTTGTGATGCACATAATAAGTCCTAAGGATTCCAAAGTATGGCCAGTGATGATGAAGACATGTAGGTGGTGGGCCTACATCCAGTATGAAAAAGGACTGGCTCTGTAGAAATTCCTATGATGAGTAGATTCATATATTGATTGAGAGAGCAGCAGTAGTGACGATGACGATTATCCAGTGACGATGATCCAGAGAAGAAGACTTGTGCTAGAAGACCTGTGTCGAGAAATACCTTCCTAGTTAAGAGGGAGTGTTGATGTATATGTAACTTCGGAATGTATTTCATATATGTATATTGTACTCCTATAGAGATGGTATTATTCCTCTATACGGAAGTGTTTGTATTCCTATAGAGATGTGATTATTCCTCTATATGGAAGTGTCGTCATTTATATTGTAAGTGTCGTAACTTATACTTGATGGGTTATTAGACCACCTTGTTGGGGTCGGCCCTACATAAGCCATGTGGGTCGAAGGGTTATTAGACCACCCTATTGGGGGTTGGCCATGTGGGTCAAAGGGTTATTAGACCACCCTATTGGGTGTTGGCCCAGTCAGCATTATGTTATGTGGTTAAGTTAAGGCCGACCTAGTAAAGGTTATTAGGCAAGTCAAGTCAAGTATAAATAGAGTGTGGGAGGCACTCTATTTCATTATTCTATTTTCTCACACACTCTTGGGAGAGTGGCGCACTTGTGGAGGAGGAGAAGCTGCTACTAGGAGATGGCTATCTCTTATGCTTGGGTTGTATCATTGCTCTATCTATCTCTGAGGAAGTTATTGAGGTTTTTCACCTTTATGGTTTTCCCCAAGTAAACTATGTGTCTCTTGTGTGCTTGCATTATTGTGTTCATGATTGAAATGCTGTACATGTTTTTCTCTCAGTTAAGATCCTAGATCAGATTGAAGTAAATTCTGAAAAATTAACAAGTTAGAATCCAACCTTGTGATAGGATCTCTTATATAATTATACTTGGTATGATTGATAATGATTAATCATGAATTTATAGGTTTGAGTAATCATGGGTTTAGGCATAGTATGCTTCTTACTTTGATTGATGATATGACTAACCAATAAAAAGTCCTATGGTCAAATAGGAATATGCATGAGTAAAAGAATTGTGATAAATTATCTGTGTATGAAATGATCTTGACCATACATGTTTAAGATTACTTAGAATCATAATGTTTTTGATAGTATTAAGATTATACTAATGAATGTATGTATGAGACCTCAGGGATAACACAATGATGATACTCGTAAGTATGCATAGTGATCAAGGATGGATATAACTTCAAAGACAGGTAATCGAGGAAGCAAAGATCAAGAGGGAGCACACACCTATAGTTCCTGCAAGGAAGCAAATATTGAGAGGGAGTCCACTCTACAGCCAAACAAAGATAAGTATTTGAATTGTCATTTCTTGCATACTTGTTTGTTTAAATAATATTGTTCAATGAGGTATATGCTTATGTTCATAGACTTAGGGTGTGTATTATGCATATTAGAATAATTGCATTAATGAACAGTATACTACTAATATGCATGTGATGGGTAAGTGGCCTATGGCACTGTACAACATTCCATTGCTACTTATCTAGAATGAAACCTCTTTGCTGACATGTTGGGAGTTGTGCACACTCTTAACAATGTTCTGGTAGAGATTGGAAGGCATCTAGAAAGTTACGGGATATGGATAAATGTTGTATTGAAGCATTGGCTAAAATAATTGCATGACTGTATGACATATTTCTTTATGTGTAAGAATTTTTTCTGAAAGCTATGAGATGTTTCTAATCATGCAATTTAACTTGCTTTGTGGGAAAGATTGTATACCATCACCTATAAAAGAAGGACTACAACATTTGTTCCAACAACAAAGCTATCTATTGAAGATATTGAAGTTCCCAAGATCTGGGATGAAGTAATGGAAGAATACCATGATCCTTCGATGATGAAGAAATATGTTTGGGCCATGGTCCCAAGACCATATGGGAAGTCTATTGTGACTTCCAAAGGTCAAGCATGTTGCAAATGGAAGCATAGAGAAATACAAAGCGAGATTTGTAGCTCATGGCTTCTCCCAGAAAAAGAGAGAATAGACTATGAAGAGACTTTTGCTCATGTAGCCAGATACACTTCCATCAGATCACTATTTTCTCTGGATGCAATGATGAAATGGAAGATACACCAGATGGATGTCAAGATAGCTTTCTTGAATGGTGTAGTCGAAGAGGAAGTGTATGAGGAGTAGTCACTTGGTTTTGAGACACATAAAAGAGGGACTCATGTGTGAAAACTGAAGAAAGCCCTGTATGGTTTGAAACATGCACCCAAGACCTGGCACGGAAGGATAGATGGATTCCTATCCAGTCTGGGCTTTAATAAGAGTAAAGCGGATTCCAACTGTTGACACCCAAATTAACCCCCAAGGTTGTGAAGAGGGCAATATGGGTTAACCACTAACCAGCTTTAGACTTAAGCTACTGACCCAGCTTAGTATGAGAGGGCTCTCTCTATAAAGTCACAGAAAACTAAAATGATCAATGATTTAACAAATAAAACACATTCTCAACATTCTTGCTCAAGATATGCAATCAAAACACATTAAGGAGGTCAGATTCCTGGTAGAATAGTTTGGTTGCAAAGAGTTTTGGTAAGACATTCATGGAGGGAGACCATTGGGAAATGGAGTCAATAACTCAGGTCTGAATTAGGTTGCTAGAGGTAGGAGCTAGAAGATCTCATAGATAGAGGCAGGGTAGACACCAACTCTTCTATGTTAAGGTTTTTGCAGGTGGATTGGAGGAATGGGGAAGACAGCCCATCAAACAGAGCACCTAACTAGGGTGAATTCCGCAAGACTTTAGAAGAAGATGTTTGAATGCTTGAACAATGGATTCAGAGCATACTAGATGAATTCTGGTCCATAACCCTTGTGCTCAAACATGAAAGCAAAGACACAGTGAAATTTTAAACAAGAAGACAATCACATAGTAAATTACTTACTAAAGAGACCAATGACGCAAGAATCTCAGCCATGGAATGCTCCAAAGCATTCCATCTCTACAACCTTTATTCATATCTGAAAATACAAAACATATACAATGTACTGCTTCTCAGCTCTGGAGAGTCCCCCAAATGAAAACCCAACCCTTCATTCATTCAATTACATGAAATTTATAGTTTTCCTAGGCTTCATGCTCGACCTACTCCTACCAGAAATCAGTTACAAGTATGAGTGACAGCTATCTTAGCCTACTCGTCACTACTATTACAAGAAAAAAGTGGGTAACACAGGCCCAACCACTTTTTACATTTACCAGCATTTTTTTAACTAAATGACAAGTGACTCATGCAAAAAGACAAAAAATCCTCCCGGAGATGCTCTCCAGGTGGCTGCCCCAACAACTGACTCCTCCCACTACTCTTCGAACCCTTCATTTCTGCTTATCATTTAAATGCCCAGATTTGACTCTATTGTCAGAAAAACCTGGGGATGCTTCTTTTTTCAGGGGGAGTTTGGGGATCTTCCGCACATTCAAAATAAATGACTCTGTTTGCTTCTCCGTAGACCCAGATTCTTCCATGATAACTTATTAGATGAAGAAAATTTTCCAGCTCCCTGAAATAAAATAGCTACACCTGTTCCCTTTGTTTGAGACGGTGTGGCAGCTTTGTAAAGTGTGCCTGCAAAATAATTCCTCGACCACTAAAGTCTGCAATGGATTTAATTGACTGTCAAATATGTCACCCTTAAGTGCACAGGATAGGACAGACATCTTTGAGCATAAGGAAGAATTCAGTTAATGAGTGATAAAATTCCATCGTTGCCTTGAACCCCATAAGAAACTACCACACGCACTACCACCTCTGAGAGAAGGGATTCCCTTCACATATATAAAGGTTATGAGCTTAGTTTTAACTCCATTCTTTGCCTTGGACCTATTCCATTTATATCCAACCTCTATGCAAAAGAAATAAATTTCATTACAGTGCTTGAATTTGTCTGTTGAGTTCTGGATCATTAAACCAGTAAACAACACCAAATTTTGGATGGAATGAGGCCCATTTGTCTTCAACCCACAAGTAAAATATTTGCACAACCTTCTCATACACTTTGTCGGTGAAACAATACCTGCAATATGTTTTAGTATCCTAAGATAACCTTCACAAACTGGGCTTGTTAATGCTTGCAACCAGAGTAACAAGGTGCTTTCGATTTCAACCCTAATATGGAAAACATGAAAACTCTGAAACTGCCTACAAATCTAGATAGTTCTGAAAGGAACACTGGAACACCAGGTAGGTCCTCCATACATAGATGACAGAGCCATTGTATGTTGCAACTAGACATCGATTACACTTGTGATGAGCTATTCGCGTGCCACTACCTCCATGAGCATCCGGGATATGCAGTTGGTAACCCTTGAAGTAATGGACACCGCAAAATACCCTTGGTTGAGGAATGAAACAAATAAATGCTAGCTACCGCATAGTAGGTGTAGTTGGGCGCCCATGCTAGCTTTCTCATACTCCCAAAATGACCCAATGGAGGATATCCTGCAAGGATTTCCACAACTGTCGAATGGGTTGGGATTATCTCAACGAACTCCTCAACTGAGCATGAAAACTGGGTTTTGACCATCTAAGGAGAAAACGAGTTCACTACAGGTGGTTTCATTCGTTGAAATTTGTTTCCCAACGTAGTGGATACACTTCTTCTTCAGCTATTCAAACTCCCCATTCTACAACAAACATCCTGGCTTGGATAAAGGCGTCTTCTTCTTTAAACCTGGCGTTAGGGTTTTAGAGCTTGAGGTTTCCGTCAAATAAAAAAAGTCTCCAAAATGGGACCACCTTCCCTCTTATACTCCCACAAACATTTTTATTGTCAAAGGGTGGTATTGCATGGGCTTAAAGTTGTTTATGATACCACTTATATGCATACAACGAGCCTGGAGAGTGACATGTGGGTCAACTGTTTTCATATTGCAGCTATCAATCGTCCCTCCCTTATATATTATGCGGTCAATGTGATGGATTGTGAGCCGGCCATCTTCCTTCATTATTGTACCTGCGATTTTCATAGAGCCATGTCACTAGTTTCAACCACTCCATCGTGTCACCTAAATGCTGCCTAGTGTCTATTGTGGTAGAACGTGTGGCATCCCCACTGTGTGACTTGTCATTTAGCATTAAAACACTAGCCGGAATATCCACTCGTTGCTTACACACTCATTTTTACTCTTGGAGAACTTATCCCACATGCAACCTAAAAGAACTTCCTTCACTCCTTTATATACCCCATCACTTTTGATATATACCAAGTAACAAAGCGAAGGAGAGGCGTTTGGTCTTGGAAGATGGAGGATATGTGGGGCTCCTTTGGCTTGACCCTTGGTCCCTTGATTGGCTCTCTGTGATGAGCGCGTGGGCTAAGCCCCTTAATCTTTTGCTCGATTTTTAATTAAACCTTTTAACCACATTATAAAAAATCAAAGCTTCCTTCATAAAGTCTCTATTTGGCCATATTATAAAAGCTTTTCTCCACGAAACTTCCACCTTTGGTCAAAGATTATAAAAGCCAATGCTTTTTTTCCCATACTTAGGCTATATAAAAAATTTAAAATCTTTCGACCTTTTGATCATAAAAACACTAAACCTTGGAGGATTTAAATGCGCAAAAATTTATCCTTGGCCTAAAATTAATTCTCTTGCCAAATCATGGACACCTTTCGTCTTTCTCTTTTTCTCAAAAGTTTCCTTTTTTTGCAACTTTGGTGCCTACACCCGAGGAAAAAGCTTCTTCTAGGCTAAGTTCGAGACCTCCACCAATGAAAGCATGCTCTATTTTGCACCGCCAATGCTACTAGAAGAAAATTAAGCGCAAAAATTTATGGGGTGCTAACACCAACTTTTACTACAAGGTTGAGGAAGGAAATCCAGTGATACTACTACTGTATGTGGATGACCTTTTTGTTATAGCTGAGGATAGATTGATTGCCGATACGAAGAGGAAGCTTGTTGCTGAGTTACAAAGAGGAAGCTTGCTGTTGAGTTCGAGATAAAGGACTTGGGTATGATGCACTACTTTCTAGATATGGAGGTGTGGTAGAGCACAGATGGAATCTTCCTTGGACAAGGGAAGCATGCAGTAGAGATCCTGAAGAGGTTTGGGATGATGGACTGCAAGGCCATGGCCACACCTATGGCATCGAACCTGAAGCTTATGTGTGATGCTTCATCTTAGCCAGTTGATGCCACAATGTATCATCAGATGATTGGGTCCTTGATGTACCTGATGAATACGAGACCACATATCTTCTTTGTGGTGAACACCTTGAGCCAGTACTTGACAGATCCGAAACATGTTCACCTGATAGCTGCAAAGCATATTCTGAGGTACCTGAAGGGTACAGTTGATTATGGAATCAAGTATGAGGCGAATCAAAAGTTTAACCTAGAGGGTTATGTTGATTCAGATTGGGAAGGTAGTGCCATTGATTGGAAGAGCACTTCGGCGTTCTACTTCAGTATGGGATCTGGAATGATCTCTTGGTTCAGAAGGAAGCAGTCCTGTGTGGCACTGAGTATAGCCGAAGTAGAGTATGTCACAGCTTGTTCATCTAGTTGTGAGGTAGTATGGCTTAGGAAGCTATTGTTTGATTTGTTTGATCTCTATTTGAGTACTACTTGTATATATTGAGACAACCAGATTTGTGTGAAGTTGTCGGAGAACCCGGTGTTCCATGACAAGTCAAAGCACATTGAGATCAAGTTCCACTATATTAGGGATATGGTGCATAGAGGAGCAGTGAAGCTCCTGTATGTTGCGACGGACGAGCAGATAGTCGATGTGTTGACCAAGTCGCTGGCCAAAGTGAACTTTGAGTACTTCAGAGAGAGACTTGGTGTACTTCCAATCAAGATTCCTTCCAAGGGGAAGTGATGAGTCCAGAGACACAGATGCACATGAGCCCTTCTCACATGATGATAGATGTTTTCTCCCATGGTGATATGTAAGTGCTGGAGCCATTCTCAGATAGTGATAGATGTGTTCTCCTATGCTGAGATGTAAGGGCTGGAGCCAATCTCAGATAGTGATAGATGTGTTCTCCTATACTGAGATGTAAGGGCTGAAGCCATTTTCAAATAGTGATAGATGTGTTCTCCTATGTTGAAATATAAGGGATGGGCCATTTTCACATGGTGATAGATGTGTTCTCCCATGGTGAAATGTAAGGGATGGGGCCATTTTCACATGGTGATAGATGTGTTCTCCCATGGTGAGATGTAAGGGTTGAGTGAGCCTTTCTGACATGGTGACAGATGTGTTCTCCCATGGTCGTGATATAAGTGTTGTGCCTTTCCTACATTATGGTAGGCAGGTCCTCCCATGGTGACATGGTGGTAGGTAAGTCCTCTCATGGTCATGATGTAAGTGTTGATCCTTCTCCGAATGGTGATAGATGTGTTCTCCCATGTCGGTGGTGTAAGTGTTGTGTGACGTGCATCTGTGTTGTGCTCCGTGGGACTATGAGGTGATCTGAAAACAATGATGTGACAGTAGGGTATAGAGGCTTTGTAGAGGCATGTTATTAGTCCTGAGATGATCTTGCAGGTTTTGTAGAGGCAGTGTAATCAATCCTGGGAGATCTTGTAGGTTTTACAGATGCAGTGTAATCAGTCCTAAGATGCTCTTGCAGGTTTTACAGAGGCAGTGTAATTAGTCCTGGGAGATCTTGCAGGTTTTGCAGAGGCAGTGTAATCAGTCCTGAAGTGTACCTACTTGATGGCTTGCTCGCAGAGACGATGAAGACCTACATGGAGGCTAGGCCTACATCCAGTATGAAAAAAGGAAGGCTTTGTAGAACTTCCTATGACGAATAGATGAGAGATTGATTGAGATAGCAGCAGCAGTGATGATGATGATGATTCAATGTCGATGATCTAGTGACGATGATCCATAGAAGAAGACTTTTGCTAGCAGATCTGTGTCGAGAAATACCTTCCTAGTTAAGAGGGAGTGTTGATGTAATTGTAACTTCGGAATGTATTTCACATATATGTATATTGTATTCTTATAGAGATGTTATTATTCCTCTATACGGAAGTGCCGTCATTTATATTGTAAGTGTCGTAACTTATACTTGATGGGTTATTAAACCACCCTATTGGGGGTCAGCCCTGTATAAGTCATGTGTGTTAAAGGGTTATTAGACCACCCTATTGGGGGTCGGCAATGTCAGCATTATGCTATGTGGTTAAGTTGAGGCCAACCTAGTAAAGGTTATTAGGCAAGTCAAGTCATGTATAAATAGAGTGCAGGAGGCACTCTATTTGATCATTTTATTCTTCACACACACACACTCATTGGAGAGTGGCACACTAGTGGAGGATGAGAAGCTGCTTCTAGGAGGACTATCTCTTGTACTTGGGTTGTATCATTGCTCTATCTATCTCTGACGAAGTTGTGGGGTTTTTCACCTTCTTGGTTTTCCCCGGTGAAACTCTATGTCTCTTGTGTTCTTTCATTATTGTGTCCATGATTGATATGTTGTAGATATGTTGTACATGTTATTCTCTTAGTTAAGATCCTAGTTCAGATTGAAATTTCTGAAAAACTAACAATGGCAATGTCCAATCAGGCCCAGTTAAGATAGGTGTTGTGGATAAATTTTCTTTGAGTTTCTGAAAGGCAATTTGACAATTAGTATCCCAATGAAAATGTATGTCTTTGGAAAGCAATTTGAATAATGTCAAATCTATTTTACTAAATTTTTCAATAAATCTGTGGTAATAGTTTGCATACCCAAGAAAACTTCTCACATCTTTTTTATTTTTTGGTTATGATATATTCATAATGAGTTGTATTTTTGCAGGATCCACATTTATTCCATATGCTGAAATATGATGACCTAACACTATACCTTCAGTTAACATCATGAAACATTTTTCATTGCTAAGAGACAGATTTGATTCTATGCATCTTTGTAGAATTTTCTCTAAATTTTTCAAGGAGTCATCAAAAGTATTGCCATACATAGAAAAATCATCCATATATACTTCAACATGTTCATGAATTAAATAAAAAAAAATAGCCAGCAATACTCTCTGAAAAGTAGCTGGAGCATTACATATACCAAAAGGCAAAACTTTATAGGCATATGTACCCCAGGGACATGTCAAAGTAGTTTTGTCCTGGTCTTCTGATGCGGTTCTGATTTGATTGTATGCACTAAATCCATCTAAGAAGGAAAAATACCTTTTTCCATCTAGTGCATACAATACTTGATAAATGAATGGTAATGGAAAATAATATTTAAGTGTTGCTTTGTTTAACTCCCTATAATTGACACAAATTCTCCACTTTCCATTTTTCTTAGGCACAACAACTAATGGAGAAACCCATTGACTGTCAGAGATAGGGTAGATAAATCCTACCTTTAATCATTTTTGCAATTTGTCTTTAACTATATATTTCAGTATGGGGTTCATTCTTCATTGAGGTTGCCTTAGAGGCCTTATATTATCATCTATGTAGATATGATGAGTACATGTTTCATGATGAATTCCTGCCATGTCAGTATATTCCCAAGAAAATGCTTTGTGATATTTATTCAATACTGCAGTAAATTGTTCTTCTTGTGATAAGCCAAGATTTGCACTAATATTTAAGTATTTTCCAGGACTGATTTCAATGGTTTTACTTTGAGCATTTGTTATGGAATGAACATAAAAAAATAGCATTAAATGATGATTCCAAAGAATTAATTGTGCAATTTTCTTGAAATTTTTGGCCTAAGACCTGATCGGAAACAATATATTGCACGTTCCTTAATTGTTCAGAGATATTTGGTTCATAAATCATGTAATCTATAAAATCTTCATTATTTTCTTCTCGAAAATAAAAAAAATTGATTAATACTTAAGATAAGTGGAATTACTTCTTCCTATTTTTCTTTTGTTTCATTGAGCCATGATAACTGATCTACCATAGAAGGTCTTTGAGCAGAAGGATAAAGTGTAATCTGTTTCCTTTCCATTCCATGTGAAATGATAACATTTCTTGTTCTACAACCAATAAAAGCATCAGCTGTGGCCAACCAGGGCCTTCCAAGAATTGATGGATGCCCTCCTAGATTAGATTTTGGTTGAAGAACTAAGAAATCAACTGGATACTCCGAGGAATCCAAAGAAACTATGACATCTTCAAGTATTTCTTCTGGTGTTATTTTAGGTTGATCAGCTAGCTCTATGACTGTAGTGGTTGGTCTAAGACTTTGCAAATCCACATATTTAATTATTTCCAGTGTCATTACACTAATAGCTACACCTAAGTCAATTAATGTTTTCGAAATTGAAAAGTTATTGATAGTTATTGTTACCATTGGAATTCTTGGATCAACATATTTTTCAACAAAAGCAGTATTTGGCATTAAGTCTGCTAAATTTCCAATTACATGGATTGTTGGTGGATCTTTCTTTCTTTTGCTAGTCTTGTTTAGACATAACTCCTTAATTTCCTTTGCATAGATTGGGATTGAATAGATTGCAATAAGGGAATTTGTACATAGACATTTGTTAATTCATCTAAGACATCAAATTTAGGAAGACTAACTGATAATTTTTCCTTAACTAACCTTTCTGGAAAAGGAGGTGTTTGAGGTATTAATACTTTACTCTTCTGATTTTGTTTGTCCAACTGCAAATTTTTTTTATTAGATTTTTTTGGAATTTTCTATTTTTTTTTTTGCTCTTCTATAATAACATGAGACTCTTATTTCAAAATTTTACCAAATATCAAGTGGATGTTTTGAATAGGAAGGATTGAATATGAAAGTGTTGTTCCTTCATCAATATTGCACATGTTTTTTTCCACTTTGTTATTAGGGTTTTCCACTGGTTGGGCTAGTAACTGAGTTGGTCGAGGTGGAGGTTGGTTACATGGTAACTGAAGTTGTTGAGGTTTGGTTAGTTGGGGAGCAAGGTTTGGTTTTTGAGGAAATGAAGACTGATTATTATGGAATTATTGGTAAGGGAAGGATTGTTGGTAAGGGAAAGATTGTTGGTAAGGCTGTGGATAGGATTGTTGGTATGTTTGATTTCTATGAGAATATCCTCGCCAACCTTGAGTGGGTTGGTTTTGGTTTTGTTGAGGAAGCCAAGTTTTCCAAGGCATAGGAGCATTCCATGAACTCTAAACACGATATTGATATCTCTGAGAAAATTGTTGCATAGGGTCTTGAGACATACCTGCAAAACATGTCTACTATGGTTTTTTTTTTGCCAAAAGATAGAGAGACTCCATGATTTTGCTTTCTTCCACTTGAGATACCTATAATTCCTTCAACTTAGGAAAATCATCAATGTTATGATTTTCTGTACATAATCCACAAATCTGAGCATTATTTAAAGGACATTCTTTCAATTGATGTTTTTTTCTACATTTAGGACAAAAAATTGATAGAGCTTGGTCTTGTTGATCTTGTTCTTGTATCTTCTTAGTTTTTGATATCTCAACTTGTGTTCATAAAGTACTCAAAATATCAGTTTTGAAATCCTCTAATAAGTTTCCAAGCTTAGCTCTTGATATACTCCCTGTTGCTGATTTGGTGATTTTAGAAGTTACATCCCTCTTTCCGTTTCGTGTTCTTCCTCTTGAATAATTTTGACATAACTCTGCAATTTCATCAAATGGTAAGTAGGAAACATCTCCTTTCCCCATTACATTAAGAATATCAAGATACTCATCTCTTATACCTTTCAAAATGATTGTCCTCGTGAGAATAGATGTCAAAGAATTATATTTGGATTTTTGTAAGCTATATGGAAACCTTTCAAGATATTCTTCTAAAATTTCATCTTCTTGCTGAGACATCCTAAAAATACCATCCTTCAAATATTTATATCTACAGTAAGCTTGATACTTAAGAAAAATATTTATCATGTCATCCCAATTGGTTATAGTATGTTCTCCTTGCCCCATGAACCATTTTAATGCAACAACTTTAAGAGTAGTAGGAAAGAGACGAAGTTTATGTGTGTCATCTGTATATCCATAGGTACGGCATAAGATATCAAACTCAAATAAAAATGAATTTGGATCTTTAGAAGTCATCCCATAAAATTTAGGTAAAATAGATGGTGGAATGTTTTTCATTTTTACCTCGTCTCCTAGGATGACACTAGTATCTAAGATTGGAAATTTAAAAGTAGATTCTTGTTCTTCTTCTACTCTTTCATTTCTTCCATCTTCTCATCGTTTGTTTTCAATTTCCATCCTTCTTTCATACTCTCTACATTTTTCTGGGGTTGGTCCTCCTCTTAACAATGCTTCTTCCTCTCATCATTTGTTTTCAATTTCCATCCTTCTTTCATACTCTCTACATTGTTCTAGGGTTAGTCCTCCTCTTTTAGATGTGTCTTCTTCAACCATCTTCAAAGTATCTTCTAAGTTTCTTTCAAGAATTGTTCTAATGAATTCTTTCCTCTTAGATGAAGAAGTTCATGTTCCCTCTATTTTTTGTTCAATTTTGGGGTTTTTTTTTTAAATCTTCCTTTTCCATCTCTCTCCCTAGACACACAAAAAAAATTCTACTCTGTATTTTTGTGTTTTTTTTATAAGAAAACTAAACTTCCTAAGTCTAACTCTAAATATGCTTCCCCGACAATGGCGCCAAAATGTTGGTCCAATCTACTGTGATAAACTAGAGCATATATTATAATTGTCAACCTGGAATCGTAAGACTTAGAAGCACATCCAAAGTATATGGATTTAGATTTAGACTAGTTTAAAACACACTTTGCTTTGGAAATGAACCTAGAATTATTTGAATGTTGTAAACTAAGAGGTACTAAAATCCCTTACGGAAAGTGTATTCATTAGATTTATTAAACTTAAAAGCACCTAGACTAAATATCCTAGAACAAAAACATAAAAAAAAAAACATAAAGATAAACGACAACATCAAAACTTCATTGTTGAAAGCAAGAAGACATTGAATTCTTTTACAAGAAACCAGTTCACAATGTACTTTAATGCTTCAACAATTAAGTATATATTCTAATGAAAAATAGAGTTGGAAACAACCTACAACAAATAAACAAAAACACATACTACTGTCAACCAACGAAAACCTACTTGCATCACACATAATGAAATTTGATTGTAAAATGTAGCTTGAAATCTTAATGGAACACTACAGAAAACATCAAAACATACCAATGCATAACAATGGAATAATTGAATGCGTAGGTTCAATAGAGGGGGGAATCCAATGCTTCGCTCACACACACAAGCACGTTAACTAAGTTTCTATCACATAAATCAATCCCACAACATATGAAAATGAACACATAGCTTACTTGAAATCTAAAGTCTTTGTTCCATCACATAAGTTCACCATTCACCGGATGGTAATTGCAACATAGGTTCAAATATTTATACAAGCTGTCTAAAAACTGAAAATGCTATAATCCCCCTATTATCTCCATTATCTTCGAGCTCGTTCTCTAGATCCATGAAAATAGGCTAAATCCATGCGAAATCTGAACTACCCTGTTTTTGGGTTGAGTGGTAGTGCAGGTGGCTTGCTTTGACCAGCTTTGACTCGATGCCTGCAAAACTTGTTTCGTGAAGTGGATAACAATTAAACCATCCTTGGACATCAATGATTCCTCTAAGTGCTTCATATTGTGCCAAGTTTTCCTACAAATATCAAAATCTAGGAGCATTTACGGGAAGTTAGGAAATCCTATAATTTTAATTAGAATTTCAATCTTAATGCTTTTAAAAATCATATAATTCAATCCATTAAGAGAAGCAAAAATTATACCTTAGATAATCAAATTTTGAGGTCTTAAGGATGAAACATGAGGGTTTATGGATGAAATCTAAAGGATTATGGAGATAACTGAAGGATTTATAAGGTAAGATAGGCATCAAAATAGTGTCCAACAGCTCTCCCGAGAGGAAGATATTGCATTTCCTCATGCACAAAAGTGTTCTCAAAACTAAACCTGCATATACTCATGCAAGAAATTGTTGTTGCTCTGTTGCTACAAGTCCTCTGTCTCGAGTTCTGGATGTGATGATGCATCTATACTAGGTTGAGTTGTATGAAGGACCCTTAATCTCTAATATTTGGCCTTGAATGTTCTCTTTTCCTGATACCATTTATATGCTTGTTTAGAGGTTTGAATATTTTGAATTCAAAGCCTTCTATTTTTCTTCCTCAATTTCTCATTTTCCAATTCCAATTCCTTCATTTCTGATTTTAACTTCTCAATCTTTTTGTTCTTTGAAGAACTCTTGTTTTTCATCTCTATTGTAGGATGTTTGGAAATATTGTGCATTCCAAATTTCTCATTTTTATGCTTTGAATACTTTTCCTCCTTTTATGTATCTTGTTGCTTATAAACAGGAGAAGTGATGGTTGTATCCTCATTACTTTGCTCTTTTCTGTCAATTGAAGTCTTTTCAATTGTCTGAATGTCTATCATATCGTCTGTAGTTTGTTGTTCAAAGGTGATATTCACTTCCTCCTCATTTTTCCCAATCTCACCTGTTAGACTTTCTTCTTGACTTTCTAAGGACTGAATGTATGCATAATGCTTTTGCTATGCCTCATCATCATCTTCTGGTACTTGCATCTTCTGAACCTACTGGCGTTTCCTTGATTTTATTTCATAAGTGGTGAATATTTTATATTTCACCTAGAATTCCTTTTCTACCTTTACCATGCTTCCCTTTCTTATCCTTCTCATAGGTGGTTTTGAGCTTGTTGCCTTAGAGTTCTGTATTTCATCTTCATTGTCTGTTATCATCAATACTTCATTTTCCTTCATTCTTCCCTTAGGATGTTTTGAACTTGTTTCCTTAGAGTTATGTATTTCATCTTCAAAGTTTGTTATTATCAACACTTCATTTTCCTTCAATCCCTCTTCTGGGTCTTCATCAGGGTATTTTTTAAGGATTCTAATATTATACTTAAGTATAGTATCCTAGGCAATTATTTTGGATTAAAAAAAACATGTATATAGATAGGTAGGCGAATATTAAATATGAAACATACAATTTACTACTGAAATTTGTAAATTTTGGTGAATATTATGATAAAAAACATATGTTATGTAAATATAGGTGATATTAGAGACTAAAAATGACCAAATAACGAATTTATTTTTTGAAAAAAAGCCTGAAAAATAGCCAATTGGCGAAATTTCTCCCTTAAAAATTACCCTGGTATTCAAATTCATTATGAACTACAAATTGCTTCCATGACAAATCTTGTTTTTGTAATTCATGTGTGATGATCATCTTGATGAGTCCACAGTGAAAAGGATTCTTGTAAAATCTTTAGCACGTTTTTGAATAGCTTTAGCCATCTTAGAAAGACTTTGTAACAAGAAATAGAGTATATTAACCTCACAGTCACTGCTCAAATGCTACATCCACTTAATGTGATAGATATATATGATACTGAATCTTCCTTCACAAGTAATATATTTATGGATGACATATGCTATTTCATCCCAATGATAAATCAACCAACTCCTTTGTATTCCTTTTTTCCATTTTACCGAGCTTGCCCTCGATTTGCATAAGAAAGGTGTCCATGCCTTCTCCTCTAATTGTTTTGTCTTAAAGAACCTCTCTCCCTATTGAGGTAATCCAATTATTTTTGACATAATATTGTCAGATAATCTGAAATTGAAGTCACCTACTGTAGCCCTCTCACCATCGAACAATCAAATCCTAGACTAACTTTTTCATTATGCCCATCAAGCTTTTCAAAGAAATGAATCCACTGCTTCTTCTAAAAAATTTCCAAGCATTTTTTATGAATGGTAGAGGGATCAAATTTTATTGGTTCTATCCTAGACACCATTTTTCTAATTTCAATAGAAAAATCCCTTTATGCAAATAAATATTAAAGCAAAACTTAACCCTAGCTTGCAATATCATTTTGATACTTTGTTTCTATTTCAACTTTCAACGCTGCAAAAAATTTTGTTCTTAAAATGTTCCTCTTGAAGTCGAATTGGTGTTATCTAGAAAATCTTTTAACAAGAATTTCGAGCTTACCTTCCCTCGGGCAACTCCTGTCTGAACACATTTCTTTTCTCATTTTATGCAGGCATATTTCCTCATTTATTCCCACATGCATGCAATTCTCCACAGCTATGCCCGCATACACGCATATCTTCACACTTGTGCACACATCTCTGCAATTATGTGCCTGTTTTTCCTACAGAGCTCGTCATTTTCAACAGAGCTCGTCATTTTCAACAGAGCGTAAATGGAGATAATGTTTTGAACAAAATGCGGAGGAGATTTGTGACCATTAATAACTCACCACTGTCCTGAACGAATTTAGTTGAACTGTTCTACTATCATTCCTTCGTCCTCATCAAAACCTATTATGATGTCTCAAACAAGGTTTTGAATCCCCATACATAGCAAAATTCGTGGAAGCAAGGAGAATGCAAGGTTATGATTACTGAGGATGTTTTTATTATATTTCGGCTACTTATGAATTTTAATTTCCTTCTTTCATCATCATTGTCCTTTCAATCACATCATCTTTCAACATGATTTTATTTCATGCTAAAAAAATATATATGCTCCTCAGAATACAGAAGTTAAACTTAGAGCATATTTTCCATTTTATTGCTAAATCTGATTTGATGTGAAATTTTTTAAAAAAATCTTCTCACTTTGTTTAAAGAACCCCTCCTTATGACTCCTCTTTGAGATGAAAATGAAATTGCAACTTGCCTGAAGGATGCAGTTTAGCCATGAGATCCAAGAATCTGAAAATACCTTTGACATTACTTTTGACCACTATTTTTGATGCCTAGGGTAATGTAATGAATGGGTAAATGGCCATGTTTGTGAGGGTAATAGGTATTTTGTCACTATTAAAAAATGAAGAATAATGCAAAATTTTAAAATATTAAAATCAAATTCTTATAGACTTGCTTGCTACTCCATTATGCTCTTCATGTTGCTTTGATGTAGCTGGTTTGGATTGCTAAGACATCACTGCATTGGTTATAATTTTAAAAAAAAATTGAAACTGTGAAAAATCTTATATTACTACAATCCTTCTTAGGTCCCTCTGTTGGATGTATTGCTCAAGTTCCTATGCTAATTTTTTTATAATTCTTCTTAGGTCCCTCTGCTGGGTGTATTGTTTAGGCTCTTCTGCTAATTTGATGACTTGATATGGTTGCTTTGTCTCAGGTCCCTCGTCAAGGATGAAAGTCAGGTCCCTCTGCAAGGGTGGAAGCTTATGCTTTTGGAATGTAACTATGCCATATGTATAAGGCTTAGAGGGTCTTCAAAATTTTGAAAGCAAACTTATACTTTTTCCTCTCAGCCCTATTTATTGACTTGTCCTCAAGTAATTCACACCAAAACTTTATTTGCTTCAAAAACAGATATGTAAAAAAAAATGTTGGTAAGAAAAGTGCATGAAGTAAATGAAACTAGAAGGTGAATGAAAATGTTTTTGAGAATTTTCATTGGCCAATGTGACTTGGTTTTCCAATGAAAATTCAAGTTTATGTTGTGCCAGTTGCCTGGTTTTCACAACTAAACCCCCCTTCTTTTATTTTTCTTATATATATATATATATATATATATAGAGAGAGAGAGAGAGAGAGAGAGAGAGAGAGATCTATCTATCTATATACATATATATATATAGATAGATAGATAGATAGATATATTTTTTAAGAAGAAAGTGAAGGAGAAACACCAGTGTGTTTTTCCAGTACCTCCATCTCCTTCTGTTGAGAAATCTGTTGTAGGAAATCTTCTTTGCTGATAGGTTTATTGTAGATCTTTAACCTATGTCCATCGACTAAGAATGCACTTGATTCATCATCTATCGTTTGTAATTTGACTGAGGCATTATCATATACCTCTGCAATATCATATGGACCAAGCCAATGAGTTGTGAACTTGCCTTTAAATTTTTTGAACTTGAAATCAAATAATAATGCCTAGTCTCCTATGTTAAACTATTTCTTCTTGATGAACTTATCATGCCATTTTGCTCTTTTTTGTTGTACCAAAATATTTTGTTCTACTGCTGCTTGGATCATCTCATCTAATTGATTTAACTGCATGACCCTTTCTCTTTGTGCTTCAGAAAGATCCATTCCTAAATCAGCTGCTAATTTAAAAGTATGAATTTGAAATTCAATTGGTAATAGTACTTGCTTACCATAGACTAGATGATAGGGGGGGAAACTAGTACTGTTTTTCCAAGTAATTTGGTGTGCCGATAAAGCTTCATTAAGCTTGTCTGACCAATATTTTATGTGCATTTGAACTGTCTTGGTCATGATTACTTCCAAAGTTTTATTGGTAGACTCTACCTGGCTATTGGCCTATGGATGGTAACGTGTAGATTTCTTGTGCTTGATATTGTACTTTTTTGCTATCTCTTGCACCAGTTTAGAATTAAACTGTGCTCCTTGATCAATAACAATCTCTCTAGGAACTCCAAATCTAACAAATATTTCTTCAAAGAGAAAATTGACTAGTGTTTGTTCTGTGGCTCTTGGTAATGGTTTGGCCTCCACCCACTGTGTAACATAGTCAGTACATACCAAGATGTATCTCCTTCCTTTTGATGGTGGATTGATTGGACCGATAAAATGAAGAGCCCATTTTTCAAATGGCTTTATGAGAAATTGTGGTTGAAGTGGCATCTCATCAGATGGTACTAGTCATCCCCTCCTTTGACAAGTATCACGTCTTTTTACATATTTCTTGGAGTCTTTGAAGATAGATGGCCAATAGTATCCCAAGTTATGTTCGGGTACACATGGTACTCCCAAAAGACCAAACAACTAGAGCAACCTCTTCACAAAAACAGATCACATATAGATACACCGATGTTTGACGTGGTTAAAACCCCTTAGGTGGGAAACAGTCCACGACCCCGGCCAAATAGATTCTACAGATCATTTTATTATGCAAAAGAAATAAAGTTACAAATGAGCTTCTCATAATCGATCAACTAGCCAATGACCCTCCACGGTCTTTAAATAGAGATCATGGACCAATCAGGTGTTAAGCCACGGATCAAGGGTAGGTATGATCTAAGAGAAGTTGAACCATCAGATCACTTTATATCTAGAACATATCTTGATCGTCGAATTAAATATTTACAAATGCATATTAATGCATACTATGGAAACACACTTTACCTAATGGATATATTACACAAGTTGATCTTAACTAACTCCTAAGTGTCTAAATATCCTAACATCCCCCCTTAAGAACAACTTGGGATAGGATTGAAGGATTTACAAAAGTGACACTATTAGGAGAAGGAAGGAGGCATTAGAGCCTATCCCCTCTTAAGGAAAAATTCCTGAACTCCTAACATAGATCGAAGTTTAGAAAACTTCGCTTTTGTAAGAGACTTGGTGAAGATGTCTGCAACTTGATCATCTGTAGGGAAAACGAACACTTCAAGAACACGATCATGAACAAGACTTCTGATGAAGTGCATATGTAGCTCAATGTGTTTAATGCGTTGATGTAGAACTGGATCTTTCGCGAGCTTGATGGCAATTTGATTCTTGCACCAAAGTGGAGTAGGTTGTTGTTGCTCGAATCCAAACTCTAAAAGGATTTGTCGAAGCCATAAAGCTTCCTGACTGCCATTAACCGCGGCTCGATATTCTGCCTCTGCTGAAGAAAGAGAAAGAGATTGTTGTTTCTTACAAGCCCAAGTGATAGGTCCAGATCCTAGATTGAAAACATAACATGCAATAGAATTTTGATCATCAGGATCGTCGACCGAATCTAAATCAGTGAAACCAACCAACAAAGGTTCCCCCCCTGTACTGTAATGAATCCCAAACTGAATTGTACCTCGAATATATAGAAGTATTGATTTAGCTACTTTCCAATGACTTTCATGAGGTGTTTGCATATAGTGGGAAACACGACCAACGGAAAATCAAAGGTCAGGATGGGAATGAGTCAAGTATAAGAGACTACCAACAAGTTGACGATACAAGGTGGCATCTACTTCAACTGAAGTAAAAGTGGCAGAAATTTTGACTCCACACTAGAAGGGAGAAGGGGATGGTTTACAATATTCCATGTGAAAGCGACGAAGAAGGTTAGAAACATACTTAGAATGAGAAATAAAGATTCCTTCTTTGGTTTGCAGGACTTGGAGACCAAGAAAATAATGCAAATGTCCTAAGTCAGACATTTCAAAATTTTGCTTAAGACTTGGAGACCAAGAAAATAATGCAAATGTCCTAAGTCACATGGGTTAAAAGCTTAGGGTCACTACCAGTAAGAATAAGGTCATCAATATATAGAACAAGTTTGATGAGATGGTTTCCTACTTTCTTGGTATAGACATTGGGGTCAGAATGGCATCTAGAAAAACCAATGTCAAGTAGAAAGCTATCCATTTTGGCATACCAAGCTCTAGGAGCTTGCTTAAGGCCATATAAAGATTTCTTAAGGTGACAGACAAGGATAGAATTATTCTGAACATATCCAGGAGGTTGTTCCATGTAAATTTCCTCCTCTAAATAACCATGTGAGAATGCAGACTTGACATCCATTTGATGGACTTCCCAATTATGTAAGGCTGCAAGGGAAAGAATAAGGCGGTTGGAGTTCATTTTTGCAATAGGAGCAAAGGTTTCATTGTAGTCAATCCCTTCAACTTGTGAAAAAACTTTGGCAACTAACCTTGCCTTAAGTCGTTCAACACTTCCATCTGATGCATACTTAGCTCTATAGACCCATTTACATATGACAAGTTTTCTTCCTTTTGGAAGAGGTACAAGATCCCATGTATCATTTGCCATTAAGGAACGATATTATTCATCCATAACTTCATCCCAATCTAGATTTCCTGAATCTTCTACAACATTTTTGGATCATGATTCTCGAAAACTTGAGCCAAAAGAGAAGAGGCTCGCTGAAGTTGAGAATGTGTTCGACATTGATCTCTAGGATCACCGGCAGGATCACCAGCTGCTTCACATGTTGAACGGGCCCATAATGGAAGCACTTATACTGGTCCAACTAGAGAAACATGAGCAAGCAGAGGTGGGTTTTCATCCTCACTATCATCATCAAAAACTGAAGTTGGAAATCTGTCAAGGAAGTTGGAAGTAGAAGAAGGCACAAATGACGAATCAGGATCGCAGGCCAAAGATGGCACAACCGTCGAGTAAAGCTAGAAGGCCAAGATATTTTCATCAAATCTAACATCTCTTCTAATGATTATATCATGACAATGTGGTTGAAGAAGTCTATAACCTTTTACATCTTCAGAATATCCAACAAATATGCACTTTTCACTTTTAGGTTGCAATGCTTTCCGTCTTTCATCCGGATTGTGAGCCCATGCTTCACTACCAAACACACGGAAGTGACTTACATCGGGTTTAGTTTTACTCCATGCTTCTTCCGGTGTGATACCTTGTAAAGCTTTAGTGGGGGTGCGATTAACTATGTAATTTATAGCCTCAACCCAAAATTGAAGACTTAGTCCCTTAGATTGGATGATACAATTAGCCATTTCTTTTAAAGTGTGGTTCTTCCATTCAGTTACACCATTTTGTTGTGGTGTATATGGAACAATGTGTTGTTGTTGGATTCTTTGTTCAGTGCAGAAAGTAGTGAACTTTTTGTTAACATATTCGCCTCCATTGTTGGATCTTAACTTAATACTTTGATGACCACATTGTTTTTCAACAAGGGACTTGTAGGCCAAGAACATGTTAAATACTTTGCTCTTAAGTTTTAGGAAATAAACCCAAGTGCATCGGGAGTAATCATCAATGAAAGTTAAGAAATATTTGAAACCAGAAAAGGAAGCAGATGGAAGAGGACCACACAAGTCACTATGCACAAGATCCAAGGGAACCGAGGCGTGCCAAGAGGCACGTTTGTCAAAACTGTCTCGATGATGTTTTCTAAGTACACAACTGGAACAAACACCACCCCTGCAAGATACCATCGGAAGACCTGTCACAATTGTTTCTTTACATAGTTGTTGCAATGAGCGATAATTTAAGTGACCAAATCGTTCATGTCAAATTTTGCTCAAGTTATCACTACGAGCAACAAAAACTGAAGGAAAAGGTGATGACCCAAAGTTGTTAAATTTGTACAACCTGGTAATATCATCAACAATTCTGGTATCTAGGACATGTTGAGGATCTTTAAAATCCTCCATTACAACTTGGTGAGTTATAAACATCATAGTTTTACCTTCACCAGAATGAGTGATTTGATAGACTGATAACAAATTGCAGGAAATTCTTGAAACACATAGTACATCACTAAAGTGACCATTATCTACTGGAAATGTTCCAGATCCTACAACACTTAGAGATCTATCATCACCAACAAATATTTGTTTGGTGATACATTCATGCATACTAGAAAAGGTGGATTGATCCTTATCCATATGATAAGATGCTCTGGAATCAATGAGCCATTCATTTGAAGTAGTAGAAGAAGATGCAGTATAAGAATAACCAAAGGCACAAAGTGCATGTCCATGAGAGGTAGATTCTAAAGGAGAATCTAGGATGATGTGGTGCTTCTTCATTGTCGCTTCCAAGGCTGCCATCTTCTTGAAACACTTAGATTCGTGATGATTATCTTTCCCGCAATAGTTGCAATGACGCTTAGTCATCATGCCTTTTGGCTTGGATCCTTTGTCATTTTTAAAAAAAGGAGCTGACTGAGAGGGTTTGGGACCCTTGTTTGACTTATTATTGCGAAAATTTTGTTTATTGGGAGGCTTGGACTTTTATTTTTGTTGGGACAATAAGGGTTTCCTATATGTATCTACATTGCTAATCATTCCAAGATGGATGAGCTTATCTTGGTCTCTAATGAAGGAATCAAAAAAATTTCAAGACTAGGTTCTTGATAGCTAGTTGCATTCAAGGATTCTTTCACGGAGTAAAATGTAGATACAAAAATAGAATATACAGGTCCAAGTTTTGAAAGAATATGATAAATGAATTGTTTGTCTTCCCTCTTAATCTTGCATTCTTCACATAAGAGTCTAATATTTTTGTACTTAGATAAATAATTTTTAATGCATGAAAAATCAATTGGAATTAAATAAATCAACTCATTTTCAAGTTGATGGCCTCGAATTTCATTGTATTTACCAAACACAGCTTCCAACGTTTCCCAAGCTGTATCAGGTTCATCAATTCCAGATATGTGGAATTGCAAATCAGTAGAGATTGACATCCCAATCAATCCACTAGATTCATCACATATATTTGCCCATTTTATTTTCTTATCATCATCAGTGGGTTCTATTTCTTTCCCTGAGGTAATTCTGAAAAATCCCCTACTTCGTAGAACATCAAGTCCATACGTGATTTCCATGAGAAATAGTTGGAGCTCATAAGTAAAATATCACAATGGGTGACCATATTATAAATTAATGACTATAAAAACATGAACCAATAGTCTAGATGCGAATATCTCAAAAAAACAAGCATTTTTAAAAAAAATGACACTGAAAACTCACTCCATATGATGAAGTTATGCTTGATCAAAGAAAATGTTGAAGATGTCCCCAATAGTGACGTGGCAGATAGGGAATGACCAACTAAAAAAAAGAACCCCCCTCTTCCCAAGATGAACCTTCGAAAATCACTTTACAAGAAATTTGCTTTAAGTGAATCACTTTTGTAAAATAAGTGATTTTCACATTTACAATGATGTTCCTTTAAATAGTGCAACAAAAAAAAAGAACTTAAGTGACTCACTTTTTTTATTTATTTATTTAAGTGAGATGCACTTTTACAAAAAATTAACTTAAAATTAGAAATTGCATGCACCTTTGTTTAAAAGTAACTTAAGAAGACTTGAACTCAAGACCTATTAAGGAATAAAACAACTTTGAACCAAGTGAGCTAATATTAGAAGGTACGTAAAAGAAGGGAAGGAGGAAGGGTTTTTTTTTTGCTTGCCTCTTTTGCAAGTCACACCACAAACCAAAACGAAAACAACTTTTCCACACTTTTGGGGTTAGATCTCGTTAGCTTTCCTAGAAAGTCTATGTTTTCTCTATGTTTCTGATTCACCGCGATCATGCAAGGTGCATGGCAAAGAGCATATGCAACCGAGAAAAACCCATTTCCTTGTTGTTTATGATTTGTCGAGATCGCACAAGGTGCGAGGCAAAGAGCATATGCAGACAGGGAAAGAAACAATCCAAAAATAAATAAAAATCTAATAATAAAAACTGATAAAATATGAGATTTTTTTAAAATAATAAAAAACGTCACTATAACATTATACCTTTAGATCTGATGAAATACACATTTCGGAAGCAACTAAAAATCATTTTCGACGAAATGAAAAGTATTTCCCAATGGAAACAGTGCTTCGGATGTAATGAAACACCTCCCACAACCCATAAATGCACAAAAACTCCAGAACCAAAAACCCTTTCGAGTTTTGGCAACACCAGTTCAATATCTAGATCATAACTAGAAGTGGCTCTTCATAAACGCTCTGATACCATGTTCGGGTACACAAGGTACTCCCAAAAGACCGAAAACCTGGAGAAACCACTTCAAACAAACAGATCACAAATCTATACACCGATGTTTGATGTGGTTAAAACCCCCTAGAGGGAATATCAGTCCACGGCCCCGACCAAATAGCTTCTATGGAGCAATTTATTATGCAAAAGAAAGAAAGTTACAAATGATCTTCTCATAATCGATCAACTAGCCAATGAGCCTCCATGCTCTTTAAATAGAGATCATGGACCAATCGACTGTTAAGCCACGGATCAAGGGTAGGTATGATCTAAGAGAAGTTGAACCGTTGGATCACTCTATGTATAGAACATATCGTGACTGTCGGATTAAATATTTACAAATGCATACGAATGCATACTATGAAAACACACTTTACCTAACGGATATATTACACAAGTTGATCTTAACTAACTCCTTAGTGTCTAAATATCCTAACAAGTTAAGTATTTTGTATGTTGTTTGTTTATCTACAAAATGGCCACCACAAGGTTCATCATGGCAAGATTTTAAAATTTCTAATATCTCATCTTTTCTTACACATATTCGAATGATGAGATCATATCCTGTATAGAAAATATCTTCATTCACCCATGTGTGTCTAGCACTTTGCTTAATGATTATTTTATTTTCTTTTGTTGTAAAAGATGGAGGTAGTTTTCTTGATGATGAGTAGTTATCTATATCAGCATACCACAGGGTTATAACATAAATAGAAAATAAATGTTCATTGGGAAAATTGTCTGAAACAAGAAAAACCTCACCAGAATTATTTAATCGAGACAGAAAATCTGCCACTTGATTTTCCCTTCCAGGCCTATCTCGGATAGTAATGTTGATTTCCTGCATCAATAATAGCCATCTTTTTATCCTGCCATTTGTAATAGGTTTGTCCATTAAATATCTTAAGGCAGAGTGATCTGTATGGACAAAGATTTCATAACCAGTAATGTAATGATGAAATTTATTGACAGCATGTACTACTGCTAACATTTATTTCTTAGTGACTGTGGAATTCAATTTAGCAGGGGTCGGATTTTTTATAATAAAGTATATAGCATATGTCATGACTTTCTCTTTTTGGCCCAAAGATTCCCCTATTGCAGTATCAGATGCATATGTAGTGATGTGAAATGGCAATGTCCAACTAGGACCTCTTAAGATAGGTCTTGTGGATAATTTTTCTTTGATTTTCTGAAAGGCAATTTGACAATTAGTATCCCAATGAAAATGTATATCTTTGGAAAGCAATTTGAATAATGACAAAGCTATTTTACTAAAATTTTCAATAAACCTGCGGTAATAGCCTGCATACCTAGTGATCTCCAAGAATGGATGCCTAATTAGGGCAGCTAGACTAGGAGCATACTTTAATTATTGACCAGGAGACGTACAAACTTCAGAGGTGTTAGCACTGCATGTGCTCTAGAGGATAGTATTTTTCGTGTTTGGGGTGTGGTATAGATCTTAAAGGTTTCTCTAGTCAAGAAGAAGGTGAGCTAAAAATATTGTAAATCTATGAATGACAAATTCCTATACTAAGAAGTAAAATGCTGAAAACTGTAAATCTATACTAAGAATTGAAATGCTGAAAGCTTGATAAACTTTAGTCTAGAATTAAAATGCTGACAGTTGACATTTTAATCTAAGAAGTGAATACTGAAAATCGAATGTTGAATATTGAAAGTCTAATCTAACAACTTAAATGATGAAAACGAAATCCAGAACATAAATATCCAATGCTAATAATTAACCAATCCTATCTATTCGGATTAAACACTATAAGTGATGATCATTAATTAAACAAAAGAACTGAAAATAATTAACCTCTATGATCTCACTCTGATAAAGGAAATATGCACGAGCTCCTAGATCTGAATCATTGTTTTAAAACTAATATAAGAATGCATGAAAACATATATCAAAATATGCTTGTGCAGAATGCAACTACAGGACTACGGAATGCGTTCTACCAAACTACGGAATGAGCGTTGATCGACTACAGAAAATATGTTGAACCAAAATAATCTTTTAACTGAAATAAAACCATATTATTCAAATGCCATCAAAGTATCTTCATATACGATAAGAAGTAAATCGATTCACAGCATAAATTGAAAATACCTGAAAACAGAGTAAAGCTCCTGACTTTATGTTGGAGGGGCCCTCCCCAACTGTTATAGGTCAAATCTATACTTCTTCGTCCCGTGATCACCTTGCCTTGTAGATCACACGAAATGACACAAAGGATTGAATAGCATGACTGCCTTAGATGACTTGTTTCCAGAAGTACACTTCTCACCTGAGAATTTAACAGTTTGTTCTGTTTTTGCCACCTGTACGCCCCTCTCTATACACAAAACCTGCGTACTATACCCTACTCTCCTCAAGGGAAACCAGCGTACACCTCCAAAAAAGCTGTAAATGCATCTTTTTAAGCATAAAAGTTGCTTCCTATACGCCACTCTTGTTCTATGAAACCTGCGTACATCTTAAGATGATATAAAAAATATATTAATTGGATGAATCGGGATTAGTTGAAGTTGGTTCTGCAACGTCCCCAACCTCCCAATCTAACCACCTCTCGATCTAAACTTCCTACCTTGTCCCATAAATATAAGGAGGATCCATGAGAGGGGTTACTCACATACTCATAATAGCCATAAAATCTTGAGAAAAGGCTTGAAGTATTGTTACGCTGGAGGAAACTTCCAAGTCGAAGTGAAGAGCAAGATCCGAGGATCCGGTTGCAGAAACATCTTTACATGTCAAGTATATTGTACTGATTTCATGTTTCTTTGACAATAAAAGGTCGTAACACCCTTCCTGAGGAAGGTATCTCTTGTATTGGAGGTTTGTCAAACAGAAGGTTGAGCGGAAGATTAAGTGAAGGACCAAGCACAAGCTAGGATCAAACGTCGAAAAAAGGTATGTCCTTCAATCCCGATCTATTTCTTTTGCAGTAACTAAATGCAGTATAATCAATGTGTTTACCTATCAACCCCACCCAGTTGGTAGTGTCCATCTCCTCACTATAGGGTAGATATTCCGAAGAATAGACTGGCGACTCTGCAGTGGAGTCGCCGGTCTGTTGTTCAAGATTTCTACCCTATGGTGAGGAGATGGACACTACCAACTAGGTGGGGTTGATAGGTAAACAGATTGATTATACTGCATATGTTTATTGCAAAAGAAATAGATTGGGATTGAAGGACATACCTCTTTTTGACGTTTGATCCTAGCTTTTGCTTGGTCCTTCGCTTGATCTTTCGCTCGACCTTCGGTTTGACGAACCTGCAATACAAGAGATACCTTCCTCAGCGTATCTTTACCATATAACATATGATGGAATGACAAAGCAATATAACATCAAATATAATCAAGAATTACACCAAATAGACATGCAATCCAATAGATATCATATTTGGGACAGGAAGAGCATTTCGACCTTTTATTGTCAAAGAAACATGAAATTAGTACAATATACCTGACGTGTAAAGGTGTTTCTGCAACCAGATCCTGGGCTCCTGCTCTTCACTCTGACGTGGAACTTTCCTCCAGTGTAACAATACTTCAAGCCTTCTCTCAAGATTTTATGGCTATTGTGAGTATATGAGTAACCCCTCTCATGGATCCTCCTTATATTTATGGGACAAGGTAGGAAGTTTAGATTGAGATGTGGTTGGATTGGGAGGTTGGGGAAGTTGCAGAACCAAATTCAACTAATCCCAATTCTTCAAATTAATATATATTTTATTTCATCTTAAGATGTACGCGGGTTTCATACAACAAGAGTGGCATACAAGAAGCAAATTTTATGCTTAACAACATGCGTTTACAACTTTTTTGGAGGTGTACACTAGTTTCCCTTAAGGAGAGTAGGGTATAATACATAGGTCTTGTGTACAGAGAGGGGCATACAGGTGGAAAAAACAGAAGAAACTGTTAAATTATCAGGTGAGAAGTGTACTTTTGGTAACAAGTCATCTAAGGCAATCATGCTCTTCAGTCCTTTGTGTCCTTTTGTGTGATCTACAAGGCAAGGTGATCATGGGATGGAGAAGTGCAGATTTGACCTATAACAGATGCCCCCTAATGTGTGAGGTCGGAGAGAAACAATGGCCGAAATACATTATAATTCCAAGTCAAAGGACTAGCAAGAAACCGCAGAACCAAGTCACAAAAACACCTGAAATAACGAGAAAGGTTAGCAAGCAATTACAATCTTGACATCATATAGATGTGTAACATGATCTCTGATACAAAACTAGGAGATTTATATATAAATCATGGCCACTGAAATACAAGCGTAGATCCATGTTAACAGAGAGATCATAGCCATAACACCAAGCTGGATCTATGTCTAATAAAGAGCCAAAATGAGTGAGGGTCAGTCTTGCACAGCTTGGGGATAACATAAATATGGTGATGCTATCATAGTCCCAAGGTCTTCATCCAAAACAAACCAAGGTACAAACCCTAACCATGCAAATAAATGAGATGAAGTCGAACATGGGGGGTATCGTTTGATTACCGGTCATTGATGTATACCGTTAACAAACCCGAGGACTTCCATCGATAATGATAATGGGGTCCAAGGGACCTAGTACAATCCAACAAGTGTGAATAAGAGGACTTGAAGTCGAACACTTGAGGAACCTATCGAATAAGAGACATTGATGTATTCTCATTTATTCAACAACGACGGAAACTGACATTGATGACTGCAATCCCCAAGGTACTAACCGAAACTCTAAACTTCATTCCTAGAGCATAATGAGCTGAGGTCAATGGGAAGAAGTTCGATGGAAGGGAGGAATTAATGCATCCTCCATCATCCAACATGAGGAACACTCACAGGTATGAGCTGATGTGGAGTAGGACAAGTAACAAGATGAAACAAACTGACACCAAGATGGCCGACACATGAAGTCAAGGTAAACTGCAGAATGGTCGACACAGGATGTATCCTTGAATAGTGAGCATGACACAAAGTGAATTATGCAGTTTTCAACATAATGGGAAATGATATAAGTCTGCAATGTAAGAGACATAACAGACACTCCATATGGTTGGAAGAATAACCAACCAGGGGAGTAAAAAATCGAAGATCAGGTTCACCCTAAGGTCAAAAACTAAAACCCAACTGACATGAAAGACTCAAGTAGGTGTTTTGTTCAAGGATATGACTGACTTAACTTCCTTTGAAACTGAAAAAATGTGATACACCCTTCTTATCCCTTATTATTTTTAGTAAAAGAATGTTCTTCTTGTTTATTTAATGAGTCCAAGAAAAAGAGAAAACTCAATAGGTCCAACCATGT
Source organism: Larix kaempferi (assembly GCA_027924585.1). Classification (NCBI taxonomy): domain Eukaryota; kingdom Viridiplantae; phylum Streptophyta; class Pinopsida; order Pinales; family Pinaceae; genus Larix; species Larix kaempferi. The sequence goes on along the minus strand of BSBM01000372.1, from coordinate 43,708,793 downwards.
AAAAAGTTTAATGAGCCCATGGGAGGAAGACTAGGGACCTTCTTCATTGTTTACAGAGTTCGAAGAAGAGATAAAAGAATACTCCATAGTACTTATCTTTGGATTTTATTATCGAGACGAGATCCGTTCTTGCTCGTCGGTCTTTTCAATTTTAAGGAGTATAAAAAAATTAAACAATAACTCCATACACCTACTCGTGGATTTTAATATCGAGCACAAGTAGGTTAATTCTCGCCAGTGGTTTCTTGTTTATAGAGTCTGGAAAAAATAAACAATCCTCTATTTACCCTCTCGTGTATTTCACATCGAGCCCGAGTAGGTGAATGCTCACTTGGTGTTTTCAAGTTTAGAGAGTGTTAACACCCAAAAAGTGTTCACTACCTCATCTACCCCATTACATGACTCATTTGTCCATTTTCCTACCATATTTCCCTTAAAAACCTTGAAAATCCCACTGAAAAGCCTCCAAAAGGCCTAAAATGCCTCCAAAAGGCCACAAAACCATCAAAAAAGCCTCAAAAAGGCTAAAAAAACCGCTTTTCCCTCCAAGAATATCCAAAATTCCTCTAAAATAGCAAAAACCCTCTAAAAAGGGAATAAAAAATATAAAATAATGAGGAAAAAGGAGGAAAAAACCCTATACAACTGACCTAAACCATATGGTTCCCAAAACCATGGGCCAGCACTCCACCACCAAAAAACTATAAATAGGTGATGGAGACCCATTATTTCATATCCACAATCATAAGCACCCTTACTCTGCCAAAATAACTCTCGAAACCCTAGCTCTCCCTTGAGCTACTTTTTCCTTGAGAGCCCCTTTTGGCCCATTCCCATCATTTCGAGAAAGAGAAGGAGCAAGTTGGAGGTTGGAGCAATCCTCTTGGGCCATTGCAAGAGCTTCACCAACCTTCACATTTGAGGTAAAGTCAATACAAAAACCATTTACATTATTTCTTGTCGTTTTATATTTCATGCATATGTTTAGAGTAATTTACATTTATTTTTTAGCACTTTACCTTACAATTTACTGAACTGCTACTAAGGAGTCCCTTCTCCTTAGTAGGTGCTCATTTGCACAAGCTAGGGGTAAAACCCTAGCTATAGTTTTGGCAACTCCCCTTGGTTTGAATTTCTGGTTTTAGTTTAAATTTTTAGTTTTCTGCAATAATTTCCCGTTTTTTCCTTTCGGCTACCGTAAACCGCACCTTTAACCTCTGCAGTCGCGTCCCGATCGCGTCTTTCAGGCATTTAATTGTGACCCGAACGCGGCTCTCAGACTGTTTTGAGCGCCCTGCCGGTGGATTCAAGTCTGTTACCTGCGATCCGACAGCGGCTAATTATCCTGTTTATTGCGATTTGACTGCGCCTGTCGCCCCTTTTCCAGCGTCCCAACTGCGTCTGTCGGCCCTTTTCCCACGTCCCAACTGCGTCTGTCGGCCCTTTTCCCCGTCCCGACTGTGTTTGTCAGCCCTTTTTCCGCGACCCGACTGCATCTTTTTACTTGTTTCCTACGGTCCTACTGCATCTGTCGGCCCACAAGCCGCGACCTGCCCATGCTTGTTTCTCTCCTTCCCGCGGTCCGACTGCTCAGTTTCGCCACCAACCCGCGATCTGATTTCTGCATTTTTTCCTTGTTTTTAACCTAGCCCCTTTTACTGCAATATTTTATGCACAGCCATCTGTCCTACCTGCAGCCCTACTTCCCTACAGTCTTTTTTGCAACATAGCTTTTGTACCATTTACAGAATCTTTTTAAAATTTCAGCATTTTAATTCAGAAAATTTTGCACTCAGTATTATTAATTAGAAAGTTGCCCACCCCATGGCACTTTTACTTCGGTTCATCATCTCACACGCACACACTCTGTCACCTAATTCAAGTGAGCCTTAAAAAACTACTTAACTCAACCAACATTCTAACCCCACTTGGGGAACACATAAGAATTTTTTGTAGTTAGGGAGGATCGGGGGGATAGGCTTCCAGTAACACCCCTCGGTTGCTTACACTTGAGACATAGATGTTGTCCAATTAGGGAACCAAAATCCCCTAGTATTTTTTGGCACGGTGATGACCAGTTTATCAGAGGGCCTCTCCCCTAGGAGGGTTGAAATCGCCAGACTGGTTCCGAAGGCCTGAGTGGAATACCGCACTCCATTCAGTAACCGAAGGGCTACCTTTCGCAGTTCTCAAAGTATCCCTATATAGGGGTACTACGGTAAAAGGACCAAACGGCATATTCACCTTTCTGGACGTGTCATGAACGGGGTATCTTAGTTTCCATTCTTCTAGGATTGAATACCCGGTGTCCCTCCTTGTAGGGGGATATCTTAGCCACTTGGCTCTCCTATCCATATTGTCTGACTTGGATTTCATCACCTTGCGGAGGATATGTCTAGTTGAGTCAGAATACTATTTAGTTAGGTGTTTGCTTGCTCCCTTACCTCCTTTTGGTCTAGTGAGTCCACCATTTTTTATTTTTAGGAAACCTGCTGCTTGTTGGTATTCTGACCATTTCTATTGATACTCTACCTATTATAGCACAACTGTTACAGTGGGTGTTTTGAGTTGGTTGTTGGCCTGAGTGCCCTATTTTTTGAGCTCTCCTTCTGCACACTAGGTTCCATTAGGGTTTTTGAGCTGTTTTTTACTCACCTCAACCCCCAGAGATTTGACACCATCTGTCACCATTGAGTCCCCGAGACATTCTCGGCACCTCAGGGGCGAGCCCCCACAGCACGGTTCACTTGGAACCACCCGTCATAGACATAGATCTTCATCACTTGATACCACTTATCATATATCTCGAGCCTTGTCACTTGACTCCACTCGTCAGCGGCATAGGACTCCGTCACCCGATCTTGACGCCCCTTATTTTACCTCTGATTCTGAGGCAGAGTCTGAGAACCCCATTTACACTGCCCCTACTAGCCCCATGGATGGCACGAATTCCACCCCTTTCTTTGTAGGGACCATTGGTGGCACATCCACCACTACACCATTTACCACACCTGCTTTGGGTATGCCCTCGATGGGGCCACGACCACCATTCCGGTTACCGTACCCATTCCCGTAGCTGGCATACCTACCACCACTCCACCAGTGACTCACACTACCCATGGTGGTGCAGGACCATCCTATACCACCTTAGTTCCCCCACTTGGGGGCTGTTGGCTGCTTTTTGGACAGACCCGGGTTTTAATGAAGCGCAACAACAAAACCCCTTGGCGCACTGGCCCTCTCGGCAACGAGCTGTGCGACAGCTCGAGGTCTCACCTGAAGTGGCTATGGGGAGGCTAAGGAATCAGGTTTCCTTAACCTAGGCGACGCGGAGACTGTTCTCTCTTATTGACGATTCCTCTAAGGCGACGGTCTGAACTCTCTTCAGACTTATGAGTGCAACAGCCCTCTATCTCCCGCTCGGCGGCTGAACTGCGCGGTACTTCCACTCCTGCGCTAGGACCAATTATCCTCTGCGCGGATATTCTATACGTAGTTTCACTTGCGAGCTCGTCGCAGCAACAGGTTCTCCTATCGCAACGGCGACGTCGTCTTACCAATACCTTCTACTCTTGACGATTATAGTTCTTAAAGAAGCTTTACTGATTTACTCTACACATTCATAAAGATAATGCAATATTTCTGTATTTACCGTTAGTAAGCTAAGACAGGTAATCATCTCTTTCACCACATCATAATAGCGAGAAATATGAAGTCCACCTCCATGGGGAAAACCACGTCCACGGGAGTATCTTATATTAACCAGAAAATGATAGACTTATACAATATGCTGCGCACACAGCTGCAGCCTTAGATCTTTCCAGGAAACTCCATGCACATAGCTGGGAGCCCTTCTCTCGATCTAATCTCTTCCTCTCCAGAGATTACAATATTTCAGACGTCGCCTCAGACTGTCTGCAACTCAAGGATTAGCTTCACTGCTAACCCACTTCCTGACTAGTTAGCTATCTGTCTCACCACCTGACTCTCTATCTCACTAACTAACATCTATCCATTACAATTATTCATATATATAGGTGGCCATGGCGGTCGCACCTTTACAAAACTGTGGGCCTTTCCCAGCAGTAGTCCCCAAAAACCCTAACCACGCACATGGCTAGGTGTACTGTAGGCGCCGCTTGCAGTCATGTCGCCGCTTCCTGCAGGCTCCATGAATTCCGGCGCAGCTTATGGGTATGCATGCCTCGTCCTTCGCTTTCAATGCTTTGGTCCGTTGCTCTTCCTTGATCCGAGCAACCATAACTTCTGTACTTAGCCTTAAATGAGGGTAGCTGAGCCCTCTACTCCATTGCTTCATTGATTATGGTAGCTGAGCTTTCCACTCTGCTACCTTCATTCCCTTCTGACGTGCGCGCGAGCTCCGTGATTCCCGGTCCGTGATCCGCGCTGAGCTCCTCCATCTGGCACCGTACTGCGCATCGTCTTCTTCTGTCCCCAAAATTGGCGCTTATTCAAAACTTAGCACTCTTCCATACTTGTGCTTTTTCCTCAAAATTCGCAGCTTTTACCATAGCTGCGGCCTTGGCTCCAACAGGGGCAACATCCCAAACCCTACCCCTCCAATTGGGGGCATTGCCCCAGCTTGGTCCAACCCACTAATGTGTCACATCCTTCTTCCAGTTTTCCATTCATGGCTAGCCTCAACCTGCCTGACCTAGCCAGATTGACTAACAATCCCATCCGACATGACCTTGCATGACCTCACACGCCCACCAAGATCCCCTTTGACATCCCTAAGTTTGAGGGCAACGCAGGTGAGGACCCTTAAAACTATATTATGTCCTTCCATCTGTGGTGTTCCTCCAACTCCATAGTGGATTACTCTGTTCGCCTCCGTCTGTTACAGTGCACCTTCACTGGCTCTACAGCTAAGTGGTACATCGAGCAACCCCATGGGACCCATGCCAACTTTACTTCCCTTGCCTCGACATTCCTGCAGTTCTTCCAGTTACCTGTCCGTTATGACGCGGGAGTTGAGATTCTCCTGTCTTGCAGACAAAACACGGCTACCCACATCACGGACCACATTCATGAGTGGCGTCGACACCGCAGCCTCTGCAAAATCAAATTTGACCACCGTATCTTCTTAGATTGGTTCCTCAAATCCCTTCTTCCTGTCATTGCTAAGGATGTGGCATCTGAAAGACCCCAGTCTGAAGAAGAGGCCATCCTTAAGGCCCAGCAATTTGACCTGATTTATGCCCAGTCGGGTTATCTCTATACCATTATACCTGATGCCCCTCGCGGTGATTCCTCCCAGCACGATGCGCCGGGGGCATCCCATGCTGCAGACGGCATCATCGACCATGTTTCTTCGCATCCCCAACCCTTTTCCATAGCACGTCCTAACCCTGGCCCTGACCTTTCGCGGGCTACCTCACAGTCTGGAGCAACCAACTCGTATGCTCCTATGACACATCACCAACATTCCCATGGACCCACCTGTCCACCTGAGTGCTTCAGTCATGCGCCCCCCGTTTACACCCCCATGGTCGTACCTCAACCCTATTACCACCAGCAGGCTGCACCAGCCCCTGCGCCTTCCCAAGCCCAACTCGCTTATTACCCGCCACAGGCAGCCCCTGCGGGAAACCCACAACCTGCTCCGCAGACATATCAGCAACCCCCTCAGGGTGCCACACCCGTGCATCCTCCACCTACATATCACCCACCGCAGCCTGCTCCAGCACCTGCACAACCCCAGAACCCACCTGCTGCTCAAGGGCAAGTTTACGCCCAACAAAACCCGTAGCAAAACCAAAACAACCAATGAAACCAGGGCCAACAAAACCGCGGTAAGGGCTGTAATCATGGAAACAACCCTCCTCCTGACCAAGGTGGTCAACCTCCTAATCCCCCAGACAACAATAATGCGGTCCCCGCTAACCAAAACCCTGATCGCCCGCCCAAGCAGGCTAAAAACCCTAATTTGCGAACAAACCATCCTTGTTCTATTTGCGGGGTCTATGGCCACTACACACATGCTTGCCCACACTTGGAGTGAGCTCGACAACTTTGGGTTGATGATGCCCATCGCCAAGGGCATGCGGCTCCTCAAGCACTGCCCAACCCCCCACAACCTTAGCAGCCACCTTTAGTGTTGCAAAACCCCTTACCAAACCAAGGCATAGTGAAAACTCAGCCGTTGGCTCCCCCTCAAGCCAATGCGCCACCCCAACAATAGATCACTTACGCCGCTCCTGATCAACCCATGTTTGACTCAGGTACCCACCACTTGTTGATGATGTCATCCACTGATGTCAACCTCCAGACCCGTCGGAACCAGTATGGCTCCACCTCTGAAGCCCCTCCCGTCGATAAAAACACTAACGCTCATCCCACTGATCAAGCGTTACGTATACCTCCGCCTCCACTAGATGGTGCTCCCAAAGCACCTCATTTCCCACTTCGTCGTATCAATAATAACCCCAATGCGCGCGCTGCGTCAAACTACAACATTGTAGATGACTTAGCCCAATATCCCGCAGCCATGTCTGCGTTAGAAGTCTTGAAAAACTGCCCTTCCCAGTGCAAGACTTTACTCTCAGCCATTGGGGCCATTGACCCAAATGATTTGAATTTGATGGCATTTGATTTGGACCAGTCCGAACCCCACCTGCCTTCGAGTTTAGCATTCCAAGTTTTTGTTTCCGTTCGGAATCTTGTCATCCATCGGTGCATCATCGATGAAGGTGGCTCCACATGTGTTATGTCCACATTCGTATGATGGAAGTTGGGATCCCCTACTCTTCAGTAGTCCTCCACTGCATTACGTGCCTACAACGGTCATTTGGCTCAACCCCAAGGTCTCCTAGCCAATGTCCCCGTCCAGTTAGGTGGTAAAACCGTACTCATTGACATCAAGGTAATCAATGCCCAACTTGATTATAACCACTTACTTGGCCGCAACTACATGTATGCCATGCGGGCGGTTTCCTCTTCTGTTTTTCGTACCATGATGTTCCCCCATGAGGGACGCATGGTCAAGGTCGACCAACTCACCTACTATGATCCCAATGCCCCCGCGGCACCCAAAAATGTTCTCCCCATGGTTGAACAACCTGTTTCGGGTTCCACCACCTTGTTTGTTTCCTCTATGGGGCCCGGAGTTTACTCAGACGCGCCGATGACTTCCACCTTCCAGTCTATTCCACCCCCGTCACCCGCCACTGACGTGTTTGACCTATGTACCCTGTCCCATAACACACAAACTCCTAATAATCAACCGCCCTTGTTTCCTAAACCACCATTGGTACCTAGTCACATTGGTGTTACAACCATCCACACCATCCCTTTCCTAATCTCTCCCTTAGGAGTAGTAAGCGCCCTAGTTATGGCTACCCTTAGCCTCCCTGGGTTAACCTTGGGATTACCTGTGTGGTAGCTTTCACCTCCCGTTCCCCCGCCGACACCAGATGTCGTCCTGCAACCAGTGCAACCCATTGTCACTACTACTCAGCCGCTTCCTGGTGTTGCTACTCCTTCGTCCTCCACGAACCCCCCTCCTCTTATCAAGCCTACTGGGGGCAGAGGCCCACAACCATACACTGCTGTACCCCCTCTTAAAATAGTTAAAAACCCCCCAGTGTTTTGTGCTCCTCCCGAATGCTCGTTGTGCGATGAGTTAGGGGATCTGACTCATCAATGTCCACAGTTACCGGCATTACAGGAACACATGCAAATGCTTGACGACAACCCCAACATCCCCATTATCGAAATCGACCCAACCTCGAAGCCTCGTGATAAATCACTGCGTACCAACCACCCCTATGCAATATGCGGTATTTACGGCCACTACTCCCATCACTATCTTGATCTCCTAGATTATAGGGCAGCTCTCTACAAGATGAATAATCTGGACCTTGAGATGGCACCACCCCCCAGTCTCCTCCCCTTCAGGAGAGGTTAACACGATTTATATGATCTCTTCAATCACCACTCCCTTGTCAACCGATTTGACGACTCCAAATTTCCGTTCTGATGAGGAGATTCTTGAGGCACTCACTGCCCCGGAGTATCCCTGGGATGACATGCACCATCGTTCGTATTTCCTCCCAGAAGCATCCTCCTCTAGCACCGCTACCCAAATTGTAGTTGAATCCAAAGATTTCGTTCCCACCAAGGTCGGTTGGTTTAAGGATCCTATTCCTGCTCCTGATGCCTTTGAGGAAGGCAACATGGCCAACATCTCACCTGTCATACACATTGATATTGCTGCCCCAGAAGGTGCCCCTGAACTCATCACTTTAGGAGCCTCCTGCAGTGAGCAAGAGATTGAGGAATATAAAAAACTCTTCAGAGAGTTCTGTGATGTGTTTTCCTGGTCCTATACTGAAATGCCTGGTCTCGACCCTGCTATTATAGAACACCACATCGACACATGGCCAGATGTACCCCCTGTTCACCAGAAACAATGCCCCATTCATCCCTCAAATCTCCCAACTGTCAAAGCCGAGATTGAGAAACTTCACAAGGCAGGATTCATTTATCCTATTGCCTATACCACATGGGTTTCAAACCCCGTTCCCGTTAACAAAAAACAAGGCACCATTAGAGTATGCACTGACTTCCGTGATTTAAACCGCGCTTGTCCCAAGGACAACTTCCCCACGCCATTTATTGACCAACTCATTGATGCGTGTGCGGGGCATGAAGTCCTCTCTTTCATGGATGGTTTTTCCAGATACAATCAGATTCAAATCCGAAAGGAGGATTAGTACAAGACAACCTTTACTACCCCATGGGGCACCTTTGCCTATCGCGTCATGCCTTTTGGCCTAAAAAATGTTGGTGCCACCTTCCAGCAGGCCATGACCTATTGCTTTCATGATTTGGTCCATATCTTGCTAGTCTACCTTGATGACCTTACAGCTCGTTCCCAGAAACGATCAGACCACCTTAACGACCTTCGGCAAGTTTTTCTGCGTTGTCGCAAATATCAAATCCGCTTGAACCCACACAAGTGTGTCTTTTGCATTCCGGCAGGCCGATTGTTGGGTTTTATTGTTTCCAAGAAAGGAATTACTATTGATCCCCTGAAAGTACAAGCCATCTTAGACCTTCCTTCTCCTCGCATGCTTCGGCAGCTCCAAAGTATGTAGGGGCGATCCAATCTCCTTCGACGCTTCGTTCCTGATTATGCCACTACCGTTCACGGTTTCTTGCGCCTGCTCTGTACCCACATACCCTTCGTCTGAGATGAGAAAGCAGAAGCTGCATTCGAAGCCCTCAAGAAATCTCTCACACAAGCCCCTTTGATCTCCCCTCTGGATTTCTCTTAGGACTTCATCCTATACGTCTCGGCATCCGAGCATGCCGTGTCCGGAGTCTTGGTTCAAGAAGACGCCTCTCACCACGAGCATGTCATTTACTACATCAGCCAGACCTTGTCTGGCCCACCCCTACGTTACCCATATGAGGAGAGACTAGCCCTAGCTGTGGTCTTTTCCGTCCAAAAAATGCGACACTACATCTTACTTAGTCATACCACAGTCGTCGCCGACTCCAACCCCATGGTCTATCTCTTAAACCGGCGGCTACTGCAAGGTCGTGTTGCTAAATGGGTTATTCTCCTCCAGGAGTATGACCTCACTTTCTGAACCCCTAAGAGCACCAAAGCCCTCGCACTTTCCCAGCTAATCACCGATCTCCCTTCCCTTCTGTCGTCCCCCCAAATCGCCGATGAGTTACCCGACAACCACTTGTTCACCATCTCGTCTGATGACCCATGGTACGGTGATATTTTGTTATATCTTCGCACATAGAAGTTCAGACCCAAAGTCACCCGTAATGGACGTCGTCGTATCCGTCACCAGGCCTCTCGATATCTCCTCTTAGGCGATGTACTTTACCAGCGGGGGGTGGACACAATTCTTCGTCGTTTCCTTACACACGAGGAAGTTGAACACGCCCTTAATGACTGTCATAGCGGTGCCTGCGGCGGCCATTTCTCTCGGATGGCCACCGCCCAGAAGGTCGTCCGCGCTGGATATTTCTAGCCCACACTCTTTACCGACTGCATCACTACGGTCAAACATTGCCATAATTCCCAACTTTTTGCCCCCAAGGCCTGGACACCACCTGCTCCATTACACCCAGTCGTCACCGTTGGTCCCTTTTGTAAGTGGGCCATAGACTTCATGGAGTGAAAACCCCCATCTGCTAACGGCCATAAATACATCATTGTCGCCGTCGATTACTTTACCAAATGGGCCGAAGCCATGCCTACTTTCAACTGTACCGCTGATACCGCTGCCCGTTTCTTTTTTAACCATGTTATCACTCGATTCAAGGTACCCAAACAGTTGGTCTCAGACCATGGTTCCCACTTCGAATATTCTGTTTGGCACGAGTTATCCAACCTCCTCAAGTTTGAACACCAATTTTCCTCTGCTTACTACCCCAAGGGAATGGCCAAGTAGAGGCCATTAACAAAATATTAAAAACCATCCTCCAACGCACTGTTGACCGACATAAGTCCAATTGGCACCACATGCTCTTCCCCGCCTTATGGGCTTACCGTACATCCACTAAGACCGCCATTGGTTTTACCCCGTTTCATTTAGTTCACGGTGTCGAGTCTATCCTCCCCATCGAGTATCAGATACCTGCTTAACATATCGCCGTTGAGCTTCTCCCTGATACCTCCCGACTTGAGAAACGTCTGCTATCCCTCGAACAAGCTGATGAAGACCGTCGTGCCGCTCTCCAGACCATTGAAGCTGCCAAGAACCACTCCAAAGCTGGTTATGACAAACACGTACACCCTCGAACTTTCACGAAGGGGACCTTGTCCTCGCCTATGACCAAGCCCATGAAAAAACCGGTAAAGGGAAGTTTGAATCCATGTGGCAAGGCCCTTACATCGTGCAAACTTGTCTCAGCAAGGGGGTATATGTTTTAGCCGACTCTGAAGGTCACCCTTTGCGCAACCCCCGTAATGGGTTGTATCTTAAGCGTTTTTACCCATAAATGAAATTGCAACCTCATTGGTCCGCATTGTACAGTTTCCTCTTTTTTTTTCACCTTTTTTACCACAATCTTACATTCCTCATTTTTTCATGATCACAGATGGACCCTCTTCCACCTCATTACATTGGCTTCGCTGATGGCGAAAGCCGTTGGTCTCCAAACCTGGCTTCTGCAGCATGGGTCTTATATTCCCCCTCACATGTGTTGATTAACCTTGACGGAATATGTATAGGCGCTGCTACCAATAACCAGGCGGAGTATGATGCTGTGACCGGTCTCCTGACTGCTGCCCTCCAGATGGGCATATGTCACCTTCATGTGCTCCTTGACTCCCAGCTACTTGTCTCCTAGCTCAACAACTGCTACCAGGCGCGTGATCCCTGCCTTTTTAGAAAATTCCTGCGCACAAAACAACTCAGTCGACAGTTTGAATCCATTACATTCACTCATGTCTCGAGAGCTCACAATAGTGTCGCAGATCAAATGGCAAACAACATCCTAGATTGGCACATCAACCATACCATGTAAAATCTCCATCATGCATCATCATCCCATAACATCTCATAAAAAATATAAAAAACACAAAAATATTGCAAGGGGCATCCACGTGCCTATCATCACATAAACATTTGCATCCATGTGCAATAAAAAATAAAAACACATAACATACACAAGGGGGCGTCCATGTGCCCAACATCCTATACTACTTGCATCCACGTGCAGTACAAACATACAACACACCATAAGCGCATCCACGTGCGTACAAGTAAAACATCATCGTAAAAAGGTGCATCGACGTGCATATATCTATATATATATCAAAAAATACATGTTCATCGGCTATACATGTCCTGAGTACCTTGTACTCATCTATACACAAAAAAGTCTATACATCCCTAAAGCCTCATAAAATACATGCCGTAGCTACAAAACTCGGGGGGAGTCCCCTGCACTCCCTAATGAGAGTCATACCTTGCATCACTGCCTGCATCTACTGCCTATGAGTCCTCCCCTCACTCCTCCTCCGGCAAATCCTCATCCCCTATGGGCTCATGTGCCCGTTCCCTGTCCACCAAGATAGCTACCCGGATCGCAATCGACTGGAACTCCCGCGGCGCCCTCATACAATCTTGAATCACGTCCGGATCGACATCCCGCCACCCCTCGTTGGTCACCCCAACTAGTAAATGATCCAGCAACATCCGTACAGACTCTAGCGTCCCCTCCGCGTCCCGATGACGCACCTCCCCCCGCCCGGGCAGAGCTGGAATGGCCACAATCCCCCTCCGTACCACATGCCTTGGCGGAGGCCTTGGGCCCACATCTACAGATCACCCATGCGTCAGTAAGAGTATATCAATAAACTATCATACATAAAACTTTCCATCCATAACATGCAAGCAAAAACATACGTACCATCGGGTCCCCATGCCTGTCCTGGCACCCGTGGTGCCTCTAGATCTCTTGTATAGTCCATATCTCTATATGGATAGTCATCCAATGTCAAAGGTATCTGTAGCCACTGCAGGTACAACTCCTATGTGAAGTATCTACCAACCTCGCCGCCACCACGGCGGCGCATCATCTCTCCCCACCACACCATCCGTGGCTCCCTCAAACCTCCTGCCCTGATCGGTACCCGCGGCCGTAGGTGGGTACACTCTCCATGAAGAACGCATATAGGAAGGAACCATAGCAAAACCCCTTTCCAGATTCCTTCGCCGATGTCAGCTGTCGCTGCACACAGGTGAGGAACATCTGGCCCCACGCATAGTAGACCCCACCCAGTACGCGCTCCACTAGCTGCATCTGGCCCCCAGACACCTTCTCCGGTGACTGGGACCCCAACACACGAACCACACATGCTGCAATAGCCTGCACTGCCGGCTCCTGTAGGTCTATCACCCGGAATGCATTCCTATGCACCCTAGCCTCTGGAAGACAGTACCGCTCCAGCATGTCCTCCATATCGACATCGGCGGATACTCGCGGCTGCATATCCGCCACCCTACCCAGACAGGGCAACCCCGTCAGGAAATATACATCTGTCAGGGTGAGGTCCACCCTCTCACCCTGCACCCTAAACACCTGAATGTCTGGCTCCCAGAAACTCACTAGCCTGTTCAGCAGCAACCCTGTCAAACGCATCATAGGTACCTGCGCGAACTTCAACAGTCCACACAACCCCAATACCGACCGCACATGACAGTCCCCTTGAATGACCGTCACTATCTCATCCGGGATCTCCTGCTCCCTTCACAATACCAGCAGCATCCTGTCAAACACACAAGGCAAACTCATCAAACTCATGTCAAAGAAATAAACCCTGCCCCCCCCCCCCCCGAGAAGTCTTAATAGCTCGCTTCAAAATGTAGCTTCAGACCCCCTTGCCGCGGTTTTCAACCGTGGCTGTTTGGCCCACAGTCACGGTCCAACACCGCGACTCTTCAGGCCAAAATCGCGGTCTTAAACCACAACTGTTCAGGCTGAACTCGCGGTCTCAAACCGCGACTGTCGAGACCGAACTTGCGGTCCGAAACCATGTATTCAGCCTCGAAACACGCGGTCCCAGACCATGTGTTCCGAGTCGAACCCCACGGTCTCCATGCGCGTCATACACCATGGAACCCGTGGTCTCTGACCGTGGCTCCCTCATGAAAACCCGTGGTCCACCCCACGAGGACCGTACAAATACCCCCTGGGACCCACTACCCACCCCCCGAACCCAAAAAACATGCAGGTATGAGTTTGATGGAATACCTATATCTCTCGGCTCTGAAATCGGTCGGTCGAATCGTCCAGAAATGCCACCTCAACTCTGGCCCACTTTGATCACTAGTCAAAGTCAAATAGTACATATGACACTTGTCATATTGGACCCACTCACTATTTATAGTCCATTGACTTTTTCTTGTTTTGGCCGTTATGAACCCATACGGAGTCCATTTTTCGAACTGTTTCCACCAATGGAATTAGCACGACGAGACTGTCATGATGGTCACCTCATTGTATTATTTTTTCCATGTCATTTTTTGCCCATTTTTTAGACACCACTAGTCGCCTCGGTTTGCGTGCCACTTCGACTGCTCTCCATTTTTCGCATATTTTATATCATCAGATTCATTTTTTTGAGTCGGTGATGATGCTTGAGATCATTTCTCACTCTCAGCCCCAGATGTTTCGGGTATTTTTTCCAAAATGCCCCCCGTTGCCTCGGTTTACGTGCCACATTGGCCGTTATCCATTTTTGACACTTTTTATATCGCCGGATTCATTTTTCCGAGCTCGTGATGATGCTTGAGAACATTTCTCGCTCTCACTTGGTACAGTTTCAACATTGTGTCCCGACACCTTGCTGCCTCGGTTTGTGCGCCACATCGGTCGCCATCAGATTGTTCCCCATTTTCACATGAGCCATTCACTCCTGTCATACTGCAATTATTTCGTTATTTTGCCACCATTCATTACCCCGCAAGGAGGCCCACCAGTGTTCCCCCCCTGTGGCTAGGGTTTTACCCCTAGCTTGTGCAAATGAGCACCTACTAAGGAGAATGGACTCCTTAGTAGCAGTTCAGTAAATGTAAATTATTAAGCTAAAACAGAAATGAAAACTAATCTAGAACACATGCATGAAAAATAAACAACAATTTGTAAACAAGGGTTTTATATTAATATTACCTTCAATGTGAAGGTTGATGAAGCTCCTTGCAATGTCCAAGAGGGTTGCTCCAAGCTCCAATGTGCTCCTTCTCTTTCTCCAATGGTGGGGATGGGCCAAAAGTGGCTCTCAAGGTGAAAGTAGTTCAATGGTGAACTAGGGTTTCGAGAGAGATTTTGGCAGAGTAAGGGTATACTTGACTATGGATGTGGAATAAGGGATCTCCATCACCTATTTATAGTTTTTTGGTGGTGGAGTGCTGACCCATGGTTTTAGGAAACACATGGTTTAGGGTAGCTGTATAGGGTTTTTTCCTCCTTTTCCTCATTATTTCATATTTTTTATTCCCTTTTTAGGGGATTTTTGCTATTTTTGAGGAATTTTGGATATTTTTGGAGGAAAAAAGGGGTTTTTTAGCCTTTTTTAGGCTATTTTGAGGGTTTTGTGGCCTTTTGGAGGCATTTTAGGCCTTTTGGAGGCTTTTAAATGGGATTTTAAGGGATTTTAAGGGAAATATGGTAGGAAAATGGACAAACAAGCCATATAATGTGGTAGATGAGGTAGTGAACACTTTTTGGGTGTTAACAGATTGCCCCATGATGTGCGAGGGCAGGAGCTCATCATATGGCCGATGGACATCATAAGTCATGAATGATTTTCCTGGGGTGTGGAGAGAAGAGAAGAAACAAACTGAAGCCCGGAACAACGATCCCGAACAACTGCAAGAATGAAAAGTACATAACCTCAATAATGGATGAGGAATCATCTGATCATATGGACGAGGCGGGCATTCCCATGCTCGTATCAGGATATAACATAGCAATAACAATGGGGTCCAAAAAGGGGACCTGAAATATACATGACCTCAAATACTGACTGAGGAATAATCTCAATATATGGACGAGGCGGGCATACCCATGCTCGTGTCAAGATACATAAAATAGAACTGTGAGGCCCGAAAAAAGGGGGACCTGTAAGATACATAACTACTGTGTACATCATAAGAGTCCAGAGGGGACATAAAGCTGGGACATACTGCTGGGCTGATCATGTCTGAGCTGAAGAACTGATAGACTGGAACAATCAACAGTGCTACTGAATGTGGTACCAAAGGAACTAATGAGCTGCTAGACCATAATGATTGGTAGCAATAACCTTGATGGTACACTGAGCTGGAACTGAAATGGGTACGCAAGGAAGCATGTAACTGGATGGCCTCCGAATACAAACGCCAACGCAGCCCGGACATCCACGGGAACATATAACTGGGTGTTCCGAAGTGACTCACCAATGTGCTAGAGTCGGGGGAAATCCGGGGTCTTCGACACATAATGTAAAGGATATAACCCTACGCGATTCTCGACGATGCGATCAAGGTGCTGAAGTCGAGCATGTGAGAAACAACCACTCAGAGAGGCAATGATGACTCCTCTCAGAATGGTCCGTAGGCACTTACCACAGATGGTGATAAGTCCAAGGCGTAGGGACCTCTGGGCCTATCCTCTGGAATAGAGGGGCTGTCGTTGACAGAGGGAGACTTGCAACTATCAAGGAAATGATGTTTCCTTGACAGGAGCACGAGGTGAAGAACCGAAATGTGATAGTACTGATGGCAGGACTGACCAAACTGGGGGGGGACAATTGGGCAAGTAGAGTGGGTGGACTCAAACTTCCTTTGTTCAGAGTATGATAATGGGAATGATCTGGCAGCATATGAAACTGACTGAGGGGAAAGGGATCATAGCTGTATTGAATAGGGGAGGGTGATTGGTCTGAGGGAGACTCAAGCTGGTATAAAATGGCAGGAGACTGCAGAATACTCTGAACAAAGGCGACCTGATTGGGGGTACTGCCAAGATGATCGATCGTAGTGCCAGGAGGCACGGGTGGGGACTTATTCATGGGTTAAGGAACTAGAAGAATTTTGTGTAAAATGATACTGTCGTGTGGATTTTACGAGCCTAGGACAGTTCATGCTCGTGGTTGCTTTCAATTTTAAGGAGTCTGAAAGCGATAAGAAGACTCTGAAATGATGGAATGGTACTGTCGTGTGGATTTTACGAGCCCAGGACAGTTCATGCTTGTGGTTGCTTTCAATTTTAGAGAGTCTGAAAGCAAATAAGAAGACTCCAGGGGGTTGCTTTTTCGTAGATTTAGTCTCCAAGGCCCAAAGAAGCATAAAAGGATACAATGAAGAACTCTTCTAGCCGGTGTGACTAGAGTATTCCTTTTTCGTAATTAGTCTACCAGGTCTGGAAAAGGGTTAAACTTATACCAGATAGACGCCCTTTCAGGTACTTTAACGAGCATGAAAGGAAGCAAGATTGCTCGGCGATCTTTTCATTCTTTTAGGAGTCAGAAAAGAGCTTAACGGAAACTCCCTAAGTGCATTTTTCGTAAAGGACTTGTCCAGCCCGAAAAAGGGAT
Organism: Larix kaempferi; assembly: GCA_027924585.1. Lineage (NCBI taxonomy): Eukaryota > Viridiplantae > Streptophyta > Pinopsida > Pinales > Pinaceae > Larix > Larix kaempferi. Next base: position 43,691,716 of record BSBM01000372.1, on the reverse strand, counting down.
AAAATTATACCGAACAAAAGGAATGGCCAGGCAAGGAGGAAGTATTCAATCAAGGATCAATAATGATGATCAAGAACGAGGGTGGGGGGAACATTAGTGGGCCCCCTTGCGGGGTGGATGAAATGGTGGAAAAATAGCGAAACATTTGCAATATGACAGGAGTGAAGGGCTCATGTAAAAATGTGGAACAATCCGATGGCGGTCGATGTGGCGCGCAAACCGAGGCAGCAAGGTGTCGGGACACAATGTGGAAATTGTACCAAGTGAGAGCGAGAAATGGTCTCAAGCATCATCATGAGCTCGGAAAAATGAATCCGGCGATATAAAGGGTGTCAAAAATGGGTAACGGCCGATGTGGCACGCACACCGAGGCGACGAGGGCGTTTTGGAAAAAATACCCGAAAAATCTGGGGGTGAGAGCGAGAAATGATATCAAGCATCATCACGAGCTCGGAAAAATGAATCCGATGATATACAACATGTGAAAAATGGAGAACGGCCGATGTGGCACGCAAATGGAGGCGACTAGTGGCGTCTGAAAAATGGGCAAAGAATGACGGGTAAAAAATAATGCAACGAGGTGACCATCATGACGATCTCAGCGTGCTGATTCCAATGGTGGAAAATATGTGTAAAACAAAAAGGAAGCAAACTGTACAATGCGGACCAATGGGGCCGCGAGTTTTTTAAGGATAAAAGCGTTTAAGGTACAACCCATTACGCGGGTTGCGCAAAGGATGGCCTTCGGAGTCGGCGAGGATGTATGCCCCCTTGCCTAGGCAGGTCTGCACGATTTAAGGGCCTTGCCACATGGATTCAAACTTCCCTTTGCCAATTTTGTCGTGGGCTTGGTCATAGGCGAGGACGAGGTCCCCTTCATGGAAGGTTCGAGGGTGAACATGTTTGTCGTAACCGGATTTGGAGCGGTTCTTGGCAGCTTCGATGTTCTGAAGAGTGGCCCGACGGTCTTCATCGGCTTGTTCGAGGGATAGCAGACGTTGCTCGAGGGGGGAAGTGTCGGGGAAAAGCTCAACGGCGATCTGTAAGGCAGGAATCTGACATTCGATGGGGAGGACAGACTCTACACCGTGAACTAGATGAAATGGTGTAAAACCAGTGGCGGTCTCGGTGGAAGTACGGTAAGCCCATAAGGCAGGGAATAACATGTGGTGCCAATTGGACTTATGCTTGTCAACCATTCGTTGGAGGATGGTTTTGAGAATTTTATTAATGGCCTCTACTTGACTGTTCCCTTGGGGGTAGTAAGCAGAGGAAAATTGGTGTTCAAATTTGAGGAGGGTGGATAACTCACGCCAGACGGCATCTTCGAAGTGGGAACCGTGGTTAGAGACTAACTACTTAGGAACCCCGAATCGAGCGATGACATGGTTGAAAAAGAAGCGGGCAGCAGTGTCGGCGGTACAATTGAAGGTAGGCATGGCTTCCGCCCATTTGGTGAAGTAATCAACAGCGACAATAATATATTTGTGGCCATTGGCAGACTGGGGTCTACATTCCATGAAGTCTATGGCCCACTTACAAAAGGGACCAATGGTGACGACTGGGTGTAACGGAGCAGGAGGTGTCCGGGCCTTGGGGGCAAAAAGTTGGCAGTTATGGCAGTGTTTGACCGCAGTGATGCAATCGGTGAAAAGTGTGGGCCAGAAGTATCCGGCGCGGATGACCTTTTGGGAAGTGGCCATCCTTGAGAAATGGCCGCCGCAGGCACCGCTATGACAGTCATTAAGGACTTGTTCAGCTTCCTCGTGTGTAAGGAAACGACGAAGAATTGTGTCAACCCCGCGCCGGTAAAGGACATCGCCTAAGAGGAGATACCGAGAGGCCTGGTGACGGATGCGACGACGTCCATTACGGGTAACTTTGGGTCTGAACTTCTGCATGCGCAGGTATAACAAGATATCACCGTACCATGGGTCATCGGACGAGATAGTGAACAGGTTATTGTCGGGTAACTCATCAGAGATTGGTTTGGCCGGGAGAAGGGAAGGGAGATCAGTAATGAGCTGGGCAAGCGCTAGGGCTTTAGTGCTCTTAGGTGTTTTGAAGGTAAGGTCATATTCCTGGAGGATAATGACCCATTTAGCAACACGACCTTGCAGGAGCCGCCGGTTTAGAAGATATACCATGGGGTTGGAGTCAGCGACGACTGTGGTATGACTCATTAAGATATAGTGTCGCAATTTTTGGACGGAAAATACCACTGCTAGGGCAAGTCTCTCCTCATATGGGTAACGTAGGGGTGGACCAGACAAGGTCTGGCTGACGTAGTAAATGACGTGCTCCTGGTGAGAAGTGTCTTCTTGAACCAAGACTCCAGATACGGCATGCTCGGATGCCAAAACGTAAAGGATGAAGTCTTGTGTGAAATCCGGAGGGGAAATCAGAGGAGCTTGTGTGAGAGCCTTCTTGAGGGCTTCGAATGCAGCTTTTGCTTGCTCATCCCAGACGAAGGGTATGTGGGTACAGAGCAGGCGCAAGAAACCGTGAACGGTGGTGGCGTAATCAGGAACGAAGCGTCGAAGGAAGTTGGATCGCCCCTGCAGACATTGGAGCTGTCGGAGCGTGCGAGGAGAGGGAAGGTCTAATATGGCTTGGACTTTTAGAGGGTCAACTGTAATTCTTTTCTGGGAAACAATGAAACCCAACAATCGGCCTGCCAGAACGCAAAAGACACACTTGTGTGGGTTCAAGCGGATTTGATATTTGCGACAACGCAGGAATACTTGCCGAAGGTCGTTAAGGTGGTCAGATCGTTTCCGGGAACGAACTATAAGGTCATCAAGGTAGACTAATAGGATATGGACTAAGTCATGAAAGTAATAGGTCATGGCCCGTTGGAAAGTGGCACCAGCATTTTTGAGGCCGAAAGGCATGACGCGATAGGCAAAGGTGCCCCATGGGGTAGTAAAGGCAGTTTTGTACTGGTCTTCCTTACGGATCTGAATCTGGTTGTATCCGGAAAAACCATCCATGAAGGAGAGGACTTCATGCCCCGCACACGCATCGATGAGCTGGTCAATAAATGGCGTCGGGAAATTGTCCTTGGGACAAGCGCGGTTTAAGTCACGGAAGTCAGTGCATACTCGGATGGTGCCTTGTTTTTTGTTAACGGGAACGGGGTTTGAACCCCAAGTGGTATAGGCAATAGGATAAATGAACCCTGCCTTGCGCAGTTTCTCAATCTCGGCTTTAACAGCAAGGAGCTTGGAAGGATGAATGGGGCGCTGTTTCTGACCGATGGGGGGTACATCAGGCCATGTGTCAATGTGGTGTTCGATAATGGCGGGGTCAAGACCAGGCATTTCGGTATAGGACCAGGCAAAGACATCACGGAATTCTCTGAAAAGGTTTATGTAATTATCAATCTCTTGTTTACTGCAAAATGCTCCTAAAGTGATGAGTTCAAGGGCACGTCCTGGGGGCAGCGATATCAACTTGGATGATGGGTGAGATGTTGGCCATGTTACCCTCCTCGAAGGCATCAGGAGCAGGAATAGGCTCCTTGAACCAGTCGACCTTGGTGGGGAGGAAGTCTTTGGACTCAACTGTGAATTGGGTAGCGGTGCTAGAGGAAGATGCTTCTGGAAGGAAATACGAACGATGGTGCATGTCATCCTAGGGATACTCCGGGGCAATGAGGGCCTCAAGAATCTCCTCATCGGTACGGAAAGTTTGCGTCATCAAATCGGTTGACGAGGGGGTAGTGGTTGAAGAGATCATATAGATGATATTAACCTCTCCAGAAGGGGGAGAAACTGGGGGGTAGATCTCCTCAATGGTGGGTGGTGCCGTCTCAAGATCCAGATTGTTCATCTCATAGAGAGCCGCTCTGTAATCCGGGAGATCGGGACAATGATGGGAATAATGCCCGTAAACACCGCATATGGCACAGGGGTGGTTGGTACGTAGGGATTTGTCTTTAGGCTTAGGAGTGGGGTTTAGTTCGACAACCGGGATGTTGGGGTCATCGTCGAGCATCTGCATGTGCTTCTGTAGGGCTGGTAACTGTGGACATTGGTGGGTCACATGGCCCAACTCATCGCACAACGAGCATTTGGGGGGAGCACGAAATACTGGAGGGTTTTTGACTGTCTTGGGAGGTGGTACAGTAGTGTAAGGTTGTGGACCTCTGCCCCCAGTGGGTTTGGTAGTAGCAGGTGGAGTCGTGGAGGACGAAGGGGTAGAGACACCGGGAGGTGGTTGAGTGGTAGTAGCCATGGGTTGCACCGGTTGGAGGACGACATCTGGTGTTGGCGGGCGAACGGGAGGCGAAAGATACCATACGGGTAATCCCAAGGTTAACCCAGGGAGGCTAAGGGTAGCCATGACCGGGGCGCTTACTACTCCCGATGGAGGGACTAGGAAGGGGATCGTGTGGATAGGTGTAACACCAATGTGGCTAGGTACCAACGGTGGTTTAGGCAACAAGGGTGGTTGATTGTTAGGTGGTTGGTTGTCGTGGGACAAGGTACATAAGTCAGACACTTCGGGCGTAGATGACGGGGGAGGAATGGATTGAAAGGTGGAGGTCATCGACGCATCTAAGTAGACTCCATGCCCCGTAGAGGAAACAAACGAGGTGGTGGCACGAGAAACAGGTTGTTCAACCATGGGGAGAACATTTTCAGGTGCTGCGGGAGCACTGGGATCATAGTAGGTGAGCTGGTCAACCTTAACCACGTGTCCCTCATGGGGGAACATCATGGTGCGAAAAATGGAAGAGGCAACCGCCCGCATGGCATACATGTAGCTGCGACCAAGTAAAAGGTTATAATCCAATTGGGCATTGATTACCTCAATGTCAATGAGTACAGTTTTGCCACCTAACTGGATAGGGACATTGGCTAGGAGGCCTTGGGGCTGAGCGGAACGACCGTCGTAGGCACGTAATGCAGTGGTGGACTGCTCGAGAGTGGGGGATCCCAACTTCTGCCACATGAACGTAGACATAACGCATGTGGAGGCACCTTCATCGATGATGCATCGATGGATGACAAGATTCCGAACGGAAACATAAACTTGGAATGCTAAGGAGGAAGGCAGGCGTGGTACGGATTGGTCCAAATCAAATGCCATCAGATTCGAATCATTTGGGTCAATAGCCCCAATGGCTGAGAGTAAAGTCTTGCGCTGGGAAGGGCAGTTATTCAAGACTTCTAACGCAGACATGGCTGCGGGAGATTGGGCTAGGTCGTCTATAATGTTGTAGTTTGACGCAGCACGCGCATTGGGGTTATTGTTGATACGACGAAGTGGGAAACGAGGGGCTTTGGGAGCGCCATCTAGTGGAGGTGGAGGAATACGTAACGCTTGATCGGTGGGATGAGTGGTAGTAGGTTTATCTGTGGGAGGTACGTCAGTGGTGGAGCCATATTGGTTCCGACGGGTTTGAAGGTTGACGTCAGTGGATGACATCATCAACAGGTGGTGGGTACCTGAGTCAAACATGGGTTGATCAGGAGCAGCGTAAGTGATTTGCTGTTGTTGGGGTTGCGCGTTAGCTTGAGGGGCCAATGGCTGAGTGTTCACCACGCCTTGGGTTGGTAAGGGGTTTTGCAGAACCAAAGGTGGCTGCTGAGGCTAAGGGGGGTTAGGTGGCGCCTGAGGAGCCGCATGCCCTTGGCGGTGGGCATCGTCAACCCAGAGCTGCCGAGCTCGCTCTAAGTGTGGGAAAGCATGCGTGTAGTGTCCATAGACCCCGCAAAGAGAACAAGGGTGGTTTGTTCACAAATTGGGGTTTTTAGCCTGCTTGGGCGGGCGATCAGGGTTTTGATTAGCGGGGGCCGCATTGTTGTTGTCGGGGGGATTAGCCGGTTGACCGGCTTGGTCTGCAGGTTGGTTGTTCCCACGATTACGGCCCTTTCCGCGGTTCTGTTGGCCCTGGTTGCATTGGTTGTTCTGGTTTTGCTGCGGGTTTTGTTGGGCGTAAACTTGCCCTTGGGCAGCAGGTGGATTCTGAGGTTGCGCAGGTGCGGGAGCAGGCTGCGGTGGATAATATGCAGGTGGAGGCTGAGCAGGTGCAGCAACTTGATGGGGTTGCTGATATGGCTATGGAGCGGGTTGTGGATTTGCCGTAGGGGCTGCCTGTGGCGGATAATAAGCAGGTTGGGCCTGTGAAGGCGCAGGAGCTGGGGCAGCCTGCTGATGGTAGTAAGGCTGAGGTGCGACTGGGGGGGCATAAGCGGGAGAAGCATTGAGGAGGACATGCGGGTCCATGGTGATGGTGATGTGTCATGGGAGCATATGAGTTGGTTGCTCCAGACTGTGAGGTAGCCCGTGAAAGGTCGGGGCCAGGGGTAGGACATGCAATAGAAAATGGTTGAGGATGCGAAGAAACACGACCAATGATACCGTCTGCAGCGTGGGATGCCCCGGCGCATCATGCTGGGAGGACTCGCCGCGAGGGGCATCAGGTATAATGGTATAAAGGTAGCCCGACTTGGCGTAAATGAGGTCGAATTGCTGTGCCTTAAGGATGGCCTCTTCTTCAGACTGGGGTCTTTCTGATGCCACATCCTTAGCAATAACAGGGAGAAGGGATTTGAGGAACCAATCTAGGAAGATACGGTCGTCTAGTTTGATCTTGCATATGCTACAGCGTTGACGCCACTCATGGATGTGGTCCGTGATATGGGTAGCCGTGTTTTGTCTGCAGGATAGGAGGATCTCAACGCCCGCGTCATAGCGGACAGGCAACTGGAAGAACTGCAGGAAGGTCGAGGCAAGGGAAGCAAAGGTGGCATGGGTCCCATGAGGTTGCTCGATATACCATTTGGCTGCAGAGCCAGTGAAGGTGCACTGTAAGAGACGGAGGCGAACAGAGTCATCCACGATGGAGTTAGAGGAACACCATAGGTGGAAAGACATGATCTGGTTTTGTGGGTCCTCACCGGCCTTGCCCTCGAACTTAGGGATGTCAGAGGGGAGCTTGGTGGGCATATGAGGCCATGTAGGGTTGTGTCGAATAGGGTCATTGGTCAATCTGGCCAGGTCAGGTAGGTTGAGTCTAGCCATGAACGACAAACTGGAAGAAGGATGTGACATATTAGTGGGTTGGACCAAGCTGGGGCCAATGCCCCCAAGTGGAGGGACAGGATTTGGGATGGTGCACCCAAGTGGGGGAACTAAGGTGGTGGAGGATGGTCTAGCACCACCATGGGTAGTGTGAGCCACTGATGTAGTGGGGATAGGGATTCCCGTTGCGGGAATAGGTACCGTAAGGGGGACGGTAGATGGGGGCCCCATGGAGGGCATACCGAAAATAGGTGTAGTAACTGGTGTAGTGGTGGATGTGTCACCAATGGTTCCTATAACAAAAGGAGTGGAAGTCGTGCCAGCCATGGGGCTAGTAGGGGCAGTGTAAATAGGGTTCTAAGACTCTTTGTCAGAATTGGAGGTAAAGAAAGGAGCATCAATATCTGGTGACGGAGTTCTATGTCGCTGACGAGTGGAGTCAAGTGACAAGGCTCTAGATCTGTGATGAGTGGTATCAACGGATGATGATCGGAATCGATGACGTGTGGTGTCAAGAGAACCGTGCTGTGGGGGCTCGCCCCTGAGGCATCGAGAATGTCTCGGGGACTCAATGGTGATGGATGGTGTCAAATCTCTGTGGGTTGAGGTGAGTAGAAAAATAGCTCAAAAAATCCTAATGCAACCGAGTGTGCAGAAGGAGAGCTAAAAAACAAGGCACTCAGGCCAACAACCAACTCAAAACACCCACTGCAACAGCTGTGCTACAATAGGTGGAGTAACAACAAAGATGGTCAGAATACCAACAAGCAGCAGGTTTCCTAAAAATAAAATAAAAAATGGTGGACTCACTAGACCAAAGGGAGGTAAAGGAGCATGCAAAACACCTAACTAAAAGTATTCTGACTCAACTAAACATATCCTCTGCAAGGTGATGAAATCCAAGTCAGACAATATGAGTAGGAAAGCCAAGTGGCTATGATATCTCCCTACCGGGAGGGACATCGGGTAGTCAATCCTAGAAGAATGGCAACTAAGATACCCCGTTCATGACACGTCCAGAAAGGTGAATCTTCCGTTTAGTCCATTTACTGCAATACCCCTATACAGGGATATCCCGCGAACCGCGAAAGGTAGCCCTTTGGTTACTGAATGGAGTGCGGTATTCCACTCAGGCCTCTGGAACCAGTCTCCCGACTTCAACCCTCCTAAGGGAGAGGCCCTCTGACAAACTGGTCGTGACCGTGCCAAAAAGTACTAGGGGATTTTGGATCCCTATTTGGACAACAACTATGTCTCAAGTGAAAGTAACCGAGGGGTGTTATTGGAAGCCTATCCCCCCAATCCTACCTAACTACAATGATTCTTTTGTGTTCCCCAAGTGGGGTTAGAATGTTGGTTCAGTTAGGTACTTTTTAAGGCTCACTTGATTTATGTGACAGAGTGTGTGCTCGTGAGGTTATGAACCCAAAATAGAAGTGCCACAAGGGGGACAACTTCTAACTATCAATAATGCTGGAATTGAAACTTTAACTTGCAAAATTTTCTGATTTTAAAAATACTGAGATTTTAAAAGAATTCTTTAAAGGGAACAGAAATTATGTTGCAGAAAGGCTGTAAGGAAGTGGGACTGCAGGTAGGACAGGGGGTTGTTCAGATGCAGGAAATATTGCAGCAAAAGGGGCTGGGCTCAAAAAATGCAGAAATCAGACCGCGGTTCTGTGGAGAATCGGAACAGGCAGACCGCGGGTTTGAAGGAAACAGACGCGGTCATGTCGCGGCTTTCGGGCCAACAGACACAGTCGGGACGCAGGAAATAGGGAAAAAGACGCAGTCGGGTCGCGGCAAAAAGGCTAACAGACGCAGTCGAGACGCGGGAAAGAGGCTGAAAGCCGCAGTCGGGACGCGAGAGAATGGCCGACAGGCGCAGTCAGATCGCAGCAAACAGGCTGATTAGCCGTGGTCGGATCGCAGGTAACAGACTTGAATCCGCCGGTAGGGCGTCGAAAACCGTCTGAGAGCCGCGGTCGGGTCGCAGGTAAAGGCCTGAAAGTCGCGGTCAGGACGCGACTGCAGAGGGAAAAAATGCGATGTACGGCGGCCGAAAGGGACAGCCGAAAGGGAAATTTTTTTTTAAACGGAAACCAGAAATTCAAAATCTAGGGGAGTCGCCAAAACTGTGGCTAGGGTTTTAGCCCTAGCTTGTGCAAATGAGCACCTACTAAGGAGAATGGACTCCTTAGTAGCAGTTCAGTAAATGTAAATTATTAACCTAAAACAGAAATGAAAACTAATCTAGAACACATGCATGAAAAATAAACAACAATTTGTAAACAAGGGTTTTATATTAATATTACCTTTAATGTGAAGGTTGATGAAGCTCCTTGCAATGTCCAAGAGGGTTGCTCCAAGCTCCAATGTGCTCCTTCTCTTTCTCCAATGGTGGGGATGGGCCAAAAGTGGCTCTCAAGGTGAAAGTATTTCAATGGTGAACTAGGGTTTCGAGAGAGATTTTGGCAGAGTAAGGGTATACTTGACTGTGGATGTGGAATAAGGGATCTCCATCACCTATTTATAGTTTTTTGGTGGTGGAGTGCTGACCCATGGTTTTAGGAAACACATGGTTTAGGGCAGCTGTATAGGGTTTTTTCCTCCTTTTCCTCATTATTTTATATTTTTTATTCCCTTTTTAGGGGATTTTTGCTATTTTTGAGGAATTTTGGATATTTTTGGAGGAAAAAGGGGTTTTTTAGCCTTTTTTAGGCTATTTTGAAGGTTTTGTGGCCTTTTGGAGGCATTTTAGGCCTTTTGGAGGCTTTTAAATGGGATTTTTTGGGATTTTAAGGGAAATATGGTAGGAAAATGGACAAACGAGCCATATAATGTGGTAGATGAGGTAGTGAACACTTTTTGGGTGTTAACACCCCCCACCCTCGTTCTTGTTCATCATAAATGTTCCTTGATTGAGCACTTCCTCCTTGCCTGGCCATTCCTTTTGTTCGGTATAATTTTATCCATTTTCGGGCCGAACAAGTCCTTTATGAAAAAGGCACTTAGGGAGTTTCTTTTAAGCTCTTTTCTGACTCCTAAAACAAGGAAAAGATCACCGAGCAATCTTGCTTCCTTTCATGCTCGTTAAAGTACCTGAAAGGGCGTCTATCTGGTATAAGTTTAACCCTTTTCCGAACCTGGTAGACTAATTACGAAAAATGAATACTCTAGTCACACCGGCTAGAAGAGTTCTTCATTGCATCCTTTTATGCTTGTTTGGGCCTTGGAGAATAACACACCAAAAAGCAACCCCATGGAGTCTTCTTATTTGCTTTCAAACTCTCTAAAATTGAAAGAAACCACGAGCATGAACTGTCCTGGGCTCGTATAAATCCACACGACAGTACCATTCCATTACTTCAGAGTCTTCTTATTGCTTTCAGACTCCTTAAAATTGAAAGCAATCACGAGCATGAACTGTCCTGGGATCGTATAAATCCACACGACAGTACCATTTTATACACACTTCTTCTAGTTCCCTAACCCATGAAGAAATCCCCCCGTGCCTCCTGGCACTATGATCGATCATCTCGGCAACACCCCCAATTAGGTCGCCTTTGTTCAGAGTAATCTATAGTCTCCTGCCATTTTACACTAGCTTGAGTATCCCTCCTCCCAATCACCATCCTTGATCCATTACAGCTATGATCCCTTTCCCACCAGTCAGTTTCATATGCTGCCCAATCATCCCCGTTATCATACTCTGAACAAAGGAAGTTTGAGTCCACCTACTCTACTTGCCCAGTTGTCCCCCCACAGTTTGTCAGTCCTGCCATCAGTACTCTCACACTTCGGTTCTCCACCTCACACTCCTGTCAAGGAAACATCATTTCCTTGATAGTTACAGGTCTCCCTCTGTCGACGACAACCCCTCTACTCCAGAGGATAGACCTAGAGGTCCTTGCGCCTTGGACCCATCACCATCTGTGGTGAGTGCCTACGGACCATTTTGAGAGGAGTCATCATTGCCTCTCTGAATGGTTGTTTCTCACATGCTTGACTTCAACACCTTGATCGCATCGTTGAGAATTGCGTAGGATTTACATCCCTTCCATTATTTGTCGAAGACCCCGGATTTCCCCCGACTCTAGCACATTGATGAGTAATTTCGGAACACCCAGTTATATGTTCCCGTGGATGTCCGGGCTGCGTTGGCGATTGCATTCGGAAGCCATGCAGGTATATGCTTCCTTGAGTACCCAGTTCAGTTCTAGTTCAGCGTACCATTGAGGTCAGGGCTCCCTGTCACTATGATCCAGTAGCTCATCAGTTCCTCTGGTACCCCCATTCGCAGCACTGATGTTATTCCAGTGCACCCATTTTTTCAGCTCATACATGGTCCGCCCAACAGTATGTCCCATATTTGTGTCCCCTTTGGACCCTTATGATGTACACAGTGGTTCTCTATGTATCTTATAGGTCTCTCTGTTCAGGCCTCACAGTTCTTTTTATGTATCTTGATACAAGCATGGGTATTCCCGCCTCGTCCATATATTGAGATTCTTCCTCATTTAGTATTTGAGGTCATGTATATATCAGGTCCCCATATTTTGGACCCCATTGTTATTATTATGTTATATCCTGATATGAGCATGGGTATGCCCGCCTCGTCCATATGATCAGATGATTCCTCATCCATTATTGAGGTTATGTACTTTTAGTTTTTGCATTTTGTTCAGGATTGTTGTTTCGGGCTTCAGTTTGTTTCTTCTCTTCTCCACACCCTAGGAAACCATACACGACTTATGATGTCTATCGGCCATACGATGAGCTCCTGCCCTCACACATCAGGGGGCAATCTGTTAACACCCAAAAAGTGTTCACTACCTCATCTACCCCATTACATGACTCATTTGTCCATTTTCCTACCATATTTCCCTTAAAAACCCTAAAAATCCCACTAAAAAGCCTCCAAAAGGCCTAAAATGCCTCCAAAAGGCCACAAAACCATCAAAAAAGCCTCAAAAAGGCTAAAAAACCCCTTTTCCCTCCAAAAATATCCAAAATTCCTCTAAAATAGCAAAAACCCTCTGAAAAGGGAATAAAAAATATAAAATAATGAGGAAAAAGGAGGAAAAAACCCTATACAACTGACCTAAACCATATGGTTCCCAAAACCATGGGCCAGCACTCCACCACCAAAAAACTATAAATAGGTGATGGAGACCCCTTATTTCATATCCACAATCATAAGCACCCTTACTCTGCCAAAATAGCTCTTGAAACCCTAGCTCTCCCTTGAGCTACTTTCACCTTGAGAGCCCCTTTTGGCCCATTCCCATCATTTGGAGAAAGAGAAGGAGCAAGTTGGAGCTTGGAGCAACCCTCTTGGGCCATTGCAAGAGATTCACCAACCTTCACATTGGAGGTAAAATCAATACAAAAACCATTTACATTATTTCTTGTCTTTTTATATTTCATGCATATGTTTAGAGTAATTTACATTTATGTTTTAGCACTTTACCTTACAATTTACTGAACTGCTACTAAGGAGTCCCTTCTCCTTAGTAGGTACTCATTTGCACAAGCTAGGGGTAAAACTCTAGCTACATAGAGCCTGAAAACCTTAAAGAGAGGCTCCAAAAGGCCTTTTTCATATCGTTAGTCCCCTCCCCCAAAAAATTATAAAACACTGAGAGGAGAACTCTTCTAGCCACGCATGACTAGAGTATTCGTTTTTCGTAAGTAATCCGCAAAGGTCTAGAAAAGAGTTAAAGTTATACCTAAGCAGATGGACCTTCAATTCCTTTAATGAGCTTGAAGAGAGCAAGTCTGCTCAGTAATCTTGTCATATTGAAAGAGTCAAATAAGAGCATGAAAGAACTCTATAAAGATATTTTTTCTAAATTTTTATCGAGCCCGAAAAATTAAACTCGTGACCTCCTTATTGTTTTTAACGAGCTCAAAGGAGATACAGAAAAATGCTCATAACTTCCTTACTGTTTTTAACGAGCTCGAAGTGAAGATGGAAGAAATGCTCATAGTCTCATTACTGTTTTTAACGAGCTCAAAGAAAAGGTGGAAGAATGCTCATAGCCTCCTTACTGTTTTTAACGAGCTCAAATAAAAGGTGGAAGAATGCTCATAACTTCCTTATTGTTTTTAACAAGCTCAAAGAAAAGGTGGAAGAATGCTCGTAACTTCCTTATTGTTTTTAACGAGCTCGAAGTGAAGGTAGAAGAAATGCTCGTAGCCTCCTTACTGTTTTTAATGAGCTCGAAGGAAAGGTGGAAGACTGCTTGTAGCCTCCTTACTGTTTTTAATGAGCTCGAAGAAAAGGTGGAAGAATGCTCGTAACCTCCTTACTGTTTTTAATGAGCTCGAAGAAAAGGTGGAAGAATGCTCGTAACCTCCTTACTGTTTTTAACGAGCTCAAAGAAAAGGTGGAAGAATGCTCATAGATGGATCAATGTCCAAATGAATGGCAGACTGCATTATAGACACTAGGAAAACTTCATTAGAAGGAAGTATATTATCCCAGATGGAAGACGTATCTAAACATTCAGATGGAGTCATCACCTGGTCAATTATCGGGACCCAGTCCCTAGAAGGTAAGAATGAATTCAGAAGCTTCTTCTTAGTAGCAATGGGACTCAAGGAACAATATGCCACATAATTTGATTGTGACATGATAGTTCCTATTGATGGGTAACATAATTGGTCTATAGTCGGGTAATAAGAGGGATCAACAAATGTAAGCTGATCGATAGTGGAAATGCTTTCGTTGTGAGGAAAATGCATCACACGAAATAGCGTAGACACCACAGTCTACATAGCATATACATAATCACGCTCGAGGATCATATCAAAATCCATAGGGTCCTTTAAAACCATAAAATCAACTAAGATTGTTTTTCCACCCAAAGTAATAGGTACCTAAGGGAGGAATCCCAACGGTTCACTAGGTCTTCTATTGAAGGTCAATGGCCAATTAACAGCTGTAACAAGGTTAGGGAAACCTAAATCTCTCCAAGCATAAGTGGATAATATACTAATAGAGGCTCCTTCATCTACAACACCAGGGAAAATTTTAGGGGCTAATCTTAGCCCATGGGCTAAATTTAGGGGTTTTAATTTTTTAGTGGGATATTTTTTTATTAAATCATCATTTACTATGATTAGCCCAATTTTTATGTATTTATTTTTAATAAATGGCACATTAGCCCAATAAAATATATAAAGAGGACTTTAAATCTAACCATTTCACCTAGGTTTGATTCAATTTGGAGCTCCCATACCCCGTAAAATAATCCCTCTCCTTCTATTTCGCCCAAAATGTGTAGAAATGGCGGTTGTTGAGGGTAAATTCGCCCTTCACCGATCATGGAAATGCTGGTTTTTGGTAAAATCACCCAGGTATTATGGATTGAAATCGAGTTTCAATTTTAATTCGCCCCATATATATGATGTTTTCGATTTGGTTGTTATCATATCTTCAACGATTTTGTGTTTCTCCAAAGTTCAATGTTTCGGGTTTGCGGAGTGAGCAATTAAAGATTTGGGTTTTTGTTTTTGCTGGATATCAGAATTTCGAGCCTTTGGAGCAAGCAGTCAGGTTGCTCTGTATTCATTCAACTTCCAAGCAAACAAACTAACGCTCTCATCCAGGTTAGTATTGTTATGAATCCCGTCTAGTTACTGGCATTACCGACTACTCAGAATTTATTAACCCAACAAATGCATTCACTTGTGCTCTGCAGCCCCCTGCCAGTAGTTATTTAACCTTTGTCCCAAATTGCATCCTATCCTGTTACAGTGGCCGCGTTCTAAACTCCGTACTATTCACTTGACTATGCCAACCAGAACCTTTGTGATCATTCTCCTTTTTGTTAGAAAAATAGGATCGTAGAGCAATAATAATAAACATAAATTCAAATATAATCACACACACATTACAAGAGAGACATAGATATATTGTGGTTCACCCCAACTTGGGCTATGTCCACACTGAATTTTCCAGTCCTTATTATTATTACCATCCAGCAAGGTGAAGGGATACAACCTGCAACACAGCCGCTGCACTTCCTCTTCACAGTCTCTCTCCTGATCTTGAGATCTTTACAATGCATAAAACCTAATACATCAACCCTAGCCGTATTACAATGTCTTTATTTTATAGGGAAAATACAATGGGAAAAATACCATGGGATATCCAAAACCATGGGCCCACAAAACAGCTGGCGAAAACTTCCCCAAAATTTTTTCTCGGGGGCGTTTCCCCTGAACCCCTAAAAATACAGAATGGGTGTACAGTCCTCTGGGGTGCACTGCTAAGACAATATCATCTATGAGACTAGAAGATATGGATCCACAACCAACAATCTCCCACTTGGAGACTGATCACGGCAACTCCACCACTGCTGCACTTGCTGGACTTGGACTTGGCAAATTTCTCCTCTTCACCTTCATGCTAGAAGGCCAACTAAAATTGAGCAAGAAATCAATTTCTCTCTGGTCACTACCTTTGTGAACATGTCTACAGGATTATGGATAGTATGTATCTTTTCCAGCTTCAATAGTTCATCTTCTAGAACATAGCGTATGAAATGGTACTTGAGCTATATATGTTTAGTCCTGGAATGGAATGCTGAGTTCTTTGCAAGATGAATGGCACTTTGGATGTCATTATACAACCTGCTATCCTTCTGCTCCTTACCCACTTCCTCCATAAACCTCTGCAACCAAATCATCTCTTTACTAGCCTCTGTAATATCAACATACTTTGCTTCCGTTGTTGAAAGTGCAACAACCTTCTGCAGTTTCTAAATCCAGCTTACTGTTGTTCCACCTATGGTAAACACATACCCTGTGGTGCTCCTCCTACTATCCTTATCACCTGCCATATCTGCATCAACATATCCTTGTAGAACAGTGTCTGAACCTCCAAAAAATAATGCCTGAGTGGTGGTACCTCTCAAATACCTGAGAATCTAGTGTACTGCCCTCCAATGTTCTTTACCTAGATTGTTCATATATCTGCTCACAATTCCCACTGCATGTGCAATATCTGGTCTTGTACACACCATGGCATACATCAAGCTGCCAACTGCTGATAGGGAATCTTGGACATGTAATCTATCTCTTCCTATGTCTTAGGACACATTTCCTTACTTAGATTGAAATGGATGGCCAAAGGTGTACTAACTAGTTTTGCATTATACATTCTGAACCTCTCCAACACCATTTGTATGTACTCACCCTGAGACAATGTCAATTTGTGATTTTTCCTGTCTCTTGTTATTCTCATACCAAGGATTTGCTTTGCAGCACCCAAATCCTTCATCACAAATGAATTAGCTAGCTTCCTTTTGAGTACATTTATATCCTGCATGTTAGACCCTGCAACAAGCATGTCATCCACATACAATAACAAGATAATATATCTTTCATTGTCTAGCTTCTTGAAATAAACACAGTGGTCAGAATGACATCTACTATAACCTTGTTTTGTCATAAACCTGTCAAATTTTAAATACCACTACCTTGGAGTTTGCTTCAAGTCATACAAAATCTTTTTCAACCTACATACCAAGTTTTCCTTACCATTGACCTCATACCCTTGTGGCTGCTGTATATCTCTTCCTCCAAATCGCCATGGAGAAAGGCTATTTTTACATATAACTGTTCAAGATGCAAATCTTCTACCGCCACTAGACTTAAGATAGTCATAATTGAAGTCATCTTAACAATAGGAGAAAATATTTCATCAAAATCAATACCTTTCTTCTGTGCAAACCCCTTTACCACAAGTCTGTCCTTGTACCACTTCTTACCTCCTTCTTCTTCCTTCAACTTGTAAATCCATTTGTTCTGCAATGCTCTTTTACCAGCATGCAACTGAACCAGATCCCAAGTCTAGTTTTCTACCAATGAGTCCATCTCCTCATTCATGCCTTGCTCCCACTTCTTTCTAGTTTCCACCTACATTACTTCTTCATAACATTCTGGTTCACCAGCATCAGTCATCAACAAATAATACATTGAAAGAGGGTATCGTTCAGGGAGTCTACTTAACCTAGTAGATCTTCTTGTAGTTGCAGGAGTTTCAGGTACTTGTTGTTGTTCTTGATTTTCTGTCACCTTTGGAACTTCTTTTTCTTGAATCTCATCAAGCACTGTGTACTCTATGGTTTTCTTTTCCTATTTCTTTCCCTTCAACTGATCTTTATACATGACCTTTTCATTGAATATCACATCTCTACTCCTGTTGATTTTGTTATTTTCATAATCCAATAAGCGATAACCAAATTCATCAACCCCATATCCAATAAAGGTACATTTCTTGGATTTAGCTTCAAGCTTTGTTCTATTTTCTTTATCAATATGGACACATGCTTCACAACCAAACATTCTCAGAAATGAGTAGTTTACCTTTTTATCTGTCCATGCCTCCTCTGGAATACCACCATCCAAAGCACTCGAAGGTCCTCTGTTTATTAAATAAACAGTAGTATTTATAGCATCCGCCCAAAACTGTAAGGGAAACCCTGCATGCAGTCTCATACACCTTGCACGCTCCATGATCATTCTGTTCATCCTTTCTGACACACCATTCTCTTGTGGTGTTCGTGGGACTGTCTTCTCTCTATGAATCCCATGGTATTAACAGTAACTATCAAACTCCTTGCCGCAGTACTCACCTGCATTATCAGATTTGAGACACTTCAACGTTTTCCCTGTCTCATTCTCAACCAAATATTTCCACTTCTTAAAAGTAGCAAACACATCAGATTTCTATCTAATGAAATAAACCCAATTTTTCCTAGTTGCATCATCAATAAATGTAACATAATAATGAGATCCACCAAGTGATTTTACTTGAGTCGGTCCCATACATCTGTATGCACTAGCTCTAGCTTTTCATTCTTCTTCTGTTTCCCAACCCTGAGAAATCTGACTCTCTTTTGTTTTCCATAAACACAGTTTTCACAGAATTCGAAACTCATGAAAGTATTTCCTATGGGGTGTAGCATGACATGAAGCTCCTAAATCTACTACTCAATAATCACTAGTATTATCTAATGCAAGAATCAAAGCATCTTGTAACACATCACCTGCTACATTTGCTTCTTGGGTAGTTTCCTTCTATGCATCTCCTTTCTTCTTTAGAGATATGTAGTCTTTCTTCAGATGTCCTTTCTTTCCACAGTTCCAACACTTTATTTTTCCTAGTCTAGACTTGGATCTGCCCATTTTAGACTTTCCACGATTACCTTGGCTCTTTCGTCTCTCCTTTTGTCTTCCCCTTCTCTCCATGGTCAATGTATTACCTGATGTCTCATCTGTTCTTTTTCTTCACATTTCTTCGCTAAGAATAACACCAATAACATCATCAAATTTCAAGATGTTTGAACCAGAGACAGAGTTACTTACAGCCATGACCAAGCCATTCTAGCTTTCTGGCAATGAAGACAAGATTAGAAAATCCCTAACCTCATCATCAAAGTTCACACTTACAGAGCTTAGCTGATTTGTAACCGTATTAAACTCATTTAAATGATTAGTAACAGATCCACCTTTAGACATCTTCATATTAAATAAACGCTTCATTAGAAATACCTTGTTGGAGGCCGAGGGTTTTTCATACAGCTTACCCAGTGCACTCATCAAACCCTCCGTTGTCGTTTCTTTTGAGATATTGAAAGCCACCGACGAAGCCAGGCTCAGTCGTATTGTTCCCAGAGCCTTTCTGTCAAGAACCTCCCATTCTTCATCCTTCATGGCCGCTGGCTGCTTTGCTCTTCCTACCAACTATAGGAATAGATCCTTCTGGTACAAATATTCCTCCATTTCCATCTTCCATAACTTGAAGTTTTGGCCATTAAACTTCTCGATCTTAAACTTTCCTTCTTCTACCATTGCTCCCACTCGAACCAGAAGCCCTAGCTTCCTGCGGGTTTATCTGCCAAATAGACCTTTGGTTCTGATACCAGTTGTTAGAAAAACAGGATCGCGGAGCAATAAAAATAAACAAAAATGCAAATATAATCACACACACAATACAAGAGAGACACAGATATATCGTGGTTCATCCCAACTTGGGCTACGTCCACACTGAATTTTTCAGTCCTTATTATTATTACTGGCGAGCAAGGTGAAGGGATACAACCTGCAGCACAGCCGCTGCACTTCCTCTTCACTGTCTCACAGTCTCTATTATGATCTTAGATATCTTTACAATGCATAAAACCTAATACATAAACTCTAACCGTATTACAATGTCTTTCTTTTATAGGTAAAATACAATGGAAAAAATACCACAGGATACCCAAAACCATGGGCCCGCAAAACAGTTGACGAAAACAGCCCCAAAAATTTTTCTTGGGGGCATTGCCCCCGAACCCCTAAAAATGCAAAATGGGTGTACAGTCCTCCAGGGTGCACAGCTAAGACAATATCATCTATGAGACTGGAATATTTGCCTCCACAACCAACACTTTTTCTTGTCGTGAGTAGAATCAGGAGCCAACGAATTGATCTATTTGCAGGTAATTATAATATCACAATTCACTCAGTACTGAGCGGTAAAAGAATTCCCGGAGTTTCGACAACATCATGGAACAACGGCTTATGGTTTCTTTAGATACATATCTTCAAGTTTCTCTGGGGATTTCTCAAGATGAACACATTAGAAAACCGTGCATAGTTCAAATCTCGGGACAGGAGGATTCATTAAATATTGCTGGAATCGAACATGTTGCTAGAATTATAAAGAACAAAAGTGAGAGGGTAGATAATTCTTTGGCTCAGGAACATGGTCAGAGCTTTATTGCGCCTTCAGCTATTAAAGATGGTCACTCAAAAATTGAAGAGCCAAAACATATTTCTATGTCAGATGTTAAAGTTGTTCAGCTTGAGAGAGTACATAAACGTGTAAGAGCAGATAAGAGTGTTGTCACCGAAGCTCATAAAAAACACACCCACGTAAAGAATTCTACACTTGATTTAATGGAAAAGGAAGCTGATTTGTTGAAACTATAGAGAGGAAACTATAAACTCTTCAACATTAGAATGATCAGAATATATTAAAAAGAATATCAAAATATCAAACTTGCAGTAGGTTACAATAGTCATCAAATTATAAAGTCTTATGGTATCAAACTATCCGTGAGGTCGATCTGTAAACTGATACATATAATTACAAAATGGAGAATTGTCTCTAATGAGAGCAACCTGATTGAGTAAACTCTCATTTTCCAGACCGGGGAAAATCGAGTCTATGTTATTTAATCTTTTAGAGAGACCACAACAATCCTCAGTCAAAGAATTTGCGATTTTGTTTCTCCTGACAGGAAGCTGATCAGTACCATAAAAAGAATCATCTTCAAAAAAATTTGTTCCAAAGTCTGCAGAGATTACCTCAGACAACAGGCCCTTGAGATTTTTTTGTCTCCTCTTCTCCTTGGATTTATTGGTAGGCTTCCCTGTGAGTCTCTGAACTAGAGACCGGACGTTTTGTGGGTCAGTTTTGATAATCTTGGGTTCATAAACATACACAACATGGATCGATGGAGTGATGATATTCTCGTGCTGAGAATATTGGCTTGATTTCCCTTCATCTTTCATAGCAGAATAAGACTTGGAAATCATATGAGAACATTTATTAGCGTCCAATATGGAAACTTCTGCTCCAGAATTCGGTGCAGATTCATCTATATTTGACTTTTTCATCAGTTCCACTGCAAATATTTTGTTGTTACGGAATCCCTTCAGGTGGACAATCAATTGCCCAACTGGTAAGAAAATTTCCAAGAAATCTGAACGTGAAGCTTCCTAACTGGCTCTGATTTTGAATTTCCTGTACCCAGGATTTAATTTTTGGTGGCTTTTAACTTGTCTGAATATGAAGGATGTTACATAGCGGTTAGTAATAGAATTTGTTCATTCTGTTCGAAATAGTAATTACTTCAGTTAGATTTATCTTTTACTTGAGTTACTATTTAGAAGTTCAGTTAATAAATGCAACAGCATGCTTTGCATGCATGCAAAAGCTAGGTTAGAGCTTTTAGGGTGTTCCATAAGTGTTTAAATACACATTACATTATTGTTTGTATTACATCAGTTGATCTCCGTTTATGAATAAAGATTGAAGAGTCGTAGCTCATTCCGCATTATCTTTGTTTTATTTCTACCTCCAACCTTCAGTTTGGTATCAAAGCATAGGAGAAGATCAAATTGGTAGCATCAATTTCCGAAGAAGTCAAAGCCGTAGCTTTGAAGAATTTGTAATTTTTTTGAAGAATTTTCATAGAACTTTTTTTTTGGATAAATTATTAAAAAAAAGTTTGAAGTACCGCCCCCCCCCCAATAGTCCACAAAGCGTTAATTTAGGAACTATCGCGCCCACAGTATAGTCTAAAGCGCGGTAGTTTGGGGAGATACAAGGTAAAAAATCGAGATTTCACCGCGGCCTCTCCCTAGGACAAAGAGCGGTAATTGGAACAAGGCGGCATTTTTGGACAAGTGCAAAAAGGTTTTTACTTTATGTGATTGTTTTTTCACTTTCACATAGTTATTGAGTAAGAATTTTTTCTTTTTACAAGAGAAGAAGATATTTGAAGATATTTTTCAAATCTTGTTTAAGAGGGAGAATTATTATTATTATTTTTTTTTACAAAGAGGAAGGGAGATTATTTTGAATAGCGTCTATGGTTTCTAGCAGCAATCAATCTCAGATTTCTCCTCTTACAGGGAAAAGGACTATGATGTCTAGGCCATGAGGATGGCGGTTTATCTCAAGTCAGAAGATGCATGGGAATATGTCTTGTATGGCTATTCTGAACCTACAGATGATGTATCTTTTCAAGCCCTTTCAAACGCAGAGAAGGATGACCTACGAGCGCACAGGAAGAAGGATGCAAAGGCACTGCATCTCATAATGAACACTTTGGATAACAGCGTATTTCCAAAGATATCGGCATCTTTACATGCCAAAGTAGCATGGGATACCTTGGCGACTAGTTATCAAGGTGCTGGTAAGGTTCAAACAACAACACTCCAAAACCTAAGAAGAGACTTTGAAGATCTAAAGATGAAAGAATCAGACTCAGTAAATTATTTCATGACCAAAGTCATGGGGATTGTTAATCAACTGAATATCTATGGTAAAAAGATTGGAGATCAAAGGGTGGTTGAAAGGGTTCTGAGATCCCTACCCCACAAATTTGAGTCGAAAGTTTCAACGATTGAAGAAGCAAAAGATCTGAGTACTCTCTCTATAGACGAGTTGACCGGATATTTACTTTCATTCGAATCCAGACTCAACAGGAATGAAGAATCCTCTCAAGAGAATGCTTTCAAAGAAGAGAAAGAGCCAGAGGCAGAGGAGGATCAAGAGTACGAGGCAAAAGTGGCCGAAGTAATGGCAATGGAGATCAAGATCACCATCACAACCATGAAGGTGGAAACTGCGACAAAAAAAGGTCAGATAAATCTAATATTCATTGTTATTATTGCAATAAATTTGGGCATTATGCTCATAAATGCAAAAAAGAAAAAGGTTGATCAAGCAAATCATAATGCTAATGTGACTAATACCTCGGAGGATAAAGAGGATATGTTATTTCTTACATGTCATGCTGCACACGAAATCCCAAAGGGACTTTGGATTTTAGATAGTGCCTGCAGTAACCATATGACAGGTGACAGAGGTCTAATTGCAGACCTAGATGAATCAGTGAGGACAGAGGTCAAAGTTGGCACAGATGAGGTAGTTCCAGTTCTTGGAAAAGGAGTGGTCAACATTCTGACCAAACAAGGCCAACAAAAGACAATCTCAGATGTCTATTATGCTCCAGGATTGAAGCATAATCTGCTTAGCATTGGGAAACTCGCTGAAAAGAAGTACAAACTTGTCTTTGATGGATCAGACTGTGAAATTTATGACCCAAATTGACATTTGATCATCAAAATACAAGTGATTAGGAACATGATGTATCCACTAGTCATGAATTGTAGCAAGAAGGTAACCTCTTTTGCTCAAAAAGCCACTTGCATGGATGATTATTGGTTATGGCATTTTAGATATGGACATCTTCGCTTTGGTGGTCTCATGTTTTTGCAGCAGAAAGAGATGGTAAAGGGATTTCACCTATGAAGGAGCCAGAAAGCAGTTGTGAGTGTTGCGTCATTGCAAAGTAGCACAGGGATAGCTTTCCTAAAGGTATGTCTTGAAGGGAACATGCACCTTTAGAACTTATTCATACTGATCTAGTTGGACCAATGCAAACTCAATCGATTGGTGGAAGCTATTATTTCCTTACATTTATTGATGATTTCAGTAGAAAAACATGGGTGTATTTCCTTCGTCAGAAGTCTGAAACTTTTGGCAAGTTCAAGGAATTTAGGGATTTGGTTGAAAAACAGAGTGGTTATCAACTCAAAGTATTGAGATCTGATGGATGGGGAGAGTATGAATTAAACTAATTTCATTATTACTGCAAGCATCATGGAATCAAGAGGCAATTCACTACAAGGAATCAAGAGGCAATTCACTACAAGATATACTCCTCAGCAGAATGGTATTGCAGAACGCAAGAACAGAACCATCATGAATATGGCAGGAGCATGTTGAAAGGAAGAAATGTGTCCCATGAATTTTGGGGAGACGCAGTGGATTGTGTTGTTCATGTGATGAATAGATCTCCCACCAAAATTGTGAAGAACAGAGTACCAGAGAAAGCATGGTCAGGTATGACTTGTAATGTTTCTCATTTCAGAGTACTTGGTTGTGTTGCTTATGCTCATGTTCCTAAACAGCTAAGAAAAAAGCTAGATGACAGGAGTGAGAAATGTATATTTCTTGGATACGGTGAACAAAATAAATCCTACAAGATGTATAACCCTATTACCAAAAAGGTTATCCTCAGCAGAGATGTTTTGTTCAAGGAGGAAGAGTCATGGAATAGAACCATAGACAAGGGTGTGGGTGCTGCAATACCCCAACCAGAAGATGGAGAAGATGAAGAGCTAATTGGACAATAAGATCGAGTAGCATCTTCACCAGTAGAAAATACTCCAGAAAGAACACCTAGAAACTCAGTTCGAGGTGAAGCATCAAGTCCGTAATCAGGTAATGAATCTAATCATAGTAATAAAAAGACTAGAAGATTGACAGATATTTATGATGAATTGGATGCAAATACCAATTATGTTTTTATTGCTAGTGAACATGTGTTTTATGAAGAGGCTGTAAAACAAGAGCATTGGGTAAATGCTATGGACGAAGAGATAGATTCCATTGAGAGAAATTATACATGGGATCTAGTTGACCTGCCAAAGAATAAGAAACTCATTGGTGTGAAGTGGGTTTATAAAACCAAACTCAATGAAAAAGGTGAGATTGATAGGTACAAGGCAAGGTTAGTAGCAAAAGGTTTCTCGCAACAACCAGGAATTGATTTTGGAGAAACTTTGGCACCAGTGGCAAGATTGGACACAGTAAGAGTAGTCCTAGCAATTGCAGCATAGAATAAATGGAAAGTGTATCAGATGGATGTCAAGTCGGCATTCTTGAATGGAATTCTTGAAGAAGAAATTTATGTGGAGCAACCACATGGGTATGAAATAAAAGAACATGAAGAAAAAGTTTACAAGTTGAAGAAAGCTCTATATGGGCTCAAGCAAGCTCCAAGAGCTTGGTATAGCATAATTGATTCTTATCTGATCAAAATGGTTTTAGCAGAAGCAGCAGCAAACCAACACTTTACACAAAGGTAAATCAACAAGGACAGATTTTAATAGTTTGTTTGTATGTTGATGATATTATTTTTATAGGTGACCTCTCAATAGATGAGCTCAAGGCAGCTATGAAGAAAGAGTTCAAGATGACAGACCTTGGATTTATAAGGTTCTTTCTTGGCCTAGAAGTAGAACAGTCAGAAAAGGGTATATTTATCTCTCAAAATAAATATGCTAATGAAGTTCTTAAGCGATTCAGAATGCTTAATTGCAAAACAACACCTACACCAATGGCAACAGGTACTAAGTTGAGCAAAGAAGATTGCAGTCCCGATGTAGATCCAACATTGTATAAGAGAATTGTAGGAAGTCTCATGTACCTCACAGCTACAAGACCTGATATTATGTTTGTTGTCAACTTGATTTCAAGGTTCATGGAGTCTCCCAAAGACTTGCATTGGCAAGTTGGAAAAATGATCTTACGATATGTTGCAGGGACTTCAAGCTATGGAAATTTATACTCAAGCACGGAGTATAATGTTTTGACA
This sequence comes from Larix kaempferi, assembly GCA_027924585.1. Classification (NCBI taxonomy): domain Eukaryota; kingdom Viridiplantae; phylum Streptophyta; class Pinopsida; order Pinales; family Pinaceae; genus Larix; species Larix kaempferi. The sequence continues at coordinate 43,666,445 of BSBM01000372.1, read as the reverse complement.
GGTTTCACTGATAGTGATTTTGCAGGTAGTTTGGATGACAGGAAGAGCACTTCCGGTCATGTTTTTCATCTTGGATCAGGGGTGATTTCATGGGCATCCAAAAAGAATCCCATTGTGAAACTTTCATCGGCAGAAGCAAAGTATGTAGCAGTGACATCAGCAGCATGTCAAGCAGTCTGGTTACTAGAGTTTTAGAAGGTCTTCAACAGAAACAAGAAGGACCAACCACAGTTTATTGTGACAACAACTCAGCAATTCCTCTATCCAAGAACCATGTTTTTCACCAGAAAAGTAAGCAGATTGATACTAGATATCACTTCATAAGAGAGCTTGTGAACAATGGTGAAGTTCATGTTGAGTATTGTAAATCGATTGACCAATTGGCTGACATATTCACAAAGCCATTGGGAAAAGATATTTTTGAAATTCATAGAAACAATTTAGGCATTGTAAAAGCTGCAGTAGTCAGTAGTAGTAATTAAGAGGGAGTGTTAGAAATAGTAATTACTTCAGTTAGCTTTAGCTTTTACTTGAGTTACTATTTAGAAGTTCAGTTAATAAATGCAACAGCATGTTTTGCATGTATGCAAAAGCTAGGTTAGAGCTTTTAGGGTTTTCCATAAGTGTTTAAATACACATTACATTATTGTTTGCATTACATCAGTTAATCTTCGTTTATGAATAAAGATTGAAAAGCCGTATCTCATTCCTCATTATCTTTGTTTTATTTCTGCCTCCAACCTTTATGTTCATGGTAATTATTATGTCTGTTAGCACGCGTTGGCTTCTCCAGTCCAATGAATCCTACCACGACACGTTTTTGAAAGCGGTAAGGGAAAAAAAATTGTTATGCTAAATAATTGGACTGCAAGAAAGGTAAATAATTCTACACTTGATTTTATGGAAAAGGAAGGTGATTTGCTGAATGATATAGGAAACTGCAAGAAAAAGGCAAAGGCAATGAGCGCCCCAGATGAGGCAACAGATCAGGAACTAGCACAGTCAGTCTTATTGGAATCTGGGAGAAGCAGAATTGATAACTTAAATCCCGAGACAAGCAAAATTGAGCCGATAAGACATCAAAATTTCAGGTAAGTATAATATCAATATGTTTTTTACACCCTAAAATTGTTAAGTATAATATCAATTCGCAGGTGAGGATAATATCAATTTTTTTTTTACTCCCTAAAATGGTTAAGTAAGTATAATATCAATTTGCACGTAAGTATAATATCAATATGTTTTTTACTCCCTAAAATGGTCAAGTAAAATCGTTGAGGTGATAGCCAATCACACCATATGATCCGCATCTAAGATTCAAGCGATCTACAATATTCATTCAATTTGCTTTTGCACATTACATAATTGCATCCTGTATATCTCAAGCGAATTGTTGGCAACCACCGTTATAGGACAGCTTAATACCAATAATTAGTCGTTGTTCACTTAAATTGATTTAACCTTCATTGCTCATCTACTTATTTGTTTCTATCTACTTTACCTTTTCGCATGTATTTGATTTAAAAGAAAAAAGACTTGCAGAAAGCCAAACACTTATTCCAACATTAAAGATAGTTAAAATCCAAACCTGTCTGTCCAAGAAAGCCAAACTTTTATTCCAAGATGACAGATAGTCAAATCGTTTCAAGAGTCCTACAAGAATGAGAACGTTTAAAGCAAATTCATTTTTTTATTATATAATTTGCTTTAAACAATAGTAGTTTCTTAAAAAAAAAATGGTTGTCTATCTCTAAAATATGTATCACTTGAAATTGTAAATTATAAAACAAATTCAAACAAGATTTTGTATCTTTATTAAAATAAGATTTTAAATTTGTTTATAATTTTTTTTTTTTAATCTGATTGAAATAAAGCTCGTTTAAAAATATAATTTTTTTTACATATAAGCACACATTAAAATGTCTTCAATAAACAACATAATATAACATATTTTTAATTTAGTTATGCAAATATATTTTTGTTTGAGAAAAAGATAGCTCTAAGGTATAGATATATGGTGATTCTCTTAACCTTACCAATGGATCATGGGAGAAAAAGAGTGGGCTAACTTCGAAGTATGTTGGTTTCTTATTTAAACTCCCTCGTCATTTAATATGTGTCACCTTAATCCAATCCTAATGCAACTTTACACTTTCATAGTTTTCCTATGTGGCTTCTTTTAGCTAGAGTGTATATTACCTTATTTGTAAACTTTTTATATACTCATGTATTGTCTAATATTAATGACCTAAAGCACTATGGGGTGAAACTAAATTCTCTAGTTTCCTAGAGAAAATATTGTTCCTCGGGATAGAATGGACAACGTAATAGGTGAATTGGTGAAACTCTTTATATATATATATATATATCAATTGTTATAAAGCAATTATATATATATATATATATATATATATATATATATGATATGCCTATAGATTTTATAAATAGCATTTCAAGTGAGCATGCATGTGCACAAACATGTGTGCCTGCATGCAATATCTCCATGAAAAAAATGCCTAATAGGAATCCCAGATGATTTCAGACATGGGCCCTCACACGGAGTTGAGGGACCTTATTGAGTGAAACCAAAACCTCGAGCGTTTCTTTGAACTAGGCATGGGCGGACCCGAGCCTGGAATGTGTAGGTGGAATGTATTTATAAAAATGGGCTTTAATTCTTGAGTTAGAAGAATAAGAACGAATGTGTTTATAAAGAGGTTTTTTTTTTTTGAGTTGGGAAAATGAGAACTTTTGTGATTGAGTTTATTTATGAAAATGGGTGCTTAAGAAATGACTAGCTATATACATACACTAAGGGTGTATATATATATATATGTGTGTGTGTGTGTGTGTGTGTGTACATTTATACTAAGGGTGTTATACTTCCTTTTGTTTTGATGTCAAGTTTCCATGCGAAAATCAACATGACTTTTAGATTGAATTGTCAACTTCATTTGTGGTAAATATAGTTATTTTGAATTGGAAATAAGGTTATAAATGGAATAGTCATATATCAATACACATTAATTATATATATATCCTAGATACGCACATGTTCCTTAAGATGGTTATAATTCTATTTTATTCAAATGATAAGTCCCTCTTAGGTTAAGTATGAGAGTCTTTAGTGATTGAAATTCACTCTTCGATTGAATTTGATAGAATATACCTTAGACAATTATTTACATTTTGAACTTTGCGGCATAATGAGAAAAATATGAAATTTAGTACAAATGAGAAGATGAATCTTATTTCTTTTGATGAGGGAGTTTAAAAAAATAAAAAAATTAGATGCATTGATGACCTTACATTTCAATGACCTTACAGAGAGGTTGATGTGCTTGATTAAAAGCCAATCCCTCACCCTCATACATGATAGAATCCAGTGGAATGTTGAAATCCTAAAATCTTGAAAACTGTTAAGTTTTTTGCTTGTCAAACAAGTGGCAAATCCTAATGATGGTAAGGGTTTGTGATTTAACTCAGCAAGTGATAATTGGAGTGGTTAACACTAAGTAGCATTTTAGCATATTTTGAAGTCATTCTCAATTTAGAATTTATAAAATTTTTACATTATCTACACAAGTTGGAGTTAAGTATCTCAATTTGTGGATCAATACTTATGTTTTGGCATAACCATGTTAATTGATTCATCAAATTCTTATAATTCAAATACAATATTGTCTTCTTGTCTTTTCTCATTTCAATGTGATGCCAATTGTTATAATATTAAAGGTAATTTATACAATATTGAAACAAGATTGTTAACATTCACGTATTAATCATCTTATCAAAGAACACAAAGCTTAGGTAGCACATGAGAGATTTCCTTGTGCTCAATATTTCTTTGTCTGCATTTAATGTATTGTCTTCAGTTTTTATTTATGTTGTATGTTTGCTTTGATTTAGTAAAATAAGCATGATATAGTTTTATGCCACCATTTTATTTTGTTTGTTTTACTTGTGGTAGGTGGTCATTGCTAGAGAAGCATAGTTACTTAGCTTCAAAGCTTCATCTGAAGCCGAGGCATTTCAAGACATTTGTTACTGCTCTGGTTGGTTTAATGCATTGCGAAAGAGACGTTATGAAAGAAATTGGTATAGAATCCATTTAAAGGCAGGGATAAGATAATTGGAATATTATTAGAGGATATAATTGAAGTAGATTGAACATATGCCAATTGAATATTTTAATGCAAGTTGATTGAAATTATAACAACCGAAGGCTTTAATACTAATTGACTGAATATCGATTCAGTCAATGCCAATTGACTGAATACCAACGGAGAATATTGATTCCAAATTAGCTTTAGGATCAACAGAATCTTCCACACAACATTACCCTGGAAGATGCTCAAACTTACCATGTCTCTCAGAAAATAAGATTTTCAGTTCTCAATGTAAAATGATCAGTTGATGACAATGAGGATTGTCAAAGTTTAATAGATCTACATGTGCAATCGCACCTTTACTCATGTAACTTGTTAACTTCAGATTTGTGGTTAATATAAACATTTTCTATGTTTATGAGAGGTTACTGTCCCTATTGGTACCAAACGCAGGGTGTGGTCAATGTAAGGTATAAATTATGGAGTATTCTAAACAAATGAAGAATTCACCTTTTCCAACTGCACAAAATAACGAGAATGTATTTTTTGTCTCAAATATGGCATGGATCATTTTGGATTGATGAAATTGAAGATATCATATGTTAATGTTGCACAATCTGGTTGTTGTAGGGGTATTTGATGTGTTGAATCAATTTCTGCATTAAAAAAAATTTCATGAATCCAAAATTGCAATTTCAGTGAAGATTCCCTAACTGGATTCTGGTGATGGCCAGCCAAAAGAGGTCAAAAACATAGAATGTATAGCCACTTTTATAAGTTATGTGTTGACTTAACAAGTTAGTAGAAATTGCAGTTGCCTATCTCTTTGTGAATGCATGGATGCACTTGAGATTGCATGTGTTGGCCAACACAAAGATATGTATATTGGGGTTGGAAATGGATTAAGTTTGTCCTTTTAATCTAGATGGAAGCATTCATGCCATTTTTATGTGCAATTGATTGCTATCAATTTTCTCCAATTAGGTACAATAATATTGCTTTGTGACCAGATAGGTAAGACACACAGTATAAGTATTTTGGGTAGCATGTGTTGTTTATACTAGTATTCTATCACCAAAGCATATTGCTTTGTGCCAAATACGTAAGACACAATGTAAATATTTTGGGTGGCATATGTTGTTTATACTAGTATTCTATCACCTTACATTGGGAGGTGTTTTGGATTCTTTATGTTGCCTTGTGCTACTTCGAAATGTTTGCTTATTGGTTGATAATGTTTTATATGAACTAATGTGGCACGTTAGCTTGCTGAATAAATCTGGACAGACCAAGGATGATCTCAAGCTCCCTACTATGAGCAGCTACTGGCCCAGGTAATGAGATGATAAATGAGAGAATAAACACTTCTTATGTGGTAACCATAGAGCCTATCACTTCAACCATAAAGGAGTTTTATGATGCTTCCCATAAATCTATTGAGGAAGCTGAGGTAAGACTCCAGCTATATCTATCTCCAAAAGTAGAGCAATGGCATAATGGTTGTAACAAAATTAGCCTGAATCTAGCTCGTTACTGTTACCAGTCGTAACCTAGTGACAAACAAACCTATTTAGAATATTTATAGAGATCCCCTTTTATAAATGGTATCATCCCACACAAATGTAGAACCCAATTTACATTCTGCTCTGTTCAATGAAATGTGTTGAAACTCAATGAGAAATTTGTGTAGGTTTTGAGAAAACACAGAAAGGGAGACCCACGCATAATTCTATGGAGAAGGGTGTTCAATGATCGCCTATTGCTTACAGAGAGAGCATTTCTCGACAAGCATCATCTCACTTGATATTCTACATTATGCTAACAAGTATCATCTCACTTGATAGAGTCTCCCTAAGGAAAAATGTATTGAATTTTTTTAGACATCATCGTGGTGTTGCTATTTTTAAATTTTTTTTTACTAATTTACCGAGGTACCATATTGTACGTGGTGCATGCTCTCAATATTTTGACAGTTCCTTGAGGAACCTTTTGGTCTGAATCTTCCTAACTTGGATGAGGATGTTGTAGATTTACTTAAAAAGTGCTTGTATTCGATCCAAGCAAGTGTATCATAGGTATTATATGGGTCAACTTCTATAATTTGTTAGTTTTTATTATTTTTGGGTGTTTGAGGATGGTTTTAAGTCTTGGAGAAGAGAAATACTTAGACATTGAATCTATGCTATATGCTTTTAGTTTTTATTGTTTTGTCAACTCATGCATTTTTATTATATTGTGTTTCATGTCAATTGAATAAGACTTGAGTCACCATTATTTGACAAGTATTCATGGCATCAATGAAGAACCTATATACCTTACTCCTTTCAACTTTGATTTTGAGTAGGGATCGTTTACTTAGAAACATATAAAACAACTTATATGGAGGAAATCTATTAGCCTCAATGCAAACATGAAGCAATAGCCAAAGCAAACAAACTTGATATTTATCTATTTGCAATCCTTCTTTGCTGGTTATGTTAATATGCTTCTACAATGCAATCCATCTCTTGGTTTGTTGTTGCAATAAAGTTTGCAGTTGTTGGCATTCAGTTGGATCTTATTCTTTAAAGGATTGGTAAAGGTAAATAAATGGATGGATATGTTTACTTGCATATCTAGATAGATTGGGGTAGTTGTGTATTCCAAATCTAGGCCAGTTATTGGCCTCTATGTGATTATTATTATTAGACATCAAAATGTAATAAAAAAACTTAATAATATAAAGTAAACGTTTTTGTAAGAAGTAGTGTGGAAAGCATGCTCTCATATATATTTGGACTTACAAGTGTTGCAAAATATGGTGCCATTTTTGGCATGACTAACAATGTTTGGTTGTTTTACCCCTCACTTTTGAATACATAATAATAATTGGAAATTTGTAGTATATAATCTCAATATACAATCTGGAAGTTGGTTATTTGGCTTAAAACCCCACATTTTTTCAATATAGACATCAATTTATTATTGTTTAGTGTTGTTTTGTATATATTTATAATATTATTATTGTTTGTATTTCTACAAGGCAATGACCAATCTGTGTGCAACTCTTGTTCTTTCTAGTTTCTACTCCCTTATTTGGGCTTCCATTTGTATTTTTCTTAATTTTATCATCCTTCTTTAGCTTAATGACTAGGGTTTGAGGGTTTAAATGCATATGAATTGGTCAAAGGGTTTGAGACTTCAGAGTACTCTATTGATGGTATTTTATGTGATTACAATAACAACTGGTAGGTTGATCTTTTGGTTACTTAGGAGAATGGAAAAGCACGGATTTTAGCCAAACCTAGTTTGATGTAATTGTATCATAATGGAATTGATTGAAGAAATCCTATGTGAATAGGAAAGAAATCAAATAAAATTTATCTTAATTCAACAAGTACTAGATAATGGATCTTTCTCTAGGATATTATTGTTTAATGAATATGTTTTTTTATTATTATATGCAGTTTATGCATTATTGAAAAATTCACCAAGTCTTCATAATGTTATATAATTTAATAAAAGATTCGCCAAGACTTTACAAGGTTTTATAATTTAGTGAAATATTCGCCAATTTTTTACAAGATTTTATAATTCAATAAAAGATTCGCCGAGATTTTACAAGATTATATAATTTGGTGTGACATTCGCCAAAAAATTATATATATATGTATTATTTAATTGATAAAATAGCCTTCATATTTTCCTATGTATCATGGGGATTAGCCCAATTATTATACATAGAAATTTAGGAGGGGTTCTTAAAATTTTCCCTGATTCAATGTGGCTAGAAATGGTGATTTGACTGGTGCCTTAGAAAATGATTGATACACGGGTGAAGCTTGATGGATCCATTGTTGTTGTCATTGGGATTGAAAAGAATTCTAAGAAGGATTGCCTGCTTGAGGAGGTTGCATCCAAAAAGATTGGTTGCTTCCTGAATGTTGTCCATTCCATTGTGGAACATGATGCATGTATGGATTTGCCCCTTGCGAAGGTATGTTCCAATAATATTGGTTACTTGGTCGAACATGACCATTCCATTGTAGGATAGGATTAATGGGTGGATTTCCCCCTTGCAGAGGTGGGCCCCAATAATATTGGTTACTTGTCAGAATCTGACCTCTCCATTGCTTATTTCCTTGGTTTTGATAAGCGTTCCAAGGTTGATTTCCCCATGACGGGGGTGGTTCTCAAGAATATTGGTTACTTCCTAGAAATTTTCCACTCCATTGCAAAATGGGGTTGATAGGTGGATTTCCTCCTAACGTGCTACCTATTGGGGGTATGGGATCTCCCCAAGGATTTCTGCTAGGAAACATTGGAGGATGAATTCCTGAGGCATTTCCACTAACCTGTGGAGCATAAACCCAATTGGCATTACTGTTCCATGTTCCATTAGTTCTGCCAAGAATATTAAGATTCCATGGTGAAGGGTTTCCCCCAGAAGTAGAAATTGTAAAAATGTTAGGTATACCAAGAGGATTTTGGTTTACTCCTTGATTGTTTTGACCTTGATTATCCAAACCATATGGAAAACCCATATTTGGTAAGGCACACCCCCAGTAGGGATCCCTGCAGACGAAGTGGATGCACTTATGGGATTGGGACCCGAAATTGTACCAACTAGAACTAGAGTGTTGGTTTAACTTGTTCTAATAATAGGTATGCTAACTATTGGGATTGATGTAGAGGAAAATTGGAAGCATTGCTAACTCTAGCAATTGTTTGAAGCTGCGATGATGTAGTCCCTTTTGCTCCTAATGAATCCATAGGGTCAATTGTTGAATTTTGCATATTAGTCCAATAACTGAAAAGAGGATTGATGTAATCCAAAGAATCACTGATGTGAAGTACCACTGGGTCTGAAAGATTCAAAGGTGGGTTTATGTGAGTAGCTGTGTTGTTCTCTAGTGTTTCAATTTCAAATGGAGCAAGATTATCAACAATTTTCGTGTTTTCTTTATTAGGTGAAATTTCAGTAGATTTTTTATGTTCTTCTTCTCTATTTTTATTGGAATCTAGAAGTTGTTTAGTTTCCAAGTATCAAGTTTGGGTTTTTTGTATCCAATCCGCGATGTCACGGGGCATTCAATTTCGAGTGACTCACCTCGCTGCCACTGTGACTTGAGGATCAGGAGAGTAGCCAATTTGAAGAATTTGATAAAAGGATTTGTTTTAAAATGGTATTATTAATCACAAAAATAGAATCAAACAATCCTAAGGCACTCTAGACTCAAAAAAGGAAAAAGTGTCCACACAGTAAAACAGTCCTATGAATCCAAGTAGGTAGACTACTTTTCCAAAGAACTGAAGCTCAGTGAAAAGTTTGATTAGAGGGCCTTCTGAAACTCGTATCTCCTAAGGGATATCAAGCCTCAAAAAATTACTAATAGCGAAGGTATGAGAAACAATTACAATAATCTTTAATCCCCAGGGGTGCAAGTATTGGTTCTTGACCAATCACCCTCCCAAGGATTAAAAGCTTCAAAGTATACCTCAAGTACTGCAAGTGTCCCCCACTGAAAATAGCCTATGTGATACCATAGGAATAGAAACTAAGGTTACCACTTCACAGTTGACAGTCAGGAAGAACAGTTCTAAGTCTAGGACAACTCTCATAACCAGGTATTGTAGAAAAGTGATGTCACCCTGAGGACTTGTCACTTACATAGAATTCCATGATGAGATGATATCCCACTAAACAAGAAAGAGGGGGGATACCACCGTTTCTTATCCAAATTAACCTCGTTATTGACGGATGTGTTAGATGCTCTTTCTCGACAAACGTTTTTTGCTACTAATGGATTTAAACTCTCAATAATCAATGCTAGTTTCAAAATTTTTGTAGCCCAAGATTGTTAAATCTACAAACCTAATCTAGGGCACTGGCCTAACCTTGTTGGTGATATGAAAATAAAATCTTGGTTAGGTTTAGATTAAGCGTGAATTTTAAGGGTACTTTGCTTATTTTTAGGAGTGGAAGTGAAACTAGTGGTGTGTTAACTCGAAAATATTAACCAAACAATGCAATATGCTCACTACTCTACCATTCAATTCGATGAATGTTCTAAACTAATGAAAAGTTAGAGGTTCATGTGGGTCTTTCAAACATGAAAAAATAAACTTTTTTTACAACTTTCATAACACTCTTTTCAAATGTTTGAATGTGTTTCCAAATCTAGTGAAGTTTTGGTGATGCAAAATGTTTTGGTAGATTTTTTATATTTAGGAATAGTTCTTTTGAAATATGGTTAATCACTGATTTCAAAAATCAATGTAAACCAAAAAAATATCTCACTGAAAATGAATCTAATTCTGTTGCACGTGAGATCTACTTTCTATTTCACAAGATCGCTCAAAATCCCAAGTGAAGAGGATACGGTAGCTCGAGAACTGTATGTGAAATTTCAAATCTACTCTATTACAATTGAGATCCACTTTCTCATTCACAAGATCGCCCGAAATCCCAAGTGAAGAAGATAAGGTGGCTCGAAAATAAATTGCTTGAAAAATCAAATCCTAAACTATTTCAAATGAGATCCACTTTCTTGTTGACAAGGTAGCTCGAACGCCCAAGTTAAGAGCATATAGTGGCTCAGACACAAGTTATCGCTAGAAAATCGAGGACTAAAGCTACACCTTTCCCTAATTGTGCATGAGAATAATTAACCAAAAAGTTTTAAAAATATTCCAAATCTTATCTAGTTAGGGTCCATGTAAGGTTCAAAATCTTATTTAAGGAAATCCTAGGCTAATGCAAGCAAAAAGAATCGCAAAAAATTAGACAAAATTGAGGAAAATATCCCCCAAAATTCAAAACCCCTGGACTATGCATGTGCAGAATGGAGATTAGTGCGACTTTATGAGGATGGAACACTTTGTACAGAGGAAGAGTGTGTCAGTGACACACTTTTCTCATAGACAAGGTGTTTCAGTGACACACTTTCCTCACAGACAGGATGTGTCAGTGAATCACTTTCCTCACATATAGGATGTATTAGTGACACACTTTGCTCACAGACAGGGTGTGTTAGTGACACACTTTGTTCACAGACAGGGTGTGTTAGTGATGCACTTTGCTCATAGACATGGTGTGTCAGTAACACACTTTGCTCATAGACAGGGTGTGTCACTGTAAGGTGTTGGCTAAGTACCGATCTAGAGGTTTCTAATGTAGACCCAGGTTCTTCGCGGTTTCAAGGAACCAACAAAACCCCTTCTCACCGGCCCTTTTGACAACAACAACTGAATAGGATGAGGTCTCACCCGAGGTGTAGCTATGGGGGCACTGCGGAATCAGGTTTCCAAAGTGGTGTGATGAATTGTTTGTATAGGACTACTGCACAACGCACTATCAGACCCGTGTTGCGAGATGAGGACTGCGCGATGATAGACTGCGTTGCGGTCCGCACTTCCAAGACTAGTCGCTTACGCAACCAGCGCACCTAAGGGATGTGCGGTTTGGGCAGGATACAATTAATAGGGCAGCACAACATATTTATATGCTTCCTCTTCACAAATTAACCACTGAAGACTTTACTTAACACTTAATCATTCATCTACTACCTTAGATTAATTAGCCTTATAATGAATGCAAGTAGACGAAACATAGAATGTTGCACGCACCCGGGGATGCGCGTTGAAGAGTTATACAATCCGAACTCTACATACACATGTGATTATTCAATGAACTGATACTTTCATAGACTTGGAGTACCGAGCATTCAACATTCATTCATTCCATCAATACTTAACATATCATTCCCATCTTTCCCCTATGGCGAATACATATAAAAGCATAAACACACCAACTGATAAACGAGAATCCAAGCATCCTGTTACACGCAAAATCTACTCATCATAAGATTCAGTGTATACACCCTTGAAGATACCTGGACTAAGTAATCATCCTGGGAGGATTTGTACCCAATTGTGCTAGGTTTTGAAGGGTCGTCGCAGGTTGCATACCAACAACATGCGATGTCGCACCTTGCTCCATTACAAGGTGTGACGAAGTCAGTTAAATGGAAAAAATAGCTTCTTTGAGGTCCATATCGAAGCTTGCTGACTTGGGACCCTATCCTTGACCTCTTGGAGGAGCTGGCACTCGGTTCCTAGACCTTTGGAGAGATCCCTTAAGCCTCTCCTACCATCTCTCAACCTATCCTATCCATACCCTATCCATTTAGTCCTATATAAATGAAGCTCACTCCCATTCCAAAGGGAGGAAGACTATGGTATCTACATGATGGTAAAATCATTCTTAGAACATCTCCACTCACCTATTGGAGAACTCATACTTCCTTGGAAGGATATGGCGATCGGATTTGTCGGAGAAGGGATACAACGTTAAGCCTTGGTTGTGGTTCTATATCTCTATCATGTACTCCTCTATTTGCAGTAATATAAATGCTTTCGACCAATGTTGTTCGTGTGTGCAATGATATTGAGTAGTTTACTTGCTTAATTGTTTACTTAGATCTCTTATTGTATAGATGATTTTACTGGTTTCTCTTGTTTCTTGTCTTGACAGGTCTTGCAGCTTGGATCTGACGACCATGAGACCTGGAGCAACATTCAGAAGAAAGGATTGCGTAGTGAAAAGGTAATACATCTAGTACTCGATCCTTAAGTAGATCTAGGAAATGCATTGGTAGTCTATTCTATTTGTTCTAGACTCACTTTGAGCTAGGGAGATCTGGCTCGCGTCCGCTCGAGTGGATTGTCCGATCACAAATTTGGCGACCATACTGGGGAGTATAGAAAGTGGTCAATAGTTGTCAATTTGAGAGTCATTTTCAGTTGATTGCTTGACACAAGCCTTTTATTTTTTGCCATTTACTTCTAAGATTTATTTCACCATCAGATCTTCGTATTGAAGACTCTAATCTAATTCCTCTGAGTTCATACAACTCATTCCCAAACCATTCTATGGCTCATTGCTGAGAGATCTGATTGATTTTTTAATCTAGACTTCGCCTGTCACACCTGGGCAGTGAAAACAGAGTGACATTGTGTCATTCTGAGTCTTTGTTCTTTTCTTGTTGGATACCCGTCGCACCCCTTGCATTGGCAGATTGTGACATTGTCGCACTTCTCGTGTAAGAAAACTGTGACATCGCACTGTGTACAAACATAGAATGCGTCGATTTGTCAAATTTTGACATGCAGGCATCTCTTCTCTGTTTGACAATCTGGACTTTGGTTTCCTATATGAACTCTCTCTATGCTACAAGATCCAACTAGGGATCCCACCTATGATCTGTGTTTTGAGTGTTTGGTTTTGTTTGGATTGATTTTGGGTTCCATTTTGGACAAGTTTGAAGACCGTTGGTGGTGGATACTCTTATCTCCTCCACCTTCATCCGTTCACCCTTGCATTCCCTTCCTTCCATCCCTGATCTGATTATTACATTAGATCAGTTTCCAGACCTCGTTTACATTTGTCTTGAGCTTTGCTTGCTTAGTTTGCTTGCTGTTGCTTGATTTTGAGTTAAGTGTGTCTTTCATCTTGGTTGAGTGTTTGTCTTTTCTTGAGTTTTCTGAATGTACTAGTGCTGCAAGTAGTGTTTTCTTTTCAGTCATTTAGATCTGAAAGCTCAGTTGTTATCAAGTTTATTCTTTGATGCATCCATTGAAAAGTTAAAAAGTGCTTCTTTCCCATCATTTCTTGAACATTATTGAAGAAAATTGTTGTGCATTGGAAAATTCTCGTTTATGTTTTGGAAGAATTGAATGAATGTATGATCTATTGTGTTTTTCTCGAATTATGAATCACTCATTTTCTTGAAAGGCTCAAAGAATGCTTCGGTTTTTGCAAAATTGATTCCATGCTAAGGAAAGATAGATGCAATTTTAATTTTTGTTGCTTTTATACCATTGAAAGTGAAATTGAAAAACTTGCATATTCCATTTCAGAATCCTCTCTTTTCATTACCTAGTATCGTTTTGATTTGAAAAGAAAAAGAAAAGGAAAAATGCTTTGATTTGGATAGTAGTGTTGTGATTTTTTGTGTTTCGTTGAAAAAGGAAAAGAACACTTTCATAGTCAAGTTTTGTTTGAATTGGGATTGTGTTGCATTGAGTTTGTTTTGGCAATACTATTGGAAAAATCTTTCTCCTTCCCATAACTAGAATTCATTGAAAGAAAAGAATATTTTGTGCATGTAGCCATGGTTTGCATTATGCTTCAAGTTATGTACTCACCTCATTCATTCACCTAACTATCCAAGATAAAATTAACAGTAGAACTAGGTAAAATTTTTAGCAACTTGTGTGTAAGTTAGAGACGTGTTCCGATGTCGTTAAGCATGGCAACTGTCGTTATTTGCCAACACTGTATCCTGGGGGTATTGTAGTCTTCCACGTACTTATCGGTATATCGAGCTCCTTCACGTACCCACCAAGTACCATAATCTGTACTTGGCATATATCAAAGGGTGTATCACGTACTCGGTAGTATATCATAAGGTCTCTTGCTGAACGAGTGTGCATTAGACAACACCACTACAGATTTGAGCTCCCACGTACCTTGCGTATATCGGGAGACACCACTAGGATTCCTGAAACCAATTGAGTTAACCATTTAGCCATCTTGGCAAAGCAATACACCGAGAACAACATTTGGGGAGATTAGCACGCACGTACTGTCCAAGTAATCGGGTATGCAAGCAAGGGTACAGTTCCAATCCTCCTTTTCACGTCATATTGTTGGACCTTGCAGTATATCGCGGTTTGCGATGCCTTGATAATCTTGTGAGGTTCCAAACTTTTGAATCCACTCTGTCACATAAGTCTGCTTGTTGCCTTAGTTTGAGTAGGTTTTTCTGGACTGCTTTTCTTTTAGCATACCCTTAGGAGAAACGTTGTTTCAGCCATCCTGGATGATCATCTTGACACTCTGGTGGATTTTCCCTAGAGAAGATCCTGTAGGATTTTAAACTTATCACCCGAATATCCCCTTAATCCGGAGGTTATTTCGAGGGTAAGAATGGATCAACGTAACGGAGTCGTAGTTACTGAAGTGGAAAACCCCACTCTGAATGTTGGAGAACTTTTGTTTCCAAAAAATCCTCCGTATTCACCTGCCTCTCATCCCCCGCAGGATGAAGGAGCACAAATCCCCGCTTCACAAGACCTCTCTCCTGTCATCTTGGGAGAACCTGGATCGTTGGAATGGATAAACCGACCCCAGTATGACCCTACAGCAGCTGTTGGTCCTTCAGTAGCTTATTGGACATCTTCTACAGACCACCCAGTGGCTCATTTTTCCATCTCATCCTCACCCAGTGGGACTACTCCAGACGACACTTTAGCCTACTTTCATGACCAATTAGCTCACTTTCATTCCATGGCTGAAGAGTTTCGGCAATCAAGTCTCTAACGGCAGGTTCAAGACCCATCGTTACCCCCTTATCGACCCATCCCGGTTCATCCGATATCTTTTGGATCACCAGAACCACCTTCCCACCATAAGACCACTAATAAGACTGGTCAACCCTCGTCAGAGTTCAGTCCTGCACCTCAAGTGAACCAACCCATGGAAGGACAATAGTCGAACACACCTGTCACTACCACAGTTACTTTACCAATTCTTCCCCCACCTCAGAATTCGAGGGGAGGGTATTCCATTCCCCTGGATTATCTTATTGGTAATGTTATTACTACGGTAGCTAGTCAACAACCTATGTTGGTTCAACCTTTGAATAGTGGTCAACCTATTGTGGCTGGGGGGCAACCCCCATTTCCTAACCAGAACGTAGGCAGTGGAATCCCCAACGGAACTTCCATTGGACCATCCCAACCCGCTAGACTGTCCACCACGGGATTATCTCATGTTGGGGGGCCGTCCAAAGTAACTCAACCCTCACGGAGTCAAGCGTATCTAGGTTTTGTTAACCCTGTGCTGGGCCAATCTAATCCTGGAAACGCACCATATGGGATACCTTATCCCGGGAATCCATACACTCTATGGGGGCAACAACCTGTGTTTCAACACGGACCCCAACCAACTATCCCTCAAGCACAACCACCCCCGATCAGCCCTCCTACACCTCCAGCTGGAGGCGGCAGGACCCCACCTAACCTTGGTGGAGGACCACCTCATTTTACCAACAACATCCCTCACCCTTCCGGCGGTGGCAGGAATGGTCCACCACCCCCTCCCGGTGGAGGCGGTGGGGGACCACCCTATCATGGTGGAGGAGGGCATTTCCCTTCAAGTGGGGGAG
This sequence comes from Larix kaempferi, assembly GCA_027924585.1. Lineage (NCBI taxonomy): Eukaryota > Viridiplantae > Streptophyta > Pinopsida > Pinales > Pinaceae > Larix > Larix kaempferi. The sequence continues at coordinate 43,650,124 of BSBM01000372.1, read as the reverse complement.
GTGGTGCACCACCCCCTCCAGGAAGAGGTGGTGGAGGACCTAATTACTATGGTGGTGGCGGTGGTTGTGGAGACCCTCATCCTTCTGGCAGTGGAGGTGGTGGGGGGCCCCATCCTTCTGGCGGTGGAAGTGGTCCACCACCCCCTCCAGGCGGAGGAAGTGGTGGGACACCTCATTACGGTTATGGACCCCCACCTCCTCCCGGTGGTCGCGGTGGACCTCCACCCCCTCTCGGTGGTGGAGGTGGACCCCCACCTTATTGGAACAGACTACCTTATGGTGGCGGACCCCCTTACGGTCCGGGTGGCACGCCCCCCTATGGCTAGTTTCCTCCTGGTACACCTTACAGTTAGTTTGGTCCTTACACGTCTAATCCATATTATCAATACGCGTAGTCTAACCCACAGCTGCCCTTCCTGGCTACTTTGGACCTGCCTGACCTATCCCGTTTAACCAACGATCTAACTGGCCACCAATTCCGGTGAAACTTCCATTTGATATCCCCAAATTTGATGGCAAGCCAGGTGAAGACCCTAAAAACCACATGATGACATACCACTTATGGTGTTCATCTAATACCTTAATGGATGATTCAATTCGTCTTAGATTGTTTCAAAGGACTCTCACCAGTTCGGCTGCCAAGTGGTACATTGAGTTGCCACCCCACTCTTTTCCTGATTTTGGTTCTCTTGCCATGAACTTTTTGACACATTTTCAGCTGCCCATACGGTATGAAACTAGTACCGAGCTTTTAACCTCGCTCCGTCAGAATACCGCCACTGACATTTCAGATCATATCCACAAGCGGAGAAGGAGACGATGTCTCATTAAAGCTCCTATTCCATATCATATCCTAGCAAACTAGTTCACAAAATCCCTCATCCCTACCATAGCAAGAGACGTTGCTATGTGAAGTGCAGTCACCAAAGAGCAAGCCATCGCAAGTGCCCATGTGCTAGACCTAGTCTACACTAAATCTGGCACTTTGTTTGATCTTCTGCCTGACACACCTTGTGACATTAATGACCCTACGAAACCACATAAGGGACTCCAAACTGATGGAATCATTGGTTCCCTTACCACCTAGCCTACTGCTAGCACTGTCGGATCATCAAATCCGACTCAGGCTGGCCACAGCACCACCAAGTCAACCCCTCCTGCTGTAAATGAAGAGGTGAATTCTGTCCAATTAACTTCATCTCAGAAGTCCGGCTGTAAAAAGAAGAACAAGGGGAAACCCAAAAAGTATTCCTCCCAACAGGAACAAAAGAGCACTCCTGACGAGAATAAGCAAAAATGGAAACTAATGTATCCGTGTTTACTGTGTGGAGATGACCATTTCTCCAAACAATGTCCCCATAGAGATGAAGTACAAAAGTTTCTTAGGGGTAAACCAACCCACGCAGTCCTCAATGATTTGTTTCCTACTCAGAACCAGCATATGATTGCTCAACCCCCCCCAACCTAGGGGGAACCATCCAATACCACGCATGTTCTCATGGTGCGTAACGAAATGATCAATTTGAACACTCGCTCATGATCATACGAACCGGTCCCTTCGAAGGAATCCACTGGAAGTAATGCTGAAAAAGCTTCCAACTCCTTAACCGATGTCACTGCACCATCAACTTCTCTCACCATTGAGAAGCCCTCCTTAGACTCGATATTGCGACCATCCAAGAGCACGATTCGAAAATTTGTTTTCAATCCGAATGCTTGGGAAGCACAAAATTACAATATCGTAGAAGACTTAGCACAAGCTCCTTGCACCATGTCTACCCTGGAAGTTTTGTAGAATTGCCCAAATCAACGCAAAACTCTCCTTGCAGCAATCGATGCAGTCGACTCGGATTCCTCGAATACCATCATGTTCCAACTTGACAACTTTAAGTCGAGGCTCTCACACCAAATCGCATTCCAAGTTTCTGCGAACATTGCTGGGAAGATTGTCCATTGTACCCTTTTGGACGAAGGCGCCTCCACTTCTGTCATGTCGATCTCCTGTTGGAGAGCCATTGGTGTAAAATTTTGAGCATTAATTCACAATACTCTAGGATCTTTACTGAGAGAATAACATGTACAGTATATCAATGCATAACAATCATAATAAGCATGACTAGCATCATAAGAATCAAAAGCATGACAGACAAGAGACACAGAGTTTTTGTGCGGAAAACCCTAAGGTGAAAAACCCCACAACTTCCTCAGAGATAGAGAGAGAAATGGCTCAACCAAAGTACAACCAAAATACACTGAGATAGTCTCCTAGTAGCAGATGATCCTCCTCCTCACTAGTGCACCACTTTCTGAGTGAGAGAAGTATGAGTTTTCAAGTGATCAAATAGAGATCTCTGGATCTCTATTTATACTTAACCTGTTTGAGTAGTTACACTATGGGGCCGACTTGTCTAGCTAGGTATATCCACAATATAATATATATTTCAAGGCCGACCCCACACATGGTGGTCTAATAACCCATCGACAAGTACACACACTTGCAACACTTGTTAATACACATGACGACACTTCCTTATAGAGGAATAACACATCTCTTATAAGGGTACAATAAATATATATGAAGTACATAGATGAAATACATTCCGAAGTTACATATACATCAACACTCCCTCTTAACTAGGAAGGTATTTCTCGACATAGATCTGCTAGTACAAGTCTTCTTCTCAGGATCATCGTCATCATCATCGTCACTATTGTTGCTATCTCAACCAATCTCTGAATCTACTCGTCATAGGAAGTTCTATAGAGCCAATCCTTTTTCATACTGGATGTAGGCCCACCACCTGCAGGTCTTCATAACTGGCCATACTGTGGAATCCTCAGGACTTATTACATGCGTCACAAAACCTGGCAGTAGCATCTCAGGCTGTTACAAGCACGCAGCTATACCTGTCGGATCTCCCAGGAGCACATTACATGTGACCCATCACAAAACCTGGCTGAAGCATCCCAGGCTATTACGAGAACACAGCTCTACCTGTTAGATCTCCCAGGAGCACATTACATGTGATCTCACCACAAAACCTGGCTGAAGCATCTGAGGCCTTTTTCATCCTGTCCAGATCTCCCAGGAGCAAATTACATGTGGTCATGGAAAAACCTGGCTAAAGCATCTGAGGCCTTTTTCATCCTTTCCAGATCTCCCAGGAGCAAATTACATGCCATAGGACAAAACCTTGCAAGAGCATCTCAGGATGTTATGGGTACACAACTCCAACCTAAAGATCTCCCAGGGCACAAATTACATGTCCTCCCAGAGCAATTTCTCGAAAGAGCATCCCAGGCTGTTACGGGTACACAAATCCAACCTATAGGATCTCCTAGACATGCTCATCTGCACAACCTGATCCACGGCCACAAAGTATCGTCCTGATACTCACCATACATCATCCTGATGTACACATGATCATCCTGGTCATCATCACTGCATCGTCCTGATGCATGTCATCTGGAGAAGCTCGTCATCCACGATAATCCTGATCATACAATGCATCCACCTGATGCATACCAAGTATCTACCTGATACATATCACCATACACAGTGTATCCACCTAATACATAGATACATGATCCACACAATGTATCCATCAACGTACATGATCTACCTGATCATACCTGATATATATCAACATACATGATCTGCTTGATCATACAATGTATCCACCTGATACAAATACAGATACATGGTCCAAGCATCCAACATGATGCATATACAAAATACATATAAATGATCCAACTGATCATATCCAACATCCAACATGATGCATACATACACAAATGATCCAACTGATCATACAAAGCAGAAACTAGAACATCATCCTGATGCTCATCATCCAGTGCTTACATCCACAGCCATGTGAAGGATCCCCCTTCCACCATGCTAGGAATGGCTACAACAAATGTATCGATCACTTCTTCCTCGAAGCTTCGTCGATCTGAAGGACACCAAGCCTCTCTCTGAAGTACTCGAATTTCACTCTAGCTAGTGACTTCGTCAACACATCTGCAATTTGCTCATCTGTCGCAACATACAGGAGCTTCACTACTCCTCTCTGCACCATATCCCTGATATAGTGATATTTGATCTCTATGTGTTTCGACCTGTCGTGAAACATTGGGTTCTCAGACAGCTTCACACAACTCTGGTTATCACAGAAGATACCAGTAGCATCCAATGGGAGATCAAATAACTCAGATAGTAGCTTCCGAAGCGATACTGCCTCACAACTAGCTGAACAGGCTGCAAAATACTCTTCCTCAACTGTACTCAGTGCTACGCAGGACTGCTTCCTTCTAAACCAAGAGATCACACCTGATCCCATATTGAAGCAACACCCAAATGTGCTCTTCTTATCTGCAGCACTGCCTGCCCAATCTAAATCAACATAACCTTGCAGGTTAAACTTTTGATTTGCTTCATACTTGGGCCCATAGTCAACTGTACCCTTTAGGTACCTCAGAATATGCTTTACAACAACCAGGTGAACACTCCTCGGATTTGTCAGGAACTGACTTAGTGTGTTCACAGCAAAGCAAATATTTGGTCTCATGTTCGTCAGGTACATCAAGGACCCAATCATCTGACGATACATAGAGATATCTACTAGCTCAGATGAAGCATCACATAGAAGCTTCAGGTTCAATGCCATAGGTGTGGCCATGGCCTTGCAATCCATCATCCCGAATCTCTTCAGGATATCTACTGTGTACTTCCCTTGACCAAGGAAGATCCCATCTGCACTCTGCCACACCTCCATACCTAGGAAATAGTGCATCACTCCTAAGTCTTTCATATCTCCTGTTACAAATAAGTCATCCACATACAGGAGTAGAATCATAGGATTCCCTTCCTCAACCTTGTAGTAAAGGTTGGAATCCGCTTTACTCTTGGTAAAGACCAAACTAGATAGGAAACTGTCCATCCTACCATACCAAGTTCTGGGAGCTTGCTTCAAGCCATACAAGGCTTTCTTCAATCTGCATACATATGACTCCTTGTCATGTATTTCAAACCTGAGGGGCTGCTCCACATAAAATTCCTCTTCAACTACACCATTCAAGAAAGCAGTTTTGACATCCATCTGGTGTATCTTCCATTTCATCACTTTTATACTTCTCTATGCTGTCATCTACAACATGCTTGATCTTGTAGATCCTTTTGGAAGTCACTACATACTCCACTTTAGGTCTTGGTACTGCATCCAAAACATCATTCTTCATGATCGACGGATCATGGAATTCTTTTATTTATTCATCCCAGATCCTGGGAACTTTAATATCTTCAATATCTTCAATAGATATCTTTGTTGCTGGAACAAATGTTGTAGTCCTTCTTTTGAAGGTGAAGGTATACGGGCTTTCCTACAAAACAAGTTAAATTGCATGATTATAAACATCTCATAATTTTCAGAACAAATTCTTACACATAACGAAATATGTCATACAGTCATGCAATTATCTTAGCCAATGCTTGAATACAACATTTATCCATGTCCCATAACTTTATAGATGCCTTCCAGTCTCTACCAGAACATTGTTAAGAATTTGCATAGCTCCCAACATGTCAGCAAAGAGGTTTCATTCTAGATAAGTAACAATGGAATGTTATACAATGCCATAGGCCTACTTACCCATTAAATGCATATTAGTAGTAAGCTATTCATTAATGCAATCATTCTAATATGCATAATACACATCCTAAATCTAGGAACATAAGCATATACATCATTTGAACAATATTATTTAAACAAACAAATATGCAAGAAATGACAATTAAAATACTTATCTTTGTTTGTTTGTTGGGTGGACTCCCTCTGAATCTTTGCTTCCTTGCAGGATCTGCTGGAGTCCTAATCTTAAGTAGCTTCTTCTACACCTTTCTGTTGTGGAATGTAGAGAGATGGTCAACTCCCTTTCAATATCTGCATCCTTGCAGAAACCACTGGAGTGTGCTCCCTCTTGATCTTTTCTTCCTGGATTACCTGTTCTTGAATTCATTCTCGATCCCTATGCATTCTTATTAGTATCATCATTGTGTTATCCTCGAGGTCTCATACACAATCAAACATTCATTAGTATAATATTAATATTATCAAAACACAATAGTCTCAAGCATGTATAGTCAAGTTCATTTCAAACAAAAATAATAAGTATTCTTATGGCAAGTCATAAACATAATATACCTAAACCTGTGATTACTCAAACCTATGAATCTTTTGGTTAGTCATATCACCAATTAAGGTAAGAAACATAATATGCATACACCCATGATTATTGACTTCATGAATAATCATTATCAATCATGTCATGCATACTTATATAAGAGATCCTATGATATAAGAAACACATACCTGGTCACCATATTTGCTAGTTATGTCTAGTAATGTTTTCTTGTTCTCTTCAATGACCTGCATAACTCACAAGTTAACCTTTGCAAAATCAATTTATACATACCTCTATGTGATTCATGACTATGGATTAATCTTTGTCTTCATGTCACCATGGCATGTTCAGGTTGTCCCTTCAATTTGTACAATCCCCCCTATTGCTCTCGGATCACTACTACATCATCAATAGTTTTACCTTTTGGACACATTAGGACTTGGCCATCCACAAATGCAACCCTCATACCTTTTGCATCCAATGCAGATATGGAGAGTAGATTCTTCTTGAGCCCAGGTACATACAAAACATCTTTCATCTTCAAAGACTTCCCAGATTCTAGATTGTAGGAGGCCTGACCACTTCCTTTGATAGGGTATTGGTAGTCATCCCCAAGTTTCACCTTATGGGGTGACTCATGTTCAGATAGGTTAGCAAAGGATTATTGAAACCTAGTCATGTGTTTTGAATCCCCACTATCAATTAACCAATCATTACAACCATGGGAGATAGTACCTGTGAGAGAAGAGATTAGAACATACTCTTCTTCGCTTGATGAGTTATCATCATCACTTTCTGCTCTAGCCTTCTTCTTGGGAGGTTCATCATCCTCGGCAGCATGAGCATGAAACCTTCTTTTGCTACCCTTCTTCTTCTTCTTGAAGTTGTTGTTGTCCTTCTTGTTCTTGGGACAATTTATGGCAATATGTATTTTTTCATTACAGGTGAAGCATATTCTTCTTTCTTTATAGTGATGTGAAGATTTCTTGGAGTGAGATGGATCTCTTTTGGACTTCCCTTTCTTGGTGTGAATTGTGAGAGCTTGATCTTCATTCCCCATCTTTTCTTCTCGTGCCACAAGCCTTGCTTCTTCTTGTAAGCATTCTTCCTGTAGTCTGCTGAAGGATACCAACTTTTTTCTTGCATAGATTCCTTGAATAAAGGAGTCCCATGACCTAGGTAGGCCATTCAGAGTGGTCATTACAACTTCACTATTTTCCACCATTTCATCCACTGCTTCTAGTTGTTCCTTGATCTGGGAGACCCTAGAAAAATAAGATTGAATGGATTCTCCATTCTGAAGTTTTATTCCTTTCAATTGGTTCCGCAGAGTCATCTTCCGATTTATGTTCTTCCCTTTAAATAGCTTGGATAGTGAATCAAACATCTCTTTGGGTGTCTTCAGAGATGACACATGGGGGATGAGATGGTCTTTGATAGAATCAGCAATGATTCTCTTTTCCTTGACCAAGTTCTTCTTATGCAAAATATTAGCCTCTTCATCCTGTGGGATAGGGATGTCTTCTTTTACATATGAGTCCAACTCATTCTCTTCCAGGATTAACCCAATCCTATACTTCCAAGCTCGGAAGTTATCAGCCCCTTCAAGCTTATCCTCAAGCTTGGTGTGGTGAGACATCTTAAAGAGTACTTCAAATGGAAATAGAAAAGATTTAGGTCTTACCACTTGACTTGCTGAAAACTGGATCTGGTCCCAGATTAGGGTTTGTCGAAAAAACCCTAAAAATTCAAAGTGTGAATTTCAACTTTCTGAAAGGATAGAAAGATGTGCCTTGATGAGCTGATCAACCTGGTGTATTCAACAATTGAGATCTGCAAAGATACACCCTTCAAAATTTCCTTTTTGTCTTCTCGGGTTCACTAGGGAGAGCCCTGAATTAGGGTTTGAGTTTCCTGGAGATCTACTTAGCTACAAATCTCGATCCAAAGCTCTAAACTTCAATTTTTACAGGGAGGTTCCACTTATGTCTTCAAATTCCAGAAATTCCTATTTTTGTGGAAACCCTAATTTTTAGGGCCAAATCTGAAAATGCTCAGAATTGAATTCTGATTGGACAGATAGATTCGCCTTGATGAGTAGAGTCAATCTACTATACTGCTTTTCCACAATCTGTGGAGGGAAACCCAATAAACAAGAAACCCATGTTTCCATCACTGCACAATGTCTTCTTCTCAAGTTAGCTCTGATACCATGTTAAATTTTGAGAATTAATTCACAATACTCTAGGATCTTTACTGAGAGAATAACATGTACAATATATCAATGCATAACAATCATAATAAGCATGACTAGCATCATAAGAATCAAAAGCATGACAGACAAGAGACACAGAGTTTCCGTGGGGAAAACCCTAAGGTGAAAAACCCCACAACTTCCTCAGAGATAGAGAGAGCAATGGCTCAACCAAAGTACAACCAAAATACACTGAGATAGTCTCCTAGTAGCAGATGATCCTCCTCCTCACTAGTGCACCACTTTCTGAGTGAGAGAAGTATGAGTTTCTGAGTGATCAAATAGAGATCTCCCGATCTCTATTTATGCTTAACATGTTTTCCCAATTACACTATGGGGCCGAATTGTCTAGCTAGGTATATCCACAATATAATATATATTTCAGGGCCGACCCCACACATGGTGGTCTAATAACTTGTCAATACACATGACAACACTTCCTTATAGAGGAATAACACATCTCTTATAAGGGTACAATAAATATATATGAAGTACATAGATGAAATACATTCCAAAGTTACATATACATCAACAATTGGCTCCCCCGAATTGAATCATTCTCCTACCACGTTGAAACCATTTGACGGGTGTGGCTTTTAACCTCACGGGCTCTTACAAGCTCTTGCAATTGAGTTGGGTAGAAAGACCGTAACCATTAACGTGGAAGTGGTCTCGGCCCCGTTAGATTATAATCTCTTGCTTGGTTGCAATTGGTTTTACACCATGCAAGCTGTAGCCTCTTCAGTCTTCCACATAGTACAATTCCCCCACCAAGGACGAATTGTTACTATCGACCAATTAGATTTTTGTACACCAGATGCTACTACTCATCCTGGTGACCATATTCCTTCCATTGGACAGATGTCAAAACAGTATGAGAGTATAGGGGTTGGCCTTTTGAAAGATTCATCTCTCATGGGTGTTTTTCCAGCCGCGGACCCCCCTAATCATGTTGCTACGGTGAACATGATCTCCACAGAGATTTTATCTCACTCTACCGATGCTTGGCTTGTACCGGATGAAGCCACAACACACCTACTTGGAGATATAATGCCTCTTTCACCCACTAAATGTATTTACAAGGCTATCCAATCAGCACCGGAGGACCATTTAACCGTGGCCTCTCCATCCTATTCTCTACGACGGACGTCATCTCTACCTGATATCTTACTTCGGACTTTTCATTCAGAGGAGTACATCATGGAAGTTATGAATGTTGACGATGGTCCATGGGATGATCTCCACCATAGGTCATCTTTTCTTCCTCCTTTGGAGTACATATAGGACAACATCCATACCCTCTTTTCACCAGATATCTACCCAATCCCTCATTCCCCCATTCTTACATGTCTTATAGACACAGAGGGCAACTTGGCCAATATTGAGCCAACCATCCCGGTAGACATCTCGGTGAAACCTTGTATAGTGGAACACATTCGCATAGGCCAGAAGTGTTCCCTTGAAGAAATAGCTACTAGTACGGCCTTGTTCAAGCAATTTTGAGACATATTTGCTTGGTCCTATGAGGAGATTCCTGGGATAGACCCCGCAATTTTTTCTCATGAAATAAAAACCTATCTCGACATAAAACCTGTACGCCAAAAGTTGCGACCGATACACCCCCTGAAGACTGCGGCAATTAAGGCATAAATTGAAAAGCTCTTAAAGGTTGGTTTTATTTATCCTGTCCCATTAACGGATTGGGTCTCAAACGTCGTCCATGTGAACAAAAAAAAGGGCACCATTTGTGTCTATGTCGATTATCAGGACCTTAACCGGGCTTGTCCAAAAGATAACTACCCGACCCCCTTCATCGACCAAATTATCGAAAATTGTGCTGGAAGCGTCATCTTCTCATTTATGGATGGATTTTTTGGTTACAACCAAATTGAGATCAACCCAGCCGACCAACATAAGATGGCTTTCATCTTCCCATGGGGAACGTTTGCATACTACAAACTTCAGTTTGGCCTTAAAAATGTTGGCGCCAGGTTTTAGCAGGCTATGTTCTATGCCTTCCATTATATTAAGGACTTTGTGGAACCTTACCTGGATGATCTCCCTGCTCATTCAAAACAGCGCAAGTTCCACATTGATCATCTAACAGCCATTTTGCTCAGATGCAGACAGTACAATATCCATATGAATCCTCGTAAGTGTATCTTTTGCGTTGAGTGCAGACACCTCTTAGGATTTATCGTTTCGAAGGATGGGATCCGCATTGATCCCTTAAAGGTGGAGGCCATCATCAACCTACCACCCCCGACTGATGTGATGGAACTTCAAAGTATTCAAGGGAAGGCAACTTACTTAAGACATTTTGTTTGCAATTTCGTGGAGAAGACTCAGGGGTATATGCGACTGCTCAAGAAGGATGTCCCCTTCATTTGGGATGACCAAGCTCAAAACTCCTTCAAGAGTATCAAACATGCCATCACGCATGCCCCTGTGCTCCAACTGCCCAATTATTATCGAGATTATATCTTATATCTCGCCGCTTCTGCTACCACTATCGCCATGGTTTTTGTAAAGGAGGATCAAAATGCCTAGGAACATGTAATATACTATGCAAGTAAGGGTCTGGCTAACGTTGAAACTAGATATTCACATGTCGAAAAACTCACATTTGCACAAGTTTCGGCACTATATCTTGCTCTGCACCACCACCATCATCGCCAACTTGAACCCCATGTACCACGTACTGACACGTCAGGTGCTTGGGGGCAAGTATTCACGCTAGATCGTAATACTGCAAGAATTTGATCTTCTTTTCGAGAAAGCCAAGTCAAAGAAGTCTTTGGTGTTTTCCGAGTTCATTTGCGACCTTCCCTGTCCTGATGCAAAAGTTGAGCACAATGACTCCTTTCCAGATGAATCATTGTTTCTCATCAGTACGACTGATCCATGGTATGGAGATATCTCAGTATATATTCAAACCAAACGCTTCAACCCTCAACTCTCTCGCGATGACCGTCGTAAGATACATCACCATGTGAAGTATTATTTAATCATTAATGATACTTTGTATTGCCGTGGCATTGATTCAATTCTTCGACGTTGTCTCACTCACGATGAGGTTGAACGCGTTCTCAATGACTGTCATGCTGGGGCATGTGGCGGTCACCTCTCTGGGATGGCTACAACCCAGAATATTTTGCGCATAGGATATTCTTGGCCTACTATCTTCAAAGATTGTATTGAGGCCGTAAAAAAATGTCCTCCTTGCCAACACTTCCATACGAAGAAGTGCACCCATCCAGCCCCGTTACACCTAGTTATTGTCGTGGGCCCATTCGCTAAATGGGGCATCGACTTTATGCATTGTAAGCCTACCTCGGTCAAGGGCCATAGTTACATCATTGTAGCTGTCGATTACTTTACAAAGTGGGCCGAAGCTATGCCTACATACCAAAACCGCCGCACTCTTCATGTTCAATCATGTAATAGCACAGTTCGGAGTTCCTCAGGGGATTGTTACCAATCATGGTTCCCATTTTTAGAACCATATGGTTGATGAACTGAGTGACAGGTTGGGTTTTCGCCATGAAAATTCAACACCCTACTACCTGCAGTCCAATGGACAGGTCGAGGCCATTAACAAGGTCTTGAAAACTATGATCCAAACGATGGTAGGAACACATAAGTCCAATTGGCACAACATGCTCTTTTCAGTGTTATGGGCCTACCAAAATTTTGTCAAAACTGCCACAGGCTTCACTCCTTTTCAATTGGTATATGGATTGGAGGCTGTCCTACCTATAGAGTGCGAAATTCCGTCTCTACAACTCGCTGTCGAACTTCTTCCTAACACTATTGCCGAGGAAGAACGTCTCTTGCACTTAGAAAAACTTGATGAATCCCGCCAAGATGCCACTCTTGCTAATGAAATGCACAAGAAACACATCAAATCCCAATACGACAAGTCAGTTGAACCTCATATCTTTAATGAGGGTGATCTGGTCCTCACTTATGACGAGAAGCACAATAAATTAGGAGCAGGAAAGTTTGAATCCATGTGGCATGGACCTTACATTGTCAAACGTGTTTTGGAGAAGGGAGCTTACGAGCTTGAAGACTATGACGGATTCTCTTCGAGTGAACCCCATAATGGGATTTACCTGAAGAGATACTATGCCTAAATTCATCACGCTTAAATTTTCTTGTATATACTGTAGATGATGTGTTTTTTGTGTTTTTGTGTGCTGTGATGCTTTTATTTTTTAATGTCTTTAGATCTTGTTTTTGCTCCTTATAGCATGTTCTGTCTACGTGTGTATATGGCAACGTGCTATGGATTCGCGGACGGCAACATCCGGCATACCCGTAACTTTGCTTCGGTAGCCTAGGTACTATACTCCCCAACAGGTGAGCTCATTAGCTCAGGAGAAAGTTCCTAGGGTTTGTGACCAACAATGCCGCAAAATATCAGGCAGTAATCGAAACCCTATCTAATGCCATTTCCTTGGGTATGAACCACATTGTCATCCACATGGATTCTCAATTAGAGGTTTCCCATCTTAACCGGGTTTACACCATCCGTGATCCCACCTTACTCCATCTCTTAAGACGAGTACGTCTCCTGGAAAGGTCAATTGAATCCGTTCAGTACCTACACATTCCACGAGAGTAAAAAACAATTGCTGACTCGATGGCCAACTGTGAAGCACCTGTAACAATTAATTAATAAGAATATGCGAAATAGTAGAAATGACAGAACTCAGAATCACTTTTATATTGATCACAGGCCACTTTGAGGGGCCAACCTCCTATGAGCAAGCTCAATACAAATAACTTCACGGTGCCTTCATAGGTCTCAACACACACTTATATACTAAGTCTAGGCACCAATACTATGGGTCAAAACCATGGACCACTACAAACTATGGATCAACAATACTACGGGTGACTTACAAAGCATATGCGCGAACAACAATAACACAAACTATTGATCAACAAATGCTACGGGATGAATTACAAAGCATATGTGTCCAACAACAATATACTAACAAAGTAAAGACATGGGTTCCTAACACCAACTTCATTTTGGATTGGTACATCATACACACATAACATTCATAATATGTAAAAGCGTTCACAACATGTAAATAATACAATGTATAAAAGAAAACATGTAAACAAGATCACATCACTCATCATTTTAAAAACACATAGTGTATAAATCACCGAGAGTGTCTATATATATATATATCGCTCAAAAGTAGTGCTGGTACAAAATCTGAAGCACGATGGCTTTCAGTGAGTCTCTACAAAAATCTGAAGCATCATAGCTTTCAGTAGTACAAAATCTGAGGCCTCTAAGCTCTCAATACAAGTATAAGAGTGTCATCAGACCTAACGCCTGACCCGTACACCACCCCTAGCATGAACAACTCATTGTCGTTGGGTGAGGAAGCAGTCCATAGTCAGAGCCACCTTGTGGAGTAAGGCATTGAAGCATATAGATGCTCCAACCCCAAACCTATGCATAGGTCTTGGTAAGTCATCTATCGCTGGCTCAGGAACCTCCATTGTCAGCTGGGACAAGTTCCTGTATACCTCCTCCATCTCCTCGATGGCAGCATGAGCACCTGGGGGCACGACTGCTTCCTCACCTCTGTCTCTCCTCGCCAGGAGAGAAAGTCCTATTGGTCGTACGGGCCCCACATCTGCACACACATGTTATGTTCTTGTTAGCACTGCATAAAAAAAATGATAAATATACAAAACTAAAAATACAAGGGTTTTTTTCTCACCTATGTCACCCCATGATGCACCCTTTGGCAGCATCAAGTCGGGATCCTCTTTGAAGTCCATGCCACTGTATGGAAAGCCGTCGACCATGAGTAATTGGCCTTCCAACCAGCTATAGAACTCAGGACCAAAGCTGATGATGGGTCCTCCACAATGACGAGTCATGACCTTAGTCCATCTGAGCATGTGGGGATCTCTAGGATCCCTGTCATCTAATACCACCTGTGGTGTAGGAGAAGAATCCACTCCAAGAGGAACGATACCACGATCGACCCATAACCAAACTGCTTGAGCTCTCCCCGTCGACACTTGGTCAGCATAGATCGGAGGTTTGCGAGGAGACCGTCGCACCAGTTGAAAACCATGGGGGACATGCAGTCCTCCGCATAAAGCATCTGGGTCCGAGTAGCCTTGTGTGGGGCTTGGCTACCTGCTGCTCTAGTAATAGTAAGAAATATGGTACGCAGGGGGCAACTCACCACATCCTTGATAAGAATTTTCCCACTGGAAGGTTGAGAAGTAGCGATACAATGTTGTGACACCATCTCATCAACTGTGCGATCACTGGCCCGTGTTCTAGTAAGATATGCGATTTCCCCTCTCTGGGACAGACCTGTGAGAAAATGGATGTCCTCAACTTCTATTTTGAGGATGTCCTTACCAATCACGAAATACTGTTGGGTCGCATCCCAACTTTGGAGCATGTGTGATAGCAATGGGATTTGGGATCTCATCCCCTGAATCTCAAAGAACTTGAGTAAACCATAGTTCCTCAAGGCATCCATGCATTGTGGATCGTTGGTAGCTTGTTCATCTTCTATCTCATGTTCTCGTTCTTGCCACTCTAAAACCATCTTGGCTAGCAAGCAACCTGCCAAGAAGGCCATTTAAACACTGTTAGGTCCTGCATCAACCTTCACAAGTCCATTTTTTGGATTCTTTTTTATGTTTGGAATTTGAAACTCCGTCGTTGCACTGTACGTTTGTGTACACTGCGATGTCGTTTCACTTCACCCATTCAAGGCTTGCAACGACTGGGTCTCGTCGCAGGTCCCAAAAGGGCCAATTGTGATGAGCCGAGAGTGCAGTAGCCCTCGATGAACTCATAAAAAAAACCAAAAATTGAACATAAAAACAAAATCTAATCCACTAGAAAGTTGTTGGATGAAGTTTAGGCTTACCTGCTCCTGACAGTGGGTGAAATGGCGGATCGCAGCTCCCGAAATCGACAAAGGAAGTTTTGGCTCCAAATTGGTACTTCTCCTCCCAAATTGGCAAATGAAACAATGAAATCTATTTTGGCCCATTTTTCTATTTATAAATAGAATGGAATATTCCTTTTCAAATATTTTGATGCTATTGGGCCATTTATCATAGTTTTTGACCATTTTTGTCATATTTAAGCCTATTTGACACATTTTCTAGTGTGCAGGAGTTGTAAGTGGTCTTTCGTGTCGTTTCTAATATCACAACAATCATCATAGGTATGAACACTCCCTTAAATGTTTTGTCGTTATTTTTTGCAACAGTTACTCTGTAATTATTGCGTGAT
Source organism: Larix kaempferi (assembly GCA_027924585.1). Lineage (NCBI taxonomy): Eukaryota > Viridiplantae > Streptophyta > Pinopsida > Pinales > Pinaceae > Larix > Larix kaempferi. The sequence continues at coordinate 43,634,387 of BSBM01000372.1, read as the reverse complement.
GATGAGTTTAATCTTCGTTTGTTCTTGTACTCAAGGAACTATGAGAACAAGTACCGAGTTATGATTTATCACTTTTCCGGGATCGTTAAACTTCCACGGAAAAGGACACCCCCCAGAGTCTACCGTTAAGCTCTTTTCAGGCTCTTGAAAAACGAAAAGATTACCAAGCGAACTTGTCGCGTTCACGCTTGTTAAAGTATTTGAATGGTCGTCTTCCTGGTGATAGTTTACCCCTTTTTCGGACTAGGAGGCACTAATTACGAAAAAGGTACATACTCCAGCCAATCATGACTGGAAGAGTCCTCTCCCACGTTGTTTTACCCTTTTTCGGGCGATGACGCTAACTTTACGAAAAAGGACCATTGGAGTATCCTTTAGTTCTTTTCAGACTCTCTAAACATGAAATGACGACCGAGTTTACCTTCTATGGACTTGTTAAAATTTTCACATTGAAGGGCCCATCATGGGACGAACCCCTCCTATCTCAGGTTCGGAAAATATTTGGGATTGGACTCATATATGAGATGAGCTATACCGAGCATCTAGTTACCCTCATCAAGCTTGTAAAAAACACATGAGGCACTCATCATTCATGATGGGGAAAAAGGAAAGTGTTTGTGTTACATACTTTATTAGTGGCAGTATGTAGTTATTCTTGAACATGGCACTCATCTGCATTTGCATACAGTACTTGGGTCATCCATTTTTCCATGAGTCCCCGCTTACTCTCTGAGTCCTATTACTTCTTTGAGTCGTTCAAAGAAATCTCCCATCATCGGTTGCATTAGAAGTTTGCGTCGTACTCATTGTGTCAATACTGCCAAGTCATGCCATGCCCATGTTCAAGAACACGTCTATCATTTGTCATTTGCAGTCAGTACACTCGTCACCATATCGGTTTACTTTGTGTCAGTCTCACATGTTGATGTACTATCCGATCCACTCTACACATCTTTTGTCGTGTTTTGTGTCGATTGATGGGGGATTCATCATGGCCCTCCTTCGATGGATTCATCCTTGTCAAATTCAACTCATCATCCGAGGATCGAATCTAGAAACCAATCAAGTACCTTAGCCCTGCATGCCTCAATGGCAGGTTACCTTGCTTTCATCATGAGTTTACATCATTGACTCTTGATTAAAAGATTTCATCTCGTGTTAGAATTCAACTCATTTATTCGCGCTTGATGATATGTACTGTGATACCTTGGGAATCATTGACATCAATGGTGATCTCCCTCGCACTTGTTAACGGTTTACATCAATGGCCGGTAATCAAGTGGTTTCTACCATGTTCGATGTCAAGACATTTGTAATCACATGGATAGATTCGTATCATTGCGGGTTCAGCTTGAAGACCCTGGGGAGTCATGTTTTACCCAGGTTGCGATGGATTTTGTATTGAGTTATATCACACAGATCCACTTTTGTATTGGTCGTGGCTATGTTATCATCTCATCATGGATCTACGCTTGTGTCTAGTAGCCATGATTGTGTTCAGTCGGTCATTAATACCATGGATCTGCAATGTGTTGGTTGGAAGCCATGTTGTACTTCATATGAGATTCACAGTTCAGAGTCAGTTGTACTGCAATAGTGTCCTTCATCCGACGAGTCTATTGCCATTACTTCTATCAAAGCACTTCACCTGTCTATCTTCAACAGCTTCATGCTTTGGGGGCCATTCTGTTACACCCAAAATCTACTCATCATAAGATTCAGTGTATACACCCCTGAAGATACCTGGACTAAGTAATCATCCTGTGAGGATTTGCACCCAATTGTGCTAAGTTTTGAAGGGCCATCGTAGGTTGCACACTAGCAACATGAAACGTCACACCTTGCTCCATTACAGGGTGCGAGGAAGTCAGTTAAATGGAAAAAATAGCTTCTTCGAGGTCCATCTCGAAGCTTGCTGACTTGGGACCCTATCCCTGACCTCTTAGAGGAGCTGGCACTCGGTTCCTAGACCTTTGGAGAGATCCCTTAAGCCTCTCCTACCATCTCTCAACCTATCCTATCCATACCCTATCCATTTAGTCCTATATAAATGAAGCTCACTCCCATTCCAAAGGGAGGAAGACTATGGTATCTACATGCTGGTGAAATCATTCTTAAAACATATCCACTCACCTATTGGAGAACTCATACTTCCTTGGAAGGATATGGAAATCGACTTTGTCGGAGAAGGGCTACAACATTAAGCCTTGGTTGTGGTTCTATATCTCTATCATGTACTCCTCTATTTGCAGTAATACAAATGATTTCCACCAATGTTGTTCGTGTGTGCAATGATATTGAGTAGTTTACCTGCTTAACTGTTTACTTAGATCTCTTATTGTATAGATGTCTTTTACTAGTTTCTCTTGTTTCTTGTCTTGACAGGTCTTGCAGCTTGGATCTGACGACCGTGAGATGTGGAGCAACATTCAGGAGAAAGGATTGCGTAGTGAAAAGGTAAGACATCTAGTACTCGATCCTTGAGTAGATCTAGGAAATGCATTGGTAGTATGTTCTATTTGTTCTAGACTCACTTTGAGCTAGGGAGATCCGGCTCGCGTCCGCTCAAGTGGATTGTCTGATAACACATCCAATGTAAGCAAATAGGTAAATGCAGACATACAAACAATCACGCTACATAGTTTTTAACGTGGTTCACCCCCAAGATGGTGGCTACATCCACAAGAACTGTTGTTATATTAGTCTTTGGCTGGAAGGGTACAACAGTTCTTTGTCTACGCACTCAACTTACATACTCTCTTCTCTCTCAATAGCCCTCTGCACACATAGCTTTCAAAGCCTTTACAAAATGTTCCTCACACAGATTTATCAACTCAATACAAGAATAATACAAAATGAAGAGTATTCAATAATCCAACAACCCTTTCCCATACAAAATATGCCTTATTTATAGATCATTCCCATAGATCATGTCTTTACAATTCTAAGGCTAAAACCCTTAGGTTTACAAAACTGTCACAGTTTTTCCTTAACTGGATTGTTGGCTTCTGGTAGCGAATATTCCATCGTGGCCGCCTTCAGTTCATGCCTCACATTGTTATCGACCTTCCTATCGCATGCATGCCAAAAGGTCACTTTCACCGAGTCGTTCTTCCTCTAACGGTCTCGTGCGACTAGTTCAGGTAGTGGTTCTTTCGCATGTGCGACCAGTCGCTTTCTTCCGCTTCTGCTCCTTACCCGTTGCCTGGCACTCCTGGACCATCTTTACCAAAACTGGACCGCCAATGCTCCAACCAGAATCTTGTGCCATATTATGTCCAACAATCTTCTTTTCCGAATCCATGTAGATTGGACACATCACAGCACTACCTCCTTGCAATAGTGATCTTCACAGCTCTTCCAATGCTGCGCTACGCGCAACTTCGCAGCATCCCACAAACTTATACAAAATTGTTCCAACTGAACTACGCTCAGCTTTGTAGTACCAAAAATCCTGCTTGCTCAAAATGCCCCACTTGGGCCAAGCCAAACATAAGGATGACACTATGTGTGCATAGACGAGGTGTGCCATATTTTCAATATCAAGAAACACAGAAAGTCAAGCCCAATTTTCAATATTTTTGGATTTTTTACTCTTGATTAAGGTTGGTTTTGAGCTTCTAAGGGTCTTTAAACTAGGTGCATAGGTCCTATAATAGTTTTAAAGCAATATTTAACTATATCTTTAAGGTTTAAATACCATAATTTTGAGGAAATTTTCAAATTAAACTAAGTAGAGTCGCCAATCTGATAATAGAAATGATTGTAGGGATATGTCTACACTAATCAATTATCTTAACATGAATTTGGTGAGGTTCAATGTTATAAATATAAACAATAATCATTCATTCCCTTTGAGATTCCTAATTAATTTTCAAGAAAGAGAAGGGAGGAAGAGAGTAGAATACCTATTGAAGCTTAGCCACTTGGAGAAGATCCCCTTTCTTGAGAATCCATCGCCTTCAGGCCTCCATTTGTAGTCACTTGCTAGGTTCTTACCTCTAGCTTATGTATCTAAGAACTTGAAAATATTTTCATAAATTGAAATCTATCTACCAAACTTGAATTCAAAACTTTATCTAAACATAGATTCAAACTCATATTGGGGGGGGGAATGAATTGCATCATATGAAATTGAAGAAAAAAAATACTTACAACCTTGTAGCTTAAGGTGAATACTTCCTCCTTTGCTTTGAGCCAACCTTACCCATCCTTGACTTTGATCCTTCAAGATCTTTGTGGAAGATGAGCTTTCCAACCTTGAAATCCTTCCAGCATTCCTTTACTCTCACTATATGTATCTTACCATGCCCCAAATTCCTTTGTTTTATAGTATTGGGAAATGGGAATTCAAGTTTCAATTTTCAATGTGGGATAATACATTTTCTTGATTTTGATTATTTTTACTCAAAAACCCACTTTCTATAGTATTTTCAGGCTTTTGTCACAAATTCAGAATTCGTAGGCACAATTAATGCAATTTCTATTCATTTTTTCTCAGTATTGACTGGTGGGGACTAGATTTGAGGCTTCAAGTGAGCAGTTCAATCACTGAACCTTTCCTCTTTAGGATACCGCTTTCTTTACTCAATCCTTCTGATTATGGAAGTAGTGATTAGATAATATAAGGTTGTTCTCTTATGTACTTGTCTTATGTCTTTATGTTGTTGGTGCATGGTAAATTGTGCTTCTACCTTTCACTTTGTTAAGGGTGTTAATTTGATTGTTAACAATGAATGGCTTCCAAACTGAGGCAGACTTAAACATCTTACCATTAGGTGCATATGACATATTGCTAGGCATGGATTTGCTAGAATAGCACGATGTCATGCTTGATTGCTTAAATAAAACTTTCATGTGCACGGATAAACAAGGGAATCAAAGAATTGTACAAGGGATACCTAAGAAGATCTTTGTTAGATAAATATTACCCTTACAAGTTAAAAAGTGTTTAAGGAAGGGTTAAAATATTTATGCAGTTAACATTCACAACTTGGAAAATGAGAAGAAACATCAAATTGAATGATTTCCAATTCTAGTAAATTTTAAAGATATATTTCCAGAAGAAATACCAAGGTTACAACCAAAAAGAGACCTAGATTTCTCGATAGAACTTGTACCAGGATCGGTACTAGTTTCAAAATCCCTTTACCCCATGACTAACCCCGAGTTAGTGGAACTAAAACTACAATTGAAAGAACTGATTGAGAAAGGTTACATCAGACTCAGTGTATCTCCATGGGGAGCACCTATACTTTTTGTAAATAAGAAAGTCGGAACGATGCAGATGTGCATTAATTACCAATACCGACAACTAAATAATTTAACCATAAAGAATAGATATCCACTTCCTAGGATAGATGATCTATTCGATCAGGTTGGAGGAGAAAGAATTTTATCTAAAATTGAGTAATGATCTAGATACCATCAAGTAAGAATCCAAGAAGAATACAAAGGTAAAACTGCTTTTAGGACCTAGTAAGGTCACTACGAGTTTGTGGTAATGCCCTTCGGGATAACTAATGCACCAAATTTTTTTATGTGCATGATGAACATCATTTTTAGTAAGTACTTGAATAAATTTGTACTAATATTAATAAATGACATAATAATCTATTCTAAAAATGATAAAGAACATGAATAGCATATTAGGATTGTGTTGCAAGTCCTACGAGAACACTAACTATACGCTAAATTCAGTAAGTGTGACTTCTATAAACATCAAATACAATATCTAGGCCACATAATTTATGAGGAAGGTATTTCCATAGATCCAGAAAATATCAAAGTTATTGAATAATGGCCTACACCTACTTGTGTCACAGACATCAGATCGTTCATGGGATTAGTGGGATATTATAGAAATTTCATTGAGAACTTCTCCCCAATTGCTTGTCCCATGACATCCTTGCAACAAAAGGAGACAAAATTCTTATGGAAAAATAATGCGAAGAAAGCATCCAGAAACTGAAACAACTATTAACTACTGCACCAATACTGAGGATTGTGTATTACAATAGGTTTTTTTTTGTTTGCACAAAGGCGAGCAAAGAAGGACTTGGGGGATTACTTATGCAAAATGATTTTGTGATCGGTTATGAATCACGAAAGTTGAAAGAACATGAGAAAAACTATTGAACACGTGATCTTGAGTTAGCTTCCGTCATCCATACCTTGAAAATGTGGAGGCACTATCTCATGGGGAATAAATTCCTCCTAAAGACTAATAATTTGAGCTTGAAATATCTCTTTGATCAACCAGATCTAAATGCTAGGCAATATAGGTGGTTGGATTTCCTTACTGAATAGAATTTTGAATAAAAACACATCAAGGGAAAATAGAATAAAATTGATGATGCCTTAAGTTGCAGAATCCATGTTCCTTATGAAGTAACAATGAGTCAAACAATTTATGCCTTACATGAAAAAACCAGAACAACAAGTAAGAGTGATTGATTCTATGTTGAAATTCTTCAGAAAATACAAGAAACTGGGTTGTTTTGTCATGTTCCTATTTTGTCAGCACCATGAAGCAGATCAAACCCCATGGATCCTAATGACAGATTGGAACTCGTTAATTAATGAGGGGTTATTTTTGAATTCCAGGGATTTAATTAATTAGGATTGTGGATTAATTTTTATACAAAGTTTATTATGCACTTGGAATATTTAATTTCCATGCATTTAATAATTTTATCTTAAATAAATGAGGATAATGCTCCACTAGAGCTCATTATTGGATGGGGTTGGCTTGAAGAAGAAGTTAAGGAGAAAGCACCTAAATCTAGAAAATAATAGAAAAAGGAAAGAAAGATGGAGCAAATAAGAAAAGCAACAAAAACTCAATAAAAGCAACATAAAGCCGAAAGAAACATAAAAGTAGAAACCAGGATAAATCGGAAAAGAAAGAAAGTTCAGAAAAGTAAGATAAATAAGAAAATCCAGAAAAAACTGAAAAAGCTAAAGCAGAAAGTGGAAAACCAAAGCAAAAAGGGAAAAGGAAGGAAATCTAGCTTTCCTTATCCATGTAACGAACATAAATAAGATAATAATTAAATAAATAATAGTTAGGTTAATTAATGTTATTATGAAAGGAGGCGTCTCCTCAACATCAAATTCCCAAGCCATATTTAAGGAAGGGCCATCACTGAAACCTATCATCTCTTTATCTATTCAATTATAAATATTTTATCCTATTCATGGCTTATTTAGTTTATCAAGTATTTTGGTAATCTATTTTGTGAGCGAACTATTGTTCGGCTCATTTGGCTCCGATACCAAATGAGCCGAACAATAGTTCGCTCACACAATAGATTAACAGAAGACTTGGAATATTAGATAAGCCATTAATAGGACAAAATATATATTGATAATTAAAGAGATAAAGAGATGATAGGTTCCAATGATGGCCCTGCCTTAAATATGGTTTGGGCATTTTATGTTGAGGAGACGCCTCCTTTCATAATAACATTAATTAACCTAACTATTATTTATTTAATTATTATCTTATTTATGTTCATTACAACAGTTATTTTATACAGTCACATTTTTCTTTAAAGATCTAAACTCTTGTTTTAGGGTTTGATTTTGGTGCTTTGTTTTGATTTTAGGTTTTTTCTTTGTTTTTATGGCACTTGTGAGGCACTTCTGTGTCCTTTTTGAGTTCATTTCATAGGCTTTTAGAATATTTTTAGTGTTTGGGTTTTGATTCAGTGGCTCTTAGGTTTTCATTTCTTTTTTTAAAGTTTTTAAGGCCCACCCGCGATCTGTCTATATATACAGTCGTGAACTTTCTGCCCTAACCACGAGTTGCTAGTATATATACCTGCAGGTCCACCATGAGTTGTTTCATATCACAGTCATGAGTTTTTCCTTTTTTATTTAGGGTTTGATCTCAGGGGGGTTTGTATGTGGCTTTGGAATCCCTTATCTGATTTGATACTCTCTAGACCTTTGTTTTGGGTGTTCTGAGTCTGTTTTGAACGCTTTGAACTTTTTCTCTTGAAGCCTTTGTGTTTGTAAAGTTATGCTAGCCTGCTAGCCCATTTTTGTTTGGAGTGTGCTTGTTTCTCTTTTGATTACTAATGTTCAGGAGCAGTTTGATATCTGCATGGGGTCCTTTTTTTCCCGTTTTACACATCAATCTTCTTTATTGGCACCTTGTTCCAAAGGCCTAGTTACTTTTTAGAAGCAACTAGTTGTGTTAGTCTTTGTCGATCTTGCTGTAGGTCTATTTGTTTTGGTTTGGGGTCATATTTATTTACTTGAACTCTTGATAAGTCTTGTTTTTTCATTATTTTCATTTGTATTTATTTTGTAGCTAAAGAAAATATCAATTTGAAAAACAAAAGAAATTTCCCTTTTATTACAAGATTTGTCATTTAGTTTTCAAAGTAGTGGTAGTAGTTAGTTCTATTATCTTTGAAAATAAAAAAAAACTGAACTTTTATGCTTAGGTTTACTTTGATTTTCATTTTTGAAAGAAGAACGAAAAGCACAATTGCGAAGTTTTTTCTGTTTATATGCACTTTATTTTTAGTTGTAACCACATCACACATTGCACGATCCTTTGAGTAAGCAATAGCCTTTAAAAAGAAATTAATTTAAAATTTACTAGTAACGTTTAGTTTTTAGGTTACCCATACATCAATTAGCTTGGGCTAGATCTTGGATTAGAACACATTTGAGCTATCCAAGATTATAAAATCTCAAATCGTAGTGCAAACTATCATTTAGGTAAATCCACTCTTATAGAAGTATTCTGGGAAGCTCCACTCAAACCGGAGTTAAGAACGAGGCCGTGTGAGGGTGAAATTGTTGGGAATACCCCCCACTTTTTATTCAAGCATACACCAGGGCCGATTTGCATACAGGGGTCCATTATTTCCTTGAGTATTCTTGTATTTTGGGCTTTTCTACCCTTCCGATGCGTCTTGGCTGGACTGACGACCATCCCCTCAAGATATTTCTGTATTTGTGGTAGCCTTTAGTATCTTTACTTTATGGCTATACACAAGTATAGTAGAAGGATATTTCCAACGCACCTAGGATAGACATGGGAGGTAACCCTCTACAAAAATTCAGGGAGGGCGGTTTGGTGATTCAAACGCTTGCACTCATAGAATTTATATGTGGACACCGTGTAACTAACCTTCGACATTCTACTAGTTTTTTCTGGGCCCTCATAATCCCATACTTACTTTTGAGAGTATTATCTTTGTTTTCCTTGTCTGGACCACTTTAGGACATTTTTTAGTGGTATGATGTTTGCTTTTAGTTTTTAGTGGCCCCTAGGATAATCACTTGGTATATTTTTCACACAAATGTGGAGGACCAACCTCTTAGAAGGTAATGAAGGTTGCAGAACCTTCCTCCATTTACAGTGGATCCTCCACCGCCACGACAACAACGAAGAACAAACTCTCGTGGTTCTTACAAGCTCACAGAAACAACTAACCTACCCAGAGAACCTCATTTGATCTATCAAGATAAACTAGTTCGGGAACCCTTAGAGATTGAAGACTTGACAACTCAAGAGTTTTCCAAACCTTTCAATCCTCCTTTAACTGGACTTAACGACCCCTTGTTAGTAAGTGTAGTTTCTCTAGGTCTTCTAGAGTTAAGCGTATATAGGTTTACACCTGGTTCATTCATGGACAACATAGGGGATGTGTCAGGAGTTCCACATACTCCAACAGCTGCTATCATGTCAGGAGGTTTTTCTCCTCCGTTTACACACACATCCCTACCAAGCTCGTTGCAAGCTACCTCGACTCTGAGCACTTCATTTAATTTCCATACTGGACCCTTAGGATCATCTAGATCTCAAGCCACGACTACATATAGTCCTTTTGGTTCTACTATTGCACAATCTAGTGTCCCTTTTTTAGGGTGTTGGGCCTGGCCCAATTGGGGCATTTTTGTGCAAGTCAGATTTTGGAACTACGAAGCGAAGCGCAGTTCAGTTGGAAGATTTTTGGTATATCTTAGTTTTGGTTAGCTGTGAAGTTGAGCACAACGCAGCGTCAGAAGAGCTGCGACGTTCAGCACTCCGAGGAGTACAACGTTACGATGTGCCTAGTCTACGAAGATACGACAAAGAAGAGTGTTGAATGGAAGGCCACACATATTCCGATTATACCATCAATGGTCTATTTTTGGTAAAGATGCTCCATGATTACCAAGTGGTGGGTAAGGAGCAATGAGGAAGGAAAGCGACTTGTCACACATGTAAAGAACCATTACACACGCTAGTCACATAATGCCATTAGAGGAAGAACGGCTCGGTGAAAGCGACATGTTGGCATGCGCACGATAGGGAGGAGGATAGCGTCATGAGCATGCGCTGAGGGAGGCCACGACGGAAGATTCTCTACTAGAAACTAGCAAGTCTGGTTAGCTGAAAACCACAACGATTTTGTAAACCTTAGGGGTTTTGCCTGCATATTGTAAATACATGACCTACGGGCATGATCTATAAATAAGGCATATTTTGTATGGGAAAGGGTTGTTATTTTTTTGGCTAATATTCATTGTTGATCTTTTGGGTTGTTGTTGTTGATTCTCTATTGTTGATTAGTATTGAGAAACCTTCTGTTGAGAGACAATTTTGTAAAGGCTCTGCAAGCTGTGTGCACAGAGGCTTATTGAGAGAGAAGAGAGTTTGCAGCTGAGTGCGCAGACTGGAACTGTTGTACCCTTCCCAAAGAATAATACAACAACAGTTCCTATGGACGTATCTCCCATCCTGTGGGTGAACCACGTTAAATCTTGTGCAATGTGATTGTTTATGTGTTTTTCACTTGTTTGTTTGCTTACAAATGAATGTTTGAATTCTCATTTATCAGTTGATTTGTTCATGATTTTATATGTATTTTCCATGGGAATGAGATGGGAATAATATGTTAAGTGTCGCATGTAAGGATGAATGTTGAATGCACAGTATTTCTGATTTAACGAATGCATAAATCATTTAGATAAGCACTTAAGTAGGAGAGCTTGCGCTGTGCGACTCCCTAGAACCGCAGCACCGGAAGAACACAGACTAGTGTATTTTATCCCATTGCATAAGTTGTGAGATTGAATAATCTAAGGCAATAGTTGAATCAATAAGTACTAAGTAAAGTCTTCATGAGTGGTTAAGTCCGAAGAGGGAGCGTATTGTTAGTTTTTCAGAATTTACTTCAATCTGATCTAGGATCTTAACTGAGAGAATAACATGTACAACATATCTATAGCATATCAATCATGGAAATAATAATGCAAGCATACAAGAGACAATAGACACACAGAGTTTCACTGGGGAAAAACATAATGGTGAAAAACCCCACAACTTCCTCAGAAATATAGAGCAATGATACAACCCAAACATAAGAGATAGCCTTCTCCTAGCAGCAGCTTCTCCTCCTCCACAAGTGCACCACTCTCCAACGAGAGTATGAGTGATTAAGTGAATGATAAAATAGAGTGCCTCTCGCACTCTATTTATACTTGACTTGACTTGCCTAATAACCTTTACTAGGTCAGCCTTAGTTTAACCACATAACATAATGCTACCTGGGCCGACCCCCAATAGGGTGGTCTAATAACCCATCAAATATAAGTTATGACACTTACAATATAAATGATGACACTTCCGTATAGAGGAATAATAACATCTCTATATGAATACAAACACTTCCATGTAGAGGAATAATAACATCTCTATAGGAATACAATATACATAGGTGAAATACATTCTGAAGTTACAATTACATCAACACTCCCTCTTAACTAGGAAGATATTTCTCGACATAGGTCTTCTAGCACAAGTCTTGTTCTCTGGATCATCATCACTCATCATTGTCATCAAATCATCGTCATTGAATCGATAATCATCATCACTACTGTTGTTATCTCAATCAATCTCTCATCTACTCGTCATAGGAAGTTCTACAGAGCCAATCCTTTTTCATACTGGATGTAGGCCCACCACCTGCAAGTCTTCGTCATCTACAAAGCCAACCCTCTTTCATGCTAGATGTAGGCCTAGCCTCCATGTAGGTCTTCAACATCTTTGTGAGCAAGCCATCAAGTAGGTACACCTCAGGACTGATCACACTGCCTCTGCAAAACCTGCAAGATCTCCCAAGACAAATTACACTGCCTCTGCAAAACCTGCAAGAGCATGTTAGGACTGATCATATGCCTTTTAAAAACCTATGTACCATACTGTCACATCATCATATAAAGATCATCGTCATCGTCCATGGAGCACATCCCAGATGCACATCACAATGTCTCCAGTATGGGAGGACTTTCCTACCACCATACGAGACCCAGTCTACCAACATGCGAGGACTTTCCTACTAGCATGTGAGACACAACACTTACATCAACCGACATGGGAGGACTTTCCTACTACCATTCGGGAAAGGCTCATAGTGTTGATGTATATGTAACTTCAGAATGTATTTCATCTATGTATTTTATTGTACTCCTATAGAGATGTATTATTCCTCTATATGGAAGTGTTGTCATTTATATTGTAAGTGTCGTAACTTATACTTGATGGGTTATTAGACCACCTTGTTGGGGTCGGCCCTGTATAAGTCATGTGGTTTAAAGGGTTATTATATGACCCTATTGGGGGTCAGCCTTGTCAACATTATGTTATGTGGTTAAGTTAAGGCTGACCTAGTAAAGGTCATTAGGCAAGTCAAGTCAAGTATAAATAGAGTGCGGGAGGCACTCTATTTGCTCATTCACTTTCTCACTCATACTCTCATTGGAGAGTGGTGCACTTGTGGAGGAGGAGAAGCTATTGCTAGGAGAAGAATATCTCTTATGATTGGGTTGTATTATTGCTCTATCTATCTTTGAGGAAGTTCTGGGGTTTTTCACCTTTACGGTTTTCCCCAGTGAAACTCTGTGTGTCTATTGTCTCTTGTGTGCTTGCATTATTATGTCCATGATTGATATGTGGTAGATATGTTGTACATGTTGTTCTCTCAGTTAAGATCCTAGATCACATTGAAGTAAATTCTGAAAAACTAGAATGCTAACAGAGTTAGCCTGAAAGAAGGCATGGTATGGCATTTATGACACTTGTTGCACTTGCGAAGCTAGGGCTTGATATAACAAAAAGCAGTCATCATAGCACTTTCGCTATCAATCAATTTAGGTGAGGTTTCAGGATCTAAAAATCATACAGGTCAAAGATAAGATCCCCATGTACCTTTTTTCCAAAGAACAACTTCTAATTCATTGTACTTTGTGTTTTATGATCTGTACAATCTAGGGTTTCTCCCTCTTCCATATCTCAGTCATAAACAGGTTACTTAGGGAAAAAGGTCACAACTTGGGCTAGGAAGCTCCAAATGAAATTTCGTAAAATGTGACAGGTAGGGAACAAACTGTAGTTTCTCATAGGTTTGTAGAGGCCTAAGTTGAACCAATGACACGTGGCACGCCATACAAATTTTCTCTCCTATTTTATCCCATAGACAGGTCAAATTGCGACACTTGGCATAACGCTCTCTCAGAGAATTCAATTGAGTTAAGACCTATGGGGTTGGAAATATGACAGGTCGGGCTACCACAGATCGAAGTTTGAGACCCTGTGGATTCGTAATTTTGGAGTTACACTAGAAACAATCAGTTGCATATTTCTATCAAAACAGAATTGGATTTTGAGCACCTTCATTCATGGCTCCAGGAATTAGGGTTTCAGAGAAAGTTGGTATTTTTGCAATCGGAGACCACTGTTGGCTCGGTTTTGCAACCAAGCTTAGTGCTATGGGCACCTACTAACTAGTAGTAGCAGTTTCAATAGAAATAAAAACAATAAACTAAATAAACAATACTTTTCATGGATCTAAACAAGAATCTAAGCAAATAATGTAAACATTTCAAAATCAAGAACAAGAAACATAAGAAATAATTTTTTGTATTGAAAAGTGGGGGGCAAGCAAGTGCTTGCGATATTACCTTCAATGGTGAAGGTTGATGTTGAGCAACTCCCAAGATGAGTAGCTCCAAACTCCAATAGGTCTCTTTCTCCAAGGTTGCTTCAATGGCTAAAAGTGCTCAGGGGAGATTTCAGCAGCATAAGGATGAGATAATGGAAGGATGTGAAATGAGGAGCCCCTACCACCTTTTTATAGGTTTTGGTGGTGAGGAATACCATTTGTGGTTTTGTGGAAACCAATGGTATTGACCAACATGGTTTAGGTAATTTTCCCTCCTTTTTCCTTTTTTGAATAAAAATAATATTTTAATTCCCTTTTTAATATTTTTGGGAATTTGGACCCTTTTTGAGGGTTTTTTATGATTTTCTTGGAAAAATAATCTTTTTTAATGGAAAAAGGGGTGTACTAAGGTCTTTTGGTGACCTTTTGTTGGTTTCAGAGGCTCAGATGGTGGAAAAGTGGACAAATGGGTCATGTGAGTAAGGGAATGAGCTAGTGAGCACTTTTTAGGTGTTAACAGATTGCCCCCTGATGTGTGAGGGCAGGAGCTCATCGTATGGCCGATAGACATCATAGTTCTTTTGTCCTTTTTCTGGGTTTTAGGGGAGAGAAGAGACCGGTTGGAGACTGGAGCCACGGCCCTTGGAAGCTGCAAAAACAAAAAATATTACATTGCCTCAATATGAATGAGGTATAATCTCTGATAAAGGACGAGGCGGGCATTCCCATGCTCGTATCAAGACATATACAAAACAATTAGTCCCAAGAAGGGGGGTCTAATACGTAAAGAAATATACTGGTACATCATAATGGTCCAGAGGGGACATGATTGTGGGATATACTCATGATCATGGCTGATCTCAATAACTGATACACTGGAATAACTGTTGAACTGCTGAAACTGAAGGTGTCCAACATCTGTATGGACTCAATGACTGTGAGCCATCTCTAGGCAGTATTGTAACTGTATACTCAAGGGAGTATGGAACCTGGGTAAATCTGAATACTGTCGCCATGCGCAGCCCGGATATCTATAGAAAAAGTGTAACTGGTGTTATCCATAGGAAGACTCTCAAATGTGGAGGAGTCAGGAGGTATCCGGGGTCTTCGACTAATAACTGAACGGACTAATACCCTGTGCGAGTCTCAACGATGCGATCAAGGTGTTGAAGTCGAGCATGTGAGAAACAACCATTGGGAGAGGCACTGAGGATTCCTCTCGAAATGATTCGTAGGCACTCATCATAAATGGTAATGATTCCAAGACACAGGGGCCTCTAGGTCTATCCTCTGGAATCAATGTGGTTGTCGTCGACAGAGGGAGACCAGCAACTAACAAGGCAATGATGTTTCCTTGCTGGGAGCGCGAGGTGTAAACTGAAGTGATGTAGTACTGCTGGTAGGACTGACATACTTGTGGGGATGGGATATAACTGGGTCAAAAATGGGTAGACTCAAACTTCCTTTGTTCAGAGCATGATGACATGGTTGACCTGGCAGCATAGGGAACTGACTTGTAGGTGTGGGGATCATCTTTTAGGGACTGAAGGGTATGTACTGACTCTGGGGGGGTGAAGCTGATGGTAGCTGTCGAGGGAGTTTCCGGGTGACATACTGCAGAATACTCTGAACAAAGGAAACCAGAATGGGGAAGCTGCTATGTGAGTAGACATGATCTGTCGTGGCGCCAAGAGGCACCATTCTTCCTTCTTCGTAGTTTTAACGAGCTCCAAGAAGGGATAAAAGTGTGCTCTAAAATGGTACGGTCCTGTGGATTTTGTGAGCCTAGGACGGTACATGCTCATGGTTGCTTTCATGTTTAGAGAGTCTGAAAATGGTAAGTGGACTCTGTTGGTGTTTCTTTTTCGTAAGTTTAGTCTCCAAGGCCCAAAAAAGCATAAAATGATGCGGATGGAGAACTCTTCTAGCCGGTGTGACTAGAGTATACCTTTTTCGTAATTAGTCTACGAGGTCCGGAAAAGGGGTAAACTTATACCAGGTAGACGCCCTTTCAGATACGTTTATCGAGCATGAAAGGAAGCAAGATTGCTCGGCGATCTTTTCAGTGTTTTAGGAGTCAGAAAAGAGCTTAACAGAAACTCCCTAAGTGCCTTTTTCGTCACAGGGTTTGCTCGGCCCGAAAAAGGGATAAAATTATACCGAACAAAAATGGATTGATGAAGGTGAGAAAAGGTCTCAAGCATCGTCATCTGTGCGGAAAACTGAATCCGGCGATATAAGACACATCGAAAAACGGAGAACGGCCGATGTGGCACGCAAACCGAGGCGACGGGGGGGGGCGTGGAAAAAACGCCCGGAAAATCTAAGGGTGAGAGCGAGAAATGGTCTCAAGCATTATCACGAGCGCGGAAAACTGAATCCGGCGATATAAGACTCATCGAAAACGGTGAACGGCCGATGTGGCACGCAAACCGAGGCCACGAGAGGGGCTAAAAAATGGTCAAAAAATGACCCCGTGAAAAACGGGAAACGGAAGGAACCTTTATGAAGTTCTTGCTGTGCTGATCCCAACAGTACCAACGGTTTGAGAAATGGACTTCGTATGACACCGTAATGGTTGTTTGAAATTTGTGGAATTTCTATAAATAGGACGTGGGGCCCAATATGACATGTCATTGTTACGGGCGAGTTTGATAGAGCAGTCAGAGCTATTTCTCGATTTCCGGGAGATTTTACCGTTGGTTTTCGATTTAGCGAGTTGCAGGTAACTCTATTCGCCTTAACCTAGTCAATTATGTCTTTTTTATTTGGCGGTGGGCCCCCGAAGGCCGCGAAACTCCACGTTGACTCTCCAACGTGGAACCGCGCGGGTTTCGGGTCTGAACCCGCGATGAACCGCGCGGGTTTCGGGTCTGAACCCGCGATGAACCGCGCGGGTTTTAGACTCACAGTCGCGATGTTCATCGCGACTGTGAGGTCGGAACCCGCGATGTTCATCGCGTGTTCATGGGTGACAGTCGCGATGTTCATCGCGACTGTCTGGACAAAACTCGCGATGTTCATCGCGGGTTTTTGCATGGATCCCGCGATGGTCATCGCGGCTTTTTGTGGAAAAGCCGCGATGGGCATCGCGGCTTTTTGTGTAAAAGCCGCGATGGGATTTTTCTAAAATTTTTATGCTTGGGCTAAAAATTTTCTTTGTTTTCTTGGCAGGATGTTGCGGAGGGCTCAGTCCGTATGGCGGGAGAGAGAGATTGATGCCGAGATTATGTTGAGGATCGAGAATGATGGAGGGGTGCGACAGACCTTAGCCATGAGCGGACTCTTGAAGTTTGCTCAGATACCTCCTATCCGTTCAGTGAAGAGACTCCTGAACCAGCTTGTGCAGTGGTGGGTGCCGGCAGAGGGTGCCTTTATTATTGGTGGTGAGAGGTTGGAGATTACTCTCACTGATGTGTATTTTTTGACCAGTTTGCCTCGCTTGGGTGAGGTGGGTGATATTTCTCCGAGGTTGCCTCCAGGTGTGGATATGGAGGACCTCTTGCAGACCTTCTGTGTGGATGACGCTGTTTTGGTAAACAGCTCTATTAGTCTGAAGTTCCTACGTGAGTGGGATATGCGGGCTGTTGGTGCCTGTGTTCTGAGGGTTTTGGGTGCTGCTGCACCACATCGTATGTCTGGGGGGCAGACGATGATGGTGGACTCCGTTCTACGGGGTACTTACTACGCTTGGGCTCAGATGTTCTTGGCCGGTGTCCGGAGAGATCTGGACAAGGCCGTGAGAGAGGGAGGTGAGTTCTGTTACGCCTCCTTTTTATGCTGTTTTTTCTTTGAGCGGGTGCCGACCTTACGGCCACACGTACCCGTTCGTGATGGTCTTCCTAGTGAGCCTCGTATGATGAGGTGGGGGCAGATGATGCCCCGTGCTGGCGGTGGTATCCGTGGCTTCTTCACAGAGGACTTTTACCAGTAGTGGGAGCAGATGCCACTGGTGATCGAGGACTATCCATACGCCGGCATGGACTACCGGGGAGACCCAGAGATGCCACGTGCCCCAGGACAGGCCTGGAGCTTAGACGGTATGTTTTTGTTTTTATGTTATGTTATATCATATGTATTATGATTGATCATGATGATATCTGTTGCACAGTATCTGATGGTGTTATTTTCTTTGTGCAGATATAGGTCCAGTACCACCACCTGACTATGTGGCTCGGCAGGGGCGGGCGATGGTGGTTGCTCGTCCCCCAGTACCTGTACGTCCTCCTCGTGGTGGAGGGTATGCAGCCCGTGGGCGAGGGGTTGGCCCTCACGACGACGCTATAGATGGTGTCCGGCGGACTCTAGCCCGGATCGTAGATGGGCTCCCCGAGGATGGCTGGAGGGACCTTGATCGGGACATTTTGCAGGGATGTCTAGGTGCGCCGCCTGAGTGGCAGTCACTTCTGTTGAGGGCAGCGGTGTTTGTTGCGAGACACGGGGGTGGTAGAGGGGATGCTCCGGCAGGGCTGGCTCAGGGGAGGATACGTCTGAGGGACGATCCAGCAGGGCCAGCAGAGCGGCGAGTTCGGGGTCGTCCTGACCCGGCTGGGCCGGCGGAGGTGGAGTCGGAGGAGGAGCCGGAGGAGGAGCCTGAGGATCCGCAGGATCCAGATGAGTAGACGTCATTGTTGCCCCCAAATGCTTATGAGCATATGGGGAAGCATTTTTTGTATGACAGATGTATTTTTTGTATATCGAGTGCTGAGGGCACTTATGACATGTAGACTATTTGGTTTGTATATATATGTGGATATATATTTTGGGATATATTGTCGTGTATGCACGTGGATGCACATTGTCTTTTTTATATGCCCGTGGAGGCACATGTTATGCACGTGGATGCAGTGTATTTATTGATTTATGTATGCCCGTGGAGGCACTTGTTATGCACATGGATGCATTATTTTGGTTGTTTTTATGCCCGTGGAGGCACATGTTATGCACGCGGATGCAATATTGGTTTTTGTATATGCCCATGGAGGCACATGTTCTGCACATGGATGCATTTTTGTTTATGGATATGACATGATGTGATTGGTGTGCCAGTCAAGGACACTGTTGGCCATATTATCTGCTACACCATTGAGGTGTCTTGGGACATGTGTGAATGTAATGGATTCAAACTGTCTAACCATTTGTTTAGTGCGCAGGAATTTTCTGAATAGACAGGGATCGCGTACCTGGTAATCGTTGTTGAGCTGGGAGACTAGGAGCTGTGAGTCCAAGAAAACGTTGAGGTGACGTATGCTCATCTGGAGAGCAGCGGCTAGGAGACCGGTCACGGCATCGTATTCAGCTTGATTATTGGTGGCGGCACCTAAACACACTCCATCAATGTGAATTAACTCATGTGAAGGGGAGTATATTACCCAAGCTGCGGAGGCGAGATTGGGAGACCAACGGCTTGCACCATCAGCGAAACCGACATGGCAGAGTGGAAGAGGCTCCATCTGTGGTCATGCAGAGAAAACAAATATTTAGGTTTTTTTTTTTTTTTTTTTTTTTTTTTTTTTTTTTTTTTTTTTAATTTGGGAAAAAATGTATGCCTATACTAAAATGGACGATGGTGTCCATGAGATTTTCTATGGGTAAAATCTTTTAAGGTACAACCCGTTGCGTGGGTTGCGTAAGGTGTTGCCTTCTGAATCGGTCAGAATGTATGCCCCCTGCCCGAGGCAGGTGTGTATGATGTAGGGGCCTTGCCACATAGACACGAACTTTCCCTTTCCGGTTTTATCATGAGCTTGATCGTAAGCGAGGACAAGGTCTCCCTCTGAAAAGGTTCTTGGGTGGACGCGTTTGTCGTAACTTAGTTTCGATCGTTGTTTAGCAGCTTCCATGTTTTGAATGGCGGTGCGCCGATCTTCATCGGCCTGCTCTAGGAGCAGTAAACGTTGCTCGATCGGGGAAGTATCCGGTAGGAGCTCAACGGCGATGGTTAGAGCAGGGATCTGGCACTCAATAGGGAGGACAGATTCGACACCGTGAACTAAATGGAAAGGGGTAAAACCGGTGGCGGTTTTGGTTGATGTGCGGTAGGCCCAGAGTGCAGGGAAAAGCATGTGATGCCAATTGGATTTGTGATTGTCTACAGTACGTTGGAGAATGGTCTTCAAGATTTTATTGATCGCTTCGACTTGGCCGTTTCCTTGGGGGTAGTAAGCGGAAGAGAAATGGTGTTCAAACTTCAACATGGTTGATAATTCCTTCCAGACGGCATCTTCGAAGTGAGAGCCGTGGTCAGAAACTAGCTGTTGTGGTACTCCGAAACGAGCGATAACATGGTTGAAGAAAAATCATGCCGCAGTGTCGGCTTTGCAATTATAGGTTGGCATGGCTTCTGCCCATTTGGTGAAATAATCTACGGCCACAATGATGTGTTTGTGACCGCCGGCTGACGGGGGATTGCAGTCGAGGAAGTCTATGGCCCATTTGCAGAATGGTCCAACAGTGATGACTGGATGAAGGGGGGCAGGGGGGGTTCTTGCCTTGGGGGCAAATAGCTGGCAGTTCTGGCAATGCTTGACTGCGGTGATGCAATCAGTAAACAATGATGGCCAAAAATAACCGGCGCGAATGATTTTCTGGGCGGTA
Organism: Larix kaempferi; assembly: GCA_027924585.1. Taxonomy (NCBI): domain Eukaryota; kingdom Viridiplantae; phylum Streptophyta; class Pinopsida; order Pinales; family Pinaceae; genus Larix; species Larix kaempferi. Next base: position 43,613,841 of record BSBM01000372.1, on the reverse strand, counting down.
GCCATGCCGGAGAAATGGCCTCCACAGGCACCGCTATGACAATCATTGAGGACTTGTTCTGCCTCGCTATGGGATAGGCAGCGGTGTAAGATAGTATCAACGCCTCGTCGATAAAGTACATCCCCAATAAGCAGGTATCGGGGGGCGTGGTGTCGTATGCGACGGCGTCCATCACGATCGATGTGTGGTCGGAATTTTTGCGTACGCAGGTAAGTCAATATGTCTCCATACCAAGGGTCATCAGACGAAATGACGAATATCTGCTCGTCAATCAAGTCCGTTTGGATGACGGGTGATGTTGAAGAGGATGGGAGATCTGTAATGAGGTGAGCAAGCGCGAGGGCTTTGGTGCTCTTGGGAGTCTTGAAAGTAAGGTCATATTCCTGGAGGATAATGACCCATTTAGCGACACGACCCTGAAGGAGCCGCCGGGTAAGGAGGTAGACCATGGGGTTGGAGTCGGCGACAACCGTGGTATGACTAAGCAAAATATAGTGTCGCAGTTTTTGCACGGAAAAGACTACAGCTAGTGCTAATCTTTCCTCATAGGGGTAACGTAGAGGTGGGCCAGACAAGGTCTGGCTGACGTAATAAATCACATGCTCTTTGTGGGAAGCATCTTCTTGGACCAAAACTCCGGACACGGCATATTCGGATGCCGAGACGTAAAGGGTGAAGTCTTGGGAGAAATCTGGTGGGGATATCAAGGGGGCTTGTGTGAGAGCTTTCTTGAGGGCTTCAAATGCCGTGTCTGCTTGTTCGTCCCAAACAAAGGGTATGTGGGTACGAAGCAAGCGTAAGAACCCGTGGACTTTGGTGGCATAATCAGGGACAAAGCGCCTAAGAAAATTGGACCGCCCTTGCAAGCTCTGAAGCTGTCGAAGCGTGCGAGGAGGGGGGAGTTCTAAGATGGCTTTGACCTTCAGGGGGTCGACAGTGATCCCATCTTGGGAAACAATGAAACCCAACAACCGGCCCGCTGGGACGCAAAAGACACACTTGTGTGGGTTCAAGCGGATTTTATATTTGCGACAACGCAGGAAAACTTGCCGGAGGTCGCTAAGGTGATCTGATCGTTTTCGGGAACGCGCTGTGAGGTCGTCAAGATAGACTCGCAGGATATGGACTAAGTCGTGAAAGCAATAGGTCATGGCTCGCTGGAAAGTGGCACCAGCATTTTTAAGGCCAAATGGCATGACGCGATAGGCAAAGGTGCCCCATGGGGTGGTAAAGGCAGTCTTGTACTGATCCTCCTTGCGGATGTGGATCTGGTTATATCCGGAAAAACCGTCCATGAAGGATAGGACCTCATGGCCCGCACACTCATCAATGAGTTGGTCAATGAATGGCGTGGGGAAATTGTCTTTTGGACAAGCGTGGTTTAGATCGCGGAAATCAGTGCATACTCTAAGGGTGCCTTGTTTTTTATTGACAGGAACGGGGTTTGACACCCATGTGGTGTACGGAATAGGGTAGATGAAACCTGCTTTTCGAAGTTTTTCGACTTCAGCCTTAACAGCGGGGAGCTTGGCAGGGTGAATAGGTCGCTGTTTCTAACGAACAGGGGGTACTTCGGGCCATGTATCGATGTGGTGTTCAATAATGGCGGGGTCGAGACCAGGCATCTCGGTATAGGACCAGGCGAAGACATCGCGGAACTCCTGAAAGAGCTTTCTGTACGCCTGAGTTTCTGCTTGAGTGCAAGATGCGCCAAGCGAGATGAGCTCAGGTTTCCCTGGTGTTGTGGAAATGTCTATCTGGATAGTGGGGGAAATGTTGGACATGTTCCCTTCTTCAAAGTCATCTGGTGCTGGGATGGGGTCCTTTAACCAATCGACCTTAGCGGGTATGAAGTCTTTCGACTCGACTGATAGCTGGTCGGATGCGGTGGAGGTAGATGTCTCCGGTAGGAAGTACGAGCGATGATGCATATCATCCCAAGGGTAGTCGGGTGCAGTGAGTGTCTCCAAAATCTGCTCGTCAGTACTGAAGTAATCAGACCATAAATCGAGGGGTTCTGGTTTGAAGGTTGTCGAAATCATATATATCGTATTGACTTCTTCTGACGAGGATGATGGTGGAGGGTGAATCTCCTCGATAAGGGGAGGAGATATCTCTAAGTCGGCATTGTTTAACTCGTACAATGCTGCTCTATAGTCAGGGAGATCAGGGCAATGGTGAGAGTAGTGGCCGTAAACGCTGCATATAGCACAAGGATGGTTCGTGCGCAGTGATTTGTCGCGAGGCTGTAGAGGTGGCTCTAATCTGACTACTGGGATGCCGATGTCATCGTCTAACATATTCATATGCTCTTGGAGTGCCGGTAAATGTGGGCATTGGTGAGTTGGATGGCCAATTTCATCGCATAATGAACATTTGGGGGGAGCTCGAAACACCGGTGGGGGTTTGGCTGCCTTAGGAGGTGGTATAGCAGTGTAGGGTTGTGGACCTCTGCCCCCAGTGGGCTTAGCAAGGAGAGGGGGATCCTTTGACGTCGAAGCAATCGTGAGACCCGGAGGAGGTTTCATTGACGACGAAGGAATATTGAGGTTAGGAGGAGGTGTCGTTGCCGACGAAGGGATCGCGACGCCAGGAGGAGGTTGATTTGTGGTAACAATAGGTTGTACCGGTTGGAGGATGACGTCTGGTGTCGGTAGTCGAACGGGAGGCGGAATATACCACACGGGCAATCCCAATGTTAGCCTGGGTAGGCTAAGGGTAGCCATAACCGGGGCGCTTACTACACCCGAAGGAGGAAATAGGAAGGGGATGGTGTGGATGGGTGTGACACCAATGTGACTGGGGATCAATGGTGGTTGACCGCCGGATGTTTGCGTATTCTGCGAAACAGTACAGAGGTTTGCGACTTGGGTCTCCGGTGATGGTGGTGGGATGGCCTGGAATGTAGAGGTCATGGGTGTATCCGAATAAAGTCCGGGTGCCACAGAAGACACAAAAGAGGTAACTGCACTAGAAGCGGGTTGTTCAATCATGGGGAGAACATTCTCTGGTGCTGCAGGGGCGTTAGGATCATAGTAGGTGAGTTGGTCAATTTTGACCACGCGGCCCTCGTGGGGGAACATCATGGTGCGGAAGACGGAGGAGGCGACCGCTTTCATGGCGTACCTGTAACTGCGGCCAAGTAAAAGGTTATAGTCAAGCTGGGCGTTAATGACTTCTATGTCGATGAGTACAGTCTTCCCACCTAATTGGACGGGTACCTTGGGTAATAAACCTTGAGGTTGAGCTGACCGGCCGTCGTAGGCCCGCAATGCAGTGGTGGATTGCTGGAGAGCAGGGGATCCCAACTTTTGCCAGACAAAAGTGGACATGACACATGTGGAGGCACCTTCGTCGATGATACATCGATGGATGACAAGATTCCGAATAGAAACGGAAACTTGGACTGCTATGGTAGAAGGCAGTCGTGGTTCAGATTGGTCTAAATCAAAGGTCATCAAGTTCGAATCATTTGGGTCAATCGCCCCAATGGCGGAGAGTAAAGTCTTGCGCTGAGTAGGACAGGTTTTTAAGACTTCTAACGCAGACATGGCTGCGGGAGATTGAGCTAAGTCATCTACAATGTTGTAATTGGACGCAGCCCGTGCATTGGGGTTGTTGTTGATTCGGCGAAGGGGGAAGCGAGGTGCTTTAGAAGCGCCATCAAGTGGAACCTGAGGTATACGCAATGTCTGATCAGTTGGATTAGCATTAGTATCCTTTTCGGCGGGGGGGGCTTCAGAAGTCGGTCCGTATTGATTCCGACGGGTTTGGATATTGACGTCAGCGGTGGACATCATCAATAAGTGGTGGGTTCCTGAATCGAACATGGGTTGGTCCGGAGCCGTATAAGCTATTTGTTGTGGTTGCACGTTGCCCTGTTGGGGGGCTAACGGCTGAGTGTTTACCACTCCCTGTGTTGGAAAAGGGTTTTGGAGGACCAAAGGTTGTTGTGGGGGTGGTGGGGGGTTGGGTGGTGGCTGAGGAGCCGCCTGCCCTTGACGATGGGCGTCATTTGTCCATAGTTGTCGGGCTCGCTCCAGATGTGGGCAAGCGTGGGTATAGTGGCCATAGACACCGCAAATGGAACAAGGATGGTTTGTTCGTAAATTAGCATTTTTGGGTTGCTTAGGTGGCCGATCAGGATTCTGATGAGCGGGCGCCGCGTTATTGTTTTGCGGAGGATGGGTAGGTTGTGGAGCTTGGTTACGGTTTTGATTGTTTCCATGGTTTCGTCCTCTTCCTCGGTTTGGTTGCCCACCCTGGTTGCGTTGGTTATTTTGGTATTGGGGCTGCTGTTGTTGTGCGTAGACATGTCCTTGAGCATTGGGGGGATTTTGAGGAGCCGCAGGTGCGGGAGCAGGTTGCGGTGGATAGTATGCAGGTGGAGCTGGAGGTGGTCCAGTTGCCTGTTGGGGTTGTTGGTACCCCTGAGCTAGTGGAGGTGTGAGGTTAGCCGGTGCAACCTGCTGTGGGTAATGCATGGGCTGTTGTGGAAACTGCATGGGGTTCTGTACCGTAGGTTGAGCATAGTATGTAGGAGGTACATATGCTGATGGCGCTTGGCCATAACAATGTTGTGGACAAGAGGGTCCATGAACATGATGGGTCTGGTTTGTTGGAGCATAAGAAGTTGTCGCTCCGGAACTGGATGTAGCCCTAGAAAGGTCTGGGGCAGGCATGGTGCTCACCATACTGAAAGGTTTGGCTTGCGGTGTGATTTGGCCAATAATGCCATCAGCGGCATGTGATGCCCCCGGTGTGTCACCGCGTGCGGAGTCACCTCGTGGTGCGTCAGGTATGATGGTGTATAGGTAACCTGATTGGGCATAGATAAGATCAAACTGTTGGGCCTTAAGGATGGCCTCCTCCTCAGACTGGGGTCTTTCAGATGCTACATCCTTCGCAATGAGAGGAAGGAGGGATTTAAGGAACCAGTCTAGAAAGATTCGGTCGTCTAATTTGATCTTGCATAGGCTTCGGCGCCGCCGCCAATCATGAATATGGTCCGTGATATGCGTGGCCGTGTTTTGTCTGCAAGACAGTAGGATCTCGACGCCCGCATCATAGCGGACTGGTAGCTGAAAGAACTGCAGGAAGGTCGAGGCAAGGGAGGTAAATGTGGAATGCGTCCCATGGGGTTGCTCGATATACCATTTGGCTGCAGAGCCAGTGAAGGTGCGCTGTAATAAACGGAGTCGGACAGAGTCGTCCACTATGGAGTTGGAGGAACACCATAAATGGAAGGACATGATGTGGTTTTGGGGGTCTTCTCCGGCCTTTCCCTCAAACTTAGGGATGTCAGAGGGAAGCTTAGTGGGCATATGGGGCCAAGCAGGATCATGCCTGATGGGGTCATTTGTGAGCCTAGCTAAATCTGGCAGGTTGAGACTTGCCATGTATGGTAGACTAGCGGATGTGGTGACCGGAACCGGGACCTGCCTAGCCATTGTGGTATGGTGTAGGGGTCCAGTAGCGCCTATAGGTATGCTAGGTATGGAGTGTATGTGCCCTCCAAAAGGTGTGGCCAGATATGGGTTAGCGCTCCCAAGTGCAACTTGGGTTACACTTGGGTTAGGAATCGCAGTAGGGATTCCTAGTATAGCACTACCGAGTGCAACATGGGTTACACTTGGGTTAGGAATCGCACTAGGGATTCCTGGGATAGGGTTTGTGGAAACCGAAGGGGGTATGACCCCCATGTTGGGCATGCCCATGACAGGTGGTGGTCCTGTGCTAGGCATTCCTGAATGTGGAGTGTTACCCATATTGGGCATACCCAAGGGGGTGGCTGTTGCCATTGATGGTACTCCCGCAGAAGGGTCTGCGGATGTCTGACCTATGGTTAATGTATATAGTGGATCAACTGGTGTTCCAGACATAATTGTGGTTGGTGGTAACTCTGTGGGGTTTTCGGATTCTACCTCCAAATCAAAGGTGAAGTGGGGTATGTCAGAATCGGATGACCGTCTAGATGATCGACGATGTGTCGAATCAAGGGATAATGCTCTGCGTCCGTGACGTGGAGAGCCAAGTGGACTAAACTCTGGGAGTTCGCCCTGTAGACGACGAGAACGTCTAGAATTCTCAATGGTGAGAATATGTTTTTTTATTTAAAAGATTGTTTTAGGTATCAGGTGGTGATATATATGTAAAAGACTCAAAACCCTAATGCAACCAAGGGTGCATAAAAAGGGGAGTGAAAAAAGAAGGCTCACAGGCCAAAAAATCAATCCTCAAAAATGCACTTATCCCAGCAGCTGTGCTACAATAAGTGGAGGAATGCAACAACCGGTCAGAATACCAACATGCAAGCGGCTCCTAGAAAAAATAGGTGTAACTAGACTCAATAGGTGGTAAAGATCATGCAAACACCTAATCTAAAAGTATTGTGACTCAAACAGACGATATCCCCTGCAAGGTGATGAAATCCAAGTCAGACAATATGAATGTAGAGACAACGGCTAGATATCCCCCTACCGGGAGGGACACCGGGTAATCAATCCTAAAAAGACAGGCTACTAGGATACTCCGTTCATGACGCGTCGAGAAAAGGTAAATATGCCGTTTGGTCCTTTGATCGCAATATCCCAATACAGGGATATCCCGAGAACTGCGAATGGTAGCCCTTCGGTTACTGAATGGGTTTCGGTATCCCACTCAGGCTTCCGGAACCATCCTCGCGACTTCAACCCTCCTAAGGGAGAGGCCTTCCCACAAACCGGTTGTGACCGCGCCAAAAAGTACTAAGAGATTTTAGCTCCCTAATTGGACAACTTCTATGTCTCAGATGTATGAAATGAGGGGTGTTATTGGAACACCTATCCCCCCAATACTATCTAGCTACAAGAATTCTTTTAGTGTTCCCCAAGTGGGGTTAAGAATGTGTTCAAATTAGGGTACTTTTTAAGTCTTGTTCAATTAAGTGATCGTGTGAGTGCACGTGAGGTGTTGTAAACTGAACTTGAAAAAATTAAATGCTTTAAGGGAAATTTTCAAAAAATAAAGGACTTTTCGAAAATACAAAGCAAATATTTAAGACTTTTTTCACGAAAATGAATTAATATGCTTTTTCAAAAAATGACTCAAAAAATAAAGGATTTCTTGGATTTTATGAAAGCAAATAAAGAAATAAATGGATTTCTTTGTTTCAATAAAAATTGCTAAGGGCAATATTCTAAAGAAGTAAACAAGAAAAAATTTTGAATCTAGATAAAGAATGCAAAATGAGTCTTTCTTTCACTTTCTTGAAAATTTTTAACAAGATTTCTAGGTATGCACTTTTTAAATAGTAAAATTTTTTTTTCAAATCTGTAAACTATGCAGAATTTAGTACTGTAAAAAATGTGCTATGGGCAGAAAGTACAGTAAAAAATATTTTTTCAAAATCGGGATGGCCGAATGAAAAAATTCAGCCGCGCGGGTTTTGGACGAACAGCCGCGATGGGCCGCGCGGGTTTTGGACGCACAGTCGCGATGGACCGCGTGGGTTTTGGACGCACAGTCGCGATGGACCGCGCGGGTTTTGGACGCACAGTTGCGATGAGCCGCGCAGGTTTGGGCCACACAGTCGCGATGAGCCGCGCAGGTTTTGGCCGCGCAGCCGCGATGAGCAGCGCGGAAAAATGCAGAAAAGTCGCGATGGACCGCGCGACTGTCTGTAAAAAATCTGCGATGGACCGCGCGGAAAAACGCAGAAAAGTCGCGATGGGCCGCGCGACTGTCTGGAAAAAATCCGCGAGGAGGAAGCCGTGCACGGAAACCGAGAAACGAACCCGAAAATTGAAAATTTCGGGCTGTTTAAGGGGCCAAATCTCAGAACAGCAATGGATCTGCTGTCTAAGATGGTAGATCTATGGATCTAAAGACTAAAAACTCATAAAAACTAAGATTTAATGGCAAAGCTAGAGATCTAAAGTTCAAACCAAAGCGGAGTCGCCAAAAACTGTTGGCTCGGTTTTGCAACCAAGCTTAGTGCTATGGGCACCTACTAACTAGTAGTAGCAGTTTCAATAGAAATAAAAACAATAAACTAAATAAACAATACTTTTCATGGATCTAAACAAGAATCTAAGCAAATAATGTAAACATTTCAAAATCAAGAACAAGAAACATAAGAAATAATTTTTTGTATTGAAAAGTGGGGGGCAAGCAAGTGCTTGCGATATTACCTTCAATGGTGAAGGTTGATGTTGAGCAACTCCCAAGATGAGTAGCTCCAAACTCCAATAGGTCTCTTTCTCCAAGGTTGCTTCAATGGCTAAAAGTGCTCAGGGGAGATTTCAGCAGCATAAGGATGAGATAATGGAAGGATGTGAAATGAGGAGCCCCTACCACCTTTTTATAGGTTTTGGTGGTGAGGAATACCATTTGTGGTTTTGTGGAAACCAATGGTATTGACCAACATGGTTTAGGTAATTTTCCCTCCTTTTTCCTTTTTTGAATAAAAATAATATTTTAATTCCCTTTTTAATATTTTTGGGAATTTGGACCCTTTTTGAGGGTTTTTTATGATTTTCTTGGAAAAATAATCTTTTTTAATGGAAAAAGGGGTGTACTAAGGTCTTTTGGTGACCTTTTGTTGGTTTCAGAGGCTCAGATGGTGGAAAAGTGGACAAATGGGTCATGTGAGTAAGGGAATGAGCTAGTGAGCACTTTTTAGGTGTTAACAACCACGGCTAAATGCTACTCATCAAAATCAAAATTTAGAGACCAAGATCAATTTTTTTGGTTGGGTAGAAGGCTTCTGCAAAAATTAGGGCTTTTGCAAAAATGGGAATTTTTGAAATCTATGACCATCGTTGGAAGCTCCTTGGAAAAATCAAAGTTTAGAGCTTTGGATCAAACTATTTGGTTTGGTGAAGCTCTGGTAAACTCAAACCCTAAGTCAGGGTCCTCCCTAGTAAATTTGGGAATCTAAAAGGAAATTTTGAGGGGTGAAACTTTGCAGTTTTCAAATTCTGAGTATACCAAGTTGATCAGCTCATCAAGGCGTATCTTTCTATCCTTTCAGAAGTTCAAAATTTAAAGTTTGAATTTTTAGGGTTTCCCTAACAAACCCTAATCCAGCTCCAGATCCAGTTTCTACAAATCAAGTGGATTGGGTTAATCCTAGAAGAGAATGGTTTGGTCAACTACATAAGTAAAGCAGTTCCTATTTCAGAGGGAGATGAGGCTAAGGCCTTACATAAGAAGATTACAAGCAATCTCGACAGGTATGACTTATCGAGGTATGTTTCGAGATCTGTTCATGATTAAGTTTATGGTATGTTTGTCTTCATTAAGGTTAGTACAATCTTGATTAACTTTAGACTTCTCGTATCACCTTAATAAAATTATGAATGCAGATATTCATTGATTAGGGTTTCGACACTTATGATTGTACCAATGCTTTGTGGTGTTGTGTGAGGTTGATGTTGTCTACTAACATGAAAGGTACATCAAGAAAGACAAATCATGTTCTAGTTCAAGAACACATGACCATAGTGACATGAAGACAAAGATTCATCCATTGTCATGGATCACATAGAAGCTCTACTTACGAGGTATGTATACTTTGGTTCTACAATGCTTAACCTATGAGATATGTAGGTTACTAGCACAAGTCATTGAAGAGAACAAGAAGACATTGCTAGACATAACTAGCAAGTATGATAACTAGGTATGTTTTTCCTATGTCAAGTTAGAATCTCTTATATAAATATACATGGCATGATTGATAATGATTATTCATTGAAGTTAGTAATCATGGGTTTAGGCATATTATGCTTCTTACTTTGATTGATGATATGACTAACCAAAAGAGTCCTATGGTCAATAAGAATATGCATGAGTAAAAGGAAGTACTCCCTAAAAACTTGAATACTAGTGCTTGTGATAAATTATCTGTGTATGAAATGATCTTGACTATACACGTTTAAGATTACTTAGAATCATAATGTTTTATAGTATTGAGATTATACTAATGAATGTATGATTGTGTATGAGACCTCGAGGATAACAAAATGATGATACTAGTAAGTATGCATAGTGATCGAGGATGGATATAAGTTCAAATACAGTTAATCTAGGAAGCAAAGATCAAGAGGGAGCACACTCCAGTAGTTCCTTCTAGGAAGCAAATATTGAGAGGGAGTCCACCCTACAACTAAACAAAGATACGTATTTGAATTGTCATTTCTTGCATACTTGTTTGTTTAAATAATATTGCTCAATGGTGTATATGCTTATGTCCCTAGACTAAGTGTGTGTATTATGCATATTAGAAGAATTGCATTAATGAACAATATACTACTAATATGCATGTGATGGGTAAGTGGCATATGGCACTGTACAACATTCCATTGCTACTTATCTAGAATGAAACCTCTTTGCTGACATGTTGGGAGTTGTGCACACTCTTTACAATGTTCTAGTAGAGATTGGAAGGCATCTAGAAAGTTACGGGATATGGATAAATGTTATATTGAAGCATTGGCTAAAATGATTGCATGACTGTATGACATATTTCTTTATGTATAAGAATTTGTTCTGAAAACTATGAGATGTTTATAATCATGCAATTTAACTTGTTTTGTAGGAAAGATCGTATACCATCACCTACAAAAGAAGGACTACAACATTTGTTTAGCAACAAAGTTATCTGTTGAAGATATTGAAGATATTGAAGTTCCCAGGATTTGGAAGAATGCCATGATCGAGGAGTACCAGTCGATCATGAAGAATGATATTTGGGATGTAGTCCCAAGACCTGAAGGGAAGCCTGTTGTGATTTCCAAGTGGATCTATAAGATCAAGCATGCTTCATATGGCAGCATAGAAAAATACAAAGCGAGGATCGTAGCTTGTTGCTTCTCTTAGAAAGAGGGAATAAACTATGAAGAAACTTTTGCTCTTGTAGCCAGATACACTTCCATGAGATCAGTACTTGCTCTGGTTGCAGTGATGAAATGGAAGATACAAAAGATGGATGTCAAGACAACTTTCTTGAATGGTGTAGTCGAGCAGGAAGTGTATGTGGTGCAACCACTTGGTTTTGAGACACATGAAAGAGAGTCATATTTGTGCAATTTGAAGAAAGCCTTGTATGGCTTGAAGCAAGCTCCTAGGACTTGGTATGGTAGGATAGACAGATTTCTATCCAGTTTGGGGTTTACCAAGAGTAAAGTGGATTCCAACCTTAACTACAAGGTTGAGGAAGGCAATCCTATGATACTCTTATTGTATGTGGATAACCTGTTTGTAACAGGAGAGGATAGATTGATTGCCAACATGAAGAGGAAGCTTGCTACCGAGTTCGATATGAAGGATTTGGGGATGATGCACTATTTTCTAGGCATGGAGGTGTGGCAAAGTGCAGATGGGATCTTCCTTGGACAAGGGAAGTATGTAGTAGAGATCCTAAACAGGTTCAGGATGATGGACTGCAAGTCCATGGCCACACCTATGGCATTGAACCTGAAGCTTCTGTGTGATTCTTCATCTAATCCAGTTCATGTCATTGTGTATCATTAGAAGATTGGGTCCTTGATGTACCTGACTAACACTAGACCATATATTTGCTTTGCGGTGAACACATTGAGCTAGTTCCTGATGGATCCCAGAGGTGTTCACTTGATTGCTATAAGTCATATTCTAAGGTACCTGAACGGTACAATTGACTATCGGCTCAAGTATGATGTGAATCAAAAGATTAACCTGCAGGGTTATGTTGATTCAGACTGGGCAGGAAATGCTGTAGATAGGAAGAGCACATCTGGGTGTTGCTTCAGTATGGGATCAGGTGTGATCTCTTGGTATAGCAGGAGGCAATCATGCGTAGCAATGAGTACAGCCGAGGCAGAGTATGTTGCAGCATGTTCGGCTAGTTGTGAGGCAATATGGCTCCGGAAGCTACTGTCTGAGTTATTTGATATCCCGCTGGAGGCTACTGGTATCTTTTGTGACAACCAGAGTTGTGTGAAGTTGTCTGAGAACCTGGTGTTCCACGATAGGTCGAAGCACATTGAGATCAAATATCACTATATCAGGCATATGGTGCAGAGAGGAACAGTGAAGCTCCTGTATGTTGCGACGGATGAGCAGATTGCAGATGTGTTGACAAAACCACTAGCTAGAGTGAAGTTTGAGTACTTCAGAGAGAGGCTTGGTGTTCTTTAGATTGAAAACACTTCAAGGAAGAAGTGATAGACACATTTGCAGGATCCATTCCAAGCATGGTGAGAGTAAGATCCTTCCCATGGCTGTGGATGTAAGCGCTGGATGATGAGCACCAGGATGATGCTCCATTTACTGCTCTGTATATGCATCATGTTGGATTCTTGATATATTTGTATATGCATCATGTTGGATGCTTGGTATGATCAGTTAGATCATGTATATGTATATGCATCATGTTGGATGCTTGGTATGATCAGTTGGATCATGTATATATGTATATGCATCATGTCGGATGCTTGCTATGATCAGGTGGATCATGTATGATGATATGTATCAGGTAGATACTTGGTATTCATCAGGTGGATGTATTATATGATCAGGATGATCATGGATGACGAGCTTTAGGATGTTTCTCCAGATGACATGCATCAGGATGATGTATGGTGAGTATTAGGTTGATACTCTATGGTCGTGGAACAGGTTGTGCAGATAAGCATATAATCCATCCCTGGGAGGTTTGCAGATAGTCTTTCGAGGTTTTTCCTATGGCATGTAATGTGGCCCTGGGATATCTGGCAAATGCTCTTTCGAAGTTTTGCTTTGGGAGGACATATAATCTGGCCCTGGGAGATTTACAGATAGTCTTTCGAGGTCTTGTCTATGGCATGTAATCTAGTCCTGGGATATCTGGCAGATGCTCTTTCAAGGTTTTGTCCTATGGCATGTAATATGCTCCTGGGAGATCCAACAGGTAGAGCTGTGTGCTCGTAAAAACCTAGGATGCTATAGCCAGGTTTTTCCATGACCACATGTAATATGCTCCTAGGAGATCCGACGGGTAGAGCTGTGTGCTCGTAACAGCCTGGGATGCTACATCCAGGTTTTGTGGTGAGTTCACATGTAATGTGCTACTGGGAGATCCAATAGGTAGAGATGTGTGCTCGTAATAGCCTAGGATGCTATAGCCATGTTTTGTGATGGGGTCACATATAATGTACTCATGGGAGATTCGACAGGTAGAGTTGTGTGCTCGTAACAGCCTGGGATGCTACAACCAGGTTTTGTGACGCACGTAATAAGTCCTGAGGATTCCATAGTATGGCCAGTGATGAAGACCTGTAGGTGGTGGGCCTACATCCAATATGAAAAAGGACTAGCTCTGTAGAACTTCGTATGACGAGTAGATCGGAGATTGATTGAGATAGCAGCAGCAGTGACGATAATGATGATTCGATGACGATGATCCAGTAACGATGATCCAGAGAAGAAGACTTGTGCTAGCAGATATGTGTCAAGAAATACCTTCCTATTTAAGAGGGAGTGTTGATGTATATGTAACTTCAGAATGTATTTCATCTATGTATTTTATTGTACTCCTATAGAGATGTATTATTCCTCTATACAGAAGTGTTGTCATTTATATTGTAAGTCCCATAACTTATACTTGATGGGTTATTAGACCACCTTGTTGGGGTCAGACCTGTATAAGTCATCTGGGTTAAAGGGTTATTGGACCACCCTATTGGGGGTCGCCCTTGTCATCATTATGTTATGTGGTTAAGTTAAGTCCGACCTAGTAAAGGTCATTAGGCAAGTCAAGTCAAGTATAAATAGAGTGCGGGAGGCACTCTATTTGCTCATTCACTTTCTCACTCATACTCTCATTGGAGAGTGGCGCACTTGTGGAGGAGGAGAAGCTACTTCTAGGAGAAGAATATCTCTTATGATTGGGTTGTATTATTGCTCTATCTATCTTTGAGGAAGTTCTGGGGTTTTTCACCTTTACGGTTTTCCCCAGTGAAACTCTGTGTGTCTATTGCCTCTTGTGTGCTTGCATTATTATGTCCATGATTGATATGTGGTAGATATGTTGTACATGTTGTTCTCTCAGTTAAGATCCTAGATCACATTGAAGTAAATTCTGAAAAACTAGAATGCTATCAGAGTTAGCCTGAAAGAAGGCATGGTATGGCATTTATGACACTTGTTGCACTTGCGAAGCTAGGGCTTGATATAGCAAAAAGCAGTCATCGTAGCACTTTCGCTATCAATCAATTTAGGCGAGGTTTCAGGATCTAAAAATCATACATGTCAAAGATATGATCCCCATGTACCTTTTTTCCAAAGAAAAACTTCTAATTCATTGTACTTTGTGTTTTATGATCTGTACAATCTAGGGTTTCTCCCTCTTCTATATCTCAGTCATAAACAGGTTACTTAGGGAAAAAGGTCACAACTTGGGCTAGGAAGCTCCAAATGAAATTTCGTAAAATGTGACAGGTAGGGAACAAACTGTAGTTTCTCATAGGTTTGTAGAGGCCTAAGTTGAACCAATGACACGTGGCACACCATACAAATTTTCTCTCCTATCTCATCCCATAGACAGGTCAAATTACAACACTTGGCATAACGCTCTCTCAGAGAATTCAATTGAGTTAAGACCTATGGGGTTGGAAATATGACAGGTCGGGCTACCACATATCAAAGTTTGAGACCCTGTGGATTCGTAATTTTGGAGTTACACTAGAAACAATCAGGTGCATATTTCTATCAAAACAGAATTGGATTTTGAGCACCTTCATTCATGGCTCCAGGAATTAGGGTTTCAGAGAAAGTTGGTATTTTTGCAATCGGAGACCACGGCTAAATGCTACTCATCAAAATCAAAATTTAGAGACCAAGATCAATTTTTTTGGTTGGGTAGAAGGCTTCTGCAAAAATTAGGGCTTCTGCAAAAATGGGAATTTTTTAAATCTATGACCATCGTTGGAAGCTCCTTGGAAAAATCAAAGTTTAGAGCTTTGGATAAAACTATTTGGTTTGGTGAAGCTCTGGTAAACTCAAACCCTAAGTCAGGGTCCTCCCTAGTAAATTTGGGAATCTAAAAGGAAATTTTGAGGGGTGAAACTTTGCAGTTTTCAAATTCTAAGTATACCAGGTCGATCAACTCATCAAGGCGTATCTTTCTATCCTTTCAGAAGTTCAAAATTTAAAGTTTGAATTTTTAGGGTTTCCCTGACAAACCCTAATCCAGCTCCAGATCCAGTTTCTACAAATCAAGTGGATTGGGTTAATCATAGAAGAGAATGGTTTGGTCAACTACATAAGTAAAGCAGTTCCTATTTCAGAGGGAGATGAGGCTAAGGCCTTACATAAGAAGATTACAAGCAATCTCGACAGGTATGACTTATCGAGGTATGTTTCGAGATCTGTTCATGATTATGTTTATGGTATGTTTGTCTTCATTAAGGTTAGTACAATCTTAATTAACTTTAGACTTGTCGTATCACCTTAATAAAATTATGAATGCAGATATTCATTGATTAGGGTTTCGACACTTATGATTGTACCAATGCTTTGTGGTGTTGTATGAGGTTGATGTTGTCTACTAACATGAAAGGTACATCAAGAAAGACAAATCATGTTCTAGTTCAAGAACACATGACCATAGTGACATGAAGACAAAGATTCATCCATTGTCATGGATCACATAGAAGCTCTACTTACGAGGTATGTATACTTTGGTTCTACAATGCTTAACCTATGAGATATGTAGGTTACTAGCACAAGTCATTGAAGAGAACAAGAAGACATTGCTAGACATAACTAGCAAGTATGATAACTAGGTATGTTTTTCCTATGTCAAGTTAGAATCTCTTATATAAATATACATGGCATGATTGATAATGATTATTCATTGAAGTTAGTAATCGTGGGTTTAGGCATATTATGCTTCTTACTTTGATTGATGATATGACTAACCAGAAGAGTCCTATGGTCAATAAGAATATGCATGAGTAAAAGGAAGTACTCCCTAAAACCTTGAATACTAGTGCTTGTGATAAATTATCTGTGTATGAAATGATCTTGACTATACACGTTTAAGATTACTTAGAATCATAATGTTTTATAGTATTGAGATTATACTAATGAATGTATGATTGTGTATGAGACCTCGAGGATAACAAAATGATGATACTAGTAAGTATGCATAGTGATCAAGGATGGATATAAGTTCGAATACAGTTAATCTAGGAAGCAAAGATCAAGAGGGAGCACACTCCAGTAGTTCCTTCTAGGAAGCAAATATTGAGAGGGAGTCCACCCTACAACTAAACAAAGATACGTATTTGAATTGTCATTTCTTGCATACTTGTTTGTTTAAATAATATTGCTCAATGGTGTATATGCTTATGTCCCTAGACTAAGTGTGTGTATTATGCATATTAGAAGAATTGCATTAATGAACAATATACTACTAATATGCATGTGATGGGTAAGTGGCATATGGCACTGTACAACATTCCATTGCTACTTATCTAGAATGAAACCTCTTTGCTGACATGTTGGGAGTTGTGCACACTCTTTACAATGTTCTAGTAGAGATTGGAAGGCATCTAGAAAGTTACGGGATATGGATAAATGTTATATTGAAGCATTGGCTAAAATGATTGCATGACTGTATGACATATTTCTTTATGTGTAAGAATTTGTTCTGAAAACTATGAGATGTTTCTAATCATGCAATTTAACTTGTTTTGTAGGAAAGATCGTATACCATCACCTACAAAAGAAGGACTACAACATTTGTTTAGCAACAAAGTTATCTGTTGAAGATATTGAAGATATTGAAGTTCCCAGGATTTGGGAAGAATGCCATGATCGAGGAGTACCAGTCGATCATGAAGAATGATATTTGGGATGTAGTCCCAAGACCTGAAGGGAAGCCTGTTGTGATTTCCAAGTGGATCTATAAGATCAAGCATGCTACATATGGCAGCATAGAAAAATACAAAGCGAGGATCGTATCTTGTGGCTTCTCTTAGAAAGAGGGAATAAACTATGAAGAAACTTTTGCTCTTGTAGCCAGATACACTTCCATGAGATCAGTACTTGCTCTGGTTGCAGTGATGAAATGGAAGATACAAAAGATGGATGTCAAGACAACTTTCTTGAATGGTGTAGTCGAGCAGGAAGTGTATGTGGTGCAACCACTTGGTTTTGAGACACTGTAAGGCACCTGCAACAATTAATTAACAAGAATACGCGAAATAGCAGAAATGACAGAACTCAGAATCACTTTTGTATTGATCACAGGCCACTTCGAGGGGGCAACCTCCTTTGAGCAAGCTCAATACAAATAACTTCACGGTTCCTTCATAAGTCTCAACACACACTTATATACTAATTCTAGGCGCCAATACTATGGGTCGAAACCATGGGCCGTTACAAACTATGGATTAACAATACTACGGGCGGCTTACAAAGCATATGCACCAACAACAATAACACAAACTATTGATTAACAAATACTATGGGACGACTTACAAAGCATATGCGTCCAACAACAACATACTAACAAATTAAAGACATGGGTTCCTAACATCCCCTCCCCCTTAAAAAAAGCTTTGTCCTCAAAGCTTTAGATGTGGAAATTGTTGTTGAATCTGAAGGAGTGGTTCCCATGTAGCATCCTCTGGTTGCATGTCGTGCCACTGAATTAAGACCTCTGTGATAGAACGAGAGCGAAGCTGACACGTGCGCCGATTGAGGATGGCCTCTGGCTCCAAAAGGATGGATCCTTCATTATCGAGTTCGGGTAAAATCGTTTGGCCGCTGATGTTGGTGCCAAGAACTTTCTTCAGACAAGAGACATGAAAGACTGGATGAATGCGGGAAGAAGGAGGAAGTTCCAATTTATAAGCAATGGACCCAATCCTCTGAAGGATCCGATATGGCCCATAGAACTTTGGAGCGAGCTTATGACGCCCTTTGAGTTTCAAGGAGAAATTTTTGTACGGCTGGAGACGAAGAAAAACCATATCGCCGACTTGAAAAGTGCGCTCCGAACGGTGCTGATCAGCTTGTTGCTTCATGCGATTTCTTGCCATGTGAAGATTGTCCCGCAAAATGTGAAGAATCTGATCGCGGTTGCGAAGGACCTTGTCAACTTCTTGAACTGGTGAACTGGTGGGGGTGTATGGAAGAAGAGCTGGAGGTGCCTGACCGTAGACTGCTTCATATGGGGTCATTTTAGAGGCAGTATGGTAAGAGGTATTGTACCACCATTCAGCGAGAGGGAGCCACTTTGCCCACTGATGTTGTTGTTCTGAGGTGAAGCAATGAAGATAAGTTTCCAAGCATTTATTGACAATTTCAGTCTGACCATCTGTTTGTGGGTGATAACCTGAACTCATCTTCAGTTTGGTGCCAGTGTGGCGAAATAGTTCTGTCCAAAAATGACTAGTGAAAGTCGCATCACGATTCGAGACAATGGAAGAAGGGATGCCATGAAGACGAAAGATCTGGTCCATAAAAATTTGAGTGACATAGAAGGCTGTATAGGGATGGCTGAGAGCGCAAAAATGACTATATTTGGAGAGACTATCAACCACAACGAGAATCACTGTCTTCCCGCTAGATTTAGGGAGCCCTTAAATGAAATCCATAGAAATATTTGTCCAAATCCGTGTAGGTATGGGCAAGGGTTCAAGAAATCCTGGAAGGAGTGTTGTTTCACCCTTATTGCGCTGACATGTATCACATTCGGCCACCATCTGTTGAATTGTCCTTTTCATGCCCTGCCAAAAGAAGTTACGCCGTGCTCGTTCATATGTTTTGAGGAACCCTGAGTGCCCGGCCGATGGAGAAGCATGGAGTTCATAGAAGACAGCCTGTTGAAGATCTGTGCTTTGGGGAAGCACCAGACGACCCTTGTATCGCAGAGAAGCACCATCCCAAGAGTAATGTGGGACAGCCGAAGGATTGTTGTTCAAGCGTTGGATGATATGAGATAAGGAAGAGTCATTGACGTAACCCTGTTGAACAGATTGCAACCAATTTGGAACAGGCATAGAAATAGCTGAAAGAGAACCTTGGGCATCAAATGTGCGAGAAAGAGCATCTGCCACAATATTGTCTTTACCCTTCTTGTAAGTGATCTCATAGTCATAACCCATGAGTTTGCTAACCCATTTCTGTTGTGCCGGGGAGGAGACACGCTGGTCCAAGAAATATTTCAGACTCTGGTGATCAGTCTTGATGCAGAAATGATTCCCTAATAGGTATGGACGCCACTTCTGTACTGCATGCAAAATAGCCATCATTTCCTTCTCATAGGTAGAGGCAGCTAAATTCTTACCTGAAAGGGCTTTGCTGGTGAATGCGATGGGGTGTTCATCTTGAAGGAGAACAACACCAAGTCCATTGCCGCAAGCGTCACTCTCAATAGTGAAGGGCTTGGAAAAATCGGGCATAGCTAGCACAGGTGTAGTACACATAGCTTGTTTTAGTTTGTCAAATGCACACTGAGCATTAGGTGTCCATGTAAAAGCATCTTTTTTTAATAGAGCAGTTAATGGAGCTGCAATCTTCCCATAATCCTTGACAAACTTGCGGTAGTAGCCAGTCAACCCCAAAAAACCACGAAGGCTCTTGAGTGTCTGAGGATGTGGCCAATTGTTCATGGCCTCGATTTTGGCAGGATCCACGTGAACCTCTTGTGTTGAGATAATGTGACCGAGATACTCAACTTCCTTTTGTCCAAAAACACATTTAGACTGCTTGGCATGGAGATGATGGTCAGAGAAAAGTTGCATGACAAGATCCAGATGCTGGAGATGTTCATCCCATGTTTTACTGTAGATGAGGATATCATCAAAGAATACTAGAATGAATTTCCGCAAGTAGGGTCGAAATATTTTATTCATTAAGGCCTGGAATGTGGAAGGAGCATTAGTGAGGCCAAAGGGCATGACCAAAAACTCATAATGGCCATCATGTGTGCGAAAAGCTGTTTTAGGAATATCATCCTCATGAACCCGAATTTGATGATACCCAGAACGAAGATCCAACTTGGAGAAAAAGTGAGCCCCATGAAGCTCATCAAGAAGCTCATCAACAACAGGAATTGGAAACTTATCCTTGATGGTGAGGTGATTAAGTGCTCGGAAGTCAATGCAGAGGCGCCATGACCCATCTTTTTTGCGGACAAGAATAACTGGAGAAGAAAAGGAACTAGTGCTTGGGCGAATAATACCTTGCTTCAATAAGTCCCGAACGAGCATTTCAATCTCCGTTTTTTGGTGAAATGGGTAGCGATAGGGTATGAAGTTGGGAGAAACGCTGCCAGGAAGGAGCTGAATACGATGGTCTTCTGGCCTAGAAGGTGGTAATCCCACTGGTTCAGCAAATACACCTGTATATCGATCTAGAATTTGTTTTAGATCCAAAGGAGTAGTGGAGACCACTGATGGTTGCATCTGGATGGAATGGATCTGAGCGATGACACCATGTGAACTCTTCTTGAGGAGTTTTTCCATGCGATGTGAACTGATGATGCTGAGAGAAGCTGGTTGTAATCCTGTCAATGTGTGTTTGTGTCCATTGAGGGAAAACTGCATCCAAAGTTCGGCAAAATCCCATAAGATAGGGCCGAGTGTGCATAGCCATTGAGCACCCAAAACCACATCACATCCGCCTAAGGGCAAGGCAAACATGTCCGAGCGCAAGATATAATCTCCCATAGAGATACGCACATTTCGACACTTCCCTTTGCAAGGTAAGGTGCCCCCATTGGCAATCATGACTTCAAAGTTGGAGCAAGGATGGATAAAACAATCAGCTTGTTTGGCGATCCGAGGGTCAATGAAATTATGAGTGCTACCAGAATCAATGAGGATTGTAAGAGGAAGCTTCTTGAAGTAACCCCTGACCCGCATTGTTTGGGGGTGGTGATTCCAACTAAAGCATGGAGAGATATCTCTGGCTGGTCATCTTGAGACGGAGGGTCAATAGGCAGTTCCTGACTGTCGATCGGAGCATCCAATGTTTCTGGATCTTCGTCACCCATTTCCGAGGCAGGCGGAGACTCCACATCCAGGAGATAGAGCTTTTGCTGAACACATCTATGTCCCCGAGTGAATTTCTCATCACAATTATAGCAAAGCCCCTTTTCTCTGCGTGCTTGCATCTCTGTTTCAGACAAACGCTTGATAGGAGTCGGTCGAGGAGCCTGCGGTATAGGTGGTCGCTGAGAACCCATATTTCGGAAGGGAACAAAAGTGGGCTTGGAGCGTTGTTGGGCTGCAAGCTTGTCTTCTGCCAACTTAGCCAACCCGAGTGCTTCCATCATTGTGTTGGGGCAGAACATTTTGACCTCATAGCGAATGGCATCCTTTAGACCACTGATAAAACAACTCCCGTAAAATTCATCAGACAATCCTTCAGTGTGGTTGGCTAGATTCTCAAATTCCGTTTGATACTCTCTCACAGTGCCAGTTTGGCGAAGTTTAGTGAGGGCTCCTGTGAAGTCATCAAAAGCACTAGGACCAAATCGTTGCAAAAGGAGCTGGCAAAAGTCTGGCCAGTTGGGCTCTGGATGAGCATTGATGTACCAGCGGTACCATTGAAGAGCTTCCTGTTCCAAATGAAAGGATGCCAGTGGAACTTTGTTGGCATCAAAAGTATTATGCAGGATGAAATACTGTTCTGCACGATAGATCCATCCAGTTGGATTGGTACCATTGAAGCGAGGAAAATCAAGCTTCGGACCACGGAAATTGCTGAAAGCAGAGAACCCATTGTCTACTGAAGACTCGGACTGCCGTTTGTTGTTCATAACTGAATGTTCAAGATGGAGACCGAGAAATTTTTCATCCAGATCCTGGAGTTTGGCTTGGATGGCTGCAAGTGCTTCCTCCATGGTTTTTGCTCTTGCAAGGGTGACAACCATAACCAGGATTTTTTATTTATTTATTTATTTATTATTATTATTATTATTATTTTTTTTATTTTTTTTTATTTTTTTATTTATTTTATTTTTATTATTTTTATTATTTTTTTTATTATTTTTTTTATTATTTTTTATTTTATTATTTTTTATTATTTTTTATTTTTTATTATTTTCTGACTGGGTAGGAAAACAAAAACAGGAACTACTTCAGTAAGGGAAAATTTGGATTTGGGAAAAAATCAGAAGGGTAATTGGGGTTTGACTAAATTTTGGACACTGTTGGATAGATAGGGAAGCAAAAATGAGGATTTCAGAAGCGGGGTGAAAGAATGGGAAAATTTGGCAGAGGGAAACAAAGAAGTAGAATTCAGAAAGGAACTTTGTGGTAAAATTTGAAGGTGATTGGGTGAAATCTGAGGAAGTTATGGCAAACCCTAAAAATAGACAAATGTGGGATTTCGGGCTTTGGGAACGGGAATTGAGGATAGGGTCCTCAGGACTGAAATATGCAAAATGGATGACAGGGGTTCCCCGAAAATTTCAAGGGAAACAGAGTAAAAATAAGGGAGATATGGAGACTACGGCTACGGCTCGAAAGAAATCTGGAACAGCGCCGAATGGACTGAAAATAGCTGAATCTGGAATGGCTTGCAAAATAGATCTGAAACGGTGCAGCAGTGATCGACAATAGTTCAGCTGAAAGTAGATATGGACCCCAGGTATGTGCGGCTTCCTAACAGTTCAGGGGTTTCACTCGGTCACCAATGCTGTCTGACGGCTTGCGTATTGGGGCAATACCCCTCACTCCACGGCTCAGGTAGAACTGATAACCGCTTTGCCACAAACGACAACTCTTGGTTTACCTCACGGGTGGAAACTAGTCAATCAGGTAGGGGTCGTTGCCCTTTTCGCTGGCAGGTCCTCTCAATGGGCCAGCTACTTTGGGGTTCCTGTGGTACTCCTCACAATGAGTTTTAGGGCTTATGCCCAAGTACTTCCCACAGTTAAGCGGATGGGGATTATTCCCAAATCCGAACCTGCAACAGATGTGAAAAAAAAAATTTGGCAGAAATTTCACCCAGCGAGCCCAAGAAAGTGCTCTGATACCAGATGTAAGGCACCTGCAACAATTAATTAACAAGAATACGTGAAATAGCAGAAATGACAGAACTCGGAATCACTTTTGTATTGATCACAGGCCACTTCGAGGGGGAAACCTCCTTTGAGCAAGCTCAATACAAATAACTTCACGGTGCCTTCATAGGTCTCAACACACACTTATATACTAATTCTAGGCGCCAATACTATGGGTCGAAACCATGGGCCGTTACAAACTATGGATTAACAATACTACGGGCGGCTTACAAAGCATATGCGCCAACAACAATAACACAAACTATTGATTAACAAATACTACGGGACGACTTACAAAGCATATGCGTCCAACAACAACATACTAACAAAGTAAAGACATGGGTTCCTAACAGACACATGAAAGAGAGTCATATGTGTGCAATTTGAAGAAATCCTTGTATGGCTTAAAGCAAGCTCCTAGGACTTGGTATGGTAGGATAGATAGATTTCTATCCAATTTGGGGTTTACCAAGAGTAAAGTGGATTCCAACCTTAACTACAAGGTTGAGGAAGGCAATCCTATGATACTCTTATTGTATGTGGATAACCTGTTTGTAACAGGAGAGGATAGATTGATTGCCAACACGAAGAGGAAGCTTGCTATCGAGTTCGATATGAAGGATTTGGGGATGATGCACTATTTTCTAGGCATGGAGGTGTGGCAAAGTGCAGATGGGATCTTCCTTGGACAAGGGAAGTATGTAGTAGAGATCCTAAATAGGTTCAGGATCATGGACTGCAAGTCCATGGACACACCTATGGCATTGAACCTGAAGCTTCTGTGTGATTCTTCATCTAATCCAGTTCATGTCTTTGTGTATCATTAGAAGATTGGGTCCTTGATGTACCTGACTAACACTAGACCATATATTTGCTTTGCGGTGAACACATTGAGCCAGTTCCTGACGGATCCCAGAGGTGTTCACTTGATTGCTATAAGTCATATTCTAAGGTACCTGAACGGTACAATTGACTATCGGCTCAAGTATGATGTGAATCAAAAGATTAACCTGCAGGTTTATGTTGATTCAGACTGGGCAGGCAATGCTGTAGATAGGAAGAGCACATCTGGGTGTTGCCTCAGTATGGGATCAGGTGTGATCTCTTGGTATAGCAGGAGGCAATCATGCGTAGCAATGAGTACAGCCGAGGCAGAGTATGTTGCAGCATGTTCGGCTAGTTGTGAGGCAATATGGCTCCGGAAGCTACTGTCTGAGTTATTTGATATCCCGTTGGAGGCTACTGGTATCTTTTGTGACAACCAGAGTTGTGTGAAGTTGTCTGAGAACCCGGTGTTCCACGATAGGTCGAAGCACATTGAGATCAAATATCACTATATCAGGCATATGGTGCAGAGAGGAACAGTGAAGCTCCTGTATGTTGCGATGGATGAGCAGATTGCAGATGTGTTGACAAAACCACTAGCTAGAGTGAAGTTTGAGTACTTCAGAGAGAGGCTTGGTGTTCTTTAGATTGAAAACACTTCAAGGAAGAAGTTATAGACACATTTGCAGGATCCATTCCAAGCATGGTGAG
Organism: Larix kaempferi; assembly: GCA_027924585.1. Taxonomy (NCBI): domain Eukaryota; kingdom Viridiplantae; phylum Streptophyta; class Pinopsida; order Pinales; family Pinaceae; genus Larix; species Larix kaempferi. The sequence continues at coordinate 43,589,279 of BSBM01000372.1, read as the reverse complement.
AGTAAGATCCTTCCCATGGCTGTGGATGTAAGCGCTGGATGATGAGCACTAGGATGATGCTCCAGTTACTGCTCTGTATAATCATCATGTTGGATTCTTGATATATTTGTATATGCATCATGTTGGATGCTTGGTATGATCAGTTAGATCATGTATATGTATATGCATCATGTTGGATTCTTGGTATGATCAGTTGGATCATGTATATATGTATATGCATCATGTCGGATGCTTGCTATGATCAGGTGGATCATGTATGATGATATGTATCAGGTAGATACTTGGTATTCATCAGCTGGATGTATTATATGATCAAGATGATCATGGATGACGAGCTTTAGGATGTTTCTCCAGATGACATGCATCAGGATGATGTATGGTGAGTATTAGGTTGATACTCTATGGTCGTGGAACAGGTTGTGCAGATAAGCATATAATCCATCCCTGGGAGGTTTGTAGATAGTCTTTCGAGGTTTTTCCTATGGCATGTAATGTGGCCCTGGGATATCTGGAAAATGCTCTTTCGAATTTTTGCTTTGGGAGGACATATAATCTGGCCCTGGGAGATTTACAGATAGTCTTTCGAGGTCTTGTCTATGGCATGTAATCTGGTCCTGGGATATCTGGCAGATGCTCTTTCAAGGTTTTGTCCTATGGCATGTAATATGCTCTTGGGAGATCCAACAAGTAGAGCTGTGTGCTCGTAAAAACCTGGGATGTTATAGCCAGGTTTTTCCATTACCACATGTAATATGCTCCTAGGAGATCCGACGGGTAGAGCTGTGTGCTCGTAACAGCCTGGGATGCTACATCCAGGTTTTGTGGTGAGTTCACATGTAATGTGCTACTGGGAGATCCAACAGGTAGAGTTGTGTGCTCGTAATAGCCTGGGATGCTATAGCTAGGTTTTGTGATGGGGTCACATATAATGTACTCATGGGAGATTTGACAGGTAGAGTTGTGTGCTCGTAACAGCCTGGGATGCTACAACCAGGTTTTGTGACGCACGTAATAAGTCCTGAGGATTCCACATTATGGCCAGTGATGAAGACCTGTAGGTGGTGGGCCTACATCCAGTATGAAAAAGGACTGGCTCTGTAGAACTTCGTATGACGAGTAGATCAGAGATTGAATGAGATAGCAGCAGCAGTGACGATAACGATGATTCGATGATGATGATCCAGTAATGATGATCCAGAGAAGAAGACTTGTGCTAGCAGATATTTGTCGAGAAATACCTTCCTATTTAAGAGGGAGTGTTGATGTATATGTAACTTCAGAATGTATTTCATCTATGTATTTTATTGTACTCCTATAGAGATGTATTATTCCTCTATACAGAAGTGTTGTCATTTATATTGTAAGTCCCATAACTTATACTTGATGGGTTATTAGACCACCTTGTTGGGGTCGGACCTGTATAAGTCATGTGGGTTAAAGGGTTATTGGACCACCCTATTGGGGGTCGCCCTTTTCATCATTATGTTATGTGGTTAAGTTAAGTCCGACCTAGTAAAGGTCATTGGGCAAGTCAAGTCAAGTATAAATAGAGTGCGGGAGGCACTCTATTTGCTCATTCACTTTCTCACTCATACTCTCATTGGAGAGTGTTGCACTTGTGGAGGAGGAGAAGCTGTTGCTAGGAGAAGACTAAGTCTTATGCTTGGGTTGTATCATTGCTCTATCTATCTCTGAGGAAGTTGTGGGGTTTTTCACCTTTATGGTTTTCCCTGGTGAAACTCTGTGTGTCTATTGTCTCTTGTGTGCTTGCATTATTATGTCCATGATTGATATGCTGTAGATATGGTGTACATGTTGTTCTCTCAGTTAAGATCCTAGATCAGATTGAAGTAAATTCTGAAAAACTAGCACACAGCACTTACATCAATGACCATGGGAGGACCAACCTACCACCATGTCGGAATGGCACAACACTTACATCAACGAGCATGGGAGGACCAACCTACCACCATGTCGGAATGGCACAATAGTTACATCAACGTTCATGGGAGGACCAAACTAACACCATGTCGGAATGGCACAACACTTACATCAACGACCATGGGAGGACCAACCTACCACCATGTGGGAATGGCCCAACAGTTACATCAATGACCATGGGAGGACCAACCTACCACCATGTCAGAATGGAACAACACTTACATCAATGACCATGGGAGGACCAACCTACCACCATGTCGGAATGGCACAACACTTACAGCAATGACCATGGGAGAACCAACCTACCACCATGTCAGAATGGCGCAACACTTACATCAATGACCATGGGAGGACCAACCTACCACCATGTCGAAATGGCACAACACTTACATCAACGACCATGGGAGGACCAACCTACCACCATGTTGGAATGGCCCAGCACTTACATCAAAGACCATGGGAGGACCAACCTACCACCATGTCGGAATGGACTAGCACTTACATCAACGAACATGGGAGGACCAACCCACCACCATGTTGGAATGGCACAAAACTTACATCAACGACCATGGGAGTACCAACCTACCACCATGTCAGAATAGCACAACACTTACATCAACGACCATGGGAGGACCAACCTGCGAGCATGTCGGAATGGCCCCAGCCCTTACATCTACACCATAGGAGGACTTTCCTACCACTATGTGAGAATGGCTCATGTGCATCTATGTTTCCGGACTCATTACTTCCCCTTGGAAGGTATCTCAATCTGAAGTACACCAAGTCTCCCTCTGAAGTATTCAAACTTCACTCTGGCCAGCGGCTTGGTCAACACATCGACTATATACTCATCCGTCGCAATATACAGGAGCTTCACTGCTCCTCTCTGCACCATATCCCTGATATAGTGATACTTTATCTCAATGTGCTTCGACTTGTCATGGAACACTGGATTCTTCGACAACTTCACACTGTTTGTTATGGAGCCTGATCTCCAGATCCAGAGATATTATTATTCAGCCATGTTTGTACCCCAGTTTTATATGATATATAGGTGGACTGTACACTCACCCCAGCGGGGGGGTGTGGGGGGGCATCTCCCCCCCATGAGGTTCCAGGAGGGACCATCCCCTCGGGCTGGGGGGTCCGGGGGTGAAGCCCCGAAGGAAATTTTTGGGGTTGTTGTACGGGCCCATGGTTTTGGGTAACCTGTGGTATTTTCCCATTGTATCTCCCTTATAAAATAAAGACATTGTAATATGGCTAGGGTTGATGTATTAGGTTTTATGCATTGTAAAGATCTCTGAGATCGGGAGAGAGACTGTGAGACATTGAAGAGGAAGTGTAGCGGCTATGATGTAGGTTGTATCCCTTCACCTTGCTGGATGGTAATAATAATAAGGACTAGAAAATTTAGTGTGGACGTAGCCCAAGTTGGGGAGAACCACGATATATCTGTGCCTCTCTTGTAATGTGTGTGTGATTATATTTGCATTTCTGTTTATTGTTATTACTCTGTGATCATGTTTTTCTAACACACACAACTCTGGTTGTCGCAATATATACAAGTAGCATTCAGCTGGAGATCAAACAAATCAGACAGTAGCTTCCTAAGCCATACTGCCTCACAACTAGCCGAACAAGCTGCGACATACTCTGCTTTGGCTATACTCAGTGCCACACAGGACTGCTTCCTGCTAAACCAAGAGATCATATCGGATCCCATACTGAAGCAGCACCTCGAAGTGCTCTTCCGATCAATGGCACTACCTGCCCAATCCGAATCAACATAACCCTCCAAGTTAAACTTTTGATTCACCTCATACTTGAGCCCATAGTCAACTATACCCTTCAGGTACCTTAGAATATGCTTTGCAGCTATCAAGTGAACATGTCTCGGATTTGTCAAATACTTGCTCAAGGTGTTCACTGCAAAGCAAATATCTGGTCTTGTATTCGTCAGGTACATCAAGGACCCAATCATCTGACGATACATCATCACATGATCATCTTGATCATCATCACATCATCATCCTGATGCATATCATCTAGAGCAACACCCTGAAGCTCATCATCCATGATCATCCTGATCATACACTGCGTCCTCTTGATGCATACAAAGTATTTACCTAATACATATACAAATACATGATCCAATTGATCATATCAAGCATCCAACATGATGCATATACAAATACATGATCCAACTGATCATGTCCAGCATCCAACCTAGTGCATATACAAATACATGATCCAACTCATCATATCCAACATCCAACATTATGCATATACAAATACATGATCCAACTGATCATATCCAACATCCAACATGATGCATATACAAATACATGATCCAACTGATCATATCCAGCATCCAACATGATGCATATACAAAGCAGTAATTGGAGCATTGTCCTGATGCTCATCATACAATGCTGACATCCACAACCATGGGAATGATCCTCCTCTCACCATGCTTGGAATGGCTCCTGCAAATGTGTCCCATCACTTCTTCCTCGAAGTATCATCAATCTAAAGAACACCAAGCAAGAAAGCTATCTTGACATCCATCTGGTGTATCTTCCATTTCATCACTTGCTTTGTATTTCTCTATGCTGCCTTCTGTAGCATGCTTGATCTTATAGATCCACTTGGAAGTCACAACAGACTTACCTTCAGGTCTTAGGACCACATCCCAAACATCATTCTTCATGATCGACGGATCATGGCATTCTTCCCGGATCCTGGGAACTTCAATATATTCAATATCTTCAATAGATAACTTTGTTGTTTGAACAAATGTTGTAGTCCTTCTTTTGTAGGTGCTCGTATACGATCTTTCCTACAAAACAAGTTAAATTGTATGATTAGAAACATCTCATAGTTTTTAGAACAAATTCTTACACAAAGAAATATGTCATACAGTCATGCAACTATTTTAGCCAATGCTTTCAATACAACATTTATCCATATCCCGTAACTTTCTAGATGCCTTCGAATCTCTACCAGAACATTGTTAAGAGTGTGCACAACTCCCAACATGTCAGCAAAGAGGTTTCATTCTAGATAAGTAGCAATGGAATGTTGTACAATTCCATAGGCCACTTACCCATCACATGCATATTAGTAGTATATTGTTCATTAATGCAATTATTCTAATATGCATAATACACACCCTAAGTCTAGGAACATAAGCATATATATCATTGAACAATATTATTTAAACAAACAAATATGCAATAAATGACAATTCAAATACTTATCTTTGTTTGGTTTGTAGGGTGGACTCCCTCTCAATATTTGCTTCCTTGCAGGAACTACTGGAGTGTGCTCCCTCTTGATCTTTGCTTCCTGGATTACCTGTCCTTGAACTAATATCCATCCTTGATCACTTATGCATACTTACTAGTATCATCATTGTGTTATCCTTGAGGTCTCATACATACATTCATTAGTGTAATCTCAATACTATCAAAAACATTATGATTCTAAGTAATCTTACACATGTATGGTCAAGATCATTTCATACACAGATAATAAACATTAGTATTCAAGGTTTCAGGGAATACTTCTTTTACTCATGCATATTCTTTATTTGACCAAAAGACTTTTTTGGTTAGTCATATCATCAATCAATGTAAGAGACATAATATGCATAAACCGTTGATTACTTACATTTCTAACTTCATGAATAATTATTATCAACCATAAAACAATATAAAATCCTAACACAAGGTAGGATTCTAACTTGATATAGGAAAAACATACCTAGTTATCATATTTGCTAGTTATGTCTGGCAATGTCTTCTTGTTCTCTTCAATGACTTGTGCTAGTAACCTGCATATCTCATAGGTTAAGCATTGTAGAACCAAAGTATACAAACCTTGTAAGTAGAGCTTCTATGTGATCCATGAAAATGGATAAATCTTTGTCTTCATGTCACCATGGTCATATGTTCTTGAACTAGAACATGATTTGTCTTTCTTGATGTACCTTTCATGTTAGCGAACAACATCAACCTCATACAACACCACAAAGCATTAGTACAATCATAAGTGTCAAAACCCTAATCAATGAATATTTGCATTCATAATTTTATTAAGGTGATACGACAAGTGTAAAGTTAATCAAGATTGTACTAACCTTAATGAAGACAAACATACCATAAACGTAATCATGAACAGATCTCGAAACATACATGGATAAGTCATACCTGTGGAGATTGCTTGTAATATTCTTATGTAAGGCTTTAGCCTCATCTCCCTCTCAAACTGGAACTTCTTCACTTATGCAGGTGACCAATCCATTCTCTTCTAGGATTAACCCAATACACTTGATTTGTAGAAACTGGATTTGGAGCTGGATTAGGGTTTGTCAGGGAAACCCTAAAAATTCAAACTTTGAATTTCAAACTTCTGAAAGGATAGAAAGATGCGCCTTGATGAGTTGATCAACTTGGTATACTCAGAATTTGAAAACTGCAAAGTTCACCCCTCAAATTTGCTTTTCAATCTTTCGGATTCATTAGAGAGGACCCTGAATTAGGGTTTGAGTTTACCAAAGCTTCACCCAACCAAATAGTTTGATCCAAAGCTCTAAAATTTGATTTTTCCAAGGAGTTTCCAGCTATGGTCATAGATTTCAAAAATTTCCATTTTTGGAGAAGCCCTAAATTTTCACCTTTCCAATCAAAGTCCCAAACTAGGGTTTGATCAAGCCCAGCCTTCTGCCTAACCAAAAAAATCGATCTTGATCTCTAAATTTCGATTTTGATGAGGAGCATCCATCCGTGTTCTCTGATACAAAAATTCCAACATTCTCCGAAACCCTAAATTCCCGGAGCCATGAATGAAGATGCTCAAAATCCAATTATGTTTTGATAGAAATATGTACCTGATTATTTCTTGTGTAACTCCTAAATTTCAGATCTACAGGGTCTAAAAATTCTTCCTTTGGTAGCTTGACGTGTTATCTTTCCAACCCCATAGGTATGACCTCAAATGGATTCTCTGAGAGAGATTTATACCAAGTGTCGCAACGTGACCTTTTTATGGGATAAAATAGGAGAGCGAACTTGGACGGAGTGCCACGTGTCACTGGTTCAATTTAGGCCTATGAAAACCTTACCTGAGAAACTAAAGTCCGTTCCCTACCTGTTTCGTTTTACAAAATTTCATTTGGAGCTTCCTATCCCAAGTTGTGACCTTTTTTCCTAGGTCACCTGTTTATGACTGAGATCTGGAAGAGGCAAAAACCCTAGATTGTACATATCATAAAACACAAAGTACAACGAATTAGAAGTTTTGCTTCGGAAAAAAGGTACATTGGGATCTTATCTTCGACCTGTAAAAGATTCAGACTCTGAAACTTCTCCAAAATGGATTTATAGGGAAAGTACTATGATGACTGGGTTTTGCTATATCAAGCCCTAGCTTTGTAAGTGCAACAAGTGTCATAAATGCCATACCATGCCTTCTTTCAAACTAGCTCTGATCCCATGTTAGTTTTTCAAAATGTACTTCAATCTGATCTAGGATCTTAACTAAGAGAACAACATGTACAACATATCTACAGCATATCAATCATGGACATAACCATGCAAGCATACAAGAGACAATAGACACATAGAGTCTCACTTGGGAAAACCATAAAGGTGAAAAACCCCACAACTTCCTCAGAGATAGATAGAGAAATGATACAACCCAAACATAAGAGATAGTCTTCTCATAGCAGCAGCTTCTCCTCATCCAGAAGTGCGCCACTCTCCAATGAGAGTATGAGTGAGTAAGTGAATGATCAAATAGAGTGCCTCCCGCACTCTATTTATACTTGACTTGACTTGCCTAATAGCCTTTACTAGGCTAGCCTTAACTTAACCACAGAACATAATGCTGATTGGGCCGACCCCCAATAGGGTGGTCTAATAACCCTTTTAACCCACATGACTTATGCAGGGCCGAACCCAACAAGGTGGTCTAATAACCCATCAAGTATAAGTTACGACACTTACAATATAAATGACGACACTTCCGTATAGAGGAATAATAACATCTCTATAGGAATACAAACACTTCCGTATAGAGGAATAATAACATCTCTATAGGAATACAAACACTTCCGTATAGAGGAATAATAACATCTCTATAGGAATACAAACACTTCCATATAGAGGAATAATAACATCTCTATAGGAATACAATATACATAGGTGAAATACATTCCAAAGTTACAATTACATCATCACGTATAAGTTAGTTGCGCTGCCCTATCTGTTGAACCCTACCTGAACCGCGTAGTCCTTGGATGCATTGGTTGTGCAAGCATCCTAGCTTGTAGAAGTGTTGACCATGATGAAGGCTATCATCACGCAGTCTTCATCCCGCAGCACAAGCCCGTAGCGCGCTCCCCCATACCTCCACCTCGGGTGAGACGTCAGTCTGTTCGCAGGCTATTGCTGAAAGGCCCTATGAAAAGGGTTTTTTTTGGTTCCTTGAAACCATGAAGAACCTATGTCTACATTGGAAACCTCTAGAACAACATATAAGCCAACAAATGGTTCTGTTGCTGCTACAATAATCCGTGATGACTTGAATTCGTGATGTGTGACAAAGAAGAAGCTTCATTGGGTATTGACATTTGGAATCCAAACAAGAAAGAAATTTGGGCTTGGTGTGACAAGACAAAAAGAGATTTCGCAAGGAAAGAAAATAGACACCCACATCTATCTGACATTGAGTGGTTGAACAAGTACCTATGGAAAGACGTTCACGAAATATTTTGGGCATCTTTTGGAAACGAGCTACACGAGTGGTTTTCCAGGCTTGCAGAGCGCAAAAACTGTACCCCACGAGACGTATCGACCAAGTGGACACCAGAGCTTATTGAAAGGCTCAAAGCAGTAGATAGTCCATTCAAGAGAGCAGTCGACTTCTGGGTTGACAGTACACTACAAAGCTTCATGATGGAGTTCGCTGTGGACATGCTAAAGTCCTACAGCGTAGCTGAAAGAGAGTTTTTTAAGGGATTCATAAGTAAGTATCTAAACAACCTCAGTTTATACATTAAAATGTTTTTAGCCGAGAAAGGCGTTTTTTAGAATGCAGTGAAGTTTTTGAATCTGTAATGGTCAATAGCATTTTTAGTGAGTTTGACGAGGAAACACATAATCTAAGAAGTGGGAAAAGATATAAATATACGCCTAAGAAAAAATACAGTGGACATGGACTCCATGTAGACATTGATTCACAAGCCGAACCTGATATCCAAACCGCACCTCTATCTTCCACCTATCATCCTATTACTCCACAGAATCCACTGGTTGTGAACACCATGCCTTCCATCGCACAGAACCCCCCTATCACGAATATCCCTATCATTCAAACCGTTCCGTGCAATACTACCTTTATTTTTCCACTCGGCAACTTGTGCAGAACCCTCCACCACCTAGAAGAAGCATGACTAAAGATATTAAGCTGTTGATATTCAAAGGAACGGGTCTAGAAGACCCTGATCAACATTGGTTTTTATGTGAAGCCGTATGGAATGTTAAACAAGTCCAGGATGATGCTGTGAAGCGAGCACAACTCATTACCACCTTTAGAGACAGAGCCTTGCATTGGTTCATGAAATACTTGTAGGGTCATAATAGAACCCTGGTAGAAATCAAGGCTGCACTCTTAGCAGAATTTAAGAAGCCGAAGTCAGAATCACAGTGTATAACAGAGTTAAAAGAGATCAAGTAGAAACCTAATGAGAGATTATGGGAATTTGACCATAAATTTAAGACACTGTTGGACCAAGCAAGCTTCGTTATAGCACCGCAACAGCACTAGGAAGGGTTTATAGCCACGTTGTTGCCCCATATCAGACTTTCGTTGATGCAGTAGAAATTGGCTTCGTAGGCAAAAGCCTTGGAGCTCGCGATGAAGTTAGAAGCTTCACCTATTGGAGAAACTAGCACTTGGATGTCGCAGATTCAGACCCAGTTAGCTACCCTAACACTACAGCTACAGGATATCAAGAAAGGAAAACAAGAGAAACAAGAAGTCTGGTGTACAGGTTGTAAGGGAGAAGGACACACTAAGGATCATTATCCTTTATTTCAAGAATTCCTTAACATGGGTTCACCAAACCCATTAAATCATAACCAAGGGCCATGGTGTGAAATTTGCAGAACTAGAGGACACCAGCTAGAGGACTGCTACTTAATACAAAAATATGTAACACCTAAAAACCTATATTGCAATTTCTGTAAGTCAGCTGGGCATGATGAGTCCAATTGCCGCGCATATGAGCTTATGTTGGAAAGGAAGAAAGATATCGAGCATATGCATGGAGGAGTATACAGAGTCCAAGAAGAGACTCCGTAGAAACAAGATAATGCACAGCATGTTCAGGGAGCATACAGAGGCCACGGAGGATACCGCGGGAGAGGAAGGAATAATGGCCTAGCACAAGGATGAGGCTGAGGTCAAGTAATCTGTTATAACTATGGCCAGGAAGGTCATGTATCTAGAGATTGTACCAACCCATCCACTACATGTAATTATTGTAAATAGTTCGATCGTGTTATTGAAGACTACCCAGTGTTAGAGGCAGAAATGCAGAAACAGAAGTGGCAAGATGTGCCAAACCCAAACATTCAGTTGATCGCAGCAGAGAAGAGACTTTCAGATCCAAGTATCAATGTAGTGACGTGAAGTGGCGCTTCGCCATGGAGAGATAGAGGAGTAGAAGCTTCGACTTATGGATACTTTAATACTAAGAAGACTCATCTTGAAACAATATCGATAAGAAAAACTACTGGGAAAGCACCTGCTTTTGACTTGGAGAAAAACAGAGAAGTCTTCGAAGAAGCACATTATATCTTCAAAGAGTCAGCACTGAGGTCGGCAAGAATCCTATTGCACAGTGAAATACCGCATATAGAAGATATTCAGGCTGCTTATGAGAAAACAAGCACCGCAACATAGACAGGCACCTCTGTTGCATAGTTCCTAAGGAGTTGCATGAAGTTTCTGAAGAGCGTAGATGCTATAGCAGAGTTGAAAAAAATATTAAACCAGTATAAGCAACAGAGCGAAATGGAGACTACCGATAGTGCATTTCACCAGATCAAGAAACAAAAAAGATCAGGTCGATAAATGAGGCTCTGTGCATAGATAGGAGACTATGAAATGGATGAGATCATCCTTGATCTGGGATTTGAAGTGAATGTCTTAACTAAATAGACATGGCAGTAGATGGGGAGACCAAAGTTGTTATGGTCACCTATCCAGTTGAGAATGGCGAACCAGGATAAATTCATACCCTTTGGAAGGTTAGCCAACGTTATTGTTGACATTGATGGACTGCAAAGTCACGCAGACTTCGAGGTTATCGAGATTGTGGATGATAGCAAGCCTTACCCTGCACTATTGGGGATTGACTGGGCTGTGGATAACCTCGCCATCATAAACTTGAAAACAAAGAAGATGATCTTCAAAGGAAAGCATGTCAGGGTCATCACACCATTGGACCCTTCAGACGGAGACAGATACAGCGAGCCGATTCAGGAAGAATGTAGAGCTCAAGACTTGGACCCCCTTTACAAGATGACTGTGAACTAGGAAGACTATATTAATCCTAATTTGGATGGAACACTCAGCTGGAGATGCGACAAGTCTTGCATCTCAGACTCTGACACAGGATTGGTGAACTGGAAAAGTCATATGCACGAAGTATCTACAAGGAGATGTGCACAAGTTACAAAGTCACTATGTTGGATTGGAAAGGAGGTAAGCCCAATTCCCACCTATGATGGTTTATCTGATGTTTATTCTTTTATCAAAAAATATACCATAGCAATTGCAGAAGAACATCACTTACCAGCACTAGACATGGCACTGCGCGAGACACCTGCCAAATGGTGGGTTGCGCATAAGCAGACATTGACCACATGGGATCATTGCAGAATCAAGATGTAGATCAGGTTTGATGAAAAGGTTACACTACCATTTGAAAAATACAATGGACAGATAGATCCAAGGGAGCATGTTGAAATTTGTTCACAAGCATGGGAGGAGACACCACAGACAGAATGGGTGCATCTGTTTGTGCATACATTGGAGAAATAAATTCCAAAGAAATGGTACCTAGATATGGAGTTGTGCAGGGAAACTACAGATTGGCCTACCCTGACTGTGAACTTCTAGAAGAGCTTCCATTTTGAAGATGAGAGTCCTACCATAAATGATGCTTTGCAGATTATTAAGGAAAGAATATTCAGACCAGAATGTCCACATAGAAACATGACATTAGAGGAGTTCTTTGGAGCTGACAGCGTACCTACAATCCTATAGCCAGAATGGAAGGAACATGTAGAGCATGCCATGGAATGTTATAACCTAGCTGAAGAGGTTGAAGATAAAGAAGGAAATGATGAGGAGGATCAACGCAACATAAACATACCTGAGTCAGAAGGTGCACACAACATAGAGAGACCTCCACTGGAAATTCTAAACATGAGTGGACCTGTGAAAATGAGGAAAGTGAAAATTGGCACTAGTGAAGAGCCGAAGTTCGCCTATTGGAGACTACTAGGATGATGAGACTGTTGCGGAGATCGCAGACCTCTTACATGAATATCAGGATTTATTCCCAACAAAGTTTACAGAGATGAAAGGTATTATGAGCGATTTAGAGGTTATGAAGATACCTCTTAAGCCAGGTGTGAAGCCTGTTAAGCAGAGGCCCTATAGACTGAATTCACGATATAAAGAATGAGTTAAGGAAGAACTCGATAAAATGCTTGACATAGGGATCATCGAGTCAGTTGAAGAGTCAGAATGGATAAGCCATATGGTTTTGCAAGACAAGAAGACGAAAGGCGAGATCAAGATCTGCATTAATCTCAGAAAATTGAATGATGCTTCGATGCATGACCCATTTCCTACTCCCTTTATTGATGAGGTGCTCGATAACGTTGGAGGAAATGAGGCATATTCCTTTACTGATGGATTTTCAGGATATCATCAAATAAGAATTGATCCCGTAGATAGACATAAGACCACTTTTTCCACTAAATGGGGGTCGTTCTAGTACACAATGATGCCATTTGGTCTGAAGAACGCACCTGCCATCTTTTCCAGAGTCATGGTCGTAGAATTTAAGGATTTCATGCATAAGTTTTTAAAAGCTTATTTTGATGATTGGACAGTATTTGGGTTGTTGAAAGACCATTGCGCAAACCTCAGATTGATGCTAGAAAAGTGCAGACAACATCAAATGTCATTAATCCTGAAGAAGTGTATTTTTTGTGTACCCTATGGAATTATGTTGGGTCAAATCGTATGCAAACAAGGCTTGATGGTTGACCTTGCGAAGATCGCAATTATTGTAAACTTTCCAACACCAAATTTAGTAAAGTAGTTGCGCAATACATTGGGGAATACAGGTTACTACAGGATGTTTATAAAGGGTTATGCGCAGATAACCGCGGACATGGAGAAGCTATTAAAGAAAGATGTGTCGTTCATTTGGAACCCAGAGTGTGAACAAGGATTTGACACATTAAAAGAGAAAATAGTAACCGCATCGATCCTAGTTTTTCCAGACTGGGAGAAGCCATTTCATGTCCTTGTTGATGCCTCGTGTATAACATTGGGTGTTGTTTTAACACAACCAGGAGAGGGAGGCATTGACCATCCCATTGCATTTTCGAGTAGGAAGCTCTCATCTTCAGAAAAGAATTATACCACCACTGAGAGAGAAGGCCTTGTTATGGTCTACGCACAGCAGAAGTTCAGGCACTATTTGCTTGGTGCGCAATTATCTATGTTCACTGACCATTATGCTTTGAAATACCTAGTCAACAAGCCAATGTTAGGGTGGCAAATTTGCAGATGGTTATTACTTTTTCACGAGTATGAATTTGAAATAGTGGTTAAGCCTGGCAGATTGAAATTGGGACCTGATCATCTGTCAAGAATCGAGTTAGGAGAAGAGCCTACGAACCTTGAAGACAATCTGCCTGATGCGCAATTGTTTTCTATTCAAGTTGTTGATGATTACTATAAGGATATCATAGACTTTTTGACTACTGGGTTGGCACCCATAGAGTTCACTACGGAGCAAAAGAAGCAGTTGGTAGTGTGAATTTTGTAAATGGCCATGGTGAGGAGCTCAAGGCCAAGGCCCCACCAGTGGTACTTAGGAGTATTGTTATGTCTTGTTCTAAATGTTACTAAAAACATAACACTACTTAAATAAAGTAACTAAACCCTCTTGGGAAGAGAGAGAAGCTGTCTTAACCAACAAAGACAATGCTAAACCCTACCATGGGTGACGGAATCCCTTATCCAACGTTTTATTGCCGAAAGGTAGTAAAGAACCCTTAAGACCTAATGGTCACCACTATGATAATTATTATGTCCTAAGTAATCTATGATCCACCAGGAGAATATATAGATTGCTAGGAAGCCATGTGATGATAGAACATCATCACTAGTGTCTTGGGCATTTAAAGAAACTTAAACTGTCCATTTTAATAATTTAAGCCTTTCAAAGTCCTCCTTAATCGAGGGCGTTAGCTATGAGCCACAAGATTTTAGATAACATCTATGACCCATTTTAGGATAAATTAATATATATATAAATTTATCAAATTTATTAATTATTATAAAATGTGGCATTAAGTGCCAAAGAATTTCCTTCAAAATTTCTATGAAAAAACTAAATTTTTCTTATGATAAAGAAAGTTTTATAATCACCTTATTTAAGGGTAGAGGAAGATACATTTTACGGATAGTAGTATATAATTTTCCTATAAAACTTAGGAATGAACAAAGTATTAATATGATAACATAAAAACTAAGATATATTTTGTATAAATATAGACATGTATATGAAAACAAATCTTAATATAATTAAGGAGATATTCTATATGCAACTTTAGTGCACTCCCAAAAAGGAGTTAGATTATATATATATATATATATATATATATTTAAAAAAAAAAGAGTTCTAGTAATTTGTGACCTTAAAACATGATAGTAAGGTTGACGATTTTTTTCTATTAAGAATATCCTCGGAAATTTAAAACAAAGACGATATTTCATATCATGTCTACTAGGAAAAGGAATTTACCTTAGTCGTTATTTTATTGAAATTTTATACAAAAGAGGAAATTACATAAAAGTTGTATCAATTGAGGTTTTTTTTCAAAAGAAACGATAATATCGACATATGCCCAAACTAATGCTAAAAACATTAACGTTTAAAAATATATTTTTGTTTGAAGTTGTCATTCGGTTAAAATTCCTTGAAAGGGGGGCCATCGATGAAATATAATGATTATCACAGGTCGCATAACATAATGAAGTTCATTTTCCTATCTTGTATTCCATTACACCTACGAAAAGTGGATCACGATATCTTTTATTAAGAGTGCAGCGATTAGCCACGGCATTGAAGGGAGCAGAGTTGCAACTTGACCACTTGTCACCGTGAGTTGTCCCTTTAAGGGAGCAACTAACCTTGTAGACTAGCATCTGTCGCCCGGGAAGAAAGCCCGCGTTTATACATGGGTAGCTAAGTTTTAGTGGTGTAGCTTTTGGCGGGAATTGTCTTCCTAGTGGAGTATACATCTCCTTCGGACCGCCACGTGTTAGACGTAAGTAGTTAGGTCGGCCAGGAAGTCTTTCCACTGAGTGGAGGAAGAGACCGTGAGCTCCACTAAGGAGCTACTCTCGGATCAGCGAGATTTCGTGGCCAAAAAGAGAATGCTAAGTGTATCTTCCAGTCTTAGACATATTTTTTTTATGTAATCTATTTTTTATGTAATCTATTTTTTTATGTAATCTATTTTTTTTTATGTAATCTATTTTTTTATGTAATATTTTTTTTTATGTAATCTATTTTTTTTATGTAATGTATCTTCCAAAAAGATAGCTTGATAAAGCTCTCTATGAGAGTAGCTAGGGGAAAAGCCACGGAGGTGGATTGCAACGACATGGTTGCTATATGTAAACTTCTTCCTTTTTTTGAAATATTAATACAAAAGAACCCTTTGTGAACGTAGCCCAAGGAGTGGGTGAACCACGTTAAAAATGGTCTTTCCCTATGATGTTATTCCCCCTATGTATTCTCATTGTGCTTATTTAGTTTGGTTACTTTGTATTTGTGTTTGTCATTTATTATAACTATGATGACCTTTTTCTTCATATAAACATATGTGTTAACAATTGATTTTCCTTGTTTTTTTCCCGTACTTCTTTATCTGTTGAAAGGATTTAGAATTTGTGACGATTATGTAAACACATCTAAATATGGGAAATGGTTGAAATTTCTAATTAGTCATGCATTGTATTAGCTTTAGGTTTGCACATGTTGTACAGCCTAAATGATTGTATGAATCAATTATTGAATAACGTTGTTATTAGTATAGTAATAGATTGTTCTCTTATTCACATAAATATCCAAAGGATGAAAGAGGTTGCGTAAAGTAGGCTGTAATACACATTTCAAATGTAGAGTTATAGATTTAGCTGAATGTCATTACGGCATGTAATATTGATGAATGTATATTTAAGTGTTATGATATTTCTTTGTCATTTAGACAATTAGATCATTAATGATAATTTATGAGATGTTTAATAATCGATTTTAATTATAAAGTAGATTTAAATACTGAAACATTACACTTCCGCATAGCATGTAGTGGGTGATTTGATCGTTTAGAGAAATTTTAATTTTTTACGAAATTTGGGGTTGTGACAGCGTCCAACAACAATAATACAAACTATGGATCAACAAATCCTACGGGACGACTTACAAAGCATATACGTCGAACAAAAATATACTAACAAAGTAAATAAAAGGGTTAACATGGGTTCCTAACAAAGATTTTGTTCACATATCCTCAAGTGATGTGTAAATTGTTACCTTCTTATAATTTCAGTAGTTGCATATGTGATACTTAATTGTATCTTTTATATTTCGTGAGTCCTCCATTTTCAGAATATGTTCTTTCTTTAAGATAATGTTTCTCCCTGAGCTTAATATGATTTTCTGTACTATGTTCATTTGTAGTTTGCATGTGTTGTATGTGTGATTCCATTTGATAAGTTCTTTCATCATTATTTCTATGTACGAGTTTGTTTTTTTCCTTGGAAATTGATTAGATTAGAAAGAGTAATCTGCTTTCTATCAAGGTGTGGTTTATTTCAATTTGATGAGTGATTACTTTCAATAAGTCATTTCCATAGTCCACTAAAGGAATATCATTGAAGGTTCAATCTTATAACATTTAGTAAATCTTGCAATCTGATAACTAATTCCATAGTGTTAAAATCCAATTGTTGATAGCATAACATGGATTAGGCTTTAATCCTACATTTCAAGTGATTGCATCTCAAAGTTTATGAAGACCCGATCAATAATTTACTATCAAGGATTTATGCATATAAATAAACTGACACATATTGCATTTCGCAATGCACAAATTTCAAACTAGACGGATGTTAGATCATAATGATAATATCCATATAAATACATAGATCAATAGATCATAGATGTCCCTCACTATAAGCAATCCATATTAACAATTCTAATAAATATAGCATTCCTAAAATCAAAGCAATGCAACGAACATCGATTACTAAATTCAAACATTAAAATATTAGATACCAATATATAGTCAAAATAGAGTTTTGACTATTTAACTGTGGTGATTCTATCTGATAAGGTAAATATGGTAACTGAATCAAATTAGGGTTTGCACTATTTAACTAAATCATATCATACAAAATTTCTAGAATAGATGGATCAACCATGGTGTTTTTGGATCCAACAATGACTTGATGAATATAGCATAGATGTCATTCTACTCAGCTAACTATGGTGATTTTATCTACTCAACTAAATGTGGTAACTTAATCAAATTAGGTTTTTGACTATTTAATTGAATGATATCATACAAAATGTAATATCACTGTTATCAATGCATCTTAACAATACTATTAGATCACATTGCATTTCCCAAATTATACACATGTTTCAAATTAGATGGATGTTAGTTCATAACAAAAATGTCCATTTATAGATTTTTTTTAATTTGTATAGGACAAAAATACCCAACGACAATTACTTCAAGTAAAATATTTCATGTACAAACTTTCATTACTAAATTACTACATGATAACATTATATGCCAATATATAGTCAAAATCACATTAGGGTTTTGACTATTTAATTGTGGTGATTCTATCTACTAGGATAACTATGGTAATTGATTAGACTAGGGTTTCCACTACTTAACTGTAGTGATTCTATCTACTCAGATAATTGTGGTAAATGAATCATATTAATGTTTCAACTATTTAAGTGTGGCGGTTTTGATTATTTAAACGAATGGTATGATACAAAATGTAATATAACTGAAATAAATGCATCTTAACATTCCTATTGAATCATATAGCATTTCCCAATGCATTAATTTCAAAGGAGAGAGATGTTAGATCATAATGTAAATCTCCATCTAAAGACTTAGATAAATATATCATAATGTCCCTCAATGTAAGCAATGCATCTTAATAATACTAAAATTTAGAGCATTTATGAAATCAAAGTAATGCAAGAATGATATGATAAAAATGTAATATCACTAAGAGAATTATATTGGAAATATAGAGAGAGAAGGGGGGGGAATATTTTCTTTTCATTCTTCCATTTGTTCAAGTGATCCATTCTCTATATGTTTTCTAATTCTTTGTCATGTTAACCTTCTTAGTCTTTCAATCTCGTCATAATGAGTATTTTCATTAGGTGGAGACATGATTATATTGAATACCCCATAACATAGAAGTAAACAGAAAAATAATGCACCATAGGAAGATATTTAAGAATCAAATTCTTCTAAGAATGCATCTGAACAATACTCTTTCACAACAATCCCAAACTCCAATCAATGCAAGAATGATGTCACACAAAATGCAAAATCACTGAAATCAATGCATCATTAACAACACTAAACAAAACAATCATGGAATTGAAGCAATGCAAGAATGTTGCCATACAAATTTTAACATCACTCAAAGCAATGCTTCTTAACAATACTTTTAAATCATAGATACCCTTTAATGTAAGCAATGCATATATCTCTCATTTACCTAATTATACCTAACATAGATTTTCATAAATCTATATTAACATGTATTATATAAATTTCTTTAATGATATAAGAAATACATTAATCATTCTTTATATATTAAATTCATTATCTATCTATCTATCTATCTATATATATATATATATATATATATATATATATATATATATATATAATTACATTCATTCATAATATAATGTATTCATATAAAAGAAATTTGCAATATATTAATATTATATACTAACATATATAAAATAAATTTGCAATACATTAATATTATATACTAACATATATAAAATAAATTTGCAATACATTAATATTATATACTAACATAGAAAACATTTGAAATATATTAAATTCACAGTATTAAACTAATTGCATTATGCACACGTGTGAGATCTCAAGCCCCTTCATGTAACACTTATGAGCTTTCTAGTTTTTGAAAAAAAAAGAGTTATTCTTTATAACATTTCTCACTCGCATATTAACATTTCACATAACGCTACCACTCTCTACTTCTCAATAGATAATGCTAGAATGTAGTGGCATAACCTCAAGGGATAACTAATTCTAAGTTCTGGTTATAAATTTCGTTGTTGGAAATTCCATATCAAAACTACCACTATCAACTTCTTCTACCCATATGTCGTGCCCTCTTGAATATCGTGAATCAACGAATTAATTAAGTTATGAATCAGTGGTAACAATCATGTATATATAAGAAAGTTGGCCTTGGATGAGCTAGAGGGTCACCTGTGTTGGGATGTAAAGCTTGATTTCGAGGATGGTTATGTTTCCTCGGTTTTTTCAGAACAATTGTGTAACACTAGGTAAGAACTCATTGTTGGAAATGGGTGGTTGGGTGTAAATATATAAGTTAGTAACAAATTATTCTTAGGAATGGATGGATTAATCCCATTGTATTATAATCCCACCGGATGGTTTATGGTTGTTTCGATACCATGAGATAAAATATATATAGGATTGCTGGTGTATTCCTCCTGTAACACTCAAAATTTATATTTTAGAAAGGACCTCGAGAAAACCTACTTTCTTGTGGATGTAGCCATATGTAGTGTTGTGAACCATGTTAATTTTTCTTTTGTATTTATGTGTGTTGTTTTTTCTTTTGTTTTATTTTGATTTATTTAACAACAATACATTTGTATGTGTATTAAATTCTAACAACTAGTATTAGATTAAATTTTTATGTGAGCACTTGCAAAATGGAAGAGACAGAAAAATGGAGAATCATTAAGGGCATAATTTTGGAACGTAGAAGTTGCATTTAGAATCCATTTTGATCCAAAGGACCATTCCATCATGTTGGAAGGTAAATAAAAAATGACAACTACAATTTCAGATGAAAATTGGGAAAAACTAGATAGAAAGTTAGTAGTCGAAATTAGGGCTTACTATAAAGTCTCAACTATAGTGTGGGCCATCTAGTTTCCTTGTTAATGTTTCATTGGATGCCGAGCTTTAACTTTGCTTGTTTATTTCTATTAATGCCAAGTTCGATTTGGATTATTCGAATCTTGTTGGTTAGGAAGTTATACAAGTCTCTAGGTGACCAAGTGCACAATCATTCTCTCTTTATCCAGCAATGTCTCAACTAGAAGATAGAAAAGGGATTGCATGATTGTCTATCAAAACTGTATGAGATTCCCTTTGCATCAAACATGGTATTTTTAATGAATAAATTGTTCAATTTAAAGATGTAGGAAAGTGGTATGATTTGAAATCACCTGAATGAGTTCAGTACCTTGATTAGTCAATTATTGTGAGTAAGCATGACACTCCAAGATGAGATTAAGGCTATCTTGTTGCTGTGGTCATTTCTTGATGGATGGGAAGGAGTTGTTATGGATATTAGAAACTTGTTAACCAACTCAAGTTCTAGATCTGGTAAGAAGGGAAGTGTGCTAAAATTTGATGATGTTGTTGGGGTTCTTCTCAGTGAGGACATGAAAAGGAAAATTCAAGGTACATAATCTAGATATGCTTTGGTATCTTGTAGTAGATGGAGGAAACAAGAACGATCGAATAATAATCGAATTGGAAAATCAAAATGTAGCAAAAGATAAAAATATAGAGGCAAAACTGGTAGTTGTTGGCATTGTGGTAAGGAAGGCCACTAGAAGAAAAAATGTTGGTTATTGAAAAAACAAATGTTGAAAACCAATCTATGGACAATGAGGAAATTACAACTTATGAAGAATATACGACTGCTCTTATCCTATGTATAAGAGATACCACTACAAAAGCTTGGGTACTTGACTCAAGAGCATCATTTCATGCAACATCTTGCAAAAATTGTTTCAAAAATTACCACGCTAGTAATCTTGGAAAACTTTATCTCGATATTGATGATCCTTGCAATATCATTGGAAAAGGATATGCTCTACTAAAGACAAAAAAAATGTGATACGTGTTTTTCAACTGAGAAGAAACTTGATCTATGCTAGGACGCTAGACGCTCTTGGATACAATGTTATATTTGGAGCAGGTGCATAGAAGGTAGCAAAAGGAGCTTTGGTGATTTATGAAGGATGAAAGTATGTTACATTGTATGTGCTAGAAGGCTAGATAGAAGTCGGAGCTACATTAGGAGTCGCAGATGGTGGAATAGAGATTTGGCATAAAATGCTCGAGCACATGAGCTAGAAGGATCTTGAGATCTTGCATAAGAAGAATCAGTTTCTAGGTCCAAAAGAAGTTGATATGGAGTTATGGGGTCATTGCATATATAGTAAAAAAAGAGGACAATATTCTCTACCAACGAACATATGAAGAAAACAAGACCATTGGATCTAGTGCATTAAGATGTATTTCTCCCTTCAAAGGTAGCATCTATTGGTAGATCTATTTATTTTTCTACATTTATGGATGATTGAACTCGGAAGGTTTGACTTTACATGATGAAAAAGAAGTCTGAATTTATTAGTATATTTAAAACCTTCAAGTCACTAGTACAAAAACGTAATTATTTTGGAGAGAGCAAACAACATGCTATCAAATATATCAAATATAGGACTAGGAAAAACAGTTATGGGAAGAGGTTGTAAATACAACAGTGTACTTGATCAATAGGGGACCATCTTCTCCGTTATATTTTGAAGTGCTAGAAGAGAAATGGTTGGGTAGGAATATTTCTTATCATCGTCTAAGAGTGTTTGGATGTGAAGTTTTTGTTGATGTTCCAAAAGAAAAAAGACAATGCTTGACATGAAATCTAAAAAGTGTATTTTCATTGGATATAGAGATGAAAAATATGGTTATTTTCTATGGGATCCAGTGTCCAAGCAAGTAATATGAAGTAAGGACATGATATTCAATGAAAGGATAATGCAGAATCTACAATAACAAAGTGCATCATACAAGGGGTATGTTCCATTAGAAGACATAACAAATGGAAGTGGTCTGCTGAAACAAAAGGTGGTTATGAATCATCCATAGCCATCAACGTAGTTTCATCCACAAATACAAACACATGCTCAACCCCGTAAACTAAATCATAATGAAGAGCGAGGTCACCCCAATAGTACTCCTAAGGAGGGTACACCATAGGAGCATATCCCTTAGGTTCGAAGGTCTATAAGAGAGAGTAGGCCTTCAACAAGGTATAAATATTTCTTTCAATACCTATTAATTTCTAATGAATATTAACCATCTACATTTGAAGAAGCATGTGTGGATAAATACAAAAACCAATGGATGGAGGCCGTGAGAGATGAGCTAAAATATTTGATGGGAAATCATACATGGGATTTAGTTCCTCTTCCATCCAAGAGGAAATAATTACAAAAAAAATGATTGTATAGGTTTAAGGAAGAAGTAGGTGGGAAGAGGTGATACAAGGCTAGATTGGTGGTCAAAGGTTATGCTCATAACAAAGGCATTGATTTCACAACGATTTTTTCACTTCTTGTAAAAATGGCTTCTATGATAGTATTTTTGGGTTTAGTAGTTGTTCATGATATAGAGTTGGAGCATCTTGATGTCAATAAAAATTTTCTACATGGTGGTTTGGAGGAAGAGTTGTACATGAATAAACCAGAAGGATTTGAGGAGAAAGGTAAAGAGGACCTCATGTGCATATTAAATCGGAGTTTGTATGGGATGACACAGGCTCCAAGGAAATGGTACTTAAAATTTGATTAATTTATGATTGAACAATATTTCTCTAAATATGAATCTAACCATTGTGTCTTTTATAAGTCTTTTGATAATGATGACTTTGTACTGTTGTTATTATATGTTGATGATATGCCATTTGCATGATCTATCAAGACTAAAATTAACAAGTTGAAACAACAATTGGCTATGATGTTCTCAATGATATATTTGTCCGTTGTAAAGCAAATCCTTGGAATGGAAATTATCAAAGAGGGGAATAATAGAGAATTAAAACTGTCACAGGAAAAAATTATTAGAAAGGTATTGAATAGATTTAACATGAAGGATGCTAAGCCAGTGAGTACACCTTTAGCAAATAATTTCAAATTATCTTCCTAGATGTGTCCCAAGAAACTTGAAGAAAAATATTACATGGAAAGAGTACCTTATTCTTCCACACTTGGGATCCATATGTATGCGATGGTATGTACAAGACCATACATTTCCCAACTAGTGGGAGTGGTCAGTAGATACATGAGTAATCCAGAAAAATTCATTGGTAGGAAATGAAATGGATTCTCATATATCTAAAAGGGACATCACATCATGTATTGAAGTTCATAGGAGAAGATGCATAATTCACTACAAGAAAAAAGGTCATTGGTGAGGGTCATGCATGTGACGAACCTTTAAGGTTCATCACCAATGTCGCATATGATGACGACCCTTAAAACATCGTCTTTATAAGTGAATTTTGAGATGGTCCTTTAAGGTTCGTCACCAAATCCCTTTTCAGTGACACTTTTGGTGAGGGTTGTTAAAGGCCCATTATTGATTCTCTCTTTGGTGACACTTCTAGTGACAATCTTTTATTATCCCTCACCAATACTCTTTTATGTTACTTTTGGTGACTGTAGAAAACTTTTTGCCACCAATGATAATTCTAATGGGTTTTTGGTGACACTATGTGACCGTTGCTATATTTTTTGACAAAAGATAGTGGTTTAAGACTAACACTTTTATGGATTCTTTGTAATTAATATGTTTCCAAGGTCATGATGGTCACAGTACCCACTCATAAGATCTATAAGAAATATCTAGTCATTTTCCATAAGAAACCACTAGCAATTTATAACCATTCCAAAATGGATCTATAAGCAATCTCTATTTCTTTCTCATAAAAAAAATATATAAACCATAACCTAGTGACCTTGGACATTGGTTCATCTCTAGATTCCTTGCTAGAACCATGGAAATTATGTAGTTCTCTAGTTCAGTTCATCTCTATGGTTTATTTGCTTAATCTTTGACCCTCAATAGCCTATAAGTGGTAACTAGTCCTTCACTATCCAAGTGTGGCTCAACTAAAGTTCCCTTTTTCTATGGAAAAATCAATTTTAAAGTGCATTTTGTGAATCCATGGATTGGTTAAAACATATTTGTATTGGATATACGAGTTATGTATCCATCTTATCCCCTCCCCCATTTCCTAGGAATCCACTCTATATGCTAGGGATAAACTTCCTTTGGCCATTGAGTTCCATGAAATTAAGTTCCAAAAATTATTTACATAATTTATAACATGCCTCCAACATCCAATTATATTTTTGGAAGTTATCAAATACCAGTTAACCTTTCAGAGCTCACTTTTTGCATTGGTTACTGTGTAGATTGTTTCCCAATGTTGTGAAGTTATGTATGTGCATTATATTTACTTGCACAACATCTTTCATTGTGTGAGTTTTTGAGATTTATTGATGTGGCCTTTGATTGATTAAACGACAAGTTTCTACATTGTATTCGTGTTTTTTTCCTTGAAGAGATAATCTCGTGTTACAACTTTGTCACTCATTTTCCTTATTTTTGACTATTCCTCTTAGGGAACAGGGATTGGTGCCTAGATTGAAATAATGTGTAGTAATATTTTTTAGTTGTAAGGCCCTCACCTTTTTTCTTCACAATCCCATAGGCAATAAATCTCCATTTTATTGTTGAGGTCATTACTTAAGTGATGGCAGGTTAGGGCACTACACTATGTCATTTAAAAAGTGGGGGGTTGCTCATGATTCCTTGTTGTCCTTTTTATTTATTTGTTCAACCATTCTCTCCCTCTGTGATTCTACTTGGATTTCTTTGGTTCATAAGGGAGATGGAAAACATGACAAAAATATCCTGAGATTTTGAACCGAACCCCATTTTGATCCAACTCTAGTGCTATCCACCCACTTTTCTTGGTGAACAAAAATTGGTGCCAAATTGCAATATTGTAAGGATAGGCAGTATGAGGTTTTAGTTGGAAGGCCTTCACCTTTTTTCATTGCAATCCCACATGCCACAAGGACTCATTGTCTTGTTGAGTTCACAACTCAGCTTATGATGGGTTCTGAAGGCATTGCACTATGTCTTTTAAAAGCTGGAGGGTTTTTCATTATAGTCCAACCTAAGTGCTATCCACCCACTTTCCTTGGTGAACAAGAATTGGTACAAGATTATGAGGATAGGTGGTATCAGGTTTGACTTGGAATTTCCTCACATTTTTCTTTGCAAGCTCGTAGGGGAAAAGTATCCATTGTCTTATTGAGGTCACAACTCATGATATGGAAGGTTCCTAGGGAATTACATCAACATTTAAAAGGTGGAGTTTTTCTCATTGTTGTCCAACCTTAGCGTTATCCACCCACATTCCTTGGTGAATAGGGATTGGTGCCCAAATTATGAGGATGGGTGTTAATAGATTTGACTTGAAAGGACCTCACCCTAATTACCCCCAATTAACCACTAATTGCCCCTAAATGACCCCTACTTAACCACTAATTACCCCTAAATAATCCATACTTACCACTAATTAACCCTTGATAACCTCTAAATGACTCGACCTACTTTTTTCCAAGGAAAACCTCGTGGAGAATCCCAAGGGATGCTTCTAAACATTCATAGATGGCATATTCCCTAGTAAACCCATCGATGTAAACTAGTGTGCCTCAAACACTGGGATTCAAAATGGGCACATGTCACCATGAACCTAACTAAATTCCCAACATCATTGGAAACCAATGGTTTATCTAAGCCCTAATTAGGTTTAAATGGCCGCTACTTACCCATAATTGAACCATAATTACCATTATTTAACCCATAATTGACCCCTATTTACCACTAATTACCCCATAATTGACTTCTTATTAACCCCTCATTACCATTAATTACCCAATAATTCCCCTTAATTACTCATAATTGACCACAAATTACCCCTAAATGATCAATAATTGACCCTTAATTACCCTTGATTTACGAATAATTACCCATAAATAATCCCTAACTCTATGTAGGGCTCGAGTCCATCACATAGGCCTTACGAAGATATTTTTTGGCTTGAGAGTGGGATATGATGGCCATTTTGGGATGTATAACACCATGAATAGTTTTTTACAACTAGGCCATGGCTTGGGATTAACTTCTAGGGATTAAGTTCATATAGTTTCCTCTAGGTCCCATAGGTCATGTGTAGCACCCCAAACAACCACACATGCCCTACATAGGAAATATTTAGCATATGATGAGATATGTCCATAATTTTGAGAATCAACATACCAAGGATGGTTCTCAATGCCCGTGTCATGGTCTAGGGATAAAAGGAAAGTCCCTATGTCATAACATATATTTTAATGGGGCTCACATGCCATGTTTTGTTGATTAGGGCATCACACATGCCCATAATGAATATTAATCTTTGGCCTACAAGTTTGATATGGTGGTGATTCCAAGGTTTGAAAGAATTAATATGTTTCTTGGGGATAAGGTCAGCATAATTTGGTGCAAAAAACTAGGTTCCAAGTCCATGGAATCTATCTCTAAGCCTTACATTACATGTGTGAGGCCTCAAGCCACAACATAGGCCATGCATAGGAAATTTTTGGCCTGCGAGTAAGATGTGGTGTCACATTTGAAGGTTTAATACACCAAGGATGGTTCTCACAACCCAAGTCATGGTCTAGGGTGAAGATTTAGAATTTTAGTCCATAACTTGTGGGCTACAAGAAGGATATGGTGTCCATTTCAATATTTGGGATACCTCTTCCTCCTAGGTTAGGTTCCACTACTCCATCCTTACTTGACTCTTCAAGCATACCTATATCAAGGAAGAGACTAAGCATAATGGTAATGTGAATACCAAGTCATATTTATTCACAAACATCTATTCACATACCAAGTCATAGTTATCATAGTTATAGAAAGTGATAGTTATTCACACACAGTACCAGATAATCACAAACATCACATACATACATATTCACATACATACATGTACGTACATACATCATATACATACTCACATACATACATATATCCCATACTCACGTATTCACATGCATATATACATACACCAATACTCATACACCAGGTCAATGTTATTCACATACATCTTAGTGATGAAATGAAAGAAAGTATATGAAAGACAACGGTGAAATATTCCAAGTCATAGTTATATACCAAGTCGTACTCACATGTATCAAAGACAATGATAGGTATCAAAAGCATGTTCTAAAAGTCAAGGTGCTTAGATTTAATATTAATATTTTGTATATAAACAAAACATGCATGCATTCTTGAAGACATAAAATATATTTATGGAAGAGGAATACATGATTATTATCGAATACATCAATTCAAAAGTCATTTTCCCCTACACTATGCATCATTGTCACTATCTTATTATTCATGCTTATCTGTTTCAGAGATAAAACACAACCGTGATTTCAAATTCTAGTTCCACACCTCATTGGATTATACATTCTAAGAGGAAATTTCCATTGGACACAATTGGAAGAATTGGAAACAAACAATTGGTGGATTCATAATCATTGGCAGCCTTTGAAAGAAAACATTTGGTAAATTTTGGAAGCAAACAGTTCAAGGTAGGTCCAATATAAACTTTAATTTTTATTATTTGAAATTCTATTTATTATTGATGAATGAGGGTTTATATTCATTTAATTTTTTTTTGTAAATATTTCATTGTATTGATTGGAAATTACTTCCCAATGCCCAAACCCTCAAGTTACAAATCCTCAAAATCCAAATATAAACATGAATGCAAACCCTCAAGGAAATGCCCTACCAACAATTGACCAAAATGTTGAAATCTTGAAAGAGATATTGGAAATATAAGTACCTTGAGTGATATTCTAGGGATGGAGATCCACTTTGGCGCTCACTTGCTGAAACCATAGATGCCATTATCCATACCATTAGGTAGGAAAATGGGGTGGTGTATAACATAACTTATTATAGGGAGTGAATATGTCCCAAATACGAAAAATGGATTGGATCAAAATGCCATAAGAAAACTAAAACACCATATATTTGCTCTATTCAAAGACTCTCATATAGACAAAATCCCAAACATTGACAAAAATCATATTTTTATGGTGCATTTATCATCCATTTATTGAAAACTATATGGATAGGTGGTACATGTTTTTTTATGTTCCACCTCATAAAAATAGAGAAGCTCCATTATACTTTTTGATGAAAAAGTATGTTGAATTAGTTCTGGAAAACATGTTAATTATTTCCATCACTTAGGGTTCCATGGGGCTAGTTTGGGGATACCTCACAACCAATCTAATTCAAGGCACTGGGATGCAAATTTCCTAATCCCTCAACCTCATAGGCTCTTACCTATGGAATAATTCCATTTTATAGAGAAAATACTTCCAAAAACACAAGAATCATTGCTCCATTTCACACAGACCATGGTTTTCTATGCCTCACTTGTTAAGTATATTGATCAATCGAGACCAACATCTACTGGTGGGATAGGGACATCATCTCTCACTAGTCCAATACCATCATCTTGCGGTGGGGATATACCACCATCTAGAACTAGGGGTGGACCTTCATTTAGTAGTAGCAACATTTGTTATTCACATCCATGCACATCTTATAGTCATATTTGCCATGACCCTTCAAGATATAATTTTCATGGTGGTTTTTTCAACAAGGTAAGTAATTTTATTAATTTAAAATATTATTAATTAGCAGTACATCAATATCTATGTGTGTTAACATTGAAAGTATAACTAAGTATTAGTCCACCAACCATACATAGTTTTAGCTTATACTCCAAAGAAAAAGGTGGTTTCAATTTCCAGTTCCCTTATTAAGTGTATTTCCACTTGTAACCTTATCTAATACCACATAGTTTCTAGAGCTAGGTTTAGTTGAAAAATCCAGCTCTCGTGAATATCGATCAACAATTATTGTGAGTCTATATTTATCAGCTTGAAGGTCAATTCGATCACTGACTGATTGACAAAAAGTGGAGTCCATCACTAACTTATTAACTGGAACCCAGCATCGTGTCATTAGTAAATATGACCACTTGTTCCATCCATGATGCCACAAAAAGGAAAAAAAATGATAAAGGAGATCAAAGTGTCCAATCGATTACCAACAGGAAATCAAAGGAAATGAGGCCCAAAAATCAAATGTGAAACTGTAAATCTTAGATCGGAGCCGCAATTATCAAAATAAAACTACTGCAATGAAAATAGATAGATGATTCCCACTTTTTGACATGGTTGGTACATTTTACTCCAAATAGTAAAACTAGACTCCATGGTTGTTGAAGCAACCATCAGGGCATAAATCTCAAACGGAAATTTGGAGTTTCATATCTCCAAACACCAGTTTTTACTCCGAGATGCGCTCTACAGTCCAGTATGAGGGAGATATTGTAACGTGTGTCGAGTGTTTATCCAGTAACACAATAATAAAAATAAAATATTATAACATCGGTCATTAATAAAAATATAAGAAGTAAAAAAGATAAAGAAGTAACCCAGTATGAGGGAGATCTTGTAATATTTGTCGAGTGTTTGTCGAGTAACAAAATAATAACAAAATAAAAAAAATAAAAAAATATTGTAACATCAGCGAGTAATAAAAATATAAAAAGTAAAAAGGATAAAGAAATAACCCAGAATGAGGGAGATCTTGTAATGTTTGTAGAGTGTTTATCGAGTAACAAAATAATAAAAATAAAATATTGTAATGTCGGCCATTAATAAAAATGTAAGAAGAAAAAAATATTATAGTCAAGACATAAAAAACAGAAATATAAAAAATAAAATAAAGAAGTAAAAAATATATTATAGTACACATACGAAGTAGAAACAAAAGAAATAAATAAAAAATTACTATAGTTGACATAAAAAATAAAAAAATAGAAGGGATTTGAACATTAATAAAAAAACATCGTTGTATTGATTTCAACAATGCGTAAAACAAATATTAGAAATATAAGAAGTAAAAAAGATAAAAAATGACTGACATAATAAATAGAAATATGGTTGCATTGATTTCAACAATGTGTAAAACAAATATTAGAAATATAAGAAGTAGAAACATGGTTGCATTGATTTCAAAAATTTTCATTGTAGGCCACATAAGAAATAAAAAAAATAGAAGAGATTTGAACCTTAATAAAAAAACATGGTTGCATTGATTTCAACAATGCGTAAAACAAATATTAAAAATATAAGAAGTAAAAAAGATAAAGAATAGCTGACATAAAAAGTAAAAACATGGTTGCATTGATTTCAACAATGCATAAAACAAATATTACAAATATAAGAAGTAGAAACATGGTTGCATTGATTTAAAAAAAATTACTATATCCTACATAAGAAATATAAAAAATAGAATCGATTTGGACCTTAATAAAAAAATATGGTTGCATTGATTTCAACAATGCGTAAAACAAATATTAGAAATATAAGAAGTAAAAAAAAAAAATAGTTGACATAAAAAGTAGAAACATGGTTGCATTGATTTCAACAATGCGTAAAACAAATATTAGAAATATAAGAAGTAAAAAAGATAAAGAATAGCTGACATAAAAAATAGAAACATGGTTGCATTGATTTCAACAATGGGTAAAACAAATATTAGAAATAGAAGAAGTAGAAACATGGCTGCATTGATTTTAAAAAAAATTACTGTAGTGGACATAAGAAATAGAAAAAATAGAAGGGATTTGAACATTAATAAAAAAAATGGTTGCATTGATTTCAACCATGCGTAAAACAAATATTAGAAATATAAGAAATAAAAAAGAGAAAGAATAGATGACATAAAATGTAGAAACTTGGTTGCATTGATTTCAACAATGCGTAAAACAAATATTATAAATAGAAGAAGTAGAAACATGGTTGCATTGATTTTTAAAAAAATTTATATATCCAACATAGGAAATAGAAAAAATAGAAGGGATTTGACAATTAATATAAAAACATGGTTGCATTGATTTCAACAATGCATAAAACAAATATTAGAAATATAAGAAGTAAAAAAGAGAAATAATAGATGACATAAAAAGTAGAAACATGGTTGCATTGATTTCAACAATGCTTAAAACAAATATTAGAAATATAAGAAGTATAAACATGGTTGCATTGATTTTAAAAAAAATACTATAGTTGACATAAGAAATAAAAAAAATAGAAGAGATTTGAATTTTAATAAAAAAAATAGTTGCATTGATTTTAGCAATGCCTAAAACAAATATTAGAAATACAAGAAGTAAAAAAGAGAAAGAATAGCTAACATAAAAAGTAGAAATATGGTTGCATTGATTTCAACAATGCCTAACACAAATATTAGAAATATAAGAAGTAACAAAAGATAAAGAATAGCTGACATAAAAAGTAGAAACATAAGAATTAAAATAAAGAAGTAAAAAATATATTATAATAGCCATAAGAAGTAGAAACAAAAGAAGTAAAATAAATACTATAACCTACACAAGAAATAGAAAAAATAGAAGGGTTTTGAACCTTCAGCCCAATCATCTCACTACTTACTAATAGACAACAAACAAACAGTCTAAAAAAACACAAGATTCATATCGATTGATTGGTTGCATTGATTTCAACAAATATTTCTTTTTTTTTATTTACATCTGTAAATTGAATTCATCAATTTATTAAAAAATGATACAAAAACATATATTATAGCGTATATTAAAACTAGAAATATAAGAAGTAAAAAATATAAAGAAGTAAAAATATTATACTTGACATAAAAAGTAGAAATATAAGAAATAAAATAAAGAAGTAAAAAATATATTATAGTAGACATAAGAAGTCGAAATAAAAAAAAATTATTGTAGCTGACATAAGAAATAAAAAAAATTGAAGGGATTTGAACCTTAATAAAAAAACATGGTTGCATTGATTTCAACAATGCGTAAAAGGTAAAGAAGTAAAAAATATTATAGTTGACATAAAAAATAGGAATATAAGAAATATAATAAAGAAGTAAAGAATATATTATAGTAGACATAACAAATAGAAACAAAAGAAGTAAAAAAAAATATAACTGACATAAGAAATAGAAAAAATAGAAGAGATTTGAACCTTAAGTCCAATCATCTCATTATTTACCAATAGACAACAAACAAATGTTCTTAAAAAATACAAGATCTCTCTCAATGCATTGTTTTTATTTTTTACATGTATTCATTGAATTGAACAATTTAATAAAAAAACATTGTTGCATTGATTTCAACAATACATTGTTTAATAAACCACAAACAAATGTTCTTCAAAAACATAAGATGCATATTAATTTGATTATTTGCATTGATTTCAACAATGCATTTTTTTGTTATTTACATCTATAACTCCAAGCAAAAGGGGTTTTGAACATTGATCTCTATGTTACATAAGCCCAATAACCTACTGCTTACCAATACACCACATACAAATATTGTTAAATAACACAAAATGCATATTTATTTCATTCGTTGCATTGATTTTAACAATGGATATTTTGTTTTATTTTTTACATGTATCTATTCAATTTAATAAAAAAAAAAAAGAAATTGCATTGATTTCAACAATGCATTGTTTTACTTTTTATATTTCTAATATAAGAACTAAAAAATATATTATAGTAGACATAAGAAGTAGAAACAAAATAAATAAATAAAAGATTACTATAACCAACATAAAAAAATTAGAAGGGATTTAAACCTTAATAAAAAACATGGTTGCATTAACTTCAAAAAATGCCTAGAATAAATATTAGAAATATAAGAATTAAAAAAGATAAAGAATAACTGACATATAAAGTAAAAACATGGTTGCATTGATTTCAACAATGCAGAAAACAAATATTATAAATATAAGAAGTAGAAACATGGTTGCATTGATTTCAAAAACAATTACTATAACTGACATAAGAAATAGATAAAATAGAAAGGATTTGAAAATTAAGAAAAAAATATGGTTGCATTTATTTCAACAATGAGTAAAACAAATATTAGAAATATATGAACTAGAAACATGGTTTC
Organism: Larix kaempferi; assembly: GCA_027924585.1. Lineage (NCBI taxonomy): Eukaryota > Viridiplantae > Streptophyta > Pinopsida > Pinales > Pinaceae > Larix > Larix kaempferi. The sequence continues at coordinate 43,555,715 of BSBM01000372.1, read as the reverse complement.
ATTGATTTAAAAAAAAATTATTATAGTCGACATAAGAAATAGAAAAAATAGAAGATATTTGAGCCTTAATAAAAAAAATTTGTTGTGTTGATTTCAAGAACGCGTAAAACAAATATTAGAAATATAAGAAGTAAAAAAGAGAAAGAATAGCTGAAATAAAAAGTAGAAAGATGATTGCATTTATTTCAACAATGTAAAAAACAAATATTAAAAATGTAAGAAGTAAAAAAAATAAAGAATAGCTGACATAAAAATTAGAAACATAAGAAATAAAAGACATGAGTAAAAAATATATTAAAGTAGCCATAAGAAGTAGAAATAAAATAAGTAAAATAAATACTATAGCCAACGTAAGAAATAGAAGAAATATATTATAGCCTACATAAAAACTAGAAATATAAGAAGTAACAAAAATAAAGAAGTAAAAAACATTAATTACTATAGCGGACATAAGAAATAAAAAAAATAAAAGTGATTTGAACCATAATAAGAAAACATGGTTGCATTGATTTCAACAATGAGTAAAAGATAAAGAAGTAAAAAATATTATAGTTGACATAAAAAATAGAAGTATAAGAAATAAAATAAATAAGTAAAAAATATATTATAGTAAACATAAGACTTAGAAACAAAAGAAGTAAAAAACAATTATTATAATCGACATAAGAAATAGAAAAAATAGAAGGGATTTGAATCTTAAGTCCAATCATATGACTACTTACCAATAGACAACAAACAAATGTTCTTAAAAAACACAAGGTCTCCCTCAATGCATTGTTTTTTTTTTTCACATGTCTGCATTGAATTCAACAAGTTGATTAAAAAACATTGTTGCATTGATTTCAACAATACATTGTTTAATAAACCCCAAGCAAATGTTCTGACCTTGGTCTCTAGGTTAACACAAGCCCAATAACCTTAATTCTTACCAATAGACCACACAAAAATGTTGTTAAATAACACAAGATGCATATTTATTTGATTTGTTGCATTGATTTTAGTAATGCATTTTTTTTTTTTTACATGTATGTATTCAATTTATCAATTTAATAAAAAATAAAAAAATTTACATTGATTTCAACAATGCATTGTTTTTTGTTATTTACATTTATACATTGAATTTATCTATTTAATAGAAAAACTATTTGCAATGATTTCAACATATTAAATTTTTTTTTTTTTTTTTTTTTTTAGGATATATTGTGGATCCTCACGATAATATTGCAAATAATGAAGATATTGATGATCAAAAAATAAAAGTACGAAAAATGTATAGAAGAGAAAGAAAAAAAGAATCATGAGAACATATAGAAGAACGTAAAAAACATGACCGTGAACTAAAGAGATCATGAATAAGTGTTATTTGTGCAAAGAGATTCTCAAAAGCATGAATATGAGATAATTTTAGGATTATATAGGAATCAATATATAACTACCAATGAATATGACATACTTTGATACATGGAATGTGATAACAAGGAAAATTGGAACTCTAATTTTGTTGATATGGAAACTTCAAATCGTGCACTAGAGTTCTTATCTGAAAACCGACAATTGAATGTCATTGTTCATAATAATCGTACTCAAACTGATTCAATTAAAATCTTAGTGGAGAAGAAAATAAAATCATTTGAGATTATTCTTGAGCATTACATAGGTGGGAACAATGAACCACTACGAATGATTATCCAAGGAACTACAGGTACAAGAAAATTACTTGATTGGAGCTATTAGACAAACACTAGAAATTGATTATTTTTCGGATAAGTCACCATTACCTCTTTTGGCCCCAACGAGTGTTACAACGTTTAATATATCTACATCAACAGTGTAAATAAAAGGAAGGAGAAATATCAAAGTTGATCACATTGTAATATATTTGATCAAATCCCTTGAGGTGCAAACCTTTGCTTTCCTTCACTAAAAAAAGGTACAAACCTTTGCTTTAACAATTTACTCCATCCTTAATACTTATTACTTACATTATGATAATCCTCATAATTATATCTGTGTTTTCAACTTAACTTGTTCTTTACAATGTTGATCAAACTCTAGTTTTATGTCACCGCCCACCACTAGAACTAGCCTAGATCCAAACTGTAGGCTTCATCAAGCGCCGAGAGGGATAAAATCTCCCTAGGTGCAAACCTCTTGGGTATTGCACTCAAGAAAATTTTCAAGAAGAGGTTTGCACCTCAGAAGATTTGATCCCACTCAACGCTTGATAGAACCTAGTATTTGGATCTAGGGTGGTTATATTTCAATTAACTTTAGATAATATACTAATGCAATCGTAAATTGAAATTCAATATGAATTACTATTAGCTGTGGTGAACCTTAATTTAAAATAATATATATATATATATATATATATATATATATATATATATATATAACATGAATAATAACAATATATATATATATATATATATTAATTATTCATGTTATTGTGCCGAGAGGCACTCTACAGCCCAGTATGAGGGAGATGTTGTAATGTGTGTCCATGTAACGTTACACCAGTATGAGAGAGATGTTGTAACATGTCGACCATAAACAAAAAAATATACAAAGTAAAAAGTAATAGATATTATATCATATAGCCGACATAAAAACTAGAAATATAAGAAGTAAGAAAAAGAAGATGCATATATTGATTTGAATGGTTGCATTGATTTTAACAAATACATTGATTTACATTTGCAAATTGAATTCATAAATTTAATAAAAAAAAATTAAAAAAAAATATATTATAGCCTACATAAAAACTAGAAATATAAGAGGTAAAAAATATTATAACTCACATAAGAAATAGAAATATAAGAAATAAACTAAATAAGTAAAAAATATAGCATAGTAGGCATAGGAAGTAGAAACAAAAGAAGTAAAATAAATATTATAGCAGACATAAGAAATAGAAAAAATAGATTGGATTTGAATATTAATAAAAAAACATAAAACAATATTAGAAATATAAGACTTTACGCTTTTTTTTCTTGGAAAAAAAAAAATATATATATATATATAAGAAGTAAAAAAGATATGATTTCAACAATGAGTAAAAACAATATTAGAAATATAAGAAGTAAAAAAAATAAAGAATAGATGACATAAAAAGTAAAAACATAAGAAATAAAATAAAAAAGTAAATAATATGTTATAGTAGCCATAAGAAATAGAAACGAAAGAAGTAAAATAAATACTATAGCCGACATAAGAAATAGAAAAAATAGAATGGATTTGAACCTTAATAAAAAAACATGGTTGCATTGATTTCAACAATGCCTAAAACAAATATTAGAAATATAAGAAATAAAAAGATAAAGATAATAAATAGCTGACATAAAAAGTAGAAACATGGTTGCATTGATTTCAGCAATGCGAAAAAATAAATATTAGAAATATAAGAAGTCGAAACATAGTTGCATTGATTTCAAAAAAAATTACTATAACTCACACAAGAAATAAAAAAAATAGAAGGGATTTGAACCTTAAAAAAAAACATGGTTGCATTGATTTAAAAAAAAATTACTATAACCGACATAAGAAATAAAAAAAATAGAAGGGATTTGAACCTTAAAAAAAAACATGGTTGAATTGATTTAAACAATGCGTAAAACAAATATTAGAAATATAAGTAGTAACAAAAATATAGAATTGCTATGATAAAAATAGAAACATGGTTGTATTGATTTCAACAATGTGTAAAACAGATATTAGAACTATAAAAAGTAAAAAAGATAAATAATAACTAACATAAAAAGTATAAACATTAGAAATAAAAGAAAGAAGTAAAAAATATGTTATAGTAGCCATAAGAAGTAGAAACAAAAGAAGTAAAATAAATACTATAATTCATATAAGAAATAGAAAAAATAGAAGGTATTTGAACCTTAATAAAAAAACATAGTTGCATTGATTTCAACAATGCCTAAAACAAATATTAGAAATAGAAGAATAAAAAAGATAAAGAATAGCTAACATAAAAAGTAGAAACATGGTTGCATTGATTTTAGCAATGCGTAAAACAAATGTTAGAAATATAAGAAGTAAAAAAGATAAAGAATAGCTGACATAAAAAGTAGAAACATAAGAAATAAAAGAAATAAATAAAAAATATATTATAGTATCCATAAGAAGTAGAAACAAATAAAATAAAATAAATACTATAGTCGACATAAGAAATAAATAAAATAGAAAGGATTGAAACCTTAATAAAAAACATAGCTGCATTGATTTCAACAATGCGTAAAAAACATAAGATATAAGTTGATTTGATTCATTGCATTGATTTCAACAATGCATTGTGTTAACACCCAAATCGTACCCCTAGGTTGCGGGAAATGGCAAGTCGGGGTAACCACTAACCACTTTGGACTTATGCTACTGACCCAGCACAGTCTGAGAGGGCTCTCTCTTAAACTTATGAAAGGCTAGAAATAATCAGAGTTGTCAACAATGAACAAACACACCCGCCTTTATTACTAGAAAGTATTCAATTAAAACATACACAGAAGGTTAGATTTATGATAGATCAAATTGTGTGAAAGCATTGGAGGGATAATCACAAGGAAAAACGATTGGGCAATGGAGTCAAGGCATTACATATAAATCAGATAACAGTGCCATGGTGTGGTCTATTCGAACAGAGGCAAGGTAGCCACCAGCTTGCCATTGTGCTGTTGTTTTCTGGTGGTAAAAGAAGAAAATAAGAACGGACCATTGATATGAGCATCCAGCAAAGATGAATTCAATATAAAATTTAGTAGCAATATAGAGTGAATACCTGAGATAATAACCAAATATTGTTTCCAATAATTCTAAACTATTATACATTAATATTAGACATGAAATGAAAAACATAATGTGAAGGCATAATAGGAAACACATGCACATAGAAGAGAAGGAAAAAACTGACTACAAGTTAGAGTGACACAAGAATCTCTGAAAAATAGTCTACCACAAGCACTGCACATTGTATTAATATGAAAATCTCAAAACCAAACTCACCCCTCAGGCCTTAGCCGAATGATTTTTCAACCCTTAATTATTCTATTACAATGCTTTTATAGGCTCTCTGCCTTGAATAGGTCCTTAGGAAACAAACAAAACTATGCCGCCACCTTGACAGCTTCAAAATTGGGAATATTACATATGTGTCAAGTCTAAAACAGATTGATTAAGACAAGAAACAAAAATACCATGAGTAGGGTTCCACCTTACTCTCGAGTCTTCAATTGGCCTTGTGAATCGAAGAAGTCCTCTACCTTCAAAGAGTTGTCCACCTGTGACTTGTCTACAGGAGGGGGAGGTGTCACTTCTTCAATGGCGATCACGCAATCATGGATAATCTCCATGTCCTGCAGGGCATTCCGCTCCTCTTTAGGAGGCTCTTCCTTCCCTTGACATCGGACTCTTTTGGACACTTGTCGCTCTTTGGGAAGATTACCAGGACCAAAACTCCTCTCATTTTCGGCTAGAAAAAATGCTCGCACATCCATCATACTATTTTATATTATGGTAGATATAATAAGCTGCCTCCAGAGCAAGCACCTGTTTTCAAGGAGAGATAAGCCCAGAGAGAGATTAGGAATTAAGACGGAAAACCAAAGTTATGGTACGGGGTTCATAGCAGCATGGGTTAGTTCAGAGTATGGTTTAATAGTTTACATTTTATAGAAAGGGTGGGGTTACTCAGGCTTGATACTATACTCGGCCTTCTAGGCTTTGATACGATGCTTTCATAACGGGATAAACAGGACACGAGAATAAGCTTGGAATCAATGATTATGCTACTCGATTATGCTCCTCATTTTCACTAGCAGAGTTGGATTCCATGTGGTTGAATACCATAGGAGATGAAGGAGCATGCTCATCCTCCACCTCGGACCACGCCTGCTCTGGCATGAAAAACACTCTCGATTCCTACTCTTTCTCCATGATTTGATTCCAACTAAAAAATTGTTAGGAACCCATGTCATCCCTTCTATTTACTTTGTTAGTATATTGTTGCTGGACGCATATGCTTTGTAAGTCGTCCCATAGTATTTGTTGATCCATAGTTTGTATTATTGTTGTTCGAAGCATATGCTTTGTAAGTCATCCCGTAGTAATTGTTGATCCATATTTTGTATTGGCCCATGGTTTGTATCAACACATGGTATTGACCCATGGTATTGGAACCTAGACTTAGTATATAAGTTTGTGTTGAGAGAAATGAAGGTACCGTGAAGTTATTTGTATTGAGCTTGTTCAACGGAGGTTACCCCCTCGAAGTGGCCTGCAATCAATATAAAAGTGATTTCGAGTTCTGTTATTTCCACTATTTCATGTGTTTTTATTAATTACTTATTGCAGGTTCATCACATCTGATATCGGAGCACTTTCTTACGCTCGTTGGGTGGAATTTTCTGCAAAAAAAAAAATTTGCATCTGTTGCAGCTTCGGATTTGAGAATAATCCCTATCCACTTAATTGTGGGAAGTACTTGGTCATAATCCCTAAAACTCATTGTGAGGAGTACCACAGGAACCCCAAAGTAGCTAGCCCATTGAGAGGACCTGCTAGCGAAAAGGGCAATGACCCCAACCTGATTGACTAGTTCCCACCCGTGAGGTAAACCAAGAGCTGTCGTTTGTGGCAAAGCGGTTATCAGTTTTACTTGAGTCGTAGAGTGAGGAGTACTGCCCCAATATGCAATCCATTAGGCAACATTGGTGGCCGAGTGAAACCTCTGAACTGTTAGGAAGCCGCACATACCTGGGGTCCATATCTATTTTTAGCTGAACTATTGTCGATCACTGCCACGTTGTTTTAGATCCGATCGTTTTAGATCCATTCTGAAAGTCGTTCCAGATCCATCCATTTTAGATCTATTTCAGATCCAGTCGTTTTAGATCCATTTTGAAAGTCGTTCCAGATCCAGCCATTTTAGATCCATTCTGAAAGCCATTCCAGATCCAGTCGTTTCAGATCTATTTCAGATCCAGCCATTTCAGATCCATTCTAAAAGTTGTTCTAGATCTAGCCGTTTCAGATCCCTCTGTTTCCAATCACTTCCGCGTCACTGCAGATCTATCTGTTTCAGATCCCTTCCGCAAAGAAGCAGCTCCATTCTGGAAAAAAAAAAAACAAGCAAACAGTTTTTTCTCCATATCTCCCTTGTTTTCACTCTGTTTCCCTTGAAAATTCCCTGGAACCCCTGTAATCGCATTCTGCATATTTCATTCTCGAGGACCCTATCTCAAATTTCACTTCCCAAAGCCTGAAATCCCACATTTGTCTATTTTTAGGGTTTTCCATAACTTCGTGAGATTTTACCCAATCACCCTCAAATTTTACCACAGAGTTCCTTTCCTAATTTTGCTTCTTTGTCCCTCTCTACCAAATTTTCTCATTCTTTCACATCGCTTATGAAATCTTCCTTTTCTGCTTCCCTGTCCCTTCGACAGTGTCCGAAACCTAGTCAAACCCCAATTACCCATCCGAGTTTTTCCCAAATCCAAATTTTCCCATTCTTTCACATCGCTTATGAAATCTTCATTTTCTGCTTCCCTGTCCCTTCGACAGTGTCCGAAACCTAGTCAAACCCCAATTACCCATCCGAGTTTTTCCCAAATCCAAATTTTCCTTTACTAAACAAGCTTTTGTTTTTGTTTTTCTATCCATTCCCCCCCTGCCAAAAAAAAAAAAAAACTCCTGGTTATGGTTGTCACCCACATAGGAGCAAAAACCATGGAGAAAGCACTTGCATCCATCCAAACCAAACTCCAAGATTTGGATGAAAAATTTCTTAGCCTCCATCTTCAACATTCAGCCATGAACAATAACCGACAACTAGAATCTTCTACAGCTAATGGGTTCTCTTCTTCCAACACTTTTCATGGTCTGAAGCTTGAATTTCCTCGCTTCAATAGTACTGATCCGATTGGATGTATCTATCATGCAGAACAATATTTTAGTCTCCATAATATTTTTTATGTCCAAAAATTTCCACTTGCATCCTTTCATTTCGAACAAGAAGCCCTTCAATGGTACCATTGGTACATCAAGGCTCACGACGAGTCAAAATGGACAGATTTTTGCCAACTCCTTTTGCAACGATTTGGTCCTAGTGCTTTTGATGACTTCATCAAAGCACTCACTAAACTTCATCAAATTGGCACTGTGAGAGAGTATCAGACAGAATTTGAGAAACTAGCCAACCACACAGAAGGATTGTCTGGTGACTTCTACATGAGATGTTTTATTAGTGGTCTTAATGATGAAATCCACCAAGAGGTCAAAATGTTATGTCTCAACACAATGATGGAAGCCCTGGGGTTGGCTAAGTTGGCATAAGACAAGATTGCTGCCCAACAACGCTCCAAACCCACTTTCGTTCCCTTCCAAAATTTGGGTTCTCAATGACCTCCCATCCCGCCAGCTCCTCAACCTACTCCTATCAAGCATTTGTCCGAAACAGAGATGCAGCCACGCAGAGAAAAATGGCTTTATTATAATTGTGATGAAAAATTCACTCAGGGACATAGATGTGTTCAACAAAAGTTTTATCTCTTGGATATGGATTCTTCACCCGCATCTGAAGTTGGTGAAGAGGCTCCAGATACACTGGATGATCAGGTCGACATTCAGGAGCTTCCTATTCACCTTCCATCTCAAGACGATCACCTAGAGATATATCTCCATGCTTTATCCGGCGTTACCACCCCCCAAACAATGCGTGTCAGGGGTTACTTCAAGAAGCTTCCTCTTACAATACTCATTGATTCTGGCAGCAGTCATAATTTCATTGACCCTCGGATCACCAAACAGGATGATTGTTTTGTCCATCATTTCTCCAACTTTGAAGTCATGGTTGCCAATGGGGGCACCTTACCTTGCAAGGGGAAGTGTCACAATGTGCATATCTCTCTAGAAGATTATAACCTGTGCTCTCACATGTTTTCCTTGTCCCTAGGTGGATGTGATGTGGTTTTGGGCGTTCAATGGTTACACACACTTGGCCCCATCTTATGGGATTTTGCTGAACTTTGGATGCAATTTCCCGTCAATGGGACACAACACAAATTTATGGCCTTAAAACAAGGGTCTCTCCACATCATCAATTCACATCGCCTGAAAAAGATCCTTAAGAAGAATTCACATGGTGTCATCGCTCAACTCCATTCCATTCAGATGCAACCACCAATGGTCTCCACTACTTCCTTGGATAGATATGCAGGTGTCTTTGTTGCACCAGTGGGCTTTCCGCCTTCAAGAGACTTTTCTGGTAATCATTTAGCCACATCTACATCTCAACAGAAAATTATGGCTATTTTGCATGCAGTACAGAAGTGGCAGCCATCCCTATTAAGAAATTATTTCTTCCTCAAGACTGATCTCCAGAGTCTATAACATTTTCTGGAACACCGGGTCTCCTCACTAGCACACCAGAAATGGGTTATCCAACTCATGGGTTATGACTATGAGATCACTTACAATAAGGTAAGGATAATATGGTGGCAGATACTCCTTCTCGCCAGTTTGATGACCCGGTTTCTCTTACAACTATTTATTTTCTTGTTCCAAATTGGTTGCAATCTGTTCAATGGGGTTATCTCTTCTATGAACTCCATGCTTGTTCATCGACATGGCACTCTAGGTTCCTCAAAAGCTATGACTGGGAACAATGTAACTTCTTTTGGCAGGGACTAAAAAATGAAAATTCACCAGATGGTGGTTGAGTGTGATACTTGCTAGGTCAACAAGGGTGAAATGACACTCCTTTCGAGACTGCTCGAACCCTTTCCCATCCCTACACAGATGTGGACAGTTATTTCTATGGATTTCCTAGAAGTGCTTCAGTGGTACAATACCACATCTAAAAGGACACCATATGAAGCCGTTTATGGACAGGCACCGCCATTTCTTCTTCCATACACAATCAGCAGTGCCCCGATTCAGGAAATTGATTCAGTTCTTCGAAATCGTGATCAGATTCTTCTAATTCTACAGGAGAATCTTCACATGGAAAGAATTTGACTGAAATAACAAGCTGATCAGCACCGTTCTGAGTGCACTTTTCACGTAGCTGATATGGTCCTTCTTCGTCTCCATCCTTCCAAGCAATCCTCCCTGAAACTCAACAGGTGTCAGTGGGCCAAAAGGCAACCCGAGGATGCTACAGGGGAACTACTCCAGATTCTGCATCAATTTCCACATCTAAAGCTTTGAGGACAAAGCTTTTTCTAAGGGAGAGGGGATGTTAGGAACCCATGTCAACCCTTCTATCTACTTTGTTGGTATATTGTTGTTGGATGCATATGCTTTGTAAGTCGTCCCGTAGTATTTGTTGATCCATAGTTTGTATTATTGTTGTTGGACGCATATGCTTTGTAAGTCGTCCTGTAGTAATTGTTGATCCATATTTTGTATTGGCCCATGGTTTGTATCAACACATGTTATTGACCCATGGTATTGGCGCCTAGAATTAGTATATAAGTTTTTGTTGAGAGCAATGAAGCTACCGTGAAGTTATTTGTATTGAGCTTGCTCAAAGGAGGTTGCCCCCTCGAAGTGGCCTGCGATCAATATAAAAGTGATTTTGAGTTCTGTTATTTCATGTGTTTTCATTAATTACTTATTACAGGTTCATCACAAAAAATGCCCGAACTGCCAGGTGCACCACCTTCTCCCTATACCGATTTTGAGCAAGGGATGTAAGGGCCAATATCTATAACTGCCACGATGATGACAATAGCTACGTGTGGCCATACTCGCCATGATAACCTGACCCAACCTCCCAAGTGATCAACAATGATGCCCAAGGTTCGAGCTGACATGAAACACGCTTGGCAAAGACTTCCAGATAGACGACGAGGCATATTATGACGCTGAGGTGGCCTCCATCCTATTTGCAATCATCCATCGAATGATGTGGGTCACATCATCCTACCTCTATCACCTGTTGCTATGGCCCCTTTACCTCCGTTGTTGACTAAACTATAACCTGCCATGTCTACTAGCACCATACCAGCACTCATAGCGTTTCCCAACTCTCTCATTCTATCACCTACACCAGTTTTGGCGGCTAGCCCCTTTATCCTTCTGTTTCAAGTTTAATACAGGCAGCCGGAAGGGTTTGGTGGTTCCCATGGAGAAAACTTGTCTTTATGCAGTGATGATGCACCTTCTTGAGAGAACCATTGGACCCAAGAAAAATATAAATTTACAGATACGACAAAGGGAAAGAAGCAACTGAAACCCCCATACATGTCTAAACCCTTATTTTTCTCCTAATTGTTGGTATAGACCGCTGAAACCCTGTATTAGGTGCATTTGAACCCTATTCCCCAAAACAATTTTAGCTTTAACCTTCCCTGAAACTGGTTTTCCATCTGCCGTCTTGCCGAAAACGGACTTAGATTTGTTAACAATGGAGGATATAAATCTCTACCTGTCACTGAGAGGCCGTGAGAATGACTCCTTCTGTCGCTTTCTTCAGCTTCCACATGCCTAGAGGCTTTCAACCTCGACAAGCCCCAAGGCACAAATGTCAACCTCCATGTGCGTCTTTATATATATAAGCCTATTTACCTATCCTCCGATCTTCTTTGCTCGACGTCCACCTCTCTCCTCAATTGATATCCTAAGCGAATATCTGGACCGTTAAATAATGATCCCCCTTTATCGATTTGACCTCTTTCCCTTTTCTGTCGTCGGATCATCCCCTGTGTCCCAATCTCCACCATTCGTCCCTTAGCCCCGTACCTCAATGGAGTGGTATTGCATTCCCCTAAAGAGGTCTTGCTTACCACTTAACATCCTCGCGATGGGCCTGGGCGCTCACACCTGGGAAATGGTATTTCCCATCGCAACCACCATTTCGTCTATCTGGCATGCAAATTTTCGACGTGACGATCACCAAGGATCGTCGATCCTCCTAGGACAATCTACACCATTTCTTTTGTCACATTGCACTTATACCTTTCAAACCCCGAGCTCTGACCATAGGATATTTCTTGACTTCCCCAGGCCGTCTGCATGGTTAAAGATCTACCTTTATGCCTTGGTGGTATCGCATGCTCTCGAAATGGTATTACTTATCGCCCACCCTACCATGCGACGCCTCCTCCATCTGCCACCTGTCTGGTGGTAAAACTCCTCATGACCGCCTATGCCTTTATTCCCCGCACAACTTGGCTATGCGACCATGAAGGATAGCCGCCGATCTCCCTCTTGTGCCCATCCAACGGTGTGAACCTTCCTGCAGTCTACCTTGCACATTATTTCCTTTGGACTATAATATTTGGTTCCCTTTTTGGCCATTTTGGTTGCAATTTAATGTTTTCCTTTGCCCAGTCTTTTCTCTTCTTTGTATTTAACACCCCCACATCCATTTTCCTTCTACCTTAGCACGTGTTCATGAAAAATAAAGGGGATTTAGGCCTTCTTCAGGAAATTTTCGAGATACCCCTCTCTTTCACCTTTGTATTTGTGCTACAAAAAACTAGGTGCTATCACATTGTTTTTTGTTTTTACATGTATGCATTGAATTTATCAATTTAATAAAAAAACATTGTTTTTCAATAATGAATTGTTTAATAAACCATAAAAATAGTTAAATTTGATAACTAAATATAACTCCAAGCAAAAAGGGTTTTGAACCTTGGTCTCTAGGTTAACACAAGCCCAATAACCTTACTGCTTACCAATAGACCACAAACAAATGTTGTTAAATAACATAAGATGCATATGTATTTGATTCCTTGAATTGATTTTAGCAATGTTTATTTTGTTTTGTTTTTTACATGTATGTATTCAATTTATCAATTTAATAAAAAGTAAAAAAAATGCATTGATTTCAACAAGGCATTGTTTTTTGTTATTTACATTTATACATTGAATTTATCTATGTAATAGAAAAACTATTTGCAATGATTTCAACATATTAAAGTCTTTTTTTCTCTATTTTAGGGTATATTGTGGATCCTCATGATAATATTGCAAATAATGAAGATATTGATGATCAAAAAAAAAAAACAGGACAAATGTATAGAAGAGAAAGAGAAAAAGAATCACCAAAACATATAGAAGAACCTAGAAAAATACAAGCGTGAACTAAAGAGATCATGAAAAAGTGTTATTTGTGCAAAGGGATTCTCAAAAGCATGAATGGGAGATAATTTCAGGATTATATAGGAATCAATATATAACTACCAATGAATATGACATACTTGGATATATGGAATGTGATAACAAATAAAATTGGAACTCTAATTTTGTTGAGATGGAAACTTCCAATCGTGCACTAAAGTTTATATCTGAAAATTGACAATTGAATGTCATTGTTCATAATAATCGTACTCAAAATTATTCAATTGAAATCTTAGGTGAGAAGCAAAGAAAATCATTTGAAATTATTCTTGAGCATTATAGAGGTAGGAACAATGAACCACTACGAATGATTATCTAAGGAACTGTAGGTACAAAAAAATGTTACTTGATTGGAGCTATTAGAAAAACACTAAAAATTGATTATTTTCCAGACAAGTCACCGTTACTTCTTTTGGCTCCAACCACTGTTGCAACGTTTAATATATCTACATCAACAATTTACTCAATCCTTAATACTTATTACTTACATTATGATAATCATCATAATTCTATTTGTGTTTTCAACTTAACATGTTCCTTAGAATGTTGATCAAACTCCAGTTTTGTGTCACCGCCCATGACTAGAACCATCCTAGATCCAAATCCTAGGCTCTACCAAGCGCCCAGAGGGATCAAATATCCCGAGGTGCAAACCTCTTCTCGAATAGCTCCTTGAGTGAAATACGAGAAAAGAGGTTTGCACGTCGAGAGATTTGATCTCTCTCGATGCAGAGCCTAGAATTTGGATCTAAGCTGATATAATAACAATTTAACACACACACATATATATATATATTACATTATTATTTTATAACATGAATAACATATATATATAACATGAATAATAACAGTTTAATATATATATATATATATATATATTAATTATAGAAATAAAATAATAATGATTATAGTACCTACCACATTTTAAAACGAAAGGCTTTTTTTCATACTCTGCCCACTATTTTGAAATTTATATCAAAAATAAAATAATAATGACTAAAAGAGCCGGAAGGCCTTTTTTCACAATGGTTCTCATTGTTTTCGAATTTGTTTTACATTTGCAAGTCTGTGCAATTGGATTTTTCGACTGTGACCAACATGTGGAACGACGGCCTCAACGGCCTCAGACAATCCGATTTAATGCGGGAGGAAACACCCCACTAGAAATGGAGAGGCTCTAATTGACATCATCGTTGTGGAGGACGATAGTCTCATACCCTTCATCTTAGACTATTTTGGAAAAAAATCTTTCCTAGGTCTGTTAATTATTTCTTCAATCCATTCTTTTCACGTTAGATTTTAACAAATCTAGTGACTCAGTTATGTTTATTAAGTATCCTAGCGTTTTCTTGCGAGGTTTCTAGTTCTATTTACACATATTCTACATCCATCAATTAAACCCTTATTAAACCCTCTTCTTTGTTCTTTTATCAATCTGGAATATGGATGAATACAACCTCTACTATGTTCTTTGATCAATCTGGAATATATAATACAATAATTTGTTGTGTGATTTGGTGAGCATTTGAAAGAATGAGGCCAAGTTCTCGGTGGCAGAATATGATCTTTGGTTAATAAAACAATACTATGTTTCTGTTTAGACTGGAATAAAAAAACCATATAATTTACCGACAGATTATTGATCATGGATGGAGGGTTTCGGTTTCAAATCGTTGTTTAAAAATTCCCTATTACAAACTTTAGGAACCACAATCTAACAAGAAACTAAAATAATCTTAAATAAGTTGCACAAAATCTGGGATCACTTTCTTTGACTGTCAACACATCATAAACTAATCTCGAATCCTGTAACACCTTGATAATCTACCAATTGTTATTTCAAAATTTCATGTTCTCCATTGGTCCCTTTGAATGCTGACTCAATGCCTAAAATCTAGAAAATTAGTACGAGAATAATTCTTTAGGAGATTCGACACCTTATCTTACTTGGCACTTATTATCATCTCTCTTGGAATTCTACCAGAAATGGTCTTTCACCGTTGAATAATATGCCACCTATACTTTTGACTAGAAAAATATGCATCTCTTCAATCTGGAGTTGATTCGATTGGTACCAAGAAATATGAAGCTAATATTGATACTGATCTTCTACTTTCAAATCTGGAAGTGCTTGATTTTGTCCCTGGAAATATGCAATTTATGATGCTCTGCCACCTGTAGTTATCAAATGCTAAAGTCTTGCTTAGGAAAACAATCCTCAATCTAGTGATCCTTGTCTCTTTAACTTGGATTTGAAGAGATTCCGAAATGAAAGGATGAGAAGCATGCGTATTTTCAATTATTTCATGTGCTTAATGACCCTTGTGAGCACTTCTGAAGGAACGTCCAGACATGTTGCAGCATTGAACATTTGGAAGCCATGTATTGCAATGAGACTTACACATGTTTGATACCTTACTATACTCCACGCTCCATGTATGAATTTCATAATCTGTGAAATAATAATATCCAAATGCTTCGAACCAGAAACCTCCCATCCACATAAAACAATGCTCAGTAGGAACCTTCTATATGCATGTCATAAGATGGAAAAGATCCAACTTAGAAGTTGTATTCATATGAAAGAGTTAATCATAATGAGCTATAGCACTATCCACACGATCTCAAAATCCACTATCTATCATTTGTGCTTGCAAAGAATCCATGAACTCATGGACTTATTTGTTTTGTTTTTCAACTCAACGTCCATATTTCATGAAAAATGCAGCCTCCCCTCAATGCTTGCATTAGCAGTTGCGCAAAGACACTTGAAAATTGCAGCAGATGATTACAACATTTGGTGAACTCTCTCCTTTTCAAGTGGTTGTATTGACACATAAGTGCATTTTATACATTAGACGATGATTATGGTGCTAGGTGTCAATGATTTAGAGTGTTGAATTTGACGGCAAACCACAGTAGCTCTTTGGATGACAGTAAGTTTGCTTTGACAAATGGGATGTTGGATGTTTGATTCTCTCTTTGAATTGCGCTTTTGGGATCCTCCTGTGGCTATATGAAGGCTCTCAGCTTAGCTTCCACTTGCTCCATAAATTGACATTTAAGTGATGTTGTTTGCTTCTGACTTGTCTACAGGATGTAGATTAAGACCTCTCCTGAGATGTTGACATGAGACTCTTTACTCTTTTGTGACAATAGAATAAACTGCCACGTTACTCATGAGCTCTTATATGACATTTGAAGGCGCCTGATTATTTGCTTATTGGTTTTAAAATTTTTGCATGCATTCAAGTTGGTGGTTCCCAATCCTTTGAGAATTCCCTCCCATACCAATAGGCACAATATTTTATGCATTCCCAAATTTATCTGTCGTGTGGCCTTCGAGCAATCAACGCTTGATGATGGCTGCAATACTTGGTATTTCCAATAGTGTACTCATTGTGGATTCTGGGTACTCTACCCTGGCTCTTTCATGTTGTCTCGATCTTGCGTGCTCATTCTCAAGCAAGATCCATTATCGCTTAGTTGCATTTGTGCTGGGAGTTTTCATGGCTTCACGGAATATATTGATGCAGGAGCATCTAAATCTGACTTTGAAGCTAATTGTACCTAATGGTAAATTTTATTATAAATTTTTTGATGGAATATCTCATTTTTAATTCGTTTTTAGAAGTCTAGGGTTAAGTTTGTTTTATAGAAGTAGGATGAATATAATAATGGCTGATTGCCAAGTGTAACCTCGAATAATTACCAGTTAGGGATCGAGGAATCGGTTGTTGTAGGTTTTTGAATTACTGACAGTTAGTTAGGAGTCTCATAGGATTGAAGGAATTCTATAATTACAAAGATATAGTCGACTTATGTTTGTTGATGGAATGAAGCGGCAAACTTTCTGCACTTTGTGCGTTATCAAATAGTCAAAATATTCTTCCCAATAACCATAGAAATGATTTATTCGCCTTCTGCAATTGAATTCTCATGGGTTTGATTTCTGGAATTTGTTGGTTTTGTTGAAAGCCCTCAAACGACTGATCATCGCATTAATCAATACATGTTAATCTACTATGATCGGTGATAGAAGATCTATGTGTTTAGAATGTTAACAGAGTTGAAATCGATCCAATCCTGTAATGAAGAAAATCAAGCCAAGACCCAAATGAAATAGAGTCTAGATACTTTGGTGACCCTCCAATTTGAAATCAATAACCACAAGTCATTTCAGAGCCCGAAGGATCTCGATTGATAGCTCCCCAAGCGGATGCAAGATCCTCAATAATTTCATCATATTTCATTTCGATTCCACCGTTGATCTGGTTCACCTCCGATCCAACGGTCTAAAGGAATTTGAGAGGCTACAATTGGCGGAGGGTTAATACAGAATTTTGGATGCAAAAATGGTATAAAATTCAATTTAATTTTTCGTTGAACTGTTGAAACTTTAGTAGATCTTTTTGGAGGCTTGTTTGGCGGATCCTCCATATTTCGTTACTCTATTATCTCTGGTCAATTGTTTAGCGACGGTTAGACATCTTATATCCCATATGAAAATCACCATATAAAACTTTACACATTATATTCACACTTGCTTTATGGTAACCTTAACGTGTAGTGCATAAATCTTGAACCATGGGCTCTTGTATGGGACTCGATCGACAATTGGGCTCGGCTGACTATGTCACAAGTGCTTTGAGAGTGGTGGTTGGTGGAGTCTTAACGTGGAAATGGATGAATACCAAGTTTCCTTTTACAAAACCAAACTCATTAACAAAGTTAACATAAAGTAAATATAAAATATTATTTTAAATAAACTATTTTATTTAAAAAATAATAATATAATTGAATATTTACCTTTGTTATTACATATATATTTTTTGGCAGTATGAGATTTGATTTTATAAAAAATCTAACTCACCAAGCTTACATAATCACTCCATCTTTGGCAAAATATTACTGGGCATTTGAAATTCTGATAGCATTTCCTTTAGACTTTTCAGTTAACACACAGTCGGAAACACTGAAATTTTAATGTGTAAATTTCAGTCGATCTACCTAGTGTATGCATGATTGTTGGATTAAAAATATTAACCACCAAAAGATTAAAAAAAAACACTTGTTGACTGACACTCCAAGGTATATCTATAAAAAAGGGTTTCCTTTCTCAATAGAAAATATAACTTGAGATAGAAAAAAATTGAATCTTGGAAGGAAGGGCACAATAGCAAAAGGATGGAGGACTCGGAATGAAGAAACATGTTCATAGATTAGAGGATGAAGAGAATTTTGAGCCTCTCTACATAAAACAAATATTGTCTCTCAACAAAACCATTATGTAAAACTCCCTCCATTCAGTAAGAATACATGAAGTCTCTAATTGAGAGTATGTAAGTCCAATGTGTAGTAACTCCTAAGCATAAACAAAAACAATTAATTTTTGGTTTTCCCATTTGGGTGTTTAGGGAAAATTGTGCAACTATTGCATGTATAACTGTACTGTGGTCGTCTAATTATTGTGTGCTTACCTTGATTGGTGATTTTTTGTGTGTATACCATTCAATACAAAATAAAATTGTAGTTAAATCCTTTAATTGAGTTTTTGAAGGCTATCCATGTCCCAATTTCCATCTTGTTTGAGTGTTGGCGTGGTTTGTTGTACTCTCCTTCACCTACATTTTTTCCCACCTTTTAATTTGTAGAGGCATTAATTTCCCACCTTTGATCACCAAATCAATACATAACACTAAAATTTGGTTCATTGCAATGTTGGTTTGGATCACAACACCAATATCCACCTAAATAATCGTTGATCTATATATGGCATGGAAGTAGACATAAGTATCATGTTACGAACATGCTCTAACCAACCAGAAGAACTTCTTTAATATCTAGAAATAAAAGGGAGGGCCTTTCCAAAGGTGTGCCTCTTCAACAATAACAATTCAACAACAATAACATGCAACCATGAACAATACAAGATACACACAAAAATGACAATAGAAAACCAAATAATTAACAATGATCATTATGATCCAAAATCGATATGAAATAACCCTTCCTCCAAACTTTGAAAAAACGATAATTCTTGGAAACGTTTGAAATCTATGGTCAATAGAAATCACATTGAAGAAGAAAGGCCAAAGGTCTCATTTTAACCACAACAAGATGAAACAAACCAATTGTTGACTAAAATTCAAAGGTATCTCTATAACAAAAGGATGCCTTGCTCAATAGAAAACAGACCCAAGAAATGGAAAAAAATTGAAGCTTGGGAGGAAGGGCACAGTAGCGAAAGGATGGAGGACTTGGAATGAATAAAGTTGTTCATAGATTGGAGGATGAAGAATATTTTGAACCTATCTATAGAGGACACATTGGTTACATGGGTTAGACCACATAAAGTGCGGAAGCTGACAGCAGCGAAGAAGGACAATCCATGGAAGAAAGGACGATTTGCGGAGAACAAGGAGTCGACAAAAGTGCAAGATTGGTTTAGTTAGTTAGAATGGGTCATGTGGACTATTTTGTAACCATTTAGTTGGATATAAATAGGAGTATGATTGTAAGCATAAGGGAATCATAGCTAGATCCGTGAATAAGAGTCGAGTATCAATTTTGTATGAATCTGCAATAAGGTGTTGTGAACTGTTTCTGCGAAGGTTATACTGCAGGTTTTGATGAATGCATGAAGATGTTCGGTTATGGTTATATATTTTGTCTCTATTTCTATTAAATGATGAATGCAAGTGTTTGGGAAACGTTTAAGGCTTTGTGGTTTGGTAATTTCTATTGATGCGAATGATTAGTTTAACCATGTTAATGCGAATGTTGATCATACACTGAATATGTGAAAGGAATGAATGAATGCATGAACTGTTAGCATGATGTGAAGACATAATATCTGGTTTCTATAGCTGTAAAGTGATATTTGACGCATGTCCTCACCCCACTGCGAAAATCGGGTTCTTGCATCCCCCTTAATCATCTCGGGTGAGACTTCACTCATTCTGCGAGTGTTGCTAGAAAGGATAAAACCTTTATGGGCCGGTGTTTAAGGGTGTTTGGCCGATGTTTGTTGACAGCAGTGCGAAGTGAACCCCTATCGACAGTCACTATGTCAACAAATGGTTTTGTTGTTGATACACTGAAGAGGAAAAGAAGAGGACATGCTGTGGCACCCGACGAAAACGGAGATTCAAGAGTGGTTTGACAAGAAGACAGAATAATTTGTAGAAGGAGAAAATCGGAACCCTGGACAGATAGTAAGTAGTTTGTTGCAAAACCATATATATTCGGATATCCACGAAGTATTTTTCTACAAATTCTCGGTATTGTTGCGCGAGTGGTTGGCGCAACTGACATTTCAGAAGAACCATTGTCAGAAGACTGAGCCTGACCATTGTACTCCATAACTTATTCAACAGCTAAAACAAGTCGACAATAAGGTATCAAGGGTTGTTGACTTCGGGGTGGATAGTATCCTATAGGGATACATTATTTAGTTCGTAGTTGACACAATCAAATCATATAGCGACGTGGAAAGGAAATTTTTCAATGGACCCAGAGGGAGATTCCTACTATCGCTCAAGTTGTGGATTAAGATGCTCATTTGTGAAAAGGGCATATTGAGGATGACTTTCGACGAGTAGAAGATCACTGTGCGAAGGATGTGGGTATCGCGTGAATGCGGATCCGATATAAAGATGTGTGGTAGATGGACATGAGCGATGATGAATTCTTAAGGGAGGTTGAGGAAGATTGTGGTACCTTGAAGAGTGGGGCGATATTACGACGACTAGAAAAGAGGAGGAAGACTGAGAGAGAGTGTCCTAAGGGGACCGGAATAGAAGATTGCAAAACAGGACCACAAGGGACGAAGCAAACTTATTACGATGAAGGAAACGGTCACCCTGCGCACTACTATGAATTTCAGAAGAAGAAATACAAGTTATTCGCAGAGTTGTCCTACTTGCAGCGGTAGAACTAGCGCATCAGTAAACAATAACAGTAGGAACATAAGAATGGAAGACGATGCAAAAATGCGCACTTTTCATGGGAACGAAACGGAAGATCCTAAGCAGTATTGTTCCTATGCGAAGTGGTATGGACTGTGAAGTAGGTTTAGGATGAAGATATTAAAAAGGGATAGCTAGCGACGACCCTTAGGGGCCATGCACTAGACTCGTTTATGAAGTTCACTAAGGTACCGACAAGGACTCTAGGAAAAACATTGGCACAAATCAAGGTGGGAATGATTAATGAGTTTAGAAAACCAAAATTGGAGTCATAGTATGTCACCGAGCTCAAAGAAATCAAGCAATACCCGAATGAGCCGGTATGGGAATTTGATCAACGGTGTAAAAAATTAATGGTGAAAGTGAGTTTCGGGATGAATGATATGCAACACAAGGAGTGGCTTATCACAGGATTGGTGCCACACATCCGTGGACCGCTATTGCAACAAAAGATAGCAACTCAATCCGAAGCGTTGGAGATCGCAATGAAGCTAGAGGCTTCATCAATTAGTGAAGCAAGCATAGGCATGGATAGGATACAAGAACAGTTGGCCAATTTAACACTTCAACCGAAGGATATCAAGAAAGGGAAAGAAGCTCGCGAAGACATATGGTGCAGTAGATGTAAAACAGAGGGACACCATAAGGATAATTTCCCATAATTTCATGAATATTTGTAGTTAGGTGAACCAAATCCCCTCAGTCAAGGTGGGATGCCTTGGTGTCGTGTTTGTTAGACCATAGGACATCGACTAGAAGAGTGTGTGTACCTACATAAGATGGTGTCGAAGCGAGTAAATTTATATTGCAAATTTTGTCGATCGGTTGACCATGATGAAAAAGAGTGCAGGGCTTATGACCTACTCTAAGAATGGACTATCCTTACATATTTTATGAAGGGGGAAGAGCAACAGGAGGTACAACAGCAATCGTAGTATACCCAACGGGCTCATTATAACCATCCACCACAGTATGATCAAGGGAAGTATGTTAAATTTCCATATGGCCAACCACAATATCCGCAACCGCAGTACCAACCATCGCAGTATGGAAAACCACCATATCAACAACCACAGTATGTCCAAACGTATTACCCTCCATATGGGCCACTGCATGGAGGTTTTAGAGGAGGATTCTGTGGAGGTCGAGGTGCCAGTGCAGGACGAGGAGGAGTTGTTGGATGAGGACGAGGACCAACTATATGTTACAACTGTTGGTAGAAGGGGCATTATCAGAGGGATTTCCCGAATCCAACACCACAATGCACTTATTGCAGCACTTTGGACCATGGTGTCGAAGACTATCCGCAGCTCATCGCAAAATGGAAAACTAAGAATCTGCGCCCACCTCCACATAATCAAAATCAAAATATGCCTTTGGGGGTGCAGAAGATATCGGTAGAGGTCAGATGTCACACTCTGGCTTTTGGAGTAGTGACCCGAGGAGGAGCTGTGACAGAATTCGACAGGTCACAGGATACCATCCGACCAATGGCATGAAAGCATGTCACATTTGATGTGGAAGTCGAGAGGGATATTTTCTTGAAAGCACAGGATGCAGTCACCTCTTCATCAGGAAGAATTTACCTATGACATGCCACCGACATTCGACACAATGAAGTCACAGAGAAGGGATAACACCTTAACAACCTTCTTGGAAAGTTTCCTAGAGTTTGGAAAAGATGCAAATGCATTGGCATAAATATCTAGCTTGTTGCATCGACAGGAGGGTGTACTCTAGGAGCACACAATCAATCACATACACAAGAGTAAGATGGGAAGAGATATGCGGATGTCTACACAAATTGAAGCAGTCCTGACAGAGCCACCACTGGAACTTCGATGGACTGCGACACCAGAATGTTGATGTATTTGTAACTTCAGAATGTATTTCCTATATGTATATTGTATTCCTATAGAGACGTTATTATTCCTCTATACGGAAGTGTTTGTATTCCTATATAGATGTTATTATTCCTCTATACACAAGTTTCGTCATTTATATTGTAAGGGTCATAACTTATACTTGATGGGTTATTAGACCACCTTGGTGGGGTCGGCCCTGTATAAGTCATGTGGGTCAAAGGGTTATTAGACCACCCTATTGGGGTTCAACCCAGTTAGCATTATGTTATGTGGTTAAGTTAAGGCCGACCTAGTAAAGGTTATTAGGCAATTCATGTCAAGTATAAATAGAGTGCGGTAGACACTCTATTTGATTCATTCACTTTCTTACTCATACTTTCATCGGAGAGTGGCGAACTTGTGGAGGAGGAGAAGTTGTTGCTAGGAGAATACTATATATTGTACTTGGGTTGTATCATTGCTCTATCTATCTCTGAGGAAGTTGCAGGGTTTTTCACCTTCTTGGTTTTCGCTGGTGAAACTATGTGTCTCTTGTGTGCTTGCATTATTGTGTCCATGATTAATATTCTGTAGATATCCTGTACATGTTATTCTCTCAGTTATGATCCTAGATTAGATTGAAATTCCTAAAAAACTAACATGGTATCAGAGCTAGCATAAAAGAAGGCATGGTATGACATTTATGACACTTGTTGCACTTGCGAAGCTAGGGCGTGATATAGAAAAAACCAGTCATCATAGAACTTTCACTATAAATCCATTTTGGCAAGGTTTCAGGATATGAAACTCTTACAGGGAGAACATAAGATCCCCATGTACCTTGTATCCGAAGCAAAACTTCTAATTCGTTGCACTTTGTGTTTTATGATCTGTACAATCTAGGGTTTCTGCCTCTTCCAAATCTCACTCATAAATACATGACCTAGGAAAAAAGGTCACAACTTGGGATAGGAAGCTCCAAATGAAATTTAGTAGAAAGTGTTGATGTATATGTAACTTCGGAATGTATTTCATCTATGTATTTTATATATATTTATTGTACCCTTATAAGAGATGTGTTATTCCTCTATAAGGAAGTGTCGTCATGTGTATTGACAAGTGTCACAAGTGTGTGTACTTGCCGATGGGTTATTAGACCACCATGTGTGTTGTCGGCCCTGAAATATATATTATATTGTGGATGTACCTAGCTAGACAAGTCGGCCCCATAGTGTAACTGGGAAAACAGGTTAAGTATAAATAGAGATCAGGAGATCTCTATTTGCATCACTCGAAAACTCATACTTCTCTCACTCAGAAAGTGGCGCACTAGTGAGGAGGAGGATCATGTGCTACTAGGATATTATCTCAATGTATTTTGGTTGTACTTTGGTTGAGCCATTGCTCTCTTTATCTCTGAGGAAGTTGTGGGTTTTTTCACTTTAGGGTTTTTCCCACAGAAACTCTGTGTCTCTTGTCTCTCATGCTTTTGATTCTTGTGATGCTTGTGATGCTTATTATGATTGCTATGAATTGATATACTGCACATGTTATTCTCTCAGTAAAGATCCTAGAGTATTGTGAATTAATGCTCAAAATTTAACATGGTATCAGAGCTAACATGAGAAGAAGACATTTTGCAGTGACGGAAACTTGAGTTTCTTGTTTATTGGGTTTCTCTCCACAAATTTTGGAAAAGCAGTATAGTAGATTGACGCTACTCATCAAGGAGAATCTATCTATCCAATCAAAATTCAATTCTGAGCATTTTCAGATTTGGCCCTAAAAATTAGGGTTTCCACCAAAATAGGAATTTATGAAATTTGAAGACATATCTAGAAGCTCCTTGCAAAAATCGAAGTTTAGAGCTTTGCATCGAGACTTTTGGCTGGGTATATCTCTGGGAAATGCAAACCCTAATTCAGGGCTCTCCCTAGTGAACCCGGGAGGACAAAAAGGAAAATATGAAGGGTAAAGCTTTGCTGATCTCAAATTATGAATACACCAGGCTGATCAGCTCATCAAGGAACATCTTTCTATCCTTTCAGAAAGTTGAAATTCACATTTTGAATTTTTAGGGTTTTTTCGACAAACCCTAATCCGGGACGAGATCTATTTTTCAGCATTTCAAGTGGTAAGACCTAAATCTTTTCTATTTCCATTTGAAGTACTCTTTAAGCTGTCTCACCACACCAAGCTTGAGGATAAGCTTGAAGGGGCTGATAACTTCCGAGCTTGGAAGTATAGGATTGTGTTAATCCTGGAAGAGAATGAGTTGGACTCATACATAAAAGAAGACATCCCTATCCCAGAGGATGAAGAGGCTAAGGTATTGCATAAGAAGAACTTGGTCAAGGAAAAGAGAATCATTGTTGATTCCATCAAAGACCATCTCATACCCCATGTGTCTTTTGTAAAGACACCCAAGGAGATGTTTGACTCTTTGACCAAGTTATTTGAAGGGAAGAACATAAATCAGAAGATGACTCCGTGGAATCAATTGAAAGGGGTCAAGATGTTGAATGGAGAAACCATTCAATCTTACTTCTCCAAGGTCTCTCAGATCAAGGAACAACTTGAAGCTGTGGATGAAGTAGTGGATAATGGTGAATTTGTTATGACCACTCTGAATGGCCTTCCTAGGTCATGGGACTCCTTTATTCAAGGAATCTGTGCAAGAAAGAAATTGATCTCTTTCAGTAAACTGTGGGAGGAATGCTTTCAAGAAGAATCTAGGCTTGTATCTCGTGAAGAAAAGATGGGAGGTGAAGATCAAGCTCTCGCAGCCAACACCAAAAGAAACAATCCTAAGAAGGAGCACTCTCACCATAGGAGATCCTATCACAACCAACAAAAGAATAAGAAGGATCTAAGGTGTTTCACTTGTAATGAGAAGGGTCACTTTGCTTCAGAATGTCTCAAGAACAAAAGGGACAACCACAACAACAACTCCAACAAGAAGAAAAAGGGCAACAAAATAAAGTTCCAGGCTCATGTTGCCGATGATGATGAACCTCCAAAGAAGAAGGCTAGGGTAGAAAGTGATGATAGTGATGATGACGCATCAAGTGAAGAAGAGTATGTTTTAATCTATGCTCTCACAGGTACTATCTCCCATGGTTGTAATGATTGGTTAATTGACAGTGGGGCTTCCAAACACATGACTGGGTTTAAGGAATCTTTTGTGAACCTATCTGAACATGAATCACCCCATAAGGTGAAACTTGGGGATGATTATCAATACCCAATCAAAGGAAGTGGTGAAGCCTCCTACAACCTAGATTCTAGAAAATCTTTGAAGATGAAAGAAGTCCTCTATGTACCTGGTCTCAAGAAGAACTTACTCTCCATCTCTGCATTGTATGCAAAAGGTATGGGGGTTGCATTTGTGGATGGCCAAGTCCTAATGTGGCCAAAGGGAAAGACCATAGATGATGCAGTAGTGATTGGAGAGCAAGAGGGAGGTTTGTATAAACTGAAAAGGCAACCTGAACATGCCATGGTGCATGAATCCATGGAGCCAAGTGAACTTTGGCATAGAAGACTTTCTCATATGCACGATAGGGCATATCCAATTGAAAGCAAGGCTGTAGAGGGTCTTCCTGAAATCAAGACCAAACATGAAGGTGTTTGCAAAGGATGTGCAAAAGGTAAGAACATTAAGAAGGCTTTTCGAAGCAGTGAAAGCAAGGCAAAAGGCATCCTAGAAATCATCCACTCAGATGTATGTGGTCCTATGTCATCTAGGTATCTGAGTGGGTATGTTTACTATGTCTCATTCATTGATGACTTCTCCAAGAAGACTTGGGTATACTTCTTGAAGAACAAAGATGAGGTGTTTGAAAAGTTCAAAACCTTGATGGAGAATCAAACTGACAAGAAGATCAAAACATTCAGATCCAACAATGGTGGAGAATTCACCTCAGGTGACTTCAAGAAGCTTTGTAGTGATTCAAGGATTAAGAGGGAGTTGACTGCTCCTTATAATCCTCAGCATAATGGAGTTGCAAAAAGGAAGAACAGAACAATCATGGAAGCAGCAAGGGCAATGCTACATGACCAGGATCTACCTATGCATCTATGGGCAGAAGCAGCTAGAACAACTGTATATGTGCATAACAGAACTCCCCACAAGATATTGGATAACAAGACACCATAAGAGGTCTTTTCTGGTAAGAACCTGAAGTCAGCCATCTCAGAATATTTGGTTGTCCAGTATACACACATTTTCCAAAGTAAAAGAGGACCAAGCTAGATCCTTCAGGAAAGAAGGGTATCTTTGTGGGTTACAGTGAAAGCTCGAAGGCTTACAGAATATACTTTCCAGGGTTCAAGAAGATTGATGTCAGCGAGGATGTAACATTTGATGAAAACTCAGCATTCATCAAATCAAGGAAGGCACCTATCGAAGTTTATGAAGAACCTAAGGAAACTAGATTTCAAGACACTACCATGACTGAAGCAGTTCCAGAAGTTGTTCATGAGTTTGAGGATCCACAAGAACCTGTAGATTCACCCCGTGAGGATAACTCTCACAAGAGGAAACTTGCATGGGCTAGAGAGCTCATTCAAGATGCAGAAAGATTTGGCATTCCAGAAGAAAAACATAGAGCAAAGAAGAGAACCAGATCACATACCAGCTATGTTGCTTTACTCTGTGACATTATGAACAGAGAACCTTCCAGTTATGAAGAAGCAGCGAAAAAGAAAGAATGGAAGGATGCCATGGTTGAGGAATACCAATCAATAATGAAGAATGATGTTTGGGATGTTATATCAAGACCTAAAGAGAAGTTTGTTGTGACTTCCAAATGGATCTACAAAATCAAACATGCTACAAATGGCAGTGTAGAGAAATACAAGGCAAGATTCGTAGCTCGTGGCTTCTCTCAAAAGGAGGGAATAGATTATGAAGAAAATTTTGCACCTGTAGCCAGGTATACTTCCATCAGCACAGTACTTTCCCTAGCTGCAGCAATGAAATGGAAAATACACCAGATGGATGTCAAGACTGCTTTCCTGAATGGTGTAGTTGAAGAGGAAGTATATGTGGAGCAACCACTCGGTTTCGAAATACATGACAGGGAGTCATATGTGTGCAGATTGAAGAAATCCTTGTATGGCTTGAAGCAAGCCCCCAGAACTTGGTATGGTAAGATGGACAGTTTCCTATCTAGTTTGGGCTTTACCAAGAGTAAAGCGGATTCCAACCTTTACTACAAGGTTGAGGAAGGGAATCCTGTGATTCTACTCCTGTATGTGGATGACTTATTTGTAACAGGAGATGATAGATTAATCGCAGATACTAAGAGGAAGCTTGCTACCGAGTTCGATATGAAATATTTGGGAATGATGCATTATTTCCTAGGTATGGAGGTGTGGCAGAGTGCAGATGGGATCTTCCTTGGTCAAGGGAAGTACACAGTAGATATCCTGAAGAGATTCGGGACGATCGATTGCAAGGCCATGGCCACACCTATGGCATCTAATCTGAAGCTTCTATGTGATGCTTCATCTGAGCAGGTTGATGTCTCTATGTATCGTCAGATGATTGGGTCCTTGATATACATGACTAACACGAGACCAGATATTTGATTTGCGGTGAACACAATGAGCCAGTTCCTGACGGATCCGAGAAGTGTTCACCTGGTTGGTGTAAAGCATGTTCTAAGGTACCTGAAGGGTACAGTGGATTATGGGCTCAAGTATGAAGTGAATCAAAAGTTTAACCTGCAGGTTTATGCTGATTCAGAATGGACTGGCAATGTTGCAGATAGGAAGAGTACATCAGGGTGTTGCTTTAGTATGGGATTTGGTGTGATCTCTTGGTTTAGAAGGAAGCAGTCCTGCATAGAACTGAGTATAGCTGAGGCAGAGTATGTTGCAGCTTGTTCAGCTAGTTGTGACGTAGTATGGCTACGGAAGCTACTGTCTAAGTTATTTGATCTCCCATTGGATGCTACTGGTATCTTCTGTGATAACCAGAGTTGTGTGAAGTTGTTCGAGAACCCAGTGTTTCATGACAGGTTGAAACACATAGAGATCAATCACTATATCAGGGATATGGTGCAGAGAGGAGCTGTGAAGCTCCTATATATTGTGATGGACAAGCAGATTGCAGATGTGCTGACAAAGCCACTAGCTAGGGTGAAGTTCGAATACTTCAGGGAGAGGCTTGGTGTTCTTCAGATTGATGAAACTTCGAGGAAGAAGTGATGGACACATTTGCAGAAGCCATTCCAAGCATGCTGGAAGGAGGATCCTTCACATGGCTGTGGATGTAAGCGCTGGATGATGAGCATCATGACAATGCTCCAGTACATGCATCAGGAGTATGCTGGAAATGATCAGTTGGATCATTTATATGTATGTACGCATCATGTTGGATGTTGGATATGATCAGTTGGATCATTTATATGTATATGTATGTACGCATCATGTTGGATGCTAGATATGATCTGTTGGATCATTTGTATGTATTTTGTATATGCATCATGTTGGATGCTTGGACCATGTATCTGTATATGTATCAGGTGGATGCATTGTATGATCAGGAAAATCATGTATGTTGATATGTATCAGGTATGATCAGGTGGATCATGTTTTTGTATTTGTATCAGGTGGATACATTGTATGATCAGGTGGATCATGTATGATGATATGTATCAGGTAGATACTTGGTATGCATCAGGTAGATGCATTATATGATCAGGATGATCATGGATGACGAGCTTCAGGATGTTTCTCCTGATGACATGCAGCAGGATGTTGCAGTGATGATGATCAGGATGATCATGTATACATCAGGTTGATGTGTGAGTATCAGTTTGATACTCTGTGGCCATGGATCAGGTTGTGTAGATAAGCATATAATAGCGCCCTGGGAGGTTTGCAGATTCTCTTGCGAGGTTTTGCCACTGGCATATAATAGCTCCCTGGGAGATCTGGCAAACGCTCTTTTGAGGTTTTTCTTTGGGAGGACATATAATAGCATCCTGGGAGATCTGCAGATAGTCTTGCAAGGTTTTTCCGTTTGCATATAATAGCTCCCTGGGATATCTGGCAGATGCTCTTTCGATGTTTTGTCCTATGGCATATAATAACGCCCTGGGAGATCCAATAGGTTGAGTTGTGTGCTCGTAATAAGTCCCGAGATGCTCTTGCAAGGTTTTGCCATGACCACATGTAATATTACCCTGGGAGATCCGATAGGTTGGGATGTGTTCCCGTAATAAGTCCTGGGATGCTCTTGCAAGGTTTTGTGGTGACCACATATAATAGCGCCTTGGGAGATCCGATAGGTTGAGCTGTGTGCTCGTAATCAGTCCTGGGATTCTCTTTCGAGGTTTTGTGGTAGGGTCACATATAATAGCTCCCTGGGATATCCAATAGGTTGGGATGTGTGCCCGTAATAAGTCTTGGGATGCTCTTGCGAGGTTTTGTGATGCACGTAATAAGTCCTAAGGCTTCCACAGTATGGCTAGTGATGACGAAGACCTGCAGGTGGTGGGCCTATATCCAGTATGAAAAAGGACTGGCTTTGTAGAACTTCCTATGACGAGTAGAGTCAGAGATTGGTTGAGATAGCAGCAGCAGTGACGATGATGATGACGATGCATTGATGACAATGATCCCGAGAAGAAGACTTGTCTAGCAAATTTGTGTCGAGAAATACCTTCCTAGTTAAGAGGGAGTGTTGATGTATATGTAACCTCGGAATGTATTTCATCTATTTATTTTATATATATTTATTGTACCCTTATAAGAGATGTGTTATTCCTCTATAAGGAAGTGTCGTCATGTGTATTGACAAGTGTCACAAGTGTGTGTACTTGCCAATGGGTTATTAGACCACCATGTGTGGGGTCGGCCCTGAAATATATATTATATTGTGGATGTACCTAGATAGACAAGTCGGCCCTATAGTGTAACTGGGAAAATAGGTTAAGTATAAATAGAGATTGGGAGATCTCTATTTGCATCACTCGGAAACTCATACTTCTCTCACTCAGAAAGTGGCGCATTAGTGAGGAGGAGGATCATTTGCTGCTAGGAGACTATCTCAGTGTATTTTGGTTGTACTTTGGTTGAGCCATTGCTCTCTCTATCTCTGAGGAAGTTGTGGGGTTTTTCACCTTAGGGTTTTCCCCACGAAAACTCTGTGTCTCTTGTCTCTCATGCTTTTGATTCTTGTGATGCTTGTGATGCTTATTATGATTGTTATGCATTGATACTCTGCACATGTTATTCTCTTAGTAAAGATCCTAGAGTATTGTGAATTAATGCTCAAAATTTAACAGAAAGTGACAGGTAGGGCACGGACTGTAGTTTCTCAGGTAAGGTTTTTAGAGGCTAAAGCTGAACCAGTAACACGTGGCACACTGTACAAGTTCGCTCTCCTATTTTATCCCATAAACAGGTCACATTGCGACACATAGAATAACTCTCTCTCGGAGAATCCAATTGAGGTCAAACCTATGGGGTTGGAAATATGACAGGTCGGGCTACCACAAGTCAAAGTTTCAGACCCTGTGGATTTGTAATTTCAGAGTTACACTAGAAACAATTAGGAGCATATTTCTGTCAAAACAGAATTGGATTTTGAGCACCTTCATTCATGGCTCCGGGAATTAGGGTTTCGGAGAAAGTTGGTATTTTTGTAATCAGAGACCACGGCTGAATGCTACTTATCAAAATCGAAATTTAGAGACCAAGATGAATTTTTTTTGTTGGGTAGAAGGCCAAGCTTGATCAAACCCTAGTTTGAGACTTTGATCGGAAAAGTGAAAAATTAGGGCTTCTATGAAAATGGGAATTTTTGAAATCTATGACCATAGCTGGAAGCTCCTTGGAAAAATTGAATTTTAGAGCTTTGAATCAAACTATTTGGTTAGGTAAAGCTTTGTTAAACTCAAACCCTAATTCAGGGTCCTCCCTAGTGAATCCGGAAGATTGAAAAGCAAATTTGAGGGGTGAAACTTTGCAGTTTTGAAATTCTGAGTATACCAAATTGATCAGATCATCAAGGTGCATCTTTCCATCCTTTCAGAAGTTTGAAATTCAAAGTTTGAATTTTCAGGGTTTCCCTGACAAACCCAAATCCAACACCAGATTTAGTTTCTGCAAATCAAGTGGATTGGGCTAATCCTAGAAGAGAATAGATTGGTCACCTGCATAAGTGAAGAAGTTCCTGTTTCATAGGGAGATGAGGCTAAGGCCTTACATAAGAAGATTGCAAGCAATATCGACAGGTATGACTTGCAGGTATGTTTCGAAATTTGTTCATGATTAAGTTTATGGTATGTTTGTCTTCATTAAGGTTAGTACAATCTTGATTAACTTTAGAGTTGGCGTATCACCTTAATAAAATTATGAATGCATGATAGAAGATATTCATTGATTAGGGTTTTGATACTTATGATTGTACTAATGCATTGTGGTGTTGTATGAGGTTGATGTTGTCTAGTAACATGAAAGGTACATGAAGAAAGACAAATCATGTTCTAGTTCAAGAACATATGACCATGGTGACATGAAGACAAAGGTTCATCCATTGCCATGGATCACATAGAAGATCTACTTACGAGGTATGTATAACCTGGTTCTATAATGGTTAACCTATGAGATATGCAGGTTACTAGCACAAGTCACTTAAAAAGAACAAGAAGACATCATGTGGGTATGTTAGACAATAACTAGCTAACATATTGATCCAGGTATGTTTTCCCTATATCAAGTTAGAATCCTACCTTGTGTTAGAATCTATTATATAAGTATACATGGCATGATTGATAATGATTATTCATTGAAGTTAGTAATCATGGGTTTAGGCATATTATGCTTCTTACTTTGATTGATGATATGACTAACCAGAAGAGTCCTATGGTCAATAAGAATATGCATGCGTAAAAGAAGTATTCCATGAAACCTTGAATACTAATGTTTATTATTTGTGTTTGAAATGATCAT
Organism: Larix kaempferi; assembly: GCA_027924585.1. Classification (NCBI taxonomy): domain Eukaryota; kingdom Viridiplantae; phylum Streptophyta; class Pinopsida; order Pinales; family Pinaceae; genus Larix; species Larix kaempferi. The sequence continues at coordinate 43,522,798 of BSBM01000372.1, read as the reverse complement.
GACTATACATGTTTAAGATTATGTTGTTTTAGTATCTATACTAATGAATGTATGATTATGTATGAGATCTTGAGGATGGCACAATCATGACACTAGTGCACACTTAAGCATGCATAGTGGTCCAGGATGAATATAAGTCCAAGGATAGGTAATCCAGGAAGCAAATATCAAGAGGGAGCACACTCCAGTAGTTCCTGCAAGGAAACAAATATTGAGAGGGAGTCCAGCCTACAACCAAACAAAGATAAGTATTTGAATTGTCATTTATTGCATACTTGTTTGTTTAAATAATATTGTTCAATGATGTATATGCCTATGTTCCTAGACTTAGGTTGTGTATTATGCATATTAGAATAATTACATTAATGAACAATATACTACTAATATGAATGTGATGGATAAGTGGCCTATGGCACTATACAACATTCCATTGCTACTTATCTAGAATGAAACCTCTTTGCTGACATGTTGGGAGTTGTGCACACTCTTAACAATGTTCTGGTAGAGATTGGAAGGCATCTAGAAAGTTACAGGATATGGATAAACGTTTTATTGAAGCATTGGCTAAAATCATTACATGACTGTATGACATATTTCTTTATGTGTAAGAATTTGTTCTAAAAAGTATGAGATGTTTCTAATCATGCAATTTAACTTGCTTTGTAGGAAAGATCGTATACAATAACCTACAAAAGAAGGACTACAACATTTGTTCCAGCCACGAAGTTTAAAGAAATCTATCTATTGAAGAATCTGAAGTTCCCAGGATATGGGATACAGTAAAAGGATGCCATGATCAAGCAGTGTCAGTCGATTATGAAGAATGATGTTTGGAATGTGGTCCCAAGACCAGATGGGAAGTCTGTTGTGACTTCTAAAGATCAAGCATGCTGCAGATGGAAGCATAGAGAAATACAAAGCGATATTTGTAGCTCGTGGCTTCTCCCAGAAAAAGGAAATAGACTATGAAGAAACTTTTGCTCCTGTAGCCAAGTACACTTCCATCAGATCAGTACTTTCCCTAGTTGCATTTATGAAATGGAAGATACACCAGATGGATGTCAAGACAACTTTCTTGAATGGTGTAGTCAAGGAGGAAGTGTATGTGGAGCAGCCACTCGAGTTTGAGACACATGACAGAGGGACTCATGTGTGCAAATTGAAGAAAGCCTTGTATGGATTGAAGCAAGCTCCTAGGACTTGGTATGGTAGGATAGACAACTTTCTATCCGGTTTGGGCTTTACCAAGAGTAAAGAAGATTCCAAGCTTTACTACAAGGTTGAGGAAGGAAATCCTATGATACTACTCTTGTATGTGGATGACCTATTTGTAACAGGTGAGGATAGATTGATTGTCGATACCAAGAGGAAGCTTGCTTCCGAGTTCAAGATGAAGGAATTGGGGATGATGCACTATTTTCTAGGCATGGAGGTGTGGGAGAGTGCAGATGGGATCTTCCTTGGACAAGGGAAGTATGCATTAGAGATCCTAAAGAGGTTCGGGATGATGGACTGCAAGGCCATGGCCACACCTATGGCATCGAACCTGAAGCTTCTGTGTGATGCTTCATCTGATCCGCTTGATGTCACTGTGTATCGTCAGATGATTGGGACCTTGATGTACCTGACAAACACTAGACCAAATATTTTCTTTGCGGTGAACACATTGAGCAAGTTCCTGATAGCTCCAAGGAGTGCTCACCTAGTTGCTGTAAAGCATATTCTGAGGTACCTAAAGGGTACAGTTGACTATGGGCTCAAGTATGATGCGAATCAAAAGTTTAACCTGCAGGGTTATGTTGATTCCAACTGGGCAGGAAGTGCTACAGATAGGAAGAGCACATCTAGGTGCTGCTTCAGTATGGGATCAGGTGTGATCTCTTGGTTTAGCAAGAAGCAATCCTGCGTAGCACTGAGTACAACCGAGGCAGAGTATGTTGCAGCATGTTCGGCTAGTTGTGAGGCAGTATGGCTCCGAAAGCTACTGTCTGAGTTATTTGATCTCCCATTGGAGGCTACTGGTATCTTTTGTGACAACCAAAGTAGTGTGAAGCTGTCTGAGAACTCGATGTTCCATGACAGGTAGAACCACATTGAGATCAAATATCACTATATCAGGGATATGGTGCAGAGAGGAGCAGTGAAGCTCCTACATGTTGTGACAGATGAGCAGATTGCAGATGTGTTGACGAAACCACTAGCCAGAGTGAAGTTTGAGTACTTCAGAGAGAGGCTTGGTGTTCTTCAGATTGATGACACTTCAAGGAAGAAGTGATGGACACATTTGTAGGAGCCATTCCAAGCATGGTGAGAGGAGGATCCTTCCCATGCTTGTGGATGTAAGCGCTGGATGATGAGCATCGGGATGATGCTCCAGTTAGTGCTTTGTATATGCATCATATTGGATGCTTGATATATTTGTATATGCATCATGTTGGATGCTTGTTATCATCAGTTGGATCATGTATATGTATATGCATCATATTGGATGCTTGGACCATGTATCTGTATATGTATCAGGAGGATCTGATTGTATGATCAGGTACATCATGTATGTTGATATATATCAAGTGGATACATTGTATGATCAGGTGGGTCATGTATCTGTGTATGTATCAGGTGGATACATTGTATGATCAGGTGGATCATGTATGACTATATGTATCAGGTAGATACTTGGTATGCATCATGTGGATGCATTGTATGATCAGGATGATCATAAATGATGAGCTTCAGGATGTTTCTCCAGATGACATGCATCAGGACGATGTAGTGATGATGATCAGGATGATCATGTACATCAGGACAATGTATGGTGAGTATCAGGTTGATACTCTATGGCCATGGACAGGTTATGCAAGGGTAGCATGTAATACGTCCTAGAGATATGGACAGGATGAAAAAGGCCTCAGATGCTATTTAGAGATATTGCTTGGAAAGACACTCTTTTAAGGTTTTGCTTGACCACATGTAATAAGTCTTGGAGATCTAGACAGGATGAAAAAGGCCTCAGATGCTCTTTAGAGATCTTGCTTGGAAAGACACTCTTTTAAGGTTTTGTGGGGACCACATGTAACAAGTCCTAGAGATCTAGACAGGATGAAAAAGGCCTCAAATGCTCTTTAGAGATATTGCTTGGCAAGACACTCTTTTAAGGTTTTGTGGTAGGGGTCACATGTAGTAAGTCCTGGAGATCTGGACAGGATGAAAAAGGCCTCAGATTCTCTTTAGAGATCTTGCTTGGAAAGACACTCTTTTAAGGTTTTGTGGTAGGGGTCACATGTAATAAGTCCTGGAGATCTGGACAGGATGAAAAATGCCACAGATGCTCTTTAGAGATCTTTCATGGCAAGACAATCTTCTAAGATTTTGTGATAGTCACATGTAAAAGATCCTCGGAGATCTGATAGGTTGAGCTATGTGCTCATAAAAGGCCTGGGATGTTCTTTCTAGGTTTTGTGATGCACGTAATAAGTCCCGAGGATTCCACAGTATGGCCAGTGATGAAGACCTGCAGGTGGTGGACCTACATCCAATCTTAAAAGGGACTGGCTCTGTAGAACTTCCTATGACGAGTAGTTCAGAGATTGATTAAGATAGTAGCAGTAGTGAAGACGACACTAATTCGATGTCGATGATCCAGTGGCGATGATCCAGAGAAGAAGACTTGTGCTAGAAGACCTGTGTCGACAAATACCTTCCTAGTTAAGAGGGAGTGTTGATGTATTTGTAACTTCGGAATGTATTTCCTATGTGTATATTGTATTCCTATAGAGATGTTATTATTCCTCTATACGGAAGTGTTTGTATTCCTATAGGGATGTTATTATTCCTCTATATGGAAGTTTCATCATTTATATTGTAAGTGTCATAACTTATACTTGATGGGTTATTAGACCACCTTGGTGGGGTCGGCCCTATATAAGTCATGTGGGTCAAAGGGTTATTAGACCACCCTATTGGGGGTCAGCCCAGTCAGCATTATGTTATGTGGTTAAGTTAAGGCCAACCTAGTAAAGTTTATTAGGCAAGTCAAGTCAAGTATAAATAGAGTGCGGGAGGCACTCTATTTGATTCATTCACTTTCTTACTCATACTCTCATCGGAGACTGGCGCACTTATGGAGGATGAGAAGCTGTTGCTAGGAGAAGACTATCTCTTGTACTTGGGTTGTATCATTGCTCTATCTATCTCTAAGGAAGTTGCGGGATTTTTCACCTTCTTGGATTTCCTCGGTGAAACTCTGTGTCTCTTGTGTGCTTGCATTATTGTGTCCATGATTAATATGCTGTAGATATGTTGTAGATGTTATTCTCTCAGTTAAGATCCTAGATCAGATTGAAACTTCTGAAAAACTAACAGGAAAATGTTGATGGAGTGCTACAATATCACAGGCGAACCAGATGATGAAGATGACCCAAGGGATACGTATGTACTGGAGTTAGAAGGAAGTGGCAATGTCGAGGCACCAGAAATGCCTTCAGACAAGTTTCAGCAACCATTGAAAATCAAGAAAGTGAACATTGGGTCGAAGGAGAATCTGAAGTTTGTGAGTATTGGAGATTATTAGGATGACTCCACCATTGCCAAGATGACTGATCTGTTGAATGAGTTTCAGGATTTGTTCCCAATGAAATTCTCGAAGATGAAAGGAATTTTCGGTGACTTAGGGGAAATGAAAATCCCCCTAAAATCCGATCTGAAGCCCATCAAGAAGCGGTCGTACAGGTTGAATCCGAGGTACAAGGAGCGGGTGAAAGATGAACTTGAGAGAATGTTGGACGCAGGAATGATAGAACCAGTTGAGGAATCAGAGTGGATCAACCTGATGGTGGTCCAGGCTAAGAAAATTTGGCGAAGTTTGACTCTATGTCGATTTAAGGAAATTGAATGATGACTGCCTACACGATCCGTTCCCAACACCATTCACAGATGAGGTGCTTGAAGGAGTGGGAGTTCAGGAAATATACTCTTTTACAAATGGCTTTTAGGGCTACCACCAGATAAAAATTGTGAAGGAGGATCGACACAAGACCACATTCATTAGAGAATGGGGATGTTTTTAGTATATGGTAATGCCATTCTGTTTGAAGAATGCACCAGCAATCTTCTCACGATTGGTAGTTGCTACATTCAAGGAATACATCCATAAATGTTTGGAAGTATATATGGACGATTGGACAGTGTACGGTTTGGTTAAGGATCACATCGCTAATCTGAGGTTAATGTTGGAAAGATGTTGACAACACTAGATCTCGTTGAACCTGAAGAAGTGCATTTTTTGCGCTCTATTTGGGATTTTGCTGGGGCACATTGTATGCGGGGAAGGGATGTTGGTTGACCCTATGAAGATTGCGATTATTGTTGACCTACCACCACCAAAAATAGTAAAGTGATTAAGAGCGATGTCGGAACACACAAGACATGACAGGAATTTTATCAGAGGATATGCAACGATCACGACACCAATGGAAAAACTATTGAAGAAGGATGCCAAGTTCGAATGGAATGAAGAATTCCATAAGAGTCTTGATGTGTTGAAAGCAAATATGGTTGCAGCGCCTATCTTACTATTTCCAGATTAGATGAAGGAATTCCACGTTCATGTTGATGCATCATCAGTCGCACTAGGAGTTATATTAGCCTAGCTAGGAGAAGGAGCGATTGCCCACCCGATTTCATTCATAAGTTGAAAGCTATCTACTATGGAGAAAAATTATACAACAATGGAAAGGGAAGATTTGGCAATGGTCTACGCTCTACAGAAGTTTCGAAACTACCTACTTGGAGATCATTTTAAAATTTTCACTAATCATTCAGCACTCAAGTACCTAGTGAACAAGCCTGTGTTCGGGGGGGGAATCTATCGATGGTTATTACTCTTTCAAGAATTCAACTTCGAGATCATTCTAAAGATGGGGTGACTGAATGCAGGACCAGATCATCTATCGAGGATAGAATCATGAGAATAACCGAGGATTATCGATGAAGGACTACCCGATGCTAAGTTAGAGTTCAAGGTCAGAATGGTCAATGATAATTATGAGCAAATTATCAAATTTTTGGCGACAGTAATGGCACCAGAGGAGTTTACTACACACCAAAAGAAACAGTTAGTTGTCAGGTCTGCAGATTTCCAACTAATCATCGGGAAACTATATAAGATGGGACCATATGAGGTACTTGGACGGTATGTCCGTTCGCATGAACAGAAAAGGATTTTAGCAGAATCTCATGATGGGATCATAGGAGGACACTATGGACGATGTGCCACTGCTAGGAAGATCCTTCGAGATGTACCTTGGTGACCGCACTGCATGAAGATGTAGCGGACTATGCCAAAAGCTGCAACGTATGTCAAAGAACAGGGAAACCATCACGAAGGGACGAAATGCCCTTCGTACCTCAAGTGGCGCTGCAAGATTTTGCTAAGTGGGAAGTCGACTTCAAAGGACCTATCAAACCCCCAAGAAAAATATTAGGGTCATGATACATAATCACTGTGACAAATTATTTGACACGATGGGAAGAAGTTGCACCAGTGAAGGACTGCACGGTTGTGACTCCAGTAAGGTTCCTTTTCGACAACGTGGTCACCAGGTTTGGGTTGCCAAATATACTGATGAGTGACCAAGGCACTCATTTTTTGAACAAAACAATTGCAGTGATGACGGAGGAGTTCCAAATCCAACATAAGAAGAGTACCCCATACCATCCACAAGCGAATGGGACAGTTGGAGCATGCACTCACAAAGGTGTGCAACACAGACCCTGATGATTGGGATTTAAAGATTCCAGTGATACTTTGGGCGTATCGCACAACTTTTAAATGACTGATAGTTCAGACCCCATTCAAGCTCGTTTATGGACAGGAAGAAGTCATGCCGGTGGAGTATATTGTGCCAAGTTTGTGCATCGCAGCAGCCACAAGAATGAGTGATGATGGAGCACTTGAAGAACGATTGGCACAATTGGTACAGCTCAATGAGGACCGGTTCATCGTAGGATTCCATCAGAAGGTGGAAAAGGATCGATAGAAGGCTTGGTATGACTGACACGTCAAACCAAAGCATTTTCAACAAGGAGATATCATTCCATTATACGACAGTAAGTTTTCCAAGCATCTAGGCAAGTTACAGATTCATTGGTTGTGTCCCTACACAATAGATTTTGTTACTAATGGAGGTTTTGTGTAGTTAAAAAGTATAGATGGCATGTTGTTTCCTAAGGTAGTCAATGGTAATTGGTTGAAACCCTATAGCGATGACTAGGCACATAGAGGATGAGAAGCGAAGTGTGGAAGGGTAAAAAAAAAAACAATAATGACACAAAAGTGGAAGCATGACGAGGATGGACACAAAATTGGAAGCATGACGAGGACGTACACTCATCGACAGTTAGCACATGGGAGTGGTAGCATGGAAAAACTGGATTTTTGTCGATGGTTAGCATGCATGAGTGGAATCATGGAAAAAATGGATGCTCGTCGATGTTTCACATGCGCGATCCCACTCAGCACATTTTTACTATGATGCGGGATCAACAGCAGATGACGGAAGCATATGATGACACACTCGAGAACGCAATCCGATAAAAATGTGAAAGATTTGATAATCATGCAGCAAGTATATAAGGCACAAGAATAAATACAAGCGTAGATGAGTTGAGAGATTGAAGGCTTATGCGCATTAGGAATGAAGTTCATCAGTTGAACAAGCAATTCCATGGAAGTTGTGGAAATGGTACATTTCATTTCAAGCGGAAGCACTTCAGGTGCGCTAAGGGAAAGAACGATGAGTGTGAATGAAAAACCAGGGAAGGAAGCGACATAGACACTTGGGAGGAACAAAGATGAGTTCTGGCACCCGAGATGTCTAAGAGAGTGGTAGGAGTTAGAAGAACTATGGTCCCTACAACCACTAGAACACCAGGGGCAGAGGCACACTGGCTCCAGCAGCGGACGGTCAAATGTGCAAAACAGATGTGCCAAAGCAGTTGGCTTGTTTCACAATTTGGTTACGTTGATAAAATTTTCCCCAACCCGAAACAAGCATGAAGTACACCAGCAGGCGCAGAAGGGATAGATGACGAAGGTTTGGAGAGGCTGAAGGATGAGTTCAAGAAGTACATGACAGCAAACCAGAGACTACAGGACGAGTTCTAGAAGTACATGACAACAAACCAGAGACTGAAGGATGAGTTTGAGAAGTACATGACAGCGAACCAGAGACTAGAGGAGGAGTTTGAGAAGTACATGACATCGATCACGAGACTGATGGATGGGTTCGAGGAAGCAAACAACAACGAACCAGAGGAGTACTAGAGGTGTCCAGCTGAGGTGGCTCGAGGGAGAGCCACAAGTTTGTGTTGGGGACCTGTTGGAACAGTTTTAGACTGCATAAAGTGCAGAAGTTGACAGTAGTGAAGAAGGACAATCCGCAAAATAAAGGACCATTCGCGAAGAACAAGGAGCCGACGAAAGTGCAAGATTGGTTTAGTTAGTTAGAATGGGTCATGTGGACCATTTTGTAACCATTTAGTTTGATATAAATTGGAGTATGATTGTAAGCCTAAGGGCATCATAGTTAGATCCTCAAATAAGAGTCATGTATCAATTTTGTATGAATATGAGGTAAGGTGTTTTGAACTCTTTCTGCGAAGGTTATATGGTAGGTTTTGATGAATGCATGAAGATGTTCGGTTATGGTTATATATTTTGTCTCTATTTATGTTAAATTATGAATGAAAGTGTTTGTGAAATGTTTAAGGCTTTGTGGTTTGGTAATTGTTGTTGATGCGAATGATTAGTTTAACCATGTTAATGCAAATGTTGATCATATGACTGAATATGCAAAAGGAATGCATGAACTATTAGCATGATGCGAAGAAATAATCTTTGGTTTTTGTAGTTGTAATGTGATATTTGATGCATGTCCTCCCCCCACTGTGGAAATATTGTTCTTGCATCCCCCTTAATCATCTCAGGTGAGACTTTACTCGCTCTGCGAGTGTTGCTGGAAAGGGTAAAACCTTTATGGATCGTTGTTTAAGGGTGTTTGGTCGATGTTTGTTGACAACAGTGCAAAGTGAACCCTTGTCGACAGTTGCTATGTCAACACACATATTGTCACTTGTGCATAGATTGGAGGATGAAGAATATTTTGAGCTGGTCCACATAGGACACATATTGTTTGTGAGTGAAAACAATCTGCAAAAATACTGCCATTCAGTAAGAATACATGAAATATCTCGTTCAGAGTATATATCTTCAATGTGTAGTAATTCCTTATAGCATAAATAGAAGCCATCAATTGCTGGATTTTCCATTTTTTTTTTTGGGTGATCTTTTCATATGTTGTGTGTATAATTATTGTGTGCTTTCCTCGGTTGGTGAATTTCCGTATGTAAACCATTCAATACAAATGAGAATCATGGTTAATTATTTTCATTGAGTTATCATTGGGTATCCATGTCCCATTTTAGAGCTTGTTCGAGTGCTTGAATGGTTTGTTGTGCACTCTCCCTCACTACATTTCACCCAACTGTTAATTCATATAGGCAAACTCATTCACACCTTTGATCACAAAATCAGTACACAACACTGCAAATCGGTTGACTGCAATGCTAGTTTGGATCACAGCATTGATATCCACCTGAGTGAATTCTTTTGGATTGTGTTTTTCCACCATTTCTTTCAATTTCAGTCATCATCATATTAATATGATTATTGACAACTTTTCCCAGTATTCTTTGTCTTCGAGACATTCCATATTATCTCATTACCGAAATAAATTTGAGTGAACTGCTACTTGTTAAAAGAACCTGTGGTCAAAAGATGAGACTATCTCACCACTGTTATATCCAGCTGGAATAAGAGCAATGTTCATCTCTACAACTGGTAGATAAGGTAAGATCAGATAATTTGTTTAATGTCCATAAAGTTACCATAAATAACTCAAAAGGACTACTAGGTGCATTAGAAATAATACAATCTGGGAGTGTGTGGGAAGCTCTTCACAAAGCATATCTATCGTATGAGGTCAAATACCTGAATCTACAATTTATCATCAAATAAACAAAAAAATATACAAAGTTGGCAGTCATGGTACTGACAAAACCGGTTAGGAGGATAGACTCTCAAAATTTGTCTTTGATGATTGTAATAATTTTGTAGTCAGATTTTGTCATTAATCAGTGTGATAATTTTGTCTTAATATTTTTTTCCTTATATGGACAAAGCTTCTTGACATATAGCGCATGAGTGTCTAAGAGACATGACTATTTCTAAATCACATGACCCTACATAATTAATTATTTAAATATAAATACTATTAATGTGCATTAAGTAAAGAGGAGACAAGAGGAAGGTATAAAGGAGAATTAAATGGGTGGATGGATAGGAGTAGTGTAGAGAAAGGAGGTGTAGGTACATTCGATGTGGGGTTTAATGTTGGCTAATAATTTATTCCAAGGGAGGTGGGTGCACAAAAAGGTAGGGGGGACACATTTTGCTTGGGATTTTTACTAAAGGAGAGTTTTCTTGGTGTGGAAGGATTATAATTTCTTTTTTTCTCAACATTTTAGCATGTTGATATTTAAAGTTGTGATTTTCTTTCCTAATTGTGAAACAATATGCACTATTCATCATCTTTTTTTTCCAAGGAAAAAATTGTATATTTTTATTCAAGTATGAAGATTGAATACACTCATTGGGTGTTGAAGCACTAAATGCAATAGTGTTTTAAGTATTAGAGTGTACTTATATAAAAAGAATAACAACTGAGACGTATCCTAAAATAGGCATGTTCAACAGAACAGGAAGTATATCCAAAGTATAAAATGACATGTACAATCTTCCAAAATTTTCAGAATATCAAAAGTATTAGCCTCATCAAGTAGATTGTTATAAGTACTAGCATCGGTGGTTAATATCATAGAAGATCAACAAGTTAAACAACTTATCAAAGGTCCAAATTTGATTCAGTTGTAACCCTATTATCATGTTCATCTAGCCCAAAAGAGATTGGATCTTGTAGCATACCTTGTTTTGAAAGTAACCCCATTATCATGTTCATCTAGCCAAAAAACGATTGGATCCTATAGCATACCTTGTTTTGAAAGTGTATGAACATCCATATTCAGTTCCCTATAAATGTGAATGAAATTGATCACCTCAAACTGGTTAATGCTATCTTCAATCTAAAGAGCCAATGGATGCAGAGCAACATTAAATGTATCTACTGAGAGAAATTTACCCAACTAATCACCATATGGGATTCCCCAAAGACCTAGATCTTTCTAAGGCCTTTAGAAAAAGCCACCATTAGAAGTGATCTAAGTGTCGGAAGCCAAAATGACTTATGGATAGTAGTACTGAATGCGAAATTTAGTGAGAAATTATTGCAAACAAATGGCCTCAGTGACTACATTGAAAACTACTCGATACTTCGCCATGTGATAGCTAATGCAATGGTTGTCTACTTCTTTCTAGATTAACAAATAGAACCAAAGCCATTAGAAAATAGGTGGCCCAAAGTGGTTTTGTGATACGTGCATATCCCACCCAATAATCAACTATTTATGGATATCCATATGACATTTTAAGCCAATAGAATGTAAAAAATAAGTTTATTTTTCCGTTGTAGTAAGATAACACCTTATACTTTCATTACATTAGTTATCTGGTTTTTGTACCGTATAATAAATCATAATGCCACAATTTAAAAATATTGTTATCTTTGCGTGTATTTTCATGATGTGACTTAAAACATAATGATATAGTTCTTGGGACGCTACAAAAGTGTTACCAACCTCTACATATTCTTAATAATTTCTAGATAAGTTGGATGGATATTTATATATTTGACGATGATGTCACTTGTGATAGTTTAGGATGTATGCTTTAGTTGTGTAAATGTTTCTTGCTAGTTGTTTTAGCTTGGTTTGCATCTTTCATGATATTTGAAAATGTAGGATATCTCCTTAGAGATAGTGTGCACCTTGAAGTTCAGTCACACATACATTGGTTGACTACATAGTTTTTTGCTTGGGTAAACATTGATGTTATGTCAAACTTTTTGAGACTGAGATGTACAAATTTGTTTTATTGTTTGTATGATTATTACAATCCTTTTAATATTTTATTTTTTATTTCACTACATTGATTTGGGTATCCACCACCATTTCATGGAAACAATATTACATCCAATAAGATCATGACAATCTTGAAGAAACTACTATTGGTAGGAAGTGGGATGAGGGTTTGACAAGGATTTATATCTAGAAGTGCTCATAGAATCAAGCATTCAAACCTTTTTGGCATGAGATCTACCCTGTCATCTTCATTGTGACCTTAATGCATGGAATAAATATTTATAAAGTTGGGGTTAGTCTCATATTTCAATGCTAGGTCTTATTAATAAACAATGATACAAATATCCATGAACGGTTTGTTGTTTCAAATAATTATAAGTCTTTCATTATGCTACCAAGACTACGAATTTGTTACATATTCATGAGGTGTAGGTAACGCATTCAAGATTTGAGTACTTCAATCATTTCCAGAAATCATAAAAAATAGTCATATTGATGCCCTAATTAAGTGTGCTTGCATGCTGGTATATATGTTGAGTATTAGACATTTGATTGTTTTTCAAGGTTCTTTCCAAGGTTCTATAGGACTGCTCATTTATATATATGAAAAGAGGGTATTTTTGTTGGTATTAAGTGTTGGAAAATGGGTTGAAACCAACCCATATTAAACCCTTAATCCTAACTCATTTGTTGAGTCACAAACTATTGTACCAATTTATTTGGATTTATGTTCAAAGCCTGACATATACTCTTCACAATGTTAACCCTAATGCTACTATCATATTTCTGAGGAATCCTAAGATATTGTTGACCAAAGCATGTCAATGTTGCTACAAGAGATATGGGATATGATCATATTTTAGGCTAGATACTCATACTCCAAACTTGTTCTTATACAATTATAAGAGCTGCTCCAAATGATATTCAATTCATCATCGATCTGTTGGTAAATTTATGCTTAGGGTTGCATAATCATCCTCTCAATGCTACCTGAAAATGTTGGGTTTTGACACCTATAGATACCTCAAGGAATGTGATGTTGCAAAACTACCACAAAAAAATGTCTAAACCAGTCCAAACATCCACACTATCAACCAATGGGAGGTCTCCATGATGCTACAAAATCATATGAACCATTGATGAGTGTCCACAAGGGAATGAGGTCATTTGATTCACTTATTTTCACATTGCAAAGGGATGTATGTTTATATGATCCTCAATGCACAGAGATGGAATCTAATCATACACAATACTTGGAATATGTTTCCAAAAGGTCTTCCTTCAAATGTTCTTGCTATTACAATCCCTTCAAGAAAATTCATATCTCATGGATATTTTGATAGCCTATATACTAATAGTGAATAGTCTTCAATACTTGTTGCTCACAAACTAGTTATGTGTTGTTGTATCAAACATTGTTATTTACTGTAACTTCTGCTCACAAACCGGTCATGTGCCACACATTGTGTTCACAACTCTAATTTTGGTGTGATGAAAATGGAGGCTTCCAGGATGTGATTCAGATCTACCCCAATTATCACCCCTCTTTATCTTTCAAGGGAATGCTTTCTACAAGCACATGAAGGGTGTCAAATGTCATTATTTCCATCATGCCAATGCTAGGATCTTTGGTCATCTTTTAGCTCATCCTTGCTATGAAACCTTTAAAGTAAAAAACCAATTATCCATCTTGCAATATTTATGTCATGAAACCATTTCTTATTGAAACCCTAATTCATAAATGTGCTACTCCTATTGTTACCAAAAGTTCTCAAAATGCCCATCATTTTGTGAGGTAATAGGTGGTATAATGTCCATCCTCTAAAATTCATGTTTTGGAACTAATGTTATTAGTTGAACTTTGACAATATTCTCTATGTAGAAGTTTTGAATTCTGGGTGTGTTACTATATAGAGGTAGACAATTTGAGTTTTATTAGTGAAGCTTTCCTTGGATTTAGTTTCAGAAACACGTACCATGCATGATTCAAAAATTATGTTGCATTGAACACTCTTCAAGTATTTATATAATTTTATCATACTACTACCAAATCCCTGTATGAGATGTTTCAAGTTTGTTGATTATGTTATTGTCTCTTTATCATTTGTGTCTTTCACTTCTGTATAAAATGTTTTTACCCTTACAATTTAGGCTAATATTCCTTAATAATTCCTTTTTTGTCTTGAATTATTAGGTTTGAGTTGCATGTATGCTATCCCGATGTTTGTGATAAGTAATTGGCTATAATTTTGTTTATTTTTTCACAACATATTGTTACAACGTAATCTTCCACTTTTCGAGCATCAACATTCTTTGGCTTGTAGGATCCATTTCATTGACTCATATCCACTTTATATCCTTTAGACACACTATTTCCTCATTTTTCCTCTGACCCGCTTGTTGCATCACTATAGCAAGTGTACTAGCGAGTTGCATCACTATAGCCCGCGTGTATCAAGTAAAATGGTAAAAATCACTAGTTTATTACTTTTTACTCCCAAAAAGCGGTCATTGGATGACCTTTACCATTTACCATTTTACTTGATACCCGCGGGCTATAGTGATGCAACTTGCGGGTACACTTTCTATAGTGATGCAATAAGAGGGTCAGAAGAAAAATGAGGATATAGTATGTCTGAAGGATATAAAGTGGATCTGAGTTAGTGAAATGGATCCTACAGGCCAAAGAATGTTGATGATTACAAGGTGGAAGATTACGTTGTAACAGATGCCCCCTAATGTGTGATTTTAGAGATTGATGCTACAATGGCCGAAATACATTATAAAACTCAGAAGTGGAGTGATAGAGACACAAGTGGAAAGAGCAACACACTCGTCATAATACAATAGTATCGATGAATACATGTCGGTAGTACAACAATCTAATACAATGGCCATGAGTAGGCAGCACATAATGGATATATGTCATAAGTGATCATAGCCATGATCCTTCTACTGTAAGATATGGTCTCCTGCTGAAAACGAAACAACTGGTGCAAACTGGAGGTACAAACTGCTGAAATCTGAGAGTTGATATCTCAGATGTAAAGTCAAAGTCATAAGTAGCATACTAAATGCCACTATCGCCTGGGGTCTTCTACACAAGTCTTCGATGGTGCAACTCCCATCAAGTGAATAAAGGAGTTGAGGTCGAGCCTGATGTGACATCGTCTAATTACCAGTCAATGATGTATACTGTTAACAGACGTGAGATAACCCACCAATAATGAAAATGGGCATCAAGGAACAAAGTACAATCATCAGAGTGCGAATAGATGTGTTGAAGTTGAACACTAGGATGAATCCATCAATCAGGGGACATTGATGTTCCCAAAATTGTCGATGACGAGAGAACCTACCACTAATGACTGCAAGCCTCAAGTTACCCAACCGAACTCTAATCCTCAAGTCCCGGAATAAATGGGTTGAAATTGACGGAATGCAATTAGCTGGAAGGAGGGCATTAAGGCATCCCCCATCAACCAGCATGAGGTACCAGCTACGCTGAAAGATTTGGAAGAACTCACGTGAAACGGACTGACTCAATAAGGATGGCCGACATGCAATAGTCAAGAGATATGAGGAGTGGTTGACTCTGGTTTCAGGGATTCCTTTGAACAATAGCATGAGAAAATGGATAGACGTAGGCAGCATAGACTTGACATAAACTGTGCATTGCAGGAGGCATTACAAAGGGTTCCATAATGACCAGAAGCTTAACCAATCGGTGGAGAAAACTGAGAAACAAGTACGGCTCCTAAGGTCCAACTATAGTCCCGACTCATAATGTACGGAGTGGAATGAATGCTCTATTCAAAGGTGACACAACAGCTGCCAACAAGAAGTAGTAACCATAATCCCATCCGGCTTTCTGGAATATTTGATTTTTTTGGTCTTCTTCGTATTTGGGAAAAGCTTGAAAAAGAATAAAATTGCTTATAGTACAACAAGTGAGGCAACGAGTGTCAAATAGCGAGCAGACTAGTTCCAAGCAGTAGAACATACCTATGATCAATGCAGGGAAGTGCATGTAGGATGTGGACACTCGAGGGAATGTTCCCTTAGGGTAAAGGATCATCAAGTTGCGAAAGATAAATTAAGGCTCTGCTTGGCTCGGAAGGTAAAGTGCTCAGGCACATGGCTAATGAGTGAGTAAGTGGGAGCCGACACAAGGCTCGAGCGACAAGCAGGATAATGCAATGCAATCACAACTCGACATAAAATGGGAGTCCTTTTTCATAAAGTTAGTCTCCTCACTCGAAAAAGTGTAAAACAATGAGAGAAGAACTCTTATAGTCATGTGTGACTAGAGTATACATTTTTTGTAATTAATCCACAAAGCTCCGGAAAAGGGGTAAACTTATACCTAAGTGCATGTCGCTTCAAATCCTTTAATGAGTCTGAAATAACAAGTATACTCGGCAATCTTGTTTGATTTTGAAAAAGTCTAACAAGGGCTTAAAAAATACTTTATAAAAATCTTTTCCGTAAAGGTTTAATGAGCCCGAAAAAGTAAACTCGTGACCTCCTTACTGTTTTTAACGAGCTCAAAGGAGATATGGAAGAATGCTCATAATGAGAGCAGACGAGTGTCAGGGACATGCGAGACTAGTTCCAAGCACATGGGAAAAAGATATGCATAATGCAAGGAACATGAGCAAGATAAGGACACTCAGGGGGTGTCTACGAATTCGGATGGAAAAAGGTTCAAATGCATAATAACAATGGGGAGGCCTAAACCTATATGCAAGGTTCCAAATATTCCTGCCATGACCAAAGCAAATGTCAAAAAGGACTGGTAAACAAGTATAAGTCCAGCTAAGAATCCTGTCTCCAAGAAACATAAGTACCAAGATCATCTCTAAAACGTACGTAAAGAAAAATCTGATACAAGTCACTGCGGTAGAAACATTTTCAACTTCACTATTGTTAACCTGAGACATAATGCATGTAGAGCTAACCACTGAAGGTGCCATAGTACCAATACCTAAGGGATCAAAATGATCATCTTCAAAATGAAGAGTAAAGCTGAAGGATGTGAAGGAATCTGCAAGAGTAAATTCATCATCACGGGAGTTGGAAATTCTGGAAATAGAATCAAACTCTTCAGGAGCGCTGATTTGCGGATCTATAGGAGAGCTCAAAGACTCATCAAACTCAAACGTCAAATCAGGGCTGGATGAGACTGTGAATGGATCCAAATTCGAATGGATGGCAGGTTTTATTATAGGCTCATCTTGTTCAATAAGATCAATGGGAGGAGGGGAATGAGATCTATGATAAAGATCCCCCCATGGCTTGTCATCACTACCCATGGCCTCAATAAAAACTTCTTTGAAGGTAAAATACCATCGAGGAAACCATGTGAACAATATAGGTCGACTGCACATGCGAGCAGCATAACAGGATCTTCCTCTACTGTCCATGAAGAAGAGAGATCCGAATATACAATGCCTAGTTGAACATGATGAGCAATCTTGACTGCAGACAAGGGCATATCCATTCCGTTGTGCGAAACTTCTCCAGATGGGGAACTCATGGAAGGTGGATCCCATCGATCACTAAAATATGAGGTCCGTAAAGGTACATTATTCAATGGAGGAGGTGCATTATCAAAAATGGTTTCAATAAAAGAAATGGGTGAAGGGAAATCATAAGATCCCATCAATGAAGGGTACATACCGACACCCATGTTCCCAGTTGTCGGTTGAGAATGAGTAACCTGCAGGACTATGGATCCCGTGGATGTTGTGGAAGAGGATTTAACGTAATCTAGCTGATCGATGGTCACTATCTTGCCTTCGTGAGGAAAGTAGATAACTCTAAATACGGTGGACACGACAGCTTTCATGGCATACATCCAATTCCAACCCAGTAAAAGGTTGTAGTCGATGGGCGCATCAACCACCTCGACTTCAATAGGAACAGACTTACCTCCCAAGGAGACAATAAGGGAAGGTATAATTCCATGCAGCTTAAATGAATGACTGTCGAATGTAGTGACGTGGTTCTAGACGCAAGTAGGGGAGGAGAGCCAAGAGCTTTCCAACAAGTCAACGACATTACCGACGTAGAGGAACCTTCGTCAACCGTAGTACTTTTGACAAAAATATGAAGGCACACCACCTGGATTTGAAAAGCCACATGGTAGGGTAAGCGAGGTTGGACATTGGTAGTATCGAACTTGATAACAGTGGGACTTCCCCCATCCTGAAATCCTAATGCACTCAAAAGAGCATGCTTTTGAGAAGGATGGGCTTGCAAAACTTCCAGAGCTGACATGGCACATGGAGTTTGGCCCAATCTTCCACAATAGAGTAGTTATGGGTAGCTCAAGCATTAGGATTATGCGTAGAGCGCTTAATAACACCTTTTGGTATCTGCGGCATAATAGAGGGCTTCTGGATATGCAAGGAATTGTCAGGAGGAGGGGGAGGCTCACTCCCCAAATTGGGTTGTGGTGCATCATAATCGCGCTGACGAGTGGCAACACTAACCTCTGACTGAACCATGTTCACACATCCATAACCACCAATATTGGAAGAAGATGTTGTGATCTTAGTAGGTCCATAACCAGTGGTGGGAGCATGTGAAGCCATGTTTTGGTGATGAGGTAGGGGATCCTTCAACACAGTTGGGCTCTGTTCCAAGTGCTTCGATGCTTCTTCAATACAAGGACATAAGTGAGTAAGATGGTCTTCCCCACAGAGCTTGCAAGGAACCTTTACCTTACGCCTAGGTTTACAGTCCTCACCAGCATTTCTGCCTTCCCAACGAGGGTTGGCATTATTATTACGGGGGGTATTGTGATTGCTATTGTTATTCCCATTGTTTCCATCCTTATGATTATTTCTCCCTTTTTTCTTACCACTAGGTTGCTAGTTACCTGATTGGTTCGTCATTGGCACACTCTGTACATCGGACGATGGGGTGGAAGTGGACAAGGTGTGAACCTATCCGGGAGTAGACTAGTTTAGCGACAAATTTTACATTCGATTAGCTACCAAATCTACAGGGAGAGTTCTTGCATATCCAACAATGCCATCGGCATGCGGTCCAGGAACTAACTGAGGCTCATGTCGCGTTCTCGGTGCGTCAGGAATAATGTCGTACAAAATGCCAAACTGAGAATATAATAGGTCTAACTGCTGGACTTTCAAGATAACTTGTTCCTCATTCACAATGCTGGACATCGAAACATCCTTAGTAATGTATGGGAGTAGAGACTTGAGGAACCATTCCAACAAGAAATCTAGAGGAATGTTGGCTTTCACTAGCCTCTTCCACTAACGCCACTCTTGAACGTGGTCAGAAATATGCATGGCCTTGTTCTGATGGAAGGTAGATAAAAGTTTAGTACCAATATCATAGCGAACCGGCAGCTCGAAATGATCTAAGAAAACCAAAGTGATCTCATTAAAACCCCTATAAGTGTTTCCAGGCAACTCGACGTACCACTTTGCGGCTGCCCCCATGAGGGTGCGTTGAAATAGTCGCAATCTAATGGAAACGTGATTCAATGAATTGTAGGAGCACCAAAGGTGAAATGTCGTGACATGATCTCTCGGGTCCTCACCACCTTTCCCCTCAAACTTAGGAATGTCCAACGGGAGCTTGGTAGGGACCGTGGGCCAAGTAGGGTCATGACACACTGGATCATTTGTGAGCTTTGAAAGATCTGGAATATTCAAGCGTGCAAGGAATGGGAGCTGAGGCTGGAAAGATCGATATAAGCCCCCATAAAAGGTTGGTTAAATGGAACCGAATTATAAAATGGACCAAAAGCTTGACCATGAGGATTAAACTGCTGATAATAAGGACCTGACGGACCATAAGCTTTCCCATGGACATAGGATGGATAACCTCCTCCTTCCTAACCCATTTGAGAGTAAGCAGGTATGTGCATGTTTTGGGGAACATATTGGGGTGGTGGGTTGTATTGGTGGCCAGCATCGACTATGTTGTAGTAAGGGTTTCCACCATGAATATGGGGCATGTATGTGCTATTCATAGTGGGAACCGTGTTGTAATGACCATGATGGTATGGTATGTTCCCAGCCCCAGCATTAGGATTAGCTTGAGTAGTCGTGTGGTGACCAGAAGCATGAAAAGTATTCCCAACCCCAACATTGGTGTTACTAGTAGCAGGGATGGTGGTGTTATGTCCATGTGGATAGGATATATTCCCACCCCCTACATTGGCATTACTAGTTGTGGAAGTGGACGCAAAAGTATGTGGTATATGTCCACCCCCGTGGTTGGGAGGAGCATTAACATTGGCAAAATTAGTCTTGGTTTGACGAGTAGTGGCATGTGTATTAGGTAGTGGATGGCGAGTCATGTTTCAAACAACGTTCCTATTAGGTTGGGAAATCCTAGGAGGTGGTCTTCTTCCAACATTAGCATTGTTAGGAGGAACATGACTAGTCCCCATACTATGTGTGTGAGTGGACAACGTAGTGCTGCCAGTGAGGGTAGTTCCCCCAGTGGGTATAATATGGCTAACACCATGACTAGTGCCAGTGTGACTACCAAATGTAGTGGAAGGTTCAAATGTACTATAATTAGGCATACCAAAAGAGAGTGCGGTCGGGTTGATCGTAGTACTAGTGTCTTCATGTAACTCAGGCATCCCGTGTCTATAACTACGTGGAAATGAAGGAATGAATGTGTCATCCTGTTCTTCATCCTTGGGTAAGGTTGGCATCCCGTAAAGATAATTATACGGATTCGAAGGATCGAACGGATCTTGTTCAAGTTGATTCAGCCAAATCGAACTAGGTTTATTCTCAGGTGGATCACCTCCCCACGACTCACGAGGAGTAGGGGAATCGGAAGTGCGTTGAACTCTACCTGATGGAGTCGAAGGTATTTCCTTAGTATCAGAATGTGTAGCAATCATGACATCTTGGACGTAAGTCTCGTAAGAATCCGAAGACTCCGAGGGAGCTCGCCGGCGTCTCCTAGCAACACGGTGTGAAAGCTCGGTAGGCTCTAAACCAGCCAACCGATGGGATCGGCGGAGAGTAGGGCTCTGCGCCACGATATCTTCGGAGAGAATATATAATCAAAATGTCCCGTAAAGTCCAACTATCGATAAAAAAAAGTAAATCAAAAGCACACACCTAGATAAACTACAGCCAAGAGCAGACAAACAGAGTGGCTAAATGAGCTCCCGACACTAGTGCCGGTATGTTTCTCCTAGGAGAGGCTTGAGACTCCCAAACTATAGTGGGAGGTAACATAATTAGTTATAGAGACACCCAGGCTTCACTGCATAGAAAGGGCCGTAACCCTAGGCAACAAACAACTGTGCTGTCCAATCCCTATCTGACTCAGGACACAAACAACATAACCACTGCAAGTACCCTGTACGATACCTAGGTAAGGATACTATGGTCACCGCAATATAACTGTTAGGAACCTATGTCAACCCTTCTCTTTACTATGTTAGTATATTGTTGTTGGACGCATATGCTTTGTAAGTCGTCCCGTAGTATTTGTTGATCCGTAGTTTATATTAGCCCAAAGTATTGACCCATAGTATTAGACGCATATGCTTTGTAAGTCGTCCCGTAGTATTATATGTCCCATGGTTTTGACTCATAGTATTGGGCATAGACTTAATATATAAGTGTGTGTTGAGGTCATTGAAGGCACCATGAAGTTAATTATATTGAGCTTGCTCAAAGGAGGTTGCCCCCTCAAAGTGGCCCTTGATCAATATAAAAGTGATTATGTTCTATTATTTCTGATATCTCGTGTATTTGCATTAATTAATTACTGCAGGTTCATCACATCTGGTATCAGAGCACTTTCTTGGGCTCGCTCGGTGAAATTTCTGCCAATTTTTTTTTTCGCGTCTGTTGCAGGTTCGGATTTGGGAATAATCCCTATCTGCTTAACTATGGGAAGTACTTGGGCATAAGCCCTAAAACGCATTGTGAGGAGTACCACAGGAACCCCAAAGTAGCTAGCCCATTGAGAGGACCTGCCAGCGAAAAGGGCAATAACCCCTACCTGATTGACTAGTTCCCACCCGCGAGGTAAACCAAGAGCTGTCATTTGTGGCAAAGCGGTTATCATATTTACCTAAGCCGTGGAGTGAGGGGTACTGCCCCAATACGCAAGCCGTCAGACAGCATTGGTGGACGAGTGAAACCCCTGAACTGTTAGCAAGCCACACACACCTGGGCTCCATATCTATTTTCAGTTGAACTGTTGCCGATCACTTCCACTTCAGATCCAGCCATTTCAGATCTATTCTGAAAGTTGTTTCAGATCCAGTCGTTTTCAATCCCTTCCGTACCGTTGCAGATCCATCTGACATCTGAGATCTATTTTGAAAGTCGTTCCAGATCCAGTCGCCATTTCAGATCCAGCCGTTTTCGATCCCTTCCGCGCCGTTGCAGATCCAACTGTTGCGGATCCCTTCCGCGCCGCTGTTGCCGATCCATTTCTAAAAAAAAATAAAAATAAAAATAAAATAGAAAATAAAATAAAATAAAAATAAATAAAATTCAGTTTTTTCTCCATATCTCCCTTGTTTTCACACTGTTTCCCTTGAAATTTTCGGGGAACCCCTGACATTCCATTCTGCATCTTTCATTCCTGGAGACCCTATCCCCAATTCCCCTTCCCAAAGCCCAAAATCCCACATTTGTCTATTTTTAGGGTTTGTCATAACTTCCTCAGATTTCACCCAATCACCTTCAAATTTTACCACCGAATTCCTTTCTAAATTCTGCTCTTTGTCCCTCTCTGCCAAATTTTCTCATTCTATTGCCCCGCTTCTGAAATCCCCCTTTTTGCTTTCTTGTCCTTTCGAGAGTGTCCAAAATCTAGTCAAACCCCAATTATCCATCAAATTGTTTCCCCAATCCCAATTTCCCTTTACTAAATCAGCTTCTGTTTGTGTTTTTCTACCCATTCCACCAAAAAAAAAAAAAAAAAAACTTGGTTATGGTTGTCACCCGTGCAGGAGCAAACACCATGGAGGAAGCACTTGCAGCCATCCAAACCAAACTCCAAGATCTAGATGAAAAATTTCTCAGCCTCCATCTTCAGCATTCAGCCATGAACAATACCCGACAGCCAGAATCTTTTGCAGCCACCGGGTTCTCTTCTTCCAACAATTTTCGTGGGTCGAAGCTTGATTTTCCTCGCTTCAATGGTACTGATCCGACTGGATGGATATACCGAGTAGAACAATATTTCAGTCTGCATAATACTTTTGATGTTCAGAAAGTTCCACTTGCATCCTTTCATTTGGAACAGGAAGCCCTTCAATGGTACCGTTGGTACATCAAAGCTCATCCCGAGCCAAACTAGACAGATTTTTGCCAACTCATTTTGCCACGATTTGGTCCTAGTGCTTTTGATGATTTCACAGGATGTAATACCCCCAATTCGACCCTTAGGACATATGAGTCTTTAATGTAAATAATGTGTACATATGATGTATGTTTTCCTAGCGTGGAGCTCAAGGCCAAGGCCCCGCTAGTGAAAGCCGAATTTTATTTAAAGGGCAAGTATTTGATATTTTGATACCATGTGCTCTTAAGCCATGGAAATTGTAATAGGATGTAAATTAGACATCATGCAATATAAAATACCAAAGCTGGCTACGGAGGCAACGAATGAGAAGGGGCCACGTGTATCCACTAGGGAGTGGTGAGGGGGCTATGGGAGTGACCCATAGGTTGCCATTTGTCATTATGTGAACCCATTGACTTCCTTAGGTGACATTAATGCCAATTGTAAGGAAGTGGTTGAGATTTCAGCCCATGACTTTGATGGAGTATGGGCAGCCCTGAAATTCGTATGGGAATGTATGGGCTATTTTGACTTGTCCCACAAGTCACTCTACATCTTGGGGGTTGCTCCATCCTTATCCCCATTCCATTGTGGAAGTATGGGACATCTTGGACCACCCAAAAACGAGCTCCCAGCAAGGAGAAAACCAGAAATCGCGACTTGAAGGAAACCCACGTTTTGGGAAGCCAAAAACGTCCCGATTTGGTATTGGACAGAGAAATCCAATGGGGGATCCATTGGTAGGAACCTTGGGGCGAATTTGGGAGCAATAGCTACCCCAAAAGCCATGGGAAAACCCAGTTTTAACTGCCCAGAAAATCAGTGACGGATTTGGGTCAATTGCTGAACAAAAGCTGTGAGAAATCCAAGTGTGGATGTTCGAATGGAGGCTGGGATCGTTGGAGTCTAGCTTGATGTGTACTAGCTCTGGGATTAAGCTTAGTGGACTAGCATCCCTCTCCATTTCCCATTGCATGCTTGAAAAACCCAACTGTGTGTTGGCTTAGCATGGTTGTCTGAGTGAAATCCTGACTGTGAGGGAGCCATCTAGTTCCTCCTTAGTGGATACACAGCCCAGCTCGGGGGTGATCTCTCAGCTGAAAGAATACAGGCTGGATAGAGATCTATGGTTGGGTGGAACGTTGCTCTCACGTAGCCAGTCGTTTGGGCCATTATAATTCGAGATAAGTATTCTTGATGCTAATTCTATGCCCTGCAAGCATTTTAATTAATGACTGTTGTTTATATGTTGAATGCATGATGAAACTGTGTGCAGATGTATTGTTTAATTCCGCTGTGTTTATATTGAATCGAATTTGCATATAGAAGTTTTAAATGTTAGTTATTTATGTGCAAAAATTATTGGGGCTAAATATGCCATAAGCCCGGTATGTTGTTAATGTTTCCTTCCCTGTTGTTCTATGGAGAAGGGGACGTTACACAGGAGCACTCACTAAACTTCACCAAATTGGCATAGTGAGAGAGTATCAGACATAATTTGAGAAATTGGCTAATCACACAGAAGGATTGTCTGATGAATTTTACAAGAGTTGTTTTATCAGTGGTCTCAAGGATGAAATCCGCTTAGAGGTCAAAATGTTTTGTCCCAACACAATGATGGAAGTCCTAGGGTTGGCTAAGCTAGCCGAGGACAAGATTGCAACCCAACAACGCTCCAAACTCACATTTGTTCCCTTCAGAAATATGGGTTCCCAATGACCTCCCATCACGCCTTCTCCTCAACCAACTCCTATCAAGCATTTGTCTGAAATAGAAATGCAGGCACGCCGATAAAAAGGGATTTGCTATAATTGTGATGAGAAATTCACTCGGGGACATAGATGTGTTCAACAAAAGCTCTATCTCTTAGATGTGGATTCTCCGCCTGCCTTAGAACTTGGTGAAGAAGCTACAGATACAGTAGATGATCAGGTCGACATTCAACACCCGCCTGTTGACACCACATCTCAGGATGACCCACCTGAGATCTCTCTCCATGCTGTAACTGGCGTCACCACCCCACAAACAATGCGGGTCAGGGTATACTTCAAGAAGCTCCCTCTTACCATACTCATTGATTCTGGTAGCACTCATAACTTCATTGACCCTCGGATTTCCAAACAGGCTGATTGTTTTGTCCATCCTTGCTCCAACTTTGAAGTCATGGTTGCCAATGGGGGCACCTTACCTTGCAAGGGGAAGTGTCACAATGTGCATATCTCTATGGAAGATTATAACCTATGCTCTGACATGTTTGCCTTTTCCTTAAGCGGATGTGATGTGGTTTTGGGCATTCAATGGTTACGCACACTTGGCCCCATCTTATGGTATTTTGCTGAACTTTGGATGCAGTTTAAAGTCAATGGGGCACAACACAAATTTATGGGCTTACAACCAGGGTCTCTCTGCATCATCAGTTCACATCGCGTAGAAAAAATTCTTAAGAAGAATTCACATGGTGTCATCGCTCAGCTCAATTCCATTCAGATGCACCCATCAACAGTCTCCACTACTTCCTTGGATAGATATGCATGTATCTTTGCTGAACCACTCCGATTGCTGCCTTCAAGAGACCTTTCCGGTGAGAATTTAGCCACATCTACCTCTCAGCAGGAAATGATGGCTATTTTGCATGTAGTACAGAAGTGGCAGCAATACCTATTAGGGACTTATTTCTACATCAAGACTGATCTCCCGAGTCTAGAAAATTTTCTGGAACAATGGGTCTCCTCCCCAACACACCTGAAATGGGTTATCCAACTCATGGGTTATCCCTATGTGATCACTTACAAGAAGGGTAAGGACAATATGGTGGAAGATGCTCCTTCTCACCCAATTGATGACCCAGTTTCTCTTACAGCTCTTTCTCTGCTTGTGATATTGAGTTTGAATTTGACAGCAAACCACAGTAGCTCTTTGGATGACAGTAAGTTTGCTTTGACAAATGGGATGTTGGATGTTTGATTCTCTCTTTGAATTGCGCTTTTGGGGTCCTCGTGTGGCTATATGAAGTCTCTCAGGTTAGCTTCCACTTGCTCCATAAATTGACATTTAAGTGATGTTGTTTGCTTCTGACTTGTCTACAGGATGTAGATTAAGACCTCTGCTGAGATGTTGACATGAGACTCTTTACTCTTTTGTGACAATAGAATAAACTGCCACGTTACTCATGAGCTCTTATATGACATTTGAAGGCGCCTGATTATTTGCTGATTGGTTTTAAAAATTTTGCATGCATTCAAGTTGGTGGTTCCCAATCCTTTGAGAATTCCCTCCCATACCAATAGGCACAATATTTTATGTATTCCCAAATTTATCTGTCGTGTGGCCTTCGAGCAATCAACGTTTGATGATGGCTGCAATACTTGGTATTTCCAACAGTGTACTCATTGTGGATTCTGGGTACTCTACCCTGGCTCTTTCATGTTGTCTCGATCTTGCGTGCTCATTCTCAAGCAAGATCCATTAGCGCTTAGTTGCATTTGTGCTGGGAGTTTTCATGGCTTCATGGAATATATTGATGCAGGAGCATCTAAATCTGACTTTGAAGCTAATTGTACCTAATGGTAAATTTTATTATAAATTTTTTGATGGAATATCTCATTTTTAATTCGTTTTTAGAAGTCTAGGGTTAAGTTTGTTTTATAGAAGTAGGATGATTATAATAATGGCTGATTGCCAAGTGTAACCTCGAATAATTACCAGTTAGGGATCGAGGAATCGGTTGTTGTAGGTTTTTGAATAACTGACAGTTAGTTAGGAGTCTCATAGGATTGAAGGAATTCTATAATGACAAAGATATAGTCGACTTATGTTTGTTGATGGAATGAAGCGGCAAACTTTCTGCACTTTGTACGTTATCAAATAGTCAAAATATTCTTCCCAATAACCATAGAAATGATTTATTCGCCTTCTGCAATTGAGTTGTCATGGGTTTGATTTCTGGAATTTGTTGGTTTTGTTGAAAGCCCTCAAACGATTGATCATCGCATTAATCAATACATGTTAATCTACTATGATCGGTGATAGAAGATCTATGTGTTTAGAATGTTAACAGAGTTGAAATCGATCCAATCCTGTAATGAAGAAAATCAAGCCAAGACCCAAATGAAATAGAGTCTAGATCTTTTGGTGACCCTCCAATTTGAAATCAATAATCACAAGTCATTTCAGAGCCCGAAGGATCTCGATTGATAGCTCCCCAAGCGGATGCTAGATCCTCAATAATTTCATCATATTTCATTTCGATTCCACCGTTGATCTGGTTCACCTCCGATCCAACGGTCTAAAGGAATTTGAGAGGCTACAATTGGCGGAGGGTTAATACAGAATTTTGGATGCAAAAATGGTATAAAATTCAATTTAATTTTTGGTCGAACTGTTCAAACTTTAGTAGATCCTTTTGGAGGCTTGTTTGGCGGATCCTCCATATTTCGTTACTCTATTATCTCTGGTCAATTGTTTAGCGACGGTTAGACATCTTATATCCCATATGAAAATCACCATACAAAACTTTACACATTATATTCACACTTGCTTTATGGTAACCTTAACGTGTTGTGCATAAATCTTGAACCATGGGCTCTTGTATGGACTCGATCGACAATTGGGCTCGGCTGACTATGTCACAAGTGCTTTGAGAGTGGTGGTTTGTGGAGTCTTAATGTGGAAATGGATGAATACCAAGTTTCCTTTTACAAAACCAAACTCATTAACAAAGTTAACATAAAGTAAATATAAAATATTATTTTAAATAAACTATTTTATTTAAAAAATAATAATATAATTGAATATTTACCTTTGTTATTACATATATATTTTTTGGCCGTATGAGATTTGATTTTATAAAAAATCTAGCGCTTGTGATATCGGGTTTGAGACGAAGGGAACTGACCAAGCTTACACAATCACTCCATCTTTGGCAAAATATTACTCGGCGTTTGAAATTCTGATAGCGTTTCCTTTAGACTTTTCAGTTAGCAGACAGTCGGAAACACTGAAATTTTAATGTGTAAATTTCAGTCGATCTACCTAGTGTATGCATGATTGTTGGATTAAAAATATTAACCACCAAAAGATTAAAAAAAACACTTGTTGACTCACACTCCAAGGTATATCTATAAAAAAGGGTTTCCTTTCTCAATAGAAAATATAACTTAAGAGATAGAAAAAAATTGAATCTTGGAAGGAAGGGCACAATAGCAAAAGGATGGAGGACTCGGAATGAAGAAACATGTTCATAGATTAGAGGATGAAGAGAATTTTGAGCCTCTCTACATAAAACAAATATTGTCTCTCAACAAAACCATTATGTAAAACTCCCTCCATTCAGTAAGAATACATGAAGTCTCTAATTGAGAGTATGTAAGTCCAATGTGTAGTAACTCCTAAGCATAAACAAAAACAATTAATTTTGGTTTTCCCATTTGGGTATTTAGGAAAAATTGTGCAACTATTGCATGTATAACTGTAGTGTGGTCGTCTAATTATTGTGTGCTTACCTCGATTGGTGATTTTTTGTGTGTATACCATTCAATACAAAATAAAATTGTAGTTAAATCCTTTAATTGAGTTTTTGAAGGCTATCCATGTCCCAATTTCCATCTTGTTTGAGTGTTGGCGTGGTTTGTTGTACTCTCCTTCACCTACATTTTTTCCCACCTTTTAATTTGTAGCGGCATTAATTTCCCACCTTCGATCACCAAATCAATACACAACACTAAAATTTGGTTCATTGCAATGTTGGTTTGGATCACAACACCAATATCCACCTGAATAATCGTTGATCTATATATGGCATGGAAGTAGACATACGTATCATGTTACAAACATGCTCTAACCAACTAGAAGAACTTCTTTAATATGTAGAAATAAAAGGGAGGGCATTTCCAAAGGTGTGCCTCTTAAACAATAACAATTCAACAACAATAACATGCAACCATGAACAATACAAGATACTCACAAAAATGACAATAGAAAACCAAATAATTAACAATGATCATTATGATCCAAAATTGATATGAAATAGCCCTTCCTCCAAACTTTGAAAAAACGATAATTCTTGGAAACATTTGAAATCTATGGTCAATAGAAATCACATTGAAGAAGAAAGGCCAAAGGTCTCATTTTAACCACAACAAGATGAAACAAACCAGTTGTTGACTAAAATTCAAAGGTATCTCTATAACAAAGGGATGCCTTGCTCAATAGAAAACAGACCCAAGAGATGGAAAAAATTGAAGCTTGGGAGGAAGGGCACAGTAGCAAAAGGATGGAGGACTTGGAATGAATAAACTTGTTCATAGATTGGAGGATGAAGAATATTTTGAACCTATCTATAGAGGACACATTGTTGACATGGGGTTAGACCACATAAAGTGCGGAAGCCGACAGTAGCGAAGAAGGACAATCCATGGAAGAAAGGACCATTCGCGGAGAACAAGGAGTCGACAAAAGTGCAAGATTGGTTTAGTTAGTTAGAATGGGTCATGTGGACTATTTTTTAACTATTTAGTTGGATATAAATAGGAGTATGATTGTAAGCCTAAGGGAATCATAGCTATATCCGCGAATAAGAGTCGAGTATCAATTTTGTATGAATCTGCGATAAGGTGTTTTGAATTGTTTCTGCGAAGGTTATACCGTAGGTTTTGATGAATGCATGAAGATGTTCAGTTAAGGTTATATAATTTGTCTCTATTTCTATTAAATGATGAATGCCAGTGTTTGGGAAATGTTTAAGGCTTTGTGGTTTGGTAATTGCTATTGATGCGAATGATTAGTTTAACCATGTTAATGCGAATGTTGATCATACACTGAATATGTGAAAGGAATGAATGAATGCATGAACTGTTAGCATGATGCGAAGACATAATATCTGGTTTCTGTAGCTATAAAGTGAGATTTGACGCATGTCCTCACCCCACTGTGGAAATCGGGTTCCTTCATCCCCCTTAATCATCTCGGGTGAGACTTCACTCATTCTGCAAGTGTTGTTGGAAAGGGTAAAACCTTTATGGGCCAGTGTTTAAGGGTGTTTGGCCGATGTTTGTTGACAGCAGTGCTAAGTGAACCCCTATCGACAGTCGCTATGTCAAAAAATGGTTTTGTTGTCGGGACACTGAAGAGGAAAAGAAGAGGACATGCTGTGCCACTCGATGAAACCAAAGATTCAAGAGTGGTTTGACAAGAAGACAGAATAATTTGTAGAAAGAGAAAATCGAAACCATGGACAGACAGTAAGCAGTTGGTTGCAAAAACATATATATTCGGATATCCACGAAGTATTTTCCTACAAATTCTTGGTATTGTTGCACAAGTGGTTGGCGCAGCTAACATTTCAGAAGAACCATTGTCAGAAGACTGAGCCTGACCATTGTACTCCATAACTGATTCAACAGCTAAAACGAGTCGACAATAAGGTATCAAGGGTTGTCGACTTTGGGGTGGACAGTATCCTATAGGGATACATTATTGAGTTCGTAGTTGACACAATCAAATCATATAGCAGCGTAGAAAGGGAATTTTTCAATGGACCCAGAGGGAGATTCCTACTATCGCTCAAGTTGTGGAGTAAGATGCTCATCTGTGAAAAGGGAATATTGAGGATGACTTCCGACAAGTAGAAGATCAGTGTGCGAAGAGTGTGGGTATCGCGTGAATGCGGATCCGATACAAAGATGTGGGGTAGATGGACATGAGAGATGACAAATTTTTAAGGGAGGTTGAGGAATATTGTGGTCCCTTGAGGAGTGGGGCGATATTATGACGACTAGAAAAGAGGAGGAAGACTGAGAGAGAGTCTCCTGAGGGGACCGGAATGGAAGACTGCAAAACTGTACCACAAGGGATGAAGCAAACTTATTACGATGAAGGAAACGGTCACTAGGATGCCCTAGAGGAAGAAGAGGGTTGAATCCTAAGTTACAACATACCTTCAACCCCGCTCACTACTAAAAATTTCACAGGAAGAAATACAAGTTATTCGCAGAGTTGTCCTACTTGTAGCAGTAGAACTAGCACATTAGTAAACAATAACAGTAGGAACATAAAAATGGAAGACGATGCAAAAATGCCCACTTTTCATGGGAACGGAACTGAAGATCCCAAGCAGTATTGTTCCTATGCGAAGCAGTATGGACTATGAAGTAGGTTTAGGATGAAGATATTAAAAAGGGATAGCTAGCGACGACCCTCAGGGGCCGTGCACTAGACTGGTTTATGAAGTTCACTAAGGTACCGACAGGGACTCCAGGAAAAACATTGGCATAGATCAAGGTGGGAATGATTAATGAGTTTAGAAAACCAAAATTGGAGTCATAGTATCTCACCGAGCTCAAATAAATCAAGCAATACCCAAATGAGCCGATATGGGAATTTGATCAACGGTGTAAAACATTAATGGTGAAAGTGATTTTTGGGATGAATGATATGTAGCGCAAGGAGTGGTTTATCACAATATTGGTGCCACACATCCGTGGACCGCTATTGCAACAAAAGATAGCAACTCAAGCCGAAGCGTTGGAGATCGCAATGAAGCTAGAGGCTTCATCAATCAGTGAAGCAATCATAGGCATGGATAGGATACAAGAACAGTTGGCCAATTTAACACTTCAATTAAAGGATATCAAGAAAGGGAAAGAAGCTCGCGAAGACATATGGTGCAGTAGATGTAAAATAGAGGGACACCATAAGGATAATTGCCCATAATTTCATGAATATTTGTAGTTAGGTGAACCAAATCCCCTCAGTCAAGGTGGGATGCCTTGGTGTCGTGTTTGTCAGACCATAGGACATCGACCAGATGAGTGTGTGTACCTACATAAGATGGTGTCGAAGCTAATAAATTTATATTGCAAATTTTGGCGATCGGTCAACCACGATGAAAAAGAGTGCAGGGCTTATGACCTACTCTAAGAACGGACTATCCTTACATATTTTATGAAGGGGAAGAGAAACAGGAGGTACAAGAGCAATCGTAGTATACCCAACGAGCTCATTATAACCATCCACCACAGTATGATCAAGGGAAGTATGGGAAATTTCCATATGGCCAACCACAATATCCGCAACCGCAATACCAACCACTTCAATATGGAAAACCACCATACCAACAACCATAGTATGTCCAAACGTAGTACCCTCCATATGGGCCACTGCATGGAGGTTTTAGAGGAGGATTTTGCGGAGGTCGAGGTGCCAGCGCAGGACAAGGAGGAGCTGTTGGACGAGGACGAGGACCAATTATATGTTACAACTGTTGGTAGAAGGGGCATTATCAGAGGGATTTCCCAAATCCAACACCACAATGCACTTATTGTAGCACTTTGGACCATGATGTCGAAGATTGTCCGCAGCTCATGGAAAAATGGAAAACTAAGAATCTGCGCCCACCTCCACATAATCAAAATCAGAATACGCCATCGATGGTGCAAAAGATATCAGCAGAGGTCAAAAGTCACACTCTGGCTTTTGGAGTAGTGACCCAAGGAGGAGTTGTGACAGAATTCGACAGGTCACAGGATACCGTCCGACCAACAGCATGAAAGCACATCACATTTGATGCGGAAGTCGAGAGGGATGTTTTCTTGAAAGCAAAGGATGCATTCGCCTCTTCATCAGGAAGAATTTACCTATGACATGCCACCGACGTTCGACATGATGAAGTCGCAGAGAAGGGATAACACCTTAATAGCCTTCTTGGAAAGTTTCCTCAAGTTGGGAAAAGATCTGAACGCGTTGGCATAAATATCCAGCTTGTTGCATCGACAGGAGGGTGTATTGTAGGAGCGCACAGTCAATCGCATACACAAGAGGAAGATGGGAAGAGATATGCAGATGTCTACACAAATTGAAGTAGTCCTGACAGAGCAACCACTGGAACTTCGATGGACCGTAACACCAGAATGTTGATGTATTTGTAACTTCCGAATGTATTTCCTATATGTAGATTGTATTCCTATAGAGATGTTATTATTCATCTATACGGTAAGGTTTCAAGGTATGAAACTCTTACAGGGAGAAGACAAGATCCCCATGTACCTTGTATCCGAAGCACAACTTCTAATTCATTGCACTTTGTGTTTTATGATCTGTACAATCTAGGGTTTTTGCCTCTTCCGAATCTCACTCATAAACAGGTGACCTAGGAAAAAAGGTCACAACTTGGGATAGGAATCTCCAAATGAAATTTAGTAGAAAGTGTTGATGTATATGTAACTTCGGAATGTATTTCATCTATGTATTTTATATATATTTATTGTACCCTTATAAGAGATGTGTTATTCCTCTATAAGGAAGTGTCGTCATGTGTATTGACAAGTGTTGCAAGTGTGTGTACTTGCCGATGGGTTATTATACCACCATGTGTGGGGTCGGCCCTGAAATATATATTATATTGTGGATGTACCTAGATAGACAAGTCGGCCCCATAGTGTAACTGGGCAAACATGTTAAGTATAAATAGAGATTGAGAGATCTCTATTTGCATCACTCGAAAACTCATACTTCTCTCAATCAGAAAGTGGCGCACTAGTGAGGAGGAGGATCATCTGCTACTAGGATACTATCTCAGTGTATTTTGGTTGTACTTTGGTTGAGCCATTGCTCTCTCTATCTCTGAGGAAGTTGTGGGGATTTTCACCTTAGGGTTTTCCCCATGGAAACTCTGTGTCTCTTGTCTCTCATGCTTTTGATTCTTGTGATGCTTCTGATGCTTATTATGATTGTTATGCATTGATATACTGCACATGTTATTCTCTCAGTAAAGATCCTATAGTATTGTGAATTAATGCTCAAAATTTAATAGAAAGTGACAAGTAGGGAACGAACTGTAGTTTCTCAGGTAATATTTTTAGAGGCCAAAGTTGAACCAGTAACATGTGGCACACCATACAAGTTCGCTCTCCTATTTTATCCCATAAACGGGTCACATTGCGACACTTGGAATAACTCTCTATCAGAGAATCCAATTGAGGTCAGACCTATGGGG
Organism: Larix kaempferi; assembly: GCA_027924585.1. Classification (NCBI taxonomy): domain Eukaryota; kingdom Viridiplantae; phylum Streptophyta; class Pinopsida; order Pinales; family Pinaceae; genus Larix; species Larix kaempferi. The sequence continues at coordinate 43,488,399 of BSBM01000372.1, read as the reverse complement.
TTGGAAATATGATAGGTCGGGCTACCACAAGTTGAAGTTTCAGACCCTATGGATTTTTAATTTTGGAGTTACACTAGAAACAATCAGGTGCATATTTTTGTCAAAACAGAATTGGATTTTGAGCACCTTCATTCATGGCTCCGAGAATTAGGGTTTCAGAGAAAGTTGGTATTTTTTTAATCGGAGACCATGGCTGAATGCTACTTATCAAAATCGAAATTTAGAGACCAAGATCAAATTTTTTGGTTGGGTAGAAGGCTAGGCTTGATCAAACCCTAGTTCGAGACTTTGATTGGAAAAGTGAAAAATTAGGGCTTCTATGAAAATGGGAATTTTTGAAATATGTGACCATAGCTGGAAGCTCCTTGGAAAAATTGAAGTTTAGAGCTTTGAATCAAACTATTTGGTTGGGTAAAGCTTTGCGAAACTCAAACCCTAATTCAGGGTCCTCCCTAGTGAATCCGAAAGATTGAAAAGCAAATTTGAGGGGTGAAACTTTGTAGTTTTGAAATTCTGAGTATACCAAATTGATCAGCTCATCAAGGCGCATCTTTCTATCCTTTGAGAAGTTTGAAATTCAAAGTTTGAATTTGTAGGGTTTCCCTGACAAACCCAAATCAAGCTCCAGATTCAGTTTCTGCAAATCAAGTGGATTGGGTTAATCCTAGAAGAGAATGGATTGGTCACCTGCATCAGTGAAGAATTTCTTGTTTCAAAGGGAGATGAGGCTAAGGCCTTACATAAGAAGATTGCAAGTAATATCGACAGGTATGACTTGCAAGTATGTTTCGAAATCTATTCATGATTAAGTTTATGGTATGTTTGTCTTCATTAAGGTTAGTACAACCTTGATTAACTTTAGACTTGGCGTATCACCTTAATAAAATTATGAATGCATGATAGAAGATATTCATTGATTAGGGTTTTGACACTTATGATTGTACTAATGCATTGTGGTGTTGTATGAGGTTGATGTTGTCTGCTAACATGAAAGGTACATGAAGAAAGACAAATCATGTTCTAGTTCAAGAACATATGACCATGGTGACATGAAGACAAAGGTTCATCCATTGCCATGGATCACATAGAAGATCTACTTACGAGGTATGTATAACTTGGTTCTATAATGGTTAACGTATGAGATATGCAGGTTACTAGCACAACTCACTTAAAAATAACAAGAAGACATCATGTGGGTATGTTAGACAATAACTAGCTAACATATTGATCTAGGTATGTTTTCCCTATATCAAGTTAGAATCCTACCTTGTGTTAGAATCTCTTATATAAGTATACATGGCATGATTGATAATGATTATTCATTGAAGTTAGTAATCATGGGTTTAGGCATATTATGCTTCTTACTTTGATTGATGATATGACTAACCAGAAGAGTCCTATGGTCAATAAGAATATGCATGAGTAAAAGAAGTATTCCATGAAACCTTGAATACTAATGTTTATTATTTTTGTTTGAAATGATCATGACTATACATGTTTAAGATTATGTTGTTTTAGTATCTATACTAATGAATGTATGATTATGTATGAGATCTTGAGGATGGCACAATCATGACACTAGTGCACACTTAAGCATGCATAGTGGTCCAGGATGAATATAAGTCCAAGGATAGGTAATCCAGGAAGCAATATCAAGAGGGAGCACACCCCAGTAGTTCCTGCAAGGAAACAAATATTGAGAGGGAGTCCAGCCTACAACCAAACAAAGATAAGTATTTGAATTGTCATTTATTGAATACTTGTTTGTTTAAATAATATTTTTCAATGATGTATATGCCTATGTTCCTAGACTTAGGTTGTGTATTATGCATATTAGGATAATTACATTAATGAACAGTATACTACTAATATGCATGTGATGGGTAAGTGGCCTATGGCACTGTACAACATTCCATTGCTACTTATCTAGAGTGAAACCTATTTGCTGAAATCTTGGGAGTTGTGCACACTTCTAACAATGTTCTGGTAGAGATTGGAAGGCATCTAGAAAGTTACGGGATATGAATAAATGTTGCATTGAAGCATTGGCTAAAATAATTACATGACTGTATGACATATTTCTTTATGTGTAAGAATTTGTTCTGAAAACTATGAGATGTTTCTAATCATGCAATTTAACTTGCTTTGTAGGAAAGATCATATACAATCACCTACAAAAGAAGGACTACAACATTTGTTCTAGCAATGAAGTTTAAAGAAATCTATCTATTGAAGAATCTGAAGTTCCCAGGATACGAGATACAGTAAAAGGATGCCATGATCAAGCAGTGTCAGTCGATTATGAAGAATGATGTTTGGAATGTGGTCTCAAGACCAGATGGGAAGTCTGTTGTGACTTCTAAAGATCAAGCATGCTGCAGATGGCAGCATAGAGAAATACAAAGCGAGATTTGTAGCTCGTGGCTTCTCCCAGAAAAAGGAAATAGACTATGAAGAAACTTTTGCTCCTGTAGCCAGGTACACTTCCATCAGATCAGTACTTTCCCTAGTTGCAGTGATGAAATGGAAGATACACCAGATGGATGTCAAGACAGCTTTCTTGAATGGTGTAGTCAAGGAGGAAGTGTATGTGGAGCAGCCACTCGGGTTTGAGACACATGACAGAGGGAATCATGTGTGCAAATTGAAGAAAGCCTTGTATGGCTTGAAGCAAGCTCCTAGGGCTTGGTATGGTAGGATAGACAACTTTCTATCCAATTTGGGATTTACCAAGAGTAAAGCAGATTCCAACCTTTACTACAAGGTTGAGGAAGGAAATCCTGTGATACTACACTTGTATGTGGATGACCTGTTTGTAACAGGTGAGGATAGATTGATTGCCGATACCAAGAGGAATCTTGCTTCTGAGTTCGAGATGAAGGAATTGGGGATGATGCACTATTTTCTAGGCATGGAGGTGTGGCAGAGTGCAGATGGGATCTTCCTTGGACAAGGGAAGTATGCAGTAGAGATCCTAAAGAGGTTCGGGATGATGGACTGCAAGGCGATGGCCACACCTATGGCATCGAACCTAAAGCTTCTGTGTGATGCTTCATCTGATCCGGTTGATGTCACTGTGTATCGTCAGATGATTGGGTCCTTGATGTACCTGACAAACACTAGACCAGATATTTGCTTTGCGGTGAACACATTGAGCCAGTTCCTGACAGATCCGAGGAGTGCTCACCTGATTGCTGTAAAGCATATTTTGAGGTACCTGAAGGGTACAATTGACTATGGGCTCAAGTATGATGCGAATCAAAAGTTTAACCTGCAGGGTTATGTTGATTCGAACTAGGCAGGAAGTGCTACAGATAGGAAGAGCACATATAGGTGCTGCTTCAGTATGGGATCAGGTGTGATCTCTTGGTTTAGCAAGACGCAATCCTGCGTAGCACTGAGTACAACCAAGGCAGAGTATGTTGCAGCATGTTCGGCTAGTTGTGAGGCAGTATGGCTCTGGAAGCTACTGTCTGAGTTATTTGATCTCCCATTGGAGGCTACTGGTATCTTTTGCGACAACCAGAGTTGTGTGAAGCTATCTGAGAACTCGGTGTTCCACGACAGGTCGATGCAAATTGAGATCAAATATCACTATATCAGGGATATGGTGTAGAGAGGAGCAGTGAAGCTCCTACATGGTTCAACGGATGAGCAGATTGCAGATGTGTTGACGAAACCACTAGCCAAAGTGAAGTTTGAGTACTTCAGAGAGAGGCTTGGTGTTCTTCAGATTGATGACACTTCAAGGAAGAAGTGATGGACACATTTGTAGGAGCCATTCAAAGCATGGTGAGAGGAGGATCCTTCCCATGGTTATGGATGTAAGTTATGGATGATGAGCATCAAGATGATGCTCCAGTTAGTGCTTTGTATATGCATCATATTGGATGCTTGATATATTTGTATATGCATCATGTTGGATGCTTGGACCATGTATCTATATATGTATTAGGTGGATACGATTGTATGATCAGGTAGATCATGTATGTTGATATATATCAGGTGGATCATGTATCTGTGTATGTATCAGGTGGATACATTGTATGATCAGGTGGATCATGTATCTGTGTATGTATTAGGTGGATACATTGTATGATCAGGTGGATCATGTATGATTATATGTATCACGTAGATACTTGGTATGCATCGTGCGGATGCATTGTATGATCAGGATGATCATAGATGACGAGCTTCAGGATGTTTCTCCAGATGACATGCATCAGGACGATGCAGTGAAGATGATCATGTACATTAGGATGATGTATGGTGAGTATTAGGTTGATACTCTATGGCCATGGATAGGTTATGCAACGGTAGCATGTAACACGTCCTAGAGATCTGTACAGGATGAAAAAGGCCTCAAATGCTCTTTAGAGATATTGCTTGGCAAGACACTCTTTTAAGGTTTTGCTAGACCACATGTAATAAGTCCTGGAGATCTAGATAGGATGAAAAAGGCCTCAGATGCTCTTTAGAGATCTTGCTTAGTAGGAAACTCTTTTAAGTTTTTGTGGTAGGGGTCACATGTAATAAGTCCTGGAGATCTAGATAGGATGAAAAAGGCCTCAGATGCTCTTTAGAGATCTTGCTTGGCAAGACACTCTTTTAAGGTTTTGTGGTAGGGGTCACACATGTAATAAGTCCTGGAGATCTGGATAGGGGTACCACATGTAATAAGTCCTGGAGATCTGGATAGGATGAAAAAGGCCTCAGATGCTCTTTAGAGATCTTGCTTGGCAAGACACTCTTTTAAGGTTTTTTGGTAGGGGTCACATGTAATAAGTCCTGGAGATCTAGATAGGATGAAAAAGGTCGCAGATGCTCTTTAGAAATCTTGCATGGAAAGACACTCTTCTAAGGTTTTGTGATAGTCACATGTAAAAGATCCTAGGAGATCTGATAGGTTGAGTTGTGTGCTCGTAAAAGGCCTGGGATGCTCTTTCTAGGTTTTGTGTCGCGCGTAATAAGTCCCGAGGATTCCATAGTATGGCCAATGATGAAGACCTACAGGTGGTGGACCTACATCTAATATGAAAAAGGACTGGCTCTGTAGAACTTCCTATGACGAGTAGTTCATATATTGATTGAGATAGAAACAGCAATGACAACGACACTAATTCATTGTCGATGATCCAGTGACGATGATCCAGAGAAGAAGACTTGTGCTAGAAGACCTGTGTCAACAAATTCCTTCCTAGTTAAGAGGGAGTGTTGATGTATTTGTAACTTCATAATGTATTTCCTATATGTATATTGTATTCCTATAGAGATGTTATTATTCCTCTATACGGAAGTGTTTGTATTCCTATAGGGATGTTATTATTCCTCTATACGGAAGTTTCGTCATTTATATTGTAAGTGTCATAACTTATACTTGATGGGTTCTTAGACCACCTTGGTGGGGTCGGCCCTGTATAATTCATGTGGGTCAAAGGGTTATTAGACCACCCTATTGGGAGTCGGCCCAATCAGCATTATGTTATGTGGTTAAGTTAAGGCCAACCTAGTAAAGTTTATTAAGCAAGTCAAGTCAAGTATAAATAGAGTGCGGGAGGCACTCTATTTGATTCATTCACTTTCTTACTCATACTCTCATCAAAGAGTGGTGCACTTATGGAGGAGGAGAAGCTGTTGCTAGGAGAAGAATATCTCTTGTACTTGGGTTGTATCATTGCTCTATCTATCTCTGAGGAAGTTGCGGGATTTTTCACCTTCTTAGTTTTCCCCGGTGAAACTATGTGTCTCTTGTGTGCTTGAATTATTGTGTCCATGATTAATATGCTGTAGATATGTTGTAGGTGTTATTCTCTCAGTTAAGATCCTAGATCAGATGGAAATTTCTGAAAAACTAACATGAAAATGTTGATGGAGTGCTACAATATCATAGGTGAACCAGATGATGAAGATGACCCAAGGGATACGTATGTACTAGATTGAGAAGGAAGTGGCAGTGTCGAGGGACCAAAAATTCCTTCTGACAAGTTTCAACAACCATTGAAAATCAAGAAAGTGAACATTGGGTCGAAGGAGAATCTGAAGTTTGTGAGTATTGGAGATTATTGGGATGACTCCACCATTGCCAAGATGATTGATCTGTTGCATGAGTTTCAGGATTTGTTCCCAACAAAATTCTCGAAGATGAAAGGAATTTTTGGTGACTTAGGGGAAATGAAAATCCCCCTAAAACCCGATGTGAAGCCAATTAAGAAGTGGTCGTACAAATTGAATCCGAGGTACAAGGAGCAGGTGCAAGCTGAACTTGAGAGAATGTTGGATGCGGGAATTATAGAACTAGTGGAGGAATCATAGTGGATCAACCTTATGGTGGTCCAGGCTAGGAAAATTGGTGAAGTCCGACTCTGTGTCGATTTAAGGAAATTGAATGATGACTTCCTACACGATCCGTTCCCAACACCATTCACGGATGAGGTGCTTGAAGGAGTGGGAGTTCAGGAAATATACTCTTTTACAAATGGGTTTTAGGGATACCACCAGATAAAAATTGCGAAGGAGGATCGACACAAGACCACATTCATTACAGAATGGGGATGTTTTTAGTATATGGTAATGCCATTCGGTCTGAAGAATGCACCAGCAATCGTCTCACGATCGGTAGTTGCTACATTCAAGGACTACATCCATAAATGTTTGCTAGTATATATGGACGATTGGACAGTGTACGGGTTGGTTAAGGATCATGTCACGAATCTGAGGTTAATGTTGGAAAGATGTTAACAATAATAGATCTCACTAAACCTGAAGAAGTGCATTTTTTGTGCTCTGTTTGGGATTTTGCTGGGGCACATTGTATGCAGGGAAGGGATGTTGGTTGACCCTATGAAGATTGTGATTATTGTTGACCTACCACCACAAAAAATAGTAAAGTGATTGAGAGCGACGTCGGGACACACAAGACACTACAGGAAGTTTATCAGAGGGTATGCAACGATCATGACACCAATGGAAAAACTATTGAAGAAGGATGCCAAGTTCGAATGGAATGAAGAATTCCAGAAGAGTCTTGATGTGTTGAAAGAAAATATGGTTGCAGTGCCTATCTTATTATTTCCAGATTGGATGAAGGAATTCCACGTTCATGTTGATGCATCATCAGTCGCACTAGGAGTTATATTATCCTAGCTAGGAGAAGGAGCGATTGCCCACCCAATTTCATTCATAAGTTGAAAGATGTCTACTACGGAGAAAAATTATACAACAACGGAAAAGGAAGGTTTGGCGATGGTCTATGCTCTACAGAAGTTTCAAAACTACCTACTTGGAGGTCATTCTAAAATTTTCACTGATCATTCAGCACTCAAAGTACCTAGTGAACAAGCCTATGTTCGGTGGGGGGAATCTATCAATGGTTATTACTCTTTCAAGAATTTGACTTCGAGATCATTCTAAAGATGGGGCGACTGAATGCAGGACTAGATCATCTGTCGAGGATAAAATCACGAGAAGAACCAAGGATTATCAATGAAGGACTACTCGATGCTAAGTTAAAGTTCAAGGTCAGAATGGTCGATGATCATTATGAGCAAATTATTAAATTTTTGGCAATAGGAACGGCACCAGAGGAGTTTACTACACACCAAAAGAAACAGTTAGTTGTCAGGGCTGCATATTTCCAACTAATCATTGGGTAACTATATAAGATGGGACCATATGAAGTACTTCGACGGTATGTCCGTCCGCATGAACAGGAAAGGATTTAAGCAGAATCTCATGATGGGATCATAGGAGGACACTATGGAGGATGTGCCACTGCTAGGAAGATCCTTCGAGCTGTACTTTGGTGACTGCGCTGCATGAAGATGAAGCGAACTATGCCAAAAGCTGCGACGTATGTCAAAGAATAGGGAAACCATCATGAAGGGATGAAATGCCCTTAGTACCTCAAGTGACGCTGCAAGATTTTGCTAAGTGGGAAGTCGACTTCAAAGGACCTATCAAACCCCCAGGAAAAAGGTTAGGGTCACGATACATAATCACTGTGACAAATTATTTGACACGATGGGAAGAAGCTGCACCAATGAAGGATTGCACGGCTGTGACTCCAGTAAGGTTCCTTTTCGACAACGTGGTCACCAGGTTTGGGTTCCCAAATATATTGATGAGTGACCAAGGCACTCATTTTGTGAACAAAACAATTGCAGTGATGACAGAGGAGTTCCAAATCTAACATAAGAAGAGTACCCCATACCATCCACAAGTGAATGGGACAGTTGGAGCATGCACTCACAAAGGTGTGCAAAACAGACCCTGATGATTGGGATTTAAATATTCCAGCAATACTCTGGGCGTATCGCAAAACTTGTAAATGACTGATAGGCCAGACCCCATTCAAGCTCGTTTATGGATAGGAAGCAGTCATGCTAGTGGAGTATATTGTGCCAAGTTTGCGCATAGTAGCAGCCACGGGAATGAGCGATGATGGATCACTTGAAGAACGATTGGCACAATTGGTACAACTCGATGAGGACCGGTTCATCACAGGATTCCATCGGAAGGTGGAAAAGGATCGACAGAAGGCTTGGTATGACTGACACGTCAAACCAAAGCATTTTCAGCAAGGAGATATCGTTCTATTATACGACAGTAAGTTTTCCAAGCATCCAGGCAAGTTATCGATTCATTGGTTGGGTCCCTACACAATAGATTTTGTTACTAATGGAGGTGTTGTGTAGTTAAAAAGTCTAGATGGCATGTTGTTTCCTAAGATAGTCAATGGTAATCGATTGAAACCCTATAGCGATGACCAGGCGCATAGAGGCTGAGAAGCAAAGTGCGGAACGGTAAAAAAAAAAAAATAAGGACACAAAAGTGGAAGCATGACAAGGATGGACACAAAATTGGAAGCATGACGAAGATGTACACTCATCGACAATTAGCACGTGGGAGTGGGAGTATGGAAAAACTGAATTTTCATCGACGGTTAGCATGCATGAGTGGAATCATGGAAAAAATGGATGATCGTTGACATTTCACACGCAGGATCCCACTTAGCACATTTTTACTACGATGCAGGATCAATAGCAGACGACGGAAGCATATGATGACACACTCGAGAACACAATCTGATAAAAATGTGAAAGATTTGATAATCATGCAGCAAGGATATAAGGCACAAGCATAAATACAAGTGCAGACGAGTTGGGAGATTGAAGGCTTATGCGCATTAGGAATGAAGTTCATCAGTTGAACAAGAAATTCCAAGGAAGTTGTGGAAATGGTACATTTCATTTCGAGCGGAAGCACTCCAGGTGTGCTAAGGGAAAGAACGACGAGTGTGCATGAAAAACCAGGGAAGGAAGCACCATAGACACTTGGGAGGAACAAAGATGAGGTCTGGAACCTGAGATGTCTAAGAGAGTGGTAGGAGTTAGAAGAACTATGGTCCCTGCGACCACCAGAACACCACGGGCGGAGGCACACTGGTTCCAGCAGCGGACGGTCAAATGTGCAAAACAGATGTGCCAAAGCAGTTGGCTTGTTTCACAATTTGGTGATGTCGATGAACTTTTCCCCAGCCCGAAACAAACATGAAGTACACCAGCAGGCACAGAAGGGATAGATGATGAAGGTTTCGAGAGGCTGGAGGATGAGTGCGAGAAGTACATGATAGCGAACCAGAGACTAGAGGACGAGTTCTAGAAGTACATGACAACAAACCAGAGATTGAAGGATGAGTTTGAGAAGTACATGACAGCGAACCAGAGACTAGAGGAGGAGTTCAAGAAGTACATGATAGCGATCACGAGACTGGCGGATGGGTTCGAGGAAGCAAACAACAATGAACCAGAGGAGTACTAGAGGTGTCTGGCTAAGGTGTCTCGAGGGAGAGCCACAAGTTTGTGTTGGGGACCTATTGGAACAATTTTAGACTACATAAAGTGTGGAATCCGACAGTAGTGAAGAAGGACAATCCGCAGAATAAAGGACCATTCACGGAGAACAAGGAGCCGACGAAAGTGCAAGATTGGTTTAATTAGTTAGAATGGGTCATGTGGACCGTTTTACAACCATTTAGTTTGATATAAATAGGAGTATGATTGTAATCCTAAGGGCATCATAGTTAGATCCTCAAATAAGAGTCATGTATCAATTTTGTATCAATATGAGATAAGGTGTTTTGAACTATTTCTGCGAAGGTTATATGGAAGGTTTTGATGAATGCATGAATATGTTCAGTTATGGTTATATATTTTGTCTCTATTTATGTTAAATTATGAATGCAATTGTTTGTGAAATGTTTAAGGCTTTGTGGTTTGGTAATTGTTGTTGATGCAAATGATTAGTTTAACCATGTTAATGCGAATGTGGATCATATGACTGAATATGCGAAAGGAATGAATGAATGCACGAACTGTTAGCATTATGCGAAGAAATAATATCTGGTTTTTGTAGTTGTAATGTGATATTTGATGCATGTCCTCCCCCCACTGTCGAAATATTGTTCTTGCATCCCCCTTAATCATCTCAGGTGAGACTTCACTCACTCTGCGAGTGTTGCTGGAAAGGGTAAAACCTTTATGGGTCGTTGTTTAAGGGTGTTTGGTCGATGTTTGTGGAAAATAGTGCAATGTGAACCCCTGTCGACAGTTTTTGTGTCAACACACATATTGTCACTTGTGCATAGATTGGAGGATGAATAATATTTTGAGCTTGTCCACATAGGACACATATTGTCTGTGAGCAAAAACAATCTGCAAAAATACTTCCATTCAGTAAGAATACATGAAATATCTCGTTGAGAGTATATATCTTCAATGTGTAGTAATTCCTTATAGCATAAATAGAAGCCATCAATTGTTGGATTTTCCATTTGGTTTTTTTTGGGTGATCGTTTCATATGTTGTGTGTATAATTATTGTGTGCTTTCCTCGGTTGGTGAATTTCCATATGTAAACCATTCAATACAAATGAGAATCATGGTTAATTCTTTTAATTGAGTTATCATTGGGTATCCATGTCCCATTTTAGAGCTTGTTTGAGTGCTTGAATGGTTTGTTGTGCACTCTCCCTCACTACATTTCACCCAACTGCTAATTCATATAGGCAAACTCATTCACACCTTTTATCACAAAATCAGTACACAACACTACAAATCGGTTAACTGCAATGCTAGTTTGGATCATAGCATTCATATCCACCTAAGTGAATTCTTTTGGATTGTGGTTTTCCACCATTTCTTTCAATTTCAGTCATCATCATATTAATCTGATTATTGACAACTTTTCCCAGTATTCTTTGTCTTCGAGACATTCCATATTATCTCATTACCAAAAAAAATTTGAGTGAACTGCTACTTGTTAAAAGAACCTGTGGTCAAAAGCTGAGACTATCTCACCACTGTTATGTCCAGCTGGAATAAGAGAAATGTTCATCTCTACAACTGGGAGATAAGGTAAGATCAGATAATTTGTTTAATGTCCATAAAGTTACCATAAATAGCTCAAAAGGACTACCAGGTGCATCAGAAATAATACAATCTGGGAGTGTGTGGGAAGCTCTTCCCAAAGCATATCTATTGTATGAGGTCAAATACCTGAATCTACAATTTATCATCAAATAAACAAAAAAATATACAAAGTTGGCAGTGATGGTACTGAAAAAACCGGTTAGGAGGATAGACTCTCAAAATTTGTCTTTGATGATTGTAATAATTTTGTATTCAGATTTTGTCATTAATCAATGTGATAATTTTTTCTTAATATTTTTTTCCTTATATGGACAAAGCTTCTTGACATATAGCGCATGAGTGTCTAAGAGACATGACTATTTCTAAATTACATGACCCTACATAATTAATTATTTAAATATAAATACTATTAATTTCCATTAAATAAAGAGGAGACAAGAGGAAGGGATAAAGGAGACTTAAATGGGTGGATGGATAGGAGTAGTGTAGAGAAAGGAGGTGTAGGTACATTCGATGTGGGGTTTAATTTTGGCCGATAATTTATTCCAAGGGAGGTGGGTGCACAAAAAGGTAGGGGGACACATTTTGCTTGGGATTTTTACTAAAGGAGAGTTTTCTTGGTGTGGAAGGATTATAATTTCTTTTTTTGTCAACATTTTAGCATGTTGATATTTAAAGTTGTGATTTTGTTTCCTAATTGTGAAACAATATGCACTATTCATCATCTTTTTTTTACAAGGAAAAATTTGTATATTTTTATTCAAGTATGAAGATTGAATACACTCATTGGGTGCGGAAGCACTAAATGCAATAGTGTTTTAAGTATTAGAGTGTACTTATATAAAAAGAATAACAACCGAGACGTATACTAAAATAGGCATGTTCAACAGAACAGGAAGTATATCCAAAGTATAAAATGACATGTACAATCTTCCAAAATTTTCAGAATATCAAAAGTATTAGCCTCATCAACTAGATTGTTATAAGTACTAGGATCGGTGGGTAATATCATAGAAGATCAACAAGTTCAACAATTTATCAAAGGTCCAAATTTGATTCATTTGTAACCCTATTATCATGTTCATCTAGCCAAAAAGAGATTGGATCTTGTAGCATACCTTGTTTTGAAAGTAACCCCATTATCATGTTCATCTAGCCAAAAAGAGATTGGATCCTATAGCATACCTTGTTTTGAAAGTGTATGAACATCCATATTCAGTTCCCTATAAATGTGAATGAAATTGATCACCTCAAACTGGTTAATGTTATATTCAATCTAAAGAGCCAATGGATGCAGAGCAACATTAAATGTATCTACTGAGAGAAATTTAACCAACTAATCACCATCTGGGATTCCCCAAAGACCTAGATCTTTCTAAGGCCTTTAGAAAAAGCCACCATTATAAGTGATCTAAGTGTCGAAAGTCAAAATGACATATGGATAGTAGTATTGAATGCCAAATTTAGTGAGAAATTGTTGCAAGCAAATGGCCTCAGTGACTACATTGAAAACTACTCGATACTTGGCCCTGTAATAGCTAATGCAATGGTTGTCTACTTCTTGCTAGATCAAGAAATAGAACCAAAGCCATTAGAAAATAGGTGGCCCAAAGTGGTTTTTTGATACATAGCATATCCCACCCAATAATCAACTATTTATGGATTTCCATATGACATTTTAAGCCAATGGAATGTAAAAAATAAGTTTATTTTTCCGTAGTAAGATAACACCTTATACTTTCATTACATTAGTTGTCTGGCTTTTGTACCTTATAATAAATCATAATGCCACAATTTAAAAATATTGTTATCTTTGCATGTATTTTCATGATGTGACTTAAAACATAATGATATAGTTCTTGGGATGCTACAAAAGTGTTACCAACCTCTACATATTCTTAATAATTTTTAGATAAGTTGGATGGATATTTATAGATTTGACGATGATGTCACTTGTGATAGTTTAGGATGTATGCTTTAGTTGTGTAAATTTTTCTTGCCATTTTTTTTAGCTTGGTTTGCATCTTTCATGATATTTGAAAATGTAGGATATCTACTTAGAGATAGTGTGCACCTTGAAGTTTAGTAACACATACATTGGTTGACTACATAGTTTCTTGCTTGGGTAAACATTGATGTTATGTCAAACCTTTTGAGACTGAGATGTACAAATTTGTTTTATTGTTTGTATGATTATTACAATCCTTTTAATATTTTATTTTTTCTTTCACTACATTGATTTGGGTATCCACCACCATTTCATGGAAACAATATTACATCCAATAAGATCATGACAATCTTGAAGAAATTACTATTGGTAGGAAGTGGGATGAGGGTTTGACAAGGATTTATATCTAGAACTGCTCATAGAATCAAGCATTCAAACCTTTGTGGCCTAAGATCTACCCTGTCATCTTCATTGTGACCTTAATGCATGGAATAAATATTTATAAAGTTGGGGTTAGTCTCATATTTCAATGCTAGGTCTTATTAATAAACAATGATAGAAATATCCATGAAGGGTTTGTTGTTTCAAATAACTCTAAGTCTTTCATTATGCTACCAAGACTACGAATTTGTTACATATTCATGAGGTGTAAGTAACACATTCAAGATTTGAGTACTTCAATCATTTCCAGAAATCATAAAAAATAGTCATATTGATGCCCCAATTAAGTGTGCTTGCATGTTGGTATATATGTTGAGTATTAGACATTTGATTATTTTTCAAGGTTCTTTCCAAGGTTCTATAGGATTGCTCATTTATATATATGAAAAGAGGGTATTTTTGTTGGTAGTAAGTGTTGGAAAATGGGTTGAAACCAACCCATATTAAACCCTTAGTCCTAACTCATTTGTTGAGTCACAAACTATTGTACCAATTTATTTGGATTTATGTTCAAATCCTGACATATACTCTTCACAATGTTAACCCTAATGCTACTATCATATTTCTTAGGAATCCTAAGATATTGTTGACCAAAGCATGTCAATTTTGCTACAAGAGATATGGGATATGATCATATTTTAGGCTAGATACTCATGCTCCAAACTTGTTCTTATACAATTATAAGAGCCGCTCCAAATGATGTTCAATTCATCATCGATCTATTGGTAAATTTATGCTTAGGGTTGCATAATCATCCTCTCAAGGCTACCTGAAAATGTTGGGTTTTGACACCTATAGATACCTCAAGGCATGTGATGTGAGGTATCCACACTATCAACCAATGGGAGGTATCCATGATGCTACAAAATCATATGAACCATTGATGAGTATCCACAAGGGAATGAGGTCATTTGATTCATTTATTTTCACATTCCAAAGGGCTGTATGTTTATATGATCCCCAATGCACGGAGATGGAATCTAATCATACACAATACTTGGAATATGTTTCAAAAAGGTCTTCCTTCAAATGTTGTTGCTATTACAATCCCTTTAAGAAAATTCATATCTCATGGATATTTTGATAGGCTATATACTAATAGTGGAATAGTCTTCAATACTTGTTGCTCACAAACTAGTCATGTGTTGTTGTATTAAACATTGTTATTTACTGGAACTTCTGCTCACAAACTGGTCATGTGCCACACATTGTGTTCACAACTCTAATTTTGGTGTGATGAAAATGGAGGCTTCCAGGAGGTGATTCAGATCTGCCCCAATTATCACCCCTCTTTATCTTTCAAGGGAATGCTTTCTCCAAGCACGTGAAGGGTGTCAAATGTCATTATTTCCCTCATGTCAATGCTAGGATCTTTGGTCATCTTTCAGCTCATCCTTGCTATGAAACATTTAAAGTAAAAAACCAATTATCCATCTTGCAATATTTATGTCATGAAACCATTTCTTATTGAAACCCTAATTCATAAATGTGCTACTCCTATTGTTACCAAAAGTTCTCAAAATGCCCATCATTTTGTGAGGTAATAGGTGGTATAATGTCCATCCTCTAAAATTCATGTTTTGGCACTAATGTTATTAGTTGGAACTTTGAGAATATTCTCTATGTAGAAGGTTTGAATTCTAGGTGTGTTACTATATAGAGGTAAGCCTAACAATTTGAGTTTTAGTAGTGAAGCTTTCCTTGGATCTAGTTTCAGAAACATGTACCATGCATGATTCAATAATTATGTTGCATTGAACACTCTTCAAGTATTTATATAATTTTATCATACTACTACCAAATCCCTGTATGAGATGTTTCAAGTTTGTTGATTGTGTTATTGTCTCTTTATCATTTGTGTCTTTCACTTCTATATAAAATGTTTTTACCCTTACAATTTAGGCTAATATTCCTTGATAATTCCTTTTTTGTCTTGCATTATTAGGTTTGAGTTGCATGTATGCTATCTCGATGTTTGTGATAAGTAATTGGCTATAATTTTTTTTTTTTTTTACAACATATTGTTACAATGTAATCTTCCACCTTGTGAGCATCAACATTCTTTGGCCTGTAGGATCCATTTCATTGACTCAGATCCACTTTATATCCTTCAGACATACTATTTCCTCATTTTTCCTCTCACCTGCTTGTTGCATCACTATAGCAAGCGTACCCGCGCGTTTCATCACTATAGCCCGCAGGTATCAAGTAAAATGGTAAAAATCACTAGTTTATTACTTTTTACTCCCAAAAAGCGGTCATTGGGTGACCTTTACCATTTACCATTTTACTTGATACCCGCGGGCTATAGTGATGCAACTTGTGGGTACGCTTGCTATAGTGATGAAACAAGCGGGTTAGAAGAAAAATGAGGAAATAGTATGTCTGAAGGATATAAAGTGGATCTGAGTCAGTGAAATGGATCCTATAGGCCAAAGAATGTTGATGCTCACAAGGTGGAAGATTATGTTGTAACAGATGCCCCCTAATGTGTGAGTTTAGAGATTGATGCTACGATGGCCGAAATACATTATAAAACTCAGAAGTGGAGTGATAGAGACACAAGTGGAAAGAGCAGCGCACTCATCATAATACAATAGTATCCCTGAATACATGTCGGTAGTACAACAATCTGATACAATGGCCATGAGTAGGAAGCACATAATGGATATATGTCATAAGTGATCATAGCCATGATCCTTCTATAGTAAGATATGGTCTCCTGTGGAAAAGGAAACGACTGGTGCAAACTGGAGGTACAAACTACTGATATCTGAGAGGTGATATCTCAGATGTAAAGTCAAAGTCATAAGTAGCATATTGAATGCCATTATCGCATGGGGTCTTCTACACAAGTCTTTGATGGTGCAAGTCCCATCAAGTGAATAAAGGAGTTGAGGTCTAGCCTGATGTGACATCGTCTGATTACTGGTCAATGATGTATACCGTTAACAGACGCGAGATAACCCACCAATAATGAAAATGGGCATTAAGGAACAAAGTACAATCATCAGAGTGCGAATAGATGTGTTGAAGTTGAACACTAGGATGAATCCATCGATCAGGGGACATTGATGTTCCCAAAATTGTCGATGGCAAGAGAACCTGCCACTAATGACTGCAAGCCTCAAGGTACCCAACCGAACTCTAAGCCCCAAGTCCCGGAATAAATGGGTTGAAGTCGACGGAATGCGATTCGCTCGAAGGAGGACATTAAGGCATCCCCCATCAACCAGCACGAGGTACCAGCTACGCTGAAAGATTTGGAAGAACTCAGGTGAAATAGACTGACTCAATAAGGATGGCCGACATGCAATATCCAAGAGATCTGAGGAGTGGTTGACTCTGGTTTCAAGACTTCCTTTGAACAAGAGCATGAGAAAATGGATAGACATAAGCAGCATAGACTTGACATAAACTGTGTAATGCAGGAGGCATTACAAAGGGCTCCATAATGACAGGAAGCTTAACCAATCGATGGAGAAAACTAAGAAACAAGTACAGCTCCTAAGGTCCAACTATAGTCCCAACTCATAATGTACGGAGTGGAATGAATGCTCTCTTCAAAGGTGACACAACAGCTGCCAACAAGAAGTAGTAACCATAATCCCATACGACTTTCTGGAATATTTGATTTTTTTGGTCTTTTTCATATTTGGGAAAAGCTTGAAAAAGAATAAAATTGCTTATAGTACAACAAGTGAGGGAACGAGTGTCAAATAGCGAGCAGACTAGTTCCAAGCAATAGGACATACCTATGATCAATGCAAGGAAGTGCATGTAGGATGTGGACACTCAGGGGAATGTTCCCTTAGGGTAAAGGGTCATCAAGCTGCGAAAGATAAATTAAGGCTCTGCTTGGCTCGGAAGGTAAAGTGCTCAGGCACATGGCTAATGAGTGACTAAATGGGAGCCGACACAAGGCTCGAGCTACAAGCAGGATAATGCAATGCAATCACAACTCAACATAAAATGGGAGTCCTTTTTGGTAATGTTAGTCTCCTCACCCGAAAAAGTGTAAAACAATGAGAGAAGAACTCTTCTAGTGATGTGTGACTAGAGTATACCTTTTTCGTAATTAATCCACAAAGGTTTGGAAAAGGGGTAAACTTATACCTAAGTGCATGTCGCTTCAAATCCTTTAACGAGTCTGAAATAACAAGTATACTCGGCAATCTTGTTTGATTTTGAAAAAGTCTAACAAGGGCTTAAAAAATACTTTATAAAAATATTTTCCATAAACGTTTAACGAGCCTGAAAAAGTAAACTCGTGACCTCCTTACTGTTTTTAACGAGCTCAAAGGAGATATGGAAGAATGCTCATAATGAGAGCAGACGAGTGTTAGGGACATGCGAGACTAGTTCCAAGCACATGGAAAAAAGATATGCATAATGCAACGAACATGAGAAAGATAAGGACACTCAGGGGGTGTCTGCGAATTCGGATGGAAAAAGGTTCAAATGCATCATAACAATGGGGAGGCCTAAACCTATATTCAAGGTTCCAAATATGCCTACCATGACCGAAGCAAATGTCGGAAAGGACCGGTAAATAAGTATAAGTCCAGCTAAGAATCCTATCTCCAAGAAACATAAGTACCAAGATCATCTCTAAAATGTATGTAAAGAAAAATCTGATACAAGTCACTGCGGTAGAAACATTTTCACCTTCACTATTGTTAACCTGAGACATAACGCAGGTAGAGCTAACCACTGAAGGTGCCATAGTACCAATACCTAAGGGATCAAAATGATCATCTTCAAAATGAAGAGTAAAGCTGAAGGATGTGAAGGAATCTGCAAGAGTAAATTCATCATCACGGGAGTTGGAAATTCTTGAAATAGAATCAAACTCTTCAGGAGTGCTGATTTGTAGATCTATAGGAGAGCTCAAAGACTCATCAGACTCAAATGTCAAATCAAGGCTGGACAAGACTATGAATGGATCCAAATTCAAATGGATGGCAGGTTATATTATAGGCTCATCTTGTTCAATAAGATCAAGGGGAGGAGGGGAATGAGATCTATGATAAAGATCCCCCCATGGCTTGTCACCACCACCCATCGCCTCAATAAAAAATTCATCTGAAGGTAAAATACCATTGAGGAAACCATGTGAACAAGATAGGTCGACTGCACACGTGATCAGCATAACAGGATCTTCCTCTACTTTCCATGAAGAAGAGAGATCCGAATCTACAATTCCTGATTGAACATGATGAGAAATCTTGACTGCAGACAAGGGCATATCCATTCCGATGTGCGAAACGTCTCCAGATGGGGAACTTGTGGAAGGTGGATCCCATGGATCACTAAAATATGAGGTACGAAAAGGTACATTATTCAATGGAGGAGGCGCATTATCAGAAATGGTTTCAACAAAAGAAATGGGTGAAGGGAAATCATAAGATCCCATCAATGAAGGGTACATACCAACACCCATGTTCCTAGTTGTCGGCTGAGAATGAGTAACCTGTAGGACTATGGATCCCGTGGATGCTGTGGAAGAGGAGTTAACGTAATCCAGCTGATCGATGGTCACTATCTTGCCTTCGTGAGGACAGTAGATAACTCTGAATAGAGTGGGCACGACAGCTTTCATGGCATACATCCAATTCTGACCTAGTAAAAGGTTGTAGTTGATGGGTGCATCAACCACCTCGACTTCAATAGGAACAGACTTACCTCCCAAGGAGACAATAAGGGAAGGTATAATTCCATGCAGCTTAAATGAATGACTGTCGAATGCAGTGAGGGTGGTTCTAGACGTGAGTAGGGGAGTAGAGCCAAGAGCTTTCCAACAAGTTAATGACATTACCAATGCAGAGGCACCTTCGTTAACCATAGTACGTTTGACAAAAATATGAAGGCACACCACCTGGATTTGAAAAGACACATGGTAGGGTAAGTGAGGTTGGACATTGGTAGTATCGAACTTGATGATAGTGGGACTTCCCCCATCCTGAACTCCTAACGCACTCAAAAGAGCATGCTTTTGAGAAGGACGGGCTTGCAAAACTTCCAGAGCCGACATGGCACATGGAGTTTGGCCCAAATCTTCCACAATAGAGTAGTTATAGGCAGCTTGAGTATTAGGATTATGCGTAGAGCGCTTAATAACACCTTTCGGTATCTGCGACATAATAGAGGGCTTCTCGATATGCAAGGAATTGTTAGGAGGAGGGGGAGGCTCACTCCCCAAATTGGGTTGTGGTGCATCATAATCGCACTAACGAGTGGCAACACTAACCTCTGACTAAACCATGTTCACACATCCATAACCACCAGTAGTGGAAGAAGACGTTATCGTCTCAGTAGGTCCATAACCAGTGGTGGGAGCATGCGAAGCCATGTTTTGGTGATGAGGTAGGGGATCCTTCAACACAGCTGGGCTCTGTGCCAAGTGCTTCGATGCTTCTTCAATACGAGGATATAAGTGAGTAAGATGGTCTTCCCCACAGAGATTGCAGGGAAACTTCACCTTACTCCTAGGTTTACGGTCCTCACCAACATTTCCACCTTCCCGAGGAGGGTTGGCATTATTATTACGGGGGGTATTGTGATTGCTATTGCTATTCCCATTGTTTCCACCCTTGCGATTATTTCTCCCCTTTTTCTTACCACTAGGTTGTTGGTTACCTGATTGGTTCATCGTTTGCACACTGTGTACATCGGACGATGGGGTGGAAGTGGACAAGGTGTGAACCTATCCGGGAGTAGACTAGTTTAGCGAAATTTTTTACATTCGATTAGCTACCAAATCTATGGGACGAGTGCTTGCATATCCAACAATGCCATTGGCATGCAGTCCAGGAACTGACTGAGGCTCATGTCGTGTTCTCGATGCATCAGGAATAATGTCGTACAAAATGCCAGACTGAGAGTATAATAGGTCTAACTACTGGACTTTCAAGATAGCTTGTTCCTCAGTCATAATGCCAGACATCAAAACATCCTTAGTAATGTATGGGAGTAGAGACTTGAGGAACCATTCCAACAGGAACTCTGGAGGAATGTTGGCTTTCACTAACCTCTTCCACCGACACCACTCTTGAACATGGTCAGAAATATGCGTGGCCTTGTTCTGACGGAAGGTAGATAAAAGTTTAGTACCAGTATCATAGTGAACCGAAAACTCAAAATGATCTAAGAAAACCAAAGTGATCTCATTAAAACCCCTATAAGTGTTTCCAGGCAACTCGACGTACCACTTCGCGGCTTCCCCCATGAGGGTGCATTGAAATAGTCGCAATCTAACAGAAACATGATTCAATGAGTCGGAGGAGAACCAAAGGTGAAATGTCGTGACATGATCTCTCGGGTCCTCACCACCTTTCCCCTCAAACTTAGGAATGTCCAACGGGAGCTTGGTAGGACCGGGGGCCAAGTAGGGTCGTGACACACCGGATCATTTGTGAGATTCGAAAGATATGGAATATTCATGCGTGCAAGGAACGGGAGCTGAGGCTGGAAAGATTGATATAAGCCCCCATAAAAGGTTGGTTAAACGGAATTGAATTATAAGATGGACCAAAAGCTTGAAAATGAGGATTAAACTACTGATAATAAAGACCTAAAGGACCATAAGCTTTCCCATGGCCATAGGATTGATAACCTCCTCCTTCCTGACCCATTTGAGAGTAAGCAGGTATGTGCATGTTTTGGGGAACATATTTAGGTGGTGGGTTGTATCGGTGGCTAGCACCGACTATGTTGTAGTAAGGGTTGCCACCATGAGTATGAGGCATGTATGTACTATTCATAGTGGGAACCGTGTTGTAATGACCATAATGGTATGGTATGTTCCCACCCCCAGCATTAGGATTAGCTTGAGCAGTCGTGTGGTGACCAGAAACATGAGAAGTATTCCCAACCCCAACATTGGTGTTACTAATAGCAGGGATGGTGGCATTATGTCCATGTGGATAGGATATGTTCCCACCCCCTACATTGGCATTACTAGTTGTGGCAGTGGACACAAAATTATGCAGTATATGTCCACCCCCATGGTTGGGAGGAGCATTAACATTCGCAAAAGTAGTCTTGGGTTGACGAGTAGTGGCATGTGTATTAGGTGGTGGATGGAGAGTCATGTTTCGAACAACGTTCCTATTAGGTTGGGAAATCCTAGGAGGTGGTATTCTTCCAACATTAGCATTGTTAGGAGGAACATGACCAGTCCCCATACTATGTGTGTGAGTGGACAACGTAGTGCCGCCAATGAGGGTAGTACCCCAAGTGGATATAGTATGGCTAACACCATGACTAGTGCCAATGTGACTACCGAACGTCGTGTAAGGTTCAACTATACTATAATTAGGCATACCAAAAGAGAGTGCGGCCGGGTTGATTGTAGGACTAGTGTTGTCATGTAACTCAGTCATCCCGTGTCTATAACTGCATGGAAACGAAGGAATGAATCTGTCGTCCTGTTCTTCGTCCTTGGGTAAGGTTGGAATCCCGTAAATATAATTATACGGATTCGAAGGATCAAACGGATCTTGTTCAAGTGGATTCGGCCTAATCGAACCAGGTTGAGTCTCAAGTGGATCACCTCCCCATGCCTCACGAGGAGTAGGGGAATTAGAAGTGCATTGAACTCTACCCGATGGAGTCAAAGGTATTTCCTCAGTATCAGAATGTGCAGCAATCACGACGTCTTGGACGTAAGTCTTGTAAGAATTCGAAGACTTAGAGGGAGCTCGCCAGTGTCTCCTAGCAACACGGTGTGAAAGCTCGGTAGGCTCTAAACCAACTAACCGGCGGGATCGACGAAGAGTAGGGCTCCGCACCATGATATCTCCGGAGAGAATATATAATCAAAACGTCCCCTGAAGGCCAACTATCGATAAAAAATAGTGAATCAAAAGCACACACCTAAAGAAACTATAGCCAAGAGCAGACAAATAAAGTGGCTAAATGAGCTCCCAACACTAGTGCCGGTATGTCTCACCTAGGAGAGGCTTGAGACTCCCAAACTATAGCCGGAGGTAACAAAATCAGTTATAGAGACACCCAGGCTTCACTGCGTACAAAGGGACGTAGCCCTTGGAAACAAACAACTGTGCTTTCCAATCCCTATCTGACTCAGGACACAAACAACATAACCACTGCAAGTACCCTGTACGATACCTAGGTAAGGAAACTATGGTAACCGCAATATAACCAATGCTTAGGGGGACAGTCACAAGTGGGATCCGTCGTATGGGCAGGGTAGCTGAGCCCAAAACTCAATGAGGGTCAAATCCCCCAAGAGTCCCCAAATACGAACAAATTCTGGAAATATCTCCCATGTTCAGCCGGTATCAAAGGGATATCCCTTCAACGAACCTCCCGTGACCTCATGCTTAACTCTGGCTTGAGTAGAGCTTCCTAAGAACACCAATATATACCATGGATTCCTCCACTCCCTAGTCAGACACCTAATGTTTCGTCTAGTAGTCTTGGATTGTTAACTCACAATGATCTATTCCAAGACTCTAAATCTATGCTAGTTGGTGTACCCTATAAATAAAATCGGTCTAATCAATTTTAAGATTAAGCGTTAATTTTAATGGTTGTGATTACTCAAGGGATATTATCATGAAACTAGTGATGTGTAAGACTCAATAGTATGCAAAATCATCAAATCCTAGACTCATCTATCCAATGAAAACAATGCCACTAACATGCACAATCAAACCAACGATTTCGAAATAAATATGCAATCCTTTTATATATTTCAATGCACAATCAGAATCTAAATGAGGCAGAAAACACTCAATGCAAGATGCAATACATAAAAGCAATTTTTTTTCCTCTTATAAACAAAAGGAAAATGCAAAACTATGTGTATATTTTTTTGTATTTTTCAATATATGGAAATGAAAAATGAAAGCAAAATCCTATTATCTAGTCACTGATATGCCAAGGAGATCACTAAGACAACCAGGCAGATACCAAACAGTAACACTTAGCCAAAGGAATGAGCTCAGAAGGAAAAAACCAACAAGGCTAAATCCAAAGATGGGTAAAAAACCAACAAGGCTCAACCAAGAGAAAAGAAGAGTTATGGTGACAACCAAGGCATGGAACAGTCAAGAAACAGGCCAACAAAGACTCAATATCAACCAAAACCAACCCAGCAACAACCAAAGGTCATAAATCAACAAAAGTCGAAGTTATACACTACTGTCGAAGGAATACCCGCAGGTACCCATGAGCAGTAGAGTAAACAGAGGTGGGTATGCATGGGCAGAGCTAAGCTAGCCCACGAGTGAGGAAAGGAAAATTGGAAAACAGAGAGTCCAATGGCTCAGAAAAAGCAAGTTTTCTATAGTGTATCCCAACGACAGATAAGTGACACAAAGCTTCGACAAACAACAACTCTAATTATGGACTAATGCTCAAAAAATCCCCAAAATGGATGTTTTCCCCAGCGGAGTTGCCATTTCTTTGTTGGAGAAAACTCACTATGGCTTGGGGTAGACCACAATAGATAGATGACTACCAGAAATCAACTCAATTCTCAGAACTATGCTATATAAATGACAATGCTAAGATAATGAAGAAGATAACCAACCTCGATCCAAACGTTTGATGTAGATCTCCGTTGGAGCTTTTCAATCCGTGCACTTGAATCTGCAAATTAGTCTTGACAGCCCATATACAACAAGTACATATAATATATAAATGGCATTAACATCATCAATAGCAATGGTCCATGATATAACAAGTAAATGCAACCCAATATAAGATAAACAACATTTACATCATTAATGGATGAAAATATGAGTATTGCTATTAATAAACAAGAAGAAGTACAAAGTGATAGGACCTCTTGCCGGTAACCAATCTAAACCAAGATCTAGATCAATCCACTTGTGCCTCCACCACTTCAATCCTACATGAACGGCAAACTCAAACTAGATAGGAGTTTGGAAGGTGAACATAAAGGGTTCACAACT
This sequence comes from Larix kaempferi, assembly GCA_027924585.1. Classification (NCBI taxonomy): domain Eukaryota; kingdom Viridiplantae; phylum Streptophyta; class Pinopsida; order Pinales; family Pinaceae; genus Larix; species Larix kaempferi. The sequence continues at coordinate 43,463,636 of BSBM01000372.1, read as the reverse complement.
ACAAGGGTCAATGAGTGTAGACTCAAGATAGGGAAAAAATCCACTAGAGTTCTCTTGCTCTTCTTTCTTCTCCTGTCCATAAGCCATATGTGCTCAATATATAGTCCTCTAAAAGGTAAGTGAAAGGACACATCGAGACATTTCTTTGGCAGATGGAGAGCCAAAGGCCACCCAATGACTACTTTTTGGGAGTAAAAAGTAATAAACTAGTGATTTTTACCATTTTACTTGATACCCACGGGCTATAGTGATGCAACAAGCGGGTCAGAGGGAAAATGAGGAAACTGTATGTTTGGAGGATATAAAGTGGATCTGAGTCAGTGAAATGGATCCTACAGGCCAAAGAATGCTAATGCTCACAAGGTGGAAGATTAATTTGTAACACATATTACCTCTCAAAGTAGCATAACATGGCTATGGTGTTAGGAATCAACATATGTGAGTGACTACCAAAGTGATGAATATAATTAGTTCTTCCTTTTAATAAGGTACAACAATAGCATAAAGTGAGGTGCATATGTAGTCATAAGAGGGGTGGTATGTCACTATACTAGGGTAGAAATATAATGGGGTATAAAAATGTCAATGGAAAAACAAATACCTACAATAGCTAGTGAAAATAGGGGTTTTTTAACTGGGAAGGTGTATTGGGATAGGGTTAAATAAAATGATCTTGGAAGGTGTTTTTAAATATCTTGTGAAATTATGGGTATTGTTTAATATGCCATGAATGCATGTGCTATATCATATGTTCATTGAGTGAAGCCCCCGTGTGCTTGAGCTAGAGTTCGTTGTGATATATGTCTCACTCAAAATGTAATTGGATCATTATTTTAAATTTTTATGAATAATGTGGGATAATTCCCTCAAAGGAAAATAGTTATGTGTATGCCATTTAGAAAAGTTGATAAGTAACATAGTTGGGATCATGGTTGAATCCCACAAACAAGTAACTATGCTACTTATCCCACTTCTTTAGTAAAAGATTCACCAAGACTTTACAAAGTTTTAGAATTTAATGAAAGTTTTAGAATTTAGAATTTACAAAATTTCAATGTCTATTTCTTTAAAGGGTTCTATCTCAATGGAAGAGCACCTACTTTACAAGTAGGAGGTAGGTGGTTCGATTCCATTGTTCCCTAATATTAATATTAGGGAATGGTGATGATTGCTATATGTTCCTAAATATGTATCAAGAGTGAGGGTCGTTAAAAAGGCATCATCAAAAGTCATTTTTATATATGAAATGGTGACGGTCAATGAACGTCGTCATATATATGAATCAATAGTGAGGTCCATGAAAAGTCCATCACCATAAATCACTATTCTTCATAAATGGTGACAGTCACTATCCGTCATTACAATCATTATTCATGATAGGCCTTGAATGTCACCACATCACCTATACTTTTGGTGGTGCGGCCTTTGGAGACATTTAAGTTTTGGTGATGGAGGCTCTTTTGACCATCACCAATGAGCTTATGGTGACATTTTTCAACCCTCACCAAAATATGCAATGGTGATGGTCAATGAACGTTACCATAACAGTAGTGAGGGCCATGAAATGTCCATCACCATAAATCACAGTTGTTCATATGAAATGGTGACAGTCACAATCCGTCATGATAATCATTATTCGTGATGGACCTTAAATGTCACCACATCACCTATACTTTTGCTGACGAGGCCTTTGGTGACGTTCAGTTTTTGGTGATGAACACTATTTTGACTGTCACCAATGAGCTTATGGTGACCTTTTTTGACCCTCACCAATGACCTTTATTTTTGTAGTGATTTCAAGGATATGTAGACTCATACATGGATGGTTACTTAGATCAAAGACACTGTACAACCATGTATGTGTTCACATTGGTAGGAGCATTATTCAATTGGATTTCCATGTTACAGAAGGTGGTGGTTGTTTCCACTACTAAAGCAGAGCATATTGCAATCAAATAAGGAGCTAGGGAAATGTTGTGGTTGCAGAGGCTATTGTCTAAATTGGGTAGTAGCAAAAAGGACTTCATGTTATATACTGATAGAAAAAATTCTATACATTTGGAGAATGCAACATTTCATTAATGGATTAAGCACATAGATCTATGATATCACTTTATTTAAAGTATCCTTGAACATGATAAGATTTGGTTGGTGAAGATACATACTAGTCTGAATCTTGCAGATGCATTTACTAAGGTTGTTCCAAAAAAGAAGATAAATTTCAATAAATATTTTCTTAGTCTTGTAAAATTTGGACAATAGGATATGGAAAGCAGGTAAAATATCTAAGCATGGTTGCAGGAAACATGAATTGGATTTCAAGTGGGAGATTGTTGGGATGTTAAGCCCGATTTAAAGGATGGTTATAGTTCCTAGGTTTTTCATGAACAACTGCGTAACAATTGGTAAGAACTCATTCTTGGAAATGGGTGGTTGGGTGTAAAGATATGAGTTGGTAACGACCACATAACAACTCATTCTTGGGAATGGGTGTATTATGCCTATAGTATTCCAATACCATTTGATGGTTTAGGGTTTTTTTGATACTATGAGATAAAATATATATAGGACTCCTTATATAGCCCTCTTATAACAATCAACAACCACCTTTTAGGAGTAGCTTTTAGAGAAAACTCTTTCTTGTGGACGTAGACATATATTGTAGTATGGTGAACCACTTTAATTATGTGTCTCTATGTGTGTTTTTTTTCTATTTATTTAAAATTGCAATATATTTGTATGTGTATTAAATTCCAACAAGCCTCGTTTTTTTACCCATCAAAAGTAGATCACATTTAACTTTAATATTAATATATGCCAACATCAACGTCTTTTTAAGAAGGAGATCCAATGTGACTAAGCCTAGGGGGACATACCTTGGAATATAGTGTTATTGAGATGCTGAAGAAATGTGTAATGCAAAATCTAAAATGTTGGTTCATAATTTGAAATTGTGAATTTACTGCACTCTCTATGTTTATATTTCTCTCAATAATAATATACCACTTAATTCTAAATTTCTTAATGATCTATGGCTTTATAATATGTTCCATATGTGTTTTATATGCATTAGTTAGAGTGTTGTGTGACTAATTGTAAATATTAACCTTTGAAATCGCCCACCTTTTGAAATCTCATTACTCGTCCATATATCTCTTTACTTTGAAATTACTAGCATGCATATCCAAATACCTAGATTTTGAAATTGCTTCCCATTGATTCAATGGAATTTTAAATTGAAATTTGATATACATTTATACAAATGTGTTTTCCAATGTAGCTAATTTTTTAAATTGCAAACATGTGCCATGTCAACATTATAGATGTGACACATCCACGGGGGCTTCACTCAATAAACCACTATCATAGCATGTTTGTTTATGGCATATGAAACAATACCCTTAATTTCACTAAATATTTGAAAATACCTTCCAAAATCACCTTTTTAACCCCCTCCCACTATGCATTCCCAATTTAAAAAAACCCCTTTTTTCACTAGATATTGTATGTATCAATTTTTTCATTAACATTTTTTATATGCCTTTATATTTCTACCTAGTATATTGATATGATACCCCTCTTATGGCCTGACATGCATTCTACAATGCACCTTGCTTCTTTCGATGTATATGGTGGATGCACATTACTTCACCCACAATGAAATTACTCAACCACATCTCATTATTATTTGCAATATCTGATGGTCTAATGAAGAGATAGGAGATCAATTCTTGTATGTCACTAGATCCAATGCACATAGTACAACATTTAGATTGCATGTTGCAGTTCCCCAATCGCTGACTAAGCCTATTCTGGGCTTGGTATCCAAGCCCCTAGGGCCTGTAACAAGCTCTAGGAGGCTGAAAAAACCTCCCAAGGCCTGTAATAGGAACAAGTGGCTGGGTATTCAATCCCCCAAGGCCTATCGAGGGCCTATAACAGGCCCTGGAGGTTTAGAGCCTCCCAAGGAACCCTAGGGTCTTGGATACCTTCATGGTATATAAACAAGTGAATATGGGATAACTATAACACAACAATTTAGATATGTCTTATATGTGGACCTATACAACTCCAAGACACTAAATACAGCTAGGTAAAATAAGTTTACAGAATCTCTATGGCATGTGCAGATAGTATACTTCTTAAAACATTATCTCAACCTTGAATTTTTTGAAGTTTTGTTGACTTTCGACATTTCAGGTGCTTGTTTCTACAACATTAACAGCATACCCAGTTCTGCAATCTTTGGCATTATCTACCAAAAATACATAACTAAAAATAATCACTGCCCCGTATAATCCTCTGTCCTGTTTGTATAAAAACGATACTGGCCATAAATCCCTTTTTTAAATTCTCCATAGTGTAAATTATAGTGCTCGACTCCTCCATAATATTTTATTCTCCCAACCATCCATTTTATAAAAGAAATATTTGGATATAATGCGATAAAATATTTGATAAAATCTCTAACACATAGGTTTCCTCTATGATCACAACTTTTTCCACAAGTGATCTATACGTGACCTTTCATAATTTTTCCTTAAACGCTACATTTTTTTTCAAATGCTAACAACATATGATAAAAAGGTATACATGCACAATGTCCATGAATTATATAAGACAACTAAACGATGTAAATAACAAGAGCCACAAGGTGGCGATGTCCTCGACATTGCACCAGTTGTAGGTTGTCGTTGCTAGAATTTTTTTCCAAGGAGAAGAAATTTCTTTAGATATTTTTCAAATTCCCCAAAGAAGCTGGAAGCACCTCCCATCCTTTACAGAAATATAATTTGTTTTTTTCCTTGGATTACCCGACTAAGGACCCATTCACATAACATATCAAAGATATGCATAAATGCATCTTTAAAAAAAATTCAGCATTGTGCTCTATGAAGCTATCTACAACCTTAAATGTTACTAAAAATTGCTAAATCATGAATAGGCAAAAGTTACAAGCAATGAATCTTGTATGTAGACATCCCATAGCCACCATAATAAGGCTTTAATAACATAGAAAATTGAAATGCAATATGTCCAGAAACAGTAAAAATGCAAGTTGACCAATCAAGAAACCCTCGTCTTTTCCTTTACAAAAAATGAAATACCGAAACCAAGAAGTGAAGAGGTTTTTCAAAGATCTTCCTGTGAAAATCCTCATAGCAGATCTAAGAGATAATGTATACCTCACAAGAAATAATTTAGGAATAATATTAAGAGTGGTCAATGCAGTAAAATGAGCAACATAATATACAGTAGAACTCGGATAGAAGCAAAATAAATTCACACACACTAATTCATTAATCACAATATGGACAAATAAGTAGTACAATGCATGAGGATTCAAATGCCAAGGTGGAAATTCGAATTAGCCTTCATGGAGTGATCAAAAGATCACTAGAGTGTCATCGGAGCACAACTAGAATTCTATCTCACCATTAGTGGAGTCATCAATGCTCAAGTAATTGTCAACCATCAATCAAATTGAGTCTAACTGAGTGTGGTAGGTGTAACTGGAACTAACTGAATGAAGGAGGCTCAGTGGAGGGCGCATGAGGAGCTAACTGGAGTCAAAATGGGTAGTCAAGTCTCACTAGAGGTCCATCGGAGTGATATAATCAGTTGAGAGTTAGTTTAGCCTTAAATCAAGGAAAGAACTGATGATAACTCAATTAACTGAAGTGCAACTGAGTGGTAGGTGGGAGAGGACAAGTGGCTTCCTTAAATCAAGGAGGAAGGGTGCACTAAGCTCTAGGAGGGATAAAAATGATCTAAGAGAAGCTCTCGGGGGCTAGCTAACTAAGGCTAGGTGCTGGGACTGATGGCTGGGATGCAGGCAATTTCATGCTGCATGCAGAAATGCATGCAAAACTAAAAATTCAAATAATGAAAATGATGGTAGAACTAGGATGGATTATAGGAATATCCTAACAACCCCCCTTAATCCATCCTGGGCCCTGGTAACTGAGACCAAAGGTCACCCAATACAATGAATAATAACATTCAATAAGCTGAGGAAATGGGGAAAACCTCATGGGAAAAATACCCCCCCTCAAAATAGACTGTAAGGCACACACAAAAATAAATGCTCCAAACTCAAGTAGGTGTGATGCTTGGTCATATGTATGGAGGTATCTTCTTCTTGGGAAGAAGTGGATCATGCTCAAAAGGCATGTGCTTGTACTTTCTCTTCAGATCGAATGTGATGAGAACAAATCCGAAAGTATGAGGATGATCCTTGAACCTGTGATTTGAATCAACTAAGGTAGGATCAAATCTATGAATGTGCAGATACTCTTTTGTCTTCTCCTTCGAACCATCATAGGTGAGATTATGCCAAAAGGAACCATCAAATGTCAGTGATTTCTTGGAATCCAAATCAGCTCCAAGACTTGATAAATGGTTTCTTGAGATCTCCTTTGAACCACCGGGGGTGAGATCAAAACCATCATATGCATGAGAAATTATCCCAAGTAGTGATTGCTTCGATTTTAAATCAGATCCAAGACATGAATCATGGTTGCTTAAGATCTCCTTTTAAACATTTGAGGTGAGATATAAACCAGTAAATGCATGAGAAATTATCCCAAGCAAATGGAAATGGTTTCTTGAGATCTGCTTTGAACTAGTAGAGGTGAGATCAAAGCCATGATATGCATGAGAAATTATCCCAAGCAAATTGCAATGTCCATAATCTTCAATATCCTTCTGAAAGCATGAAATAATGATCATATAGTAGTACATAAGAGGTGAGTGATCAAGGAGAGCGAACGCATTACCTCCAATGGCTTATTTTACCTCCGAAACATTCAATAGATCATGATGCAAACCAACAAACTCTTGTGCAAGAGAGGATTTAGGAACCTCTGCAATTTCTAGAGTGTGAGCTGGCACATAATTCGAAATAGAAGAAATTTGGAGCATGAGTGGAGACTCTGCAATTTCTTCTTCTTAGTGGACAACTTCAATATGATATATGTTTGATACAGATTCATGATCAATGAGATCATCAAGGAGGGAGAATGCATCACTTTGCTTGCTCTCGAAAGGGTTTGTACCAATTCCTTCATTCTGTTTGCCAAATCTTTCATCTAGATGGGCCCATAGCTCTTTTGGAGATCCAACATTAGGGAGTTCATATAACATGCATCGAGACATAGCATACATCATGGCTGCACAAGCTATTTCACCTTCATTTAACTAGTCTTTCTCTTCTTCAGAGGATTCAAACTCTCTTTCAAAACAATAATCAAAGAGACCATGTATATTCAAATGTGGTATCATTTGTGGTTTCCATTCATCATAGTTGAATGGAGAAAGAGGAGTAATTCCTGATGAATACATGGAAGCTATTTGAAGACCTACAAAAACAATAGAAAATGTTTGCAACTACTACTACTACAAAAATGCAGAAACTACTGCACTCAAAATCTTGATAATAACCTGCAGAAAAATATCAGGAATGGAGATAAACAATACTCTCAACATGCTCTGATACCATGTGAAAATCCTCACAGGAGATCTAAGAGATGATGTATACCTCACAAGAAAGAATTTATGAATAAGATTAAGAGTGGTCAATGCACTGAAATGAGAAACAGAATATATAGTAAAACTCGGATAGAAGCAAAATAACTTCACACACACTAATTCATTAATCACAATATGGACAAATAAGTAGTACAATGCATGAGGATTCGAATTCCAAGGTGGAAATTCGAATTAGCCTTCATGGAGTGATCAAAAGATCATTGGAGTGTCATTAGAGCACAACTAGAAGTCTATCTCATCAATAGTGGAGTCATCAATGCTCAAGTAATTGTCAACCATTAGTCAAACTGAGTCTAACTGAGTGTGGTAGGTGTAACTGAGTGTAACTGGAACTAACTGAATGAAGGAGGCTCATTGGAGGGTGCATGAGGAGCTAACTGGAGTCAGAATGGGTAGTCAAGTCTCACTGGAGGTCCATCGGAGTGATACAGTCAGTTGAGAGTCAGTATAGCCTTAAATCAAGGAAAGAACTAATGATAACTCAATTAACTGAAGTGCAACTGAGTGGTAGGTGAGAGAGTACGAGTGGCTTCCTTAAATCAAGGAGGAAGGGTGCACTAAGCACTAGGAGGGATAAAACTGGTCTGAGAGAAGCTCTCGAGCACTAGCTAACTGAGGCTAGGTGCTGGGACTGATGACTGGGATGCATGCATGCAATACTGAAAATGAAAATAATGAAAATACTGGTAGGACTAGGATGGAGTATAGGAATATCATAACACTTCCATCATAAGTAATCAAATGCTACATGAATCATTTGGCAAGATTTCATCAAATGTATACATGAATGTCGAAGCTTATTTATGGTCACTTGTGCCTCCACTGCTTTGAGAGTTTAGACTTCTCAAAGCCCATACCTGTTTCTACAACCCAATTCTGCAAGAAAAATAAGTCGTTATAATTTTACACAACATAATAACTCAAAGAACCTGTCTGCATAGATATTAAAATGACAAGTCAAAAAATAAATATATAGGGTATGAAAACCTACCAAACATTAGATTCAAAATTGTTGTGATTATCCCCCCCTTACAAAAACATAGTACATAGCATTCTTGCATGCACAGCATAGATGGTATTTCTCATGGTCTAAAATTTGAATGTCAAACCAGCGAGTGAATATTTTTCTTGGATAATCAGTGCCACTAGCACTGGATTGGATAGTGGACATCCATATGTGTCTCCAAAACCATCGACAGATGCCCTCCCAAACATCCCCATTTTTGGCAGGAAATGTCTAGGGGCAAGGGGGAGGTTCCCCCACATCCTCGGGGAAGTCCCCTTCTAAATGGGGACTTTTCACTGCACTCCCGAAGTCCCTGGGACAAGGAATTGCATGGTATGCATTCCCTAGTGTTCAGATATGTTCACATGTAGTAACATTATCATAGAAGCATCTGCTATGGAAGCATATCTGGAGAGTTAATCTCCTTCAGTTGATGTAGGTGATTCACAATGTATGCTACTACATTGGTGAGCATTTTTTGAGAGCATCCTTCCAAAGATATTACATGACAGAGTAGCATCTCATTGGTGAATGTACATGTGGGCACTGCTTTAAAGACCCTGGAAATTATCAAGAAAGACAAGTTGATTGAAACCCACCTTCCACCGAATTTCAGTCCCCCATGTCCTGGAGTTATTGCATTCAAATAATTTTTTCCATATAGGAGCACCTACATCAGGATTTCCTTTCCAATATGTGAAGGATATTCTTTCTATCCACTTCACATCTTTGGACCATAGTCTAATGTTGTAGAATTCTTCCTCCCAAGGTGTTAGATTCACTTCAGCCCTGAGAAAACACTCATGGATGTCAATGTACATTGCAATAAATTGAGAAGAAATAATAACTGGAAACATGCTAAAACATGCAAAATAGTCCACCAAAGAAAGTGACATTGGAACTCTTAATACATAAGTCAAACATGAATGCAAGAGGATTGATGAATGAATGGGATGCACTTCTTTGTATAGTCAGACAATGAATTGATCCTATCTTTATACCTATGATATTATACCAAGTTTTATTGTATGTATGCACTAATCATGTTAGGAGAGGGATTAGGTGACCATACATTTTTCTTCAAAGAATTTTCCATTGCCATTTTCTTTAGGGAATTTCTATCACTGAATATGCCCTCCTTCAAAATTATGGAAACCAAGTTTGATACTAGCCCTTAAAATGGACAAAATGATTTTCCAATCATGTTTCCACAAACATACATACACATGAACTACTAAGCATGAATTGATAATTTTTCTTACCATCCCCTGAAGAACCAATCTGGAAAAGGAATGTCAAAGTGACCTTTGTTGCTGCAGTAACGAAAGAGAGGAGGTGGAGATTTCTTGCCAAAATTATAATTTGATCTTCTAATTCTGGGCCTATCCATCATACTCATTTATGTTGGTTGTTGAATTTTGGTGTATGCATGTTAACAACTCTTCCATTTGTAGATTGGATAGGTCTTGCATTCGTTTCATTATTCTACAAAAAAGAAAAAATGAATATTAACTTATTTAATAAATTTGTATACAAATTAATTCAAAATTTTAATTTTATTCACAAAAGTAAAAAATAAAATAAAATCATATTATTTTCATGTAAAATTAGATTAAAAAAAATACTTTATCAGTAATAATTTGAAATCTTTATGCATTTAAAAAACTTTATCAATCTAAAAATAATAATAAAATCTTTTATCAATTTAACAAGGTTTATCAATTTAAAAATGATAATTGAAATTATTCATAAATACATCTTCCTCACTCAAATACTAGTTATTACTAATTTTAAAAACACTCATCACTCATAGTAAAAGCTTTTACTATTAATATAATGTATACATCTAGTAAATAATACCCAATTTCTTCTAGAAATCATTATCATTGGTAGAAACTATCAGAATAATAATATACATATCTTTCAAATTTATAAATATACATATACTAAATAATTTCTTATAAGAATCATAGGAATCATTATCTTTGATAGAAGTTATCACCATGGTACGCATACATATATTTGGCATTGTCTAAAAATGCAACACTTTGCATCTCCTTGGCTAGAATCGTGCAACTCAAAGAAGACAAAATTTCAATTGATCTTGAACTCTACTCAATTTTTCCATCTTATGGGTCAGTTTAAAATAGAAAGTTTGGATCTATTTAAAATGGAGAAAAACCCTAAAGACGTAGTTCCACAGTCAAAATATGCCACTACACTGGCACCCTTGGAACTCTGCACTTCCCACATAGAATAATTCTCCCCAAAAAAATATCAAAAAATATGCAAAGTAAGAAGAATTCTCCCCCAAACAACTATCGAAAACATGCAAAGTATTGTAGTTTTAGACTACTTCCATATATTTTCAAGATTTGATTATACTTTAGCTTTCCAAATAAATTATTATGCACTATTAGACGAAAAACTATCAAAAAATGTGTAAAGTATTGTAGTTTTAGACTACTTCCATATATTTTCAATATTTGATTATACTTTAGCCTGCCAAATAAATGATTCTGCACTATTAGGGTCCAAAAGACTAACAAAGCAAAGCTAAAGGTTTGAGACACATAGGTTTGACAAGTTTTGGTGTAGGAGAGAGAGTAAAGCTAAGGGTTTGAGACATATGTTTAACAGATTTTGGTATAGGTGTCACGAACCCAAATTTTAGGGTTGGTAAAATTGTGAATTTTTTTTTTTTTAACTTTCGATTTATGATTACTTCAATTGACTTTAATAATACTTTATATAACCATTTAATCAAGGAATGAGTGTAATACAAACATTTTAACTCCATACTAAAATATTTAAATAAATATTACCCTTTATAGCATTCCCAATAATAACTAAATAAATATTCTACCCTTCCTAATCATATACATAATTATATTTACCATCTTTTCCTTCCATAATTTCCATACCTATTAGTGACAACCGTAACTTAATTACTCCTCCCATGATGACCATGTAAAGTCTATCCCCAAAGATTCGTAAGGCGAAAAATTTTACTTAATGACAAACCTTTGAAGATCATATAAGAGGAATACCAATTAAACTTAAATAATAAGAAATAACTTAAGGATGCATGAGAGAATATCATATTATGTATACGTGAGGCAAACACATCAATTTCTTCATACAAAAAAATTATAAGTGAAATACTCCATCTAACATGAAAGATCATAAAAAGATCATGAATTTACTTGCCATTTCAGACTACACATAGGATACCAAAAGATGTGGGACACATCAACACAATTATGAGGGAATTAACTACACATGCATCTACTTCTAAAATATACACTTAGAAGACACATACAAAAGAGAAAATTTTAACGTGGTTCACCCACATCTTGGGCTATGTCCACAAAAGGTTGTTTTGTATATTCATTCATCAAAGAAAGGGCTACATCAAGCAACATGGTTGTTGCAACAAGCTTCTCTTACTTCCACTAAGCCTCTATCGCATGGATCTTTATATGTACAAAACTATATATGTAAGAAATCCTAGATTGGATCCAGATTAACTTCACGGTGGCAGATATTGTCGTAGACAAAATAAGGCTACAAGGAAACCTTACCCTCACAATGAATTAAAGAAAGGTTACAAGTGACCTAGCATAAACATATAATATACATGGACTAGCAGAAAGATATATTATACAAACATCATCCTAGCATATTGTAAGGATGATTATATTTATACCCCTAAGTGTCTCTCTTAACATTTTCAACTAGTACATGCAACATTTCTTGTTGAGACACAAGTATAATCTTCATTTCTCTATTTTTAATATGTTAATATCTTTTAACATAATGGTGTATGCTAACATATATAACAAGTCTATTTTAATATGTTAATATCATATATATTAATATATTTTGACCTATATGTGTACCCCAAACATAATTATCATATTGATATACATATAACAAGTCAAAGCTAAAATGTTAAAATCTTTTAACCTATATTTCCTATATGTGCTCAATACATAAAATATGCTTGCATCCTTCTAAATTTTACAGAAAAGAAGGGATGCTTCTTCCGACCGGTGTAAACAACACAAAGTAAAGGGTTCCTCGGCTTGCTACATCGCCGAGTTGAGAGGTATACTTCCATTCACCCAGAGGTGATTACAATCTCTAAGTAAATTGTATACATATGCGGAAATAGCAGGACAAGTAAATTCTGTCTAGGCAAAGATCGTATTAAGCAAGGGATGGCGGTGTAGCATTAGCCACGCATCAATCGTGTGAAACAAAATATAGAGATAACCTCTGGGCCAGGGCTAAGTCCCCAATGGTTAAGATTGAAATCAGTAAGATGAATTGTATTCATATGGGGGTTCGTCCTCCAATGTAATTGACCAGGATAGGGATAAATCGCACAAGATTTCCCTTCCTCACACTCTACAGAAAATAAGGTTGAGGAATACAAAATTTATAAATATGAAATTAAAAATTATTATCAAGCATATCACAGGAATCGTTCTCCTTCATTTTACACGAAGCCAGAAATCAATTACACCAAAAACACTTATTCAGAGATCTAGATACCATTCCAACGCAATCACAAAATAAAAGGGTTACGGTTCAACATAAGGGTAAACAAGAGATTAGTCGAAACCTGAGAATACGGTTATGCAAAAAAAATGAAACATTTACACAAGGTATGAGAGAGACAAATTTATAATCAGGTCCGAGCTAGTTTTATTCGAAAAATAAAGGCAGTAAATGGATTTATTCCTTCATAGAAATGCGTAGCAATACTGGGATCCAAATAAAATCGTGGCCATGGGTAGAACCCCATCGTCGAAGTAAGCGGAGATCTAAAGGATTCGAAAAATAAAACAGAGTTCCAAAGAAAAAGACATCAAAGGTTACATAGATGTTTGTACAAAGATCATCATAAGGAAATCAAACGAACTGGGACATGCTATCCCTTTTCCCACGCCATACAACAAACACGCTTCTCAAAAATAAAATTATATTTATCAAAAAAGGATGGAACAGGGTTAGCACAGAGATCTCATTTGCTTTATTAAAGGTATGATATTATTGTGCAGAGAATTTACTTACCAACTACTATTGCCAAGGCATTTTACCAACTCCTCTCATTGAGTTTCGTAACTCCATCATGGTGATGATATCTAGATCAGGTCAGAGATTTACACCTTTTTCTTTTGAGTGTGCAGAGATAATCGCCATGATGTTGTTGCTTCACTTGTATGGTTCCTCCATTTGCATTTAACTGGCTATCCCCCTCCCCACACTACTCGTCAACACTTTTCTATTCTCCATTACTCCAAAAACTATGCTACTGCAAGCTCTATCTTCCACCATCACCCCCCTAGACTGCTAGTTTCGATGGAAACATTTTTAAATATGAAATTTTATGCCATATTACTGCTCTCCTCCTATACAAAAAGAAAACTGCGTTAAGTAAAGTGAAGCTCCCAAACCCATAAGGAAGAAAAAATCAACATAGACTACTGTCAGCGCGCCCCCTTTCCAAATGAGCACTCCTCTCCTTAAGAAGGAATGGGATCCTTTCGTTGAAATGACAACTGGTGGGTCTAACCACCTTCACTCCACCGAGGAGACAAATGGCGATAGTCATGAGTGGGGGTGCTTCATTATGGAGACAGACTTCGCTGAAAAGGCTCGACTAGGTTTCTCTAAACGTTTATACTCTATTAATAATTAAATCCTATACTAGATTCCAAGAAATCGTGGGGATAAGTTTGTTAACGCCAATCTCAGTAAGAGACACATTTAAAATAAATGCTCAGCATTCAACGAGGGACATGGTAGCAGTATTAGCCCCAAAATATGAAGGATATCCTCTAAAACTGGCACACCTAACTTTAATGGTTAAGAGGGAATTCCTTCCCACTAAGTTGATTGCAAAAATAATAAATTTACCCATTAGTTACGGTCCATCATCCATATAAATGCACCTTTCTTGTTTTGATAATATATATATATATATAGTTTTGGAGGTGCTCATAAGCATAGGCTCTCATTTTATTATTCTAGTGCTTAAGCAATATAGTTCAAAGTATTGGCTTAATATGATATTAATCATTCCGGATTTTGGATCCTTTCAAACTTACTATTCATAATAATACTATTATTATGGTCCCTCATAAGGCTTCTTTTGTGGTGTAAGAATATTTATGTATATATATACTAATACCACAATATTATTTCTACGAGAAATAATTTATTCGTATACCCCTAATTATATTAGTCATCTCTTTTACCCTCTTGAGATACTTAAATGTATATCTTAATATGAAGTAAGATAATTTCTTATCATAAGATTTGTTACTTAGTCTTAACTTTAAGATAATAGCTAACCTTTTATACTAAAAGGTAATAGGGGTTTAGAATAATAGTTGTGTGATTAAATAATCACTATCATCAATCGTCTACTTAGGACGATAATATAAATAAATTAAGGTTATCAAGTAAGTGCTTGAGATACTGAGATGGCACCTGTCATCTACTCATGCTTTAGTTACCACACCTTTTTTCCTAGTGACTTCACTTGCGTGACACTAAGTTGCATCCGTTTTCAATTTACCTTTTAAGAGTAAATCACAATAATATTTTTCAAGGTCCACTGGTGGGGCCTTGGTGTTGAGCTCCTCATCAGGGACGTATTCGTAGTTATAATATACATTATGAAAATTCACTAGAGCTAAAAATGAGGGATGTTACATACTCCTCCCCTTAAGAATAACACCGTCCTCGGTGTTCACACTTTTCAGGAATTCATCTACTCTTCTGGAGTCATCCTTCTTTAGCTCACTTGTCATCTCCCTTTGTTGTTTTTGATCATCCTCAAGCTCATACGATTTTCACACATCTTTCTGGTTTGTACTTCTTTCACAACTTGTACATCTGTACAGATCATACCAGATCTTCCAACATTTTTCAGCATACATAAGTATGCAAAATTTCAAACAACAAATGTTTTAACATTTTTCATTCATCCTCATCCTTGAGGGCATAATTTCTTATTCTAGAATTCATAACATTCACACATACTAATATCTATTAGTCCAAAATACAAATCATTCAATATTGGTTATGTCATAACACAATATTTCAACAACACCTTGTTGATCATCAAACTCTCTCCTGAGTTTGGAACTTTAGCAATCCTTTGTTGAACACACAACTCGTCCTCAAGTAAAAACTTGTAAATAAAACCTACAATTAAAACTTGCAGTTAGAAACATTGTCTATAAAATTGGCAGTGATATTTTCTGTAATAGTAGTATGACTTCTGCAACTCAGCAGTAATTACTTATTGTACTCAATAGTAATACTTCTGTCTTTAGCAATATTGAACTCAGCAATGTGGTTGAACTAGTTCAGATATCATACTACCTCTACCATTCACTCCATCACCTTCCCCTCATCGAATCTCTTGTGCATCCCCACTTTCTTGCTTCTTTGAGATTGCCACAAGGAAAAACATAATGACCCACCTACTCAATTCAATGGATATAAAGATTGCCTAGGTCTTATGGGTCAGTATAACATTCAATGAGCCACCTGCTCTGTTCCACTTATGTGGGGAACATTACCAAATTTTTATTAGGGAAGTTGCATCACGCAATGGCTAGTAAGTGAATGTAGGTGCCTCATTTATGTTATGTTTGAGTACAAAAATTTTATTCTTTTCCACTCAAACCTTCTCGTTTGAGTCCAGGAAATTTACATAAGAACAATCATTTTATATGCTATATGCATCATAATAACAAAAAATATCTTCACCTATTTGTTTATCACATTCTATGAATTTTGATGATTACACATCATTAATCATAATTTTTATCACCAATTGTGATTCATAAAATCCTATAATCCAAATAAGATGTAAGATAAATCATTACTTACTCTTAAGCGTTTTTAGCTCAACTTTTATATAAGTTTATATAATCAAAATTCCTCTTTGATAATGTCATCAGTTGTAGTTGAGATCACTTCCTGAAATATTAGTATAAAAGAAAATTTTATTTTCTTCAACTGCTCAACATTAGTGCCATAGCATTACACACATGCTCATTCACTAATTTGTGCATCCTTTTCAATTCATTCCGATGCATGAATGTAAACTCTTCAATATCCTTATTGTGAGTCTATAGTCAAATCTGTTTACAAACAATTATGTCAGTAGCATATAGATTCATTTCCATCTAGGATTCATTACCTAAAGACTCTTTTCTCTTTAATATTTCCATACTCTTTCAAAATATACCTTGATTCAATTCAATCATAACAAGATTTAAGATTTTTCTAGTATAATCATACTTATGCTTTTAACAAAATATCCCTTCGTGATACACATCAACCTTTATTTAGAAGATTCATCAATCCTACCAGGGTCGATCTAAGAAGAAATAATGCATTCAAAAATAAGATCATTTAAACTCCTAGGAATTTATACATGCAATTCCTTACAGTAATGCACCTTTATCTTGAAAAAGTTCTAATAAGAATCTTTATACCTATATAATGAGATACCATAATACAATCTTAACTTTTAACAAGTCAAAACAATATTCAAATGCATGAATCACCTTATCAAATGAATTTGTTCATATCTTTAAACATAACTTGTAACCTGGTATGTCAAGTTCAACCAGCTATCAATATTCAAGATTAATAATTGCTTAGTCTATGGACTACATACTAATGGATTCAAGAAAGAATATGAAAGAAAGACAACATATATCTTTGCAATAGGCATACTATCAAAACCTAAGTACAAAGATGTACATTCTATTATTGACACTTGAGGACCAACTTTCATTCGAGGAAGGAACCTATCAATACTTAACTATAACTTCTTAAACTAATATTTTTTCCCAATCTCATTCTATAATTTCTACGAAGGCAATATCTTTTGATATAACATTTCATGAAAACTGTCAAAAGAATATACAACAACTATACAATCCCAATTAAAATATAGCTATGATAAGTGAATATTTTTCAAGTGATTTTGCCTAATCTAACAAGCACACTTCTTTGGAGTGTACGAATACTATTCCGTTTAACAAAATCATGATATAGAAATTCATTGTATTTCACATCAATTTCAGAAAGGACATAATAACAACATCTATGTCGACACTTCTTTCATAAAATATAATTACATCCTAGTAGTTCTTTGTAACTTTTAAGCCTCTTATGTATTTCCCTTGCATATCATTCATAATACAAATCATTCAATATTGGTTATGTCATAACACAATATTTCAACAACACCTTGTTGATCATCAAACTCTCTCGTGAGTTTGGAACTTCAGCAATCCTTTGTTGAACACACAACTCATCCTCGAGTAAAAACTTGTAAATAAAACCTACAATTAAAACTTGCAGTTAGAAACATTCTCTATAAAATTGGCAGTGATATTTTCTGTAATAGTAGTATGACTTCTGCAACTCAGCAGTAATTACTTATTGTACTCAATAGTAATACTTCTGTCTTTAGCAATATTGAACTCAACAATGTGGTTGAACTAGTTCAGATATCATACTACCTCTACCATTCACTCCATCACCTTCCCCTCATCGAATCTCTTGTGCATCCCCACTTTCTTGCTTCTTTGAGATTGCCACAAGGAAAAACATAATGACCCACCTACTCAATTCAATGGATATAAAGATTGCCTAGGTCTTATGGGTCAGTATAACATTCAATGAGCCACCTGCTCTGTTCCACTTCTGTGGGGAACATTACCAAATTTTTATTAGGGAAGTTGCATCACGCAATGGCTAGTAAGTGAATGTAGGTGCCTCATTTATGCTATTTTTGAGTACAAAATTTTTATTCTTTTCCACTCAAACCTTCTCGTTTGAGTCCAGGAAATTTACATAAGAACAATCATTTTATATGCTATATGCATCATAATAACAACAAATATCTTCACCTATTTGTTTATCACATTCTATGCATTTTGATGATTACACATCATTAATCATAATTTTTATCACCAATTGTGATTCATAAAATCCTATAATCCAAATAAGATGTAAGATAAATCATTACTTACTCTTAAGCGTTTTTAGCTCAACTTTTATATAATTTTATATAATCAAAGTTCCTCTTTGATAATGTCATCAGTTTTAGTTGAGATCACTTCCTGAAATATTAGTATAAAAGAAAATTTTATTTTCTTCAACTGCTCAACATTAGTGCCATAGCATTACACACATGCTCATTCACTAATTTGTGCATCCTTTTCAATTCATTCCAATGCATGAATGTAAACTCTTCAATATCCTTATTGTGAGTCTATAGTCAAATCTATTTACAAACAATTATGTCAGTAGCATATAGATTCATTTCCATCTAGGATTCATTACCTAAAGACTCTTTTCTCTTTAATATTTCCATACTCTTTCAAAATATACCTTGATTCAATTCAATCATAACAAGATTTAAGATTTTTCTAGTATAATCATACTTATGCTTTTAACAAAATATCCCTTCATGATACACATCAACCTTTATTTAGAAGATTCATCAATCCTACCAAGGTCGATCTAAGAAGAAATAATGCATTCAAAAATAAGATCATTTAAACTCCTAGGAATTTATACATGCAATTCCTTACAGTAATGCACCTTTATCTTGAAAAAGTTCTAATAAGAATCTTTATACCTATATAATGAGATACCATAATACAATCTTAACTTTTAACAAGTCAAAACAATATTCAAATGCATGAATCACCTTATCAAATGAATTTGTTCATATCTTTAAACATAACTTGTAACCTGGTATGTCAAGTTCAACCAGCTATCAATATTCAAGATTAATAATTGCTTAGTCTATGGACTACATACTAATGGATTCAAGAAAGAATATGAAAGAAAGACAACATATATCTTTGCAATAGGCATACTATCAAAACCTAAGTACAAAGATGTACATTCTATTATTGACACTTGAGGACCAACTTTCATTCGAGCAAGGAACCTATCAATACTTAACTATAACTTCTTAAACTAATATTTTTTCCCAATCTCATTCTATAATTTCTACGAAGGCAATATCTTTTGATATAACATTTCATGAAAACTGTCAAAAGAATATACAACAACTATACAATCCCAATTAAAATATAGCTATGATAAGTGAATATTTTTCAAGTGACTTTGCCTAATCTAACAAGCACACTTCTTTGGAGTGTACGAATACTATTCCTTTTAGCAAAATCATGATATAGAAATTCATTGTATTTCACATCAATTTCAGAAAGGACATAATAACAACATCTATGTCGACACTTCTTTCATAAAATATAATTACATCCTAGTAGTTCTTTGTAACTTTTAATCCTCTTATGTATTTCCCTTGCATATCATACACAAATTCAAACTAACCATCATTTTAACAATATCTCACACTCCATGTCAATACTATTCATTCGTGTGAGTAGTTATACCTTTTATTTAGCAAGGAAACTTACGACAAGATAACATACCTGACTGAGAATAAAATACTTATCTCTACTCTTTTGGAGAAACTCGGAAACTCTTTTGGAGAAACTCGGAAAATCTTTTGGAGAAACTCAGAAAACATTTTGTCTCATCCAGTACAGTCCATGCATCAAGACAAAACAAGAATCACTTCATTAGTCTTCATATTTATTTATCTCATGTTCATCCCAATAGGACCGAGTATTGTACCTAATGCTCTAATACCATTTGTCACGAACCCAAATTTCAGGGTTGGTAAAATTGTGAAATTTTTTTTTTAACTTTCCATTTATGATTACTTCAATTGACTTTGATAATACTTTATATAACCATTTAATCAAGGAATGAGTGTAATAGAAACATTTTAACTCCATACTCAAATCTTTAAAGAAATATTACCCTTTATAGCATTCCCAATAATAACTAAAGAAATATTCTACCCTTCCTAATCACATACATAATCATATTTACCAGCTTTTCCTTCCATAATTTCCATACCTATTAGTGACAACCGTAACCTTAATTACTCCTCCCATGATGACCATGTAAAGTCTATCCCCAAAGATTCGTCAGGCGAAAAATTTTACTTAGAGACAAACCTTTGAAGTTCATATAAGAGGAATACCAATTAAACTTAAATTACAAGAATTCACTTAAGGATGCATAAGAGAATATCATATGTATACATGAGGAAAACACATCAATTTATTCATACAAAATAATTATAAGTGAAATACTCCATCTAACATGAA
Organism: Larix kaempferi; assembly: GCA_027924585.1. Lineage (NCBI taxonomy): Eukaryota > Viridiplantae > Streptophyta > Pinopsida > Pinales > Pinaceae > Larix > Larix kaempferi. Next base: position 43,442,816 of record BSBM01000372.1, on the reverse strand, counting down.
ATATCATAAATAAAATAATGAATTCACTTGCCATTTCAGACTACACACAGGAGACCAAAAGACGATGGGACACATCAACACAATTATCAGGGAATTAACTACACATGCATCTACTTCTAAAATATACACTTAGAAGACACATACAAAAGAGAACATTTTAACGTGGTTCACCTGCATCTTGGGGTACATCCACAAAAACTTGTTTTATATATTCATTCATCAAAGAAAGGGCTACATCGAGCAAGATGGTTTTCGCAACAAGCTTCTCTTACTTCCACTAAGCCTCTATTGCATCGATCTTTATATGTACAAAACTATATATGTAAGAAATCCTAGATTGGATCCATATTAACTTCACAGTGGCAGATATGGTCATAGACAAAATAAGGCTAGAAGGAAACCTTACCCTCACAATGAATGAAAGAAAGGTTACAAGCAACCTAGCATAAACATATAATATACATGGACCAACATAAAGATATATTATACAAACCTCATCCTAGCATATTGCAAGGATGACTATATTTATACCCCTAAGTGTCTCTCTTAACATTTTCAACTAGTACATACAACTTTTCTTGTTGAGACACAAGTATAATCTTCATTTCTCTATTTTTAATACGTTAATATCTTTTAACATATTGGTGTATGCTAGCATATATAACAAGTCTATTTTATTATGTTAATATCATAGATATTAATATATTTTGACCTATATGTGTACCCCAAACATAATTATCATATTGATATACATATAACAAGTTAAAGCTAAAATGTTAAAATCTTTTAACCTTTATTTCCTATATGTTAACCTATATGTGCTCAATACATAAAATACGCTCGCATCCTTGTAAATTGTATAGAAGAGAAGGGACACTTCTCTTGACCGGTGTAAACAACATAGAGTAAAAGGTTCCTCAACTTGCTATGTCGCCAAGTTGAGAGGTATACTTCCATTCACCCAGAGGTGATTACAATCTCTTGGTAAATTGTATACATATGTGGAAATAACAGGACAAGTAAATTATGTCTAGGCAAAGATTGTCTTAAGCAAGGGATGGCAGTGTAGCATTAGCCCCGCATCAATCGTGTCAAAAAAAATATAGAGATAACCTCTGGTCCAGGGCTAAGTCCCCAATGGTTAAGATTGAAATCAGTAAGATGAATTGTATTCATATGGGGATTCCTCCTCCAATGTAAGTGAACAGGATAGGGATAAATCCCACAGGATTTCCCTTACTCACGCTCTACAGAAAATGAAGGCTGAGGAATAAAAAATTTATAAATATGAAATTAAAATTTATTATCAAGCATAGGATAGGAATCGTTCTCCTTCATTTTACACGCAACCAGAAATCAATTACACCAAAAACACTTATTTAGAGATCTAAATACCATTCCAAGGAAATCACAAAAATAAAAGGGTTACGGTTCAGCATAAGGGTAAATAAAAGATCATTCAAAAACTGAGAACAACGTTATGCAGAAAAAATGAAACATTTACACAAGGTATGAAAGAGACAGTTTTATAATCAAGTCCGAGCTGGTTTTATTTGAAAAATCAAGGCAGTAAATGGATTTATGCCCTCATAGAATTGCATAGCAATACTGGGCTCCAAATAAAATCGTGGCCATGGGTAGAACCCCATCGTGGCAGTAAGGGGAGATCTAAAGGATTCGACAAATAAAACGGAGTTCCAAAGAAAAAGACCTCAAATGTTACATAGATTTTTGTACAAAGATCATCATAAGGAAATGAAACAAACTGGGACTTGCTATCCCTTTTCCCACGCCATACAACAAACACGCTTCTCAAAAATAAAATTATATTTATCAAAAAGGGATGGAACAGGGTTAGCACAAAGATCTCATTTGCTTTATCAAGGGTATGATATTATTGTGCAGAGAATTTACTTACCAGCCACTATCGCCAAGGCGTTTTACCGACTCCTCTCATTGAGTTTCATAACTCCATCATAGTGATGATATCCCGATCAGGTCAGAGATTTACACCTTTTTATTTTGAGTGTGCAAAGATAATCGCCATGATGCTGCTACTTCACTTGTAGGGTTCCTCCATTTGCATTTAATTGGCTATCCCCCTCCCCATGCTACTCGTCAACACTCTGTTATTCTCCCTTACTCCGAAAACTATCCTACAGCAAACTCTATCTTCCACCATCACCCCCCTGGACTCCTACTTTCGATGTCAACATTTTTAAATACGAAATTTTCCGCCATATTACTGCTCTCCTCCTATATAAAAATAAAATTGCGTTAAGTAAAGTGAAGCTCCCAAACCCATAAGGAAGAAAAAATCATCACAGACTCCTGTCAGTGCGCCCCCTTTCCAAATGAGCACTCCTCTCCTTAAGAAGGAATGCGATCCTTTGGTTGAAATGACAACTGGTGGGTCTAACCACCTTCACTCCACTGAGGAGACAAATGGCGATAGTCATGAATGGTAGTGCTTCATTATGGAGACAGACTTCGTTGAAAAGGCTCGACTGGGTTTCTCTAAATGTTTATACTCTATTAATAATTAAATCATATACCAGATTCTAAGAAATCATGGGGCTAAGTTTGTTAACGCCGAGATCAGTAAGAGACACATTTAAAATAAATGCTTAGCATTCAACGAGGGATGTGGTAGCAGTATTAGCTCCAAAATACGAAGGATGCCCTCTAAAACTGGGACACCTCACTTTAATGGTTAAGAGGGAATTCCTTCCCACTAAGTTGATTCCAAAGATAATAGATTTACCCATTAGTTAGGGTCCATCATCCATATAAATACACCTCTCTTGTTTTGGGAATATATATATATTATAAATATAGTTTTGGAGGTGCTCATAATCATAGGCTCTCATTTTATTTTTCTAGTGCGTATGCAATATAGTTCAAAGTATTGGCTTAATATGATATTAATCATTTCTTATTTTGGATCCTTTCAAACTTACTATTCATAATAATATTATTATTATGATCCCTCATAATGCTTCTTTTGTGGTGTAATAATATTTACGTGTATATATACTAATACCTCAATATTATTTCTACAAGAAATAACTTATTTGTATACCCTTAATTATATTAGTCATCTCTTTTACCCTCATGAGATACTTAAATGCATATCTTAATATGAAGTAAGATAATTTTTTATCATAAGACTTGTTACTTAGTCTTAGCTTTAAGATAATAGCTAACCTTTTATACTAAAAGGTAATAGGGGTTTAGAATAATAGTTGTGTGATTAAATAATCACTAGCATCGATCGTCTACTTAGGATGATAATATAAATAACTTAAGGTTATCAAGTAAGTGCTTGAGATACTGAGATGAAACCCATCATCTACTCATGCTTTAGTTACCACACCTTTTTCCCTAGTGGCTTCACTTGCCTGACACTAAGTTGCATCCGTTTTTCATTTACCTTTTAAGAGTAGATCACAATAATTTTTTTCAAGGTCCATTGGTGGGGCCTTGGCCTTGAGCTCCTCACCAGGGTCGTATTTGTAGTTAAAATATACATTATAAAAAATCACTAGAGATAAAAATGAGGGATGTTATAATAGGAGAGGGAGTAAATTGAAATACATATGTTTGAAGTTTTTGAAAGTTTATAAGGTAAAAGTTGTCATAACAATATGGGACAGATTTTGGTATATGAGAGGGAGTAAATGTAGATACATATGTTTGACAGGTTTTGAAAGTTTATAAGGTAAAACTTGTCATAACAATATGGGGTAATAGTTTTAGATTTATTAGTCAAACGAGAAGAGGACATAATATTTTTAGAAGATTAATTCAAGTGGTTATTAGTCAAACTTAATATCTCTCCAAAATCGAGGACGTCACAGGTTCGATTCTCATAATCCCTTCTAAATTAAATTCAAATAAACCAAATTTAGGAAAAAAAAATAAAAAATTGTTCAATATATGTGTTTAGGCGAAAATCTAAGATCTAAATTTCTAACAAATGTGCAAAAGTATTCAATGTAAATCCCAGGTTTAATAATAAACACCTATAAAATTATTCCATTGATTGGATTCATACATATTAGTACTTACATCATTTATAGCTCTTCATGTAGAGAAGTCACTTGGTCTCTCAACACTGTCCTTACCTGCACATTAATGAAAAGCATCAGGTCACGTGGTCGAAACTCATGGAAGCATATTTGTGGTTAGGCGATCACCAGACGAGCAATGAAAATACCCTGTGAATCAATGTCCAAATTACTCCCTCCGTGCAGGGAGGAGTGGTGAGAGATCCCATGCACTGGTAATATTTCCTGTTGCCCAGTATTATGTGCTTCGGATCCACCATGCCCAGAGCTTCCTCTGGGGGTTCTATATCCAAAATGGACTTGATTTCATCCATTAACTGTTCGTTATACCCAAAAATAATAAGCATGCTATAATCTACATATATACATAATTATAAAGATGCAAAACTAGGTTTATATATGAATATACCTCTGCCAAGAAAGTGTCAGTCCTGCCAAACTTGTAAATGATTCCTATCACAACAATTTTTCCATCCTCTACTTGATGGACCAGATGGGTTTGTAACGGATGACTGTTTCAACGTAATGGGTTTGTAATGGATGACAGTTTCAACGTAAACCCTTCAACAAACAGCAAACATAATTTAGTGTACTAGAGATCAAAAAAGGTTGTTAAATTGTACCATTTTCCGTTGACAGTGTGCTCGATCGGGGCGTGCCAATGGCATTGGTTCAGTGTGAATCGTTTCCCTTCTAGCTCAATACTACTAGCGCCTTTCGGCCATTTCAGTTGATGGAACCAACATAAACACACATAGGTGTAAGAGAGAATCAAACCTGGAACCATTAAAGATGACAAAATCTTTAAAAGATTGTTTACATTACTGGCCATGATGTCATGGCCCCTGTTCATGAGGGTTGCATTTGCAGGGCGATAGATTTTACGGAGCTTCCACATATGTGGATTAATTCTAGCATGTCTTTTCACAACATCGATCGGAGATTGCTACATCGCGTTCCTGCAGGCCTTCCATTCCTCCTTGAGCTCCCCCCAGTGCTCAGGCCCCTTGGGGCCCTCTTCGTACTCAAATTTGCTTCCATCCTCTGTCATTTCAGACAAAAAACATCTACGTTAGGCAATTTATACGTTAGGCAAAGAAGAACAAAATCTAAATGAATGAGTTACCACCATCATGGTATCAACCAAAATTCCTCCACAAAAACCCGTGCAATAACCAGAGCATCCACACATCCCGCAATAGTAGAGGTGCTCACACTTGTCCCTCCCTTCTCCATGATAACCAATAAACAATACCCTGCATGTATTTTTATGTTAATGAAACCAATTAAATTTTAATAAACAATGCATTTACCCCCTTATTTTCACATTTTTTATTAAAACTTAATTAATACTTATCATTATAAATATAACCCTTCATATTTAAAAAACCATATAAACATATACCATTCAAATTAAAATCAAAACAAATGCTTCAAATTTAATCACTATATGTGACATCCCCACTATAGTTACACTTGATTATTATGTATGATTAACAACAAATAATTAACTATAAACCTATTATTATACTTTGCTTTGAATGCAATACAAGTGCTTTTTCCACATGTTCCCTTTATAAAGCTACAACCCCAATATTTAATTATTTACAAATAAGTAAGGATAACGTCATATCATCTTCGGCCCATGTATCATATACTAATCTGTGGTCTTATAACAGTAATTGTGATTAGTAAAGCGGTTATGTTTAGTTTCAATTATTTGTTACGTTGTGTAATTTCTTATATATTTATCTCAATTAAATGTTTAATTTAAATTTAAATATAAATTTGGATATAAAAATACTAGCAACAACCATATTTTTAAATGTGGTTGATATTCGTCGATCAACTTATTTCAACCATATCCACACATTTAAAAATGATTAATATTGGCCAAAATAATAAAATTTTAATTTTAATAAAAATCTTGTTTCAAAAAAAAATGCATCTTAAGTTTAAAAAGCAATAAACAAAAATGTTAACACATATTAAAATAAAGTAAAGTAAATAAAATTAAAAAAAAAGAAATAAAGTAATATTAAAATAAATTAAATAAAAAAAAAAGTAAAATAAAGAAATAGAATAAAAGTAAAGTAAAGTAAAACCAACTAAACTAAATTGAAAGTAAAGTAAATAAACTAAAGTAAATAAAAGTAAGTAAAGTAAAATAAAAGTAAATTAAAAATAAATTAAATTAAAGTACAGTAAAGTAAATAAAGTAATAAAATTAAATAAAAATAAAGTAAAAACTAAATTAAATTGAATTGAATAAATAAATAAAGTAATAAAAGTAAAGTAAAAACTAAATTAAATTGAATTGAATAAATAAATAAAGTAATGTAAAATAAAGAAATAAAATAGAATTAATTTTTTTTTTTAAACACTAAATTAAATTAAATAAAAATAAAGTAAAGTAAATAAAATTTTAAAAAAAGAAATAAAGTAATATTAAAATAAATTAAATAAAAAAAAAGTAAAATAAAGAAATAGAATAAAAGTAAAGTAAAGTAAAACCAACTAAACTAAATTGAAAGTAAAGTAAATAAACTAAAGTAAATAAAAGTAAGTAAAGTAAAATAAAAGTAAATTAAAAATAAATTAAATTAAAGTACAGTAAAGTAAATAAAGTAATAAAATTAAATAAAAATAAAGTAAAAACTAAATTAAATTGAATTGAATAAATAAATAAAGTAATAAAAGTAAAGTAAAAACTAAATTAAATTGAATTGAATAAATAAATAAAGTAATGTAAAATAAAGAAATAAAATAGAATTAATTTTTTTTTTAAACACTAAATTAAATTAAATAAAAATAAAGTAAAGTAAAATAAATTAAATTAAATAATTAAATAATATAAATAAATAAAGTAAAATAAAGAAAAAAAATTAAAGTGAAAAAAAAATATAAGTGAAAAAGAATTAGAAAATATTAGGAAAATATATTAAATAAAAATATAAATGTAAATGTAAAAAAAAAAAATATAAGTAAAATAATTGATATTAAAGGTAAATTCATAAGAAAATAATTAATTGATATTAAAGAAAAGTAAAATAATTGTTATTAAAAAAAGAAAAGTAAAATAATAGATATTAAATGTATATTAAAAATAAAACAACTGATATTAAAAATAATTGAAATAAATAATATTAAAAATAAATCAAGAAAAAGATAATTGATATTAAAATTAATTAAATAAATGTAAGTAAAGAAAAATAATGGTAAGAAAACTCAACCAAAGTCAAAATTTATAGTCAAGCATGTTTAACCACTGTCAACCAAAGTCAATCATTGTCAACGGTAGTCCACCATTGTCAACCAAAGTGAACCATATGGTTGACTATGGTTGACCATGGTTAATAATAATATTATTATTAATTTTAACAATCATAGTTGGTTATTATTATTATTATTAACCAACCATGTTCAACCATAGTCAACCATGGTGAACAATATGGTTGACTTTGGTTGGGGATGGTTAACTATGGTTGAATGTGGTTGATTTGGGTTGACCATGGTTGACTTTGGTTGACCATGGTTGACTATGGTTGACATTGGGTAACCATGGCTCACAATGGTTGACCTTAGTTGGTTGTTGTTGTTGTTATTGTTGTTGTTATTATTATTATTGTTAACCAACCATGGTCAAACACGGTCAACCATAGTCAACCATGGTCAGCCATATGGTTAACTTTGGTTCACGATGGTTGACTATCGTTGACCATGATTGACTTTAGACTACCATCGTTGACTATGGTCTACCATGGTAGACGTTGTTTGACCATGGTCAACCATGCTTGGCTGTGGTTGACATTAAATGACCATGGTTGACTATGGTTAACTTTGGTGGCCATGGATGACTATGGTTAGCTTTAGTTGGCTATGGTTGACTATGGTTGACCATGATTAACCATGTTCGAATATCGTTGACTTTGGTTGGGATGGTTGACTATGGTTGGTTATTATGGACTTTTTTAACTATGGTTGAATTTGGTTGGCCATAATTGACTATGGTTGACTATGGTTGGCTATTATGGACTTTTTTAACCATGGTTGAATTTGGTTGGCCATAATTGACTATGGTTGACTATCGTGGACTTTGTTTAACTATTGTTGACTTTGACTTACTAATTGACTATGGTTGACTATAATTTTCCATGGTTGGCTAAGGGTGACTTTGTTTTTCCATAATTGACTACTTGACCATGGTCAATCATAGTCGACCACTAATAATAATAATAATAATAATAATATCATTATTAGTATTAGTATTAGTATTACTAAAAAACAATCATTAACCATGGGAAGCCATAGTCAACAATGGTTGACTTTGTTTGACGAGGGTTGACTTTGTTTAACCATGGTCAACCATGGTTGGCGACGGTTGACTTTGGTTGACCATGGTCAACAATGGTTAACTTTTGTTGACCATTGTTGAATTTGTTTGACCATGGTTGGCTATTATTCACCATGGTCAACCATAGTTAATATACAACCATGGTTTATAATAAAATTATTATTATTTTTAACAATCGTAGTCAATTATTGTTATTAATATTATTAAACAACCATGCTCAACCATATGGATGAATTTGGTTAAGAATGGTTAACTCTGGTTAAGTTGGGTTGACCAACATTGATTTTGATTGAGTTTAGCTGACCATGCTTGAGTATGATTGACCATTGATAACTTTGGTTTATCTTGGTTGACCATGGTTGACTATGGTGGCATTGGTTGACCATCGTTGATTTTGGATGACCATGGATGGTTATTATTATTATTATTATTATTATTAACCAATTATAGTCAACTACTGTAAACTATAGTTAACCATGGTCAACTATATGGTTGACTTTCATTAATGATGTTTGATTATAGTTGACCATGGTTAAATTTGGCTAACCATAGCCAACCATGGTTGACTTCGACTAACCATGCTCAACAATGCTTGACTATGGTTAACCATGGATGGATATGGTTGACCATCGTTAGTTATGGTAAGTTTTGATTGGTCATGGTTGACCATGGTTGACTACGGTTAGCTTTAGTTGGCCATGGTGACTTTGGTTGTCTTTGGTTAATATGGTTGACTTTGGTTAACAACGGTCAACTGTGGTTAACTAATTCACTACGGTTGAATATGGTTGACCATAATTACATATGGTTGACTTTGTTTGACTGTGGTTGACTAATTCATTTTGGTCAACTATGGTTGACTATGATTTCCCATAGTTGAATGTGTATGGTTGACCATGGTTAACCATGGTTAAATTTGGTTGATAGTGGTTGACCATGGTTGATTATGGTTTACTATGTTTGATTTTAGGTGAACCATGGTTGAATTTTGTTAACCGTGGTTGAATATCTTACTTTGGTCTACTTTTGCTTGATTATGGTTGACCATGGTTGACTAAGGTTTACCATGGTTGACCATGGTTACCTTTTGCTTGACTTTGTTTTACCATGGTTGACTTTGGTTGACTTTTAGTTGGCCATGGTTGACTGTGGTTTACTATGGAATTGACTTTGGTTTACCATGGTTGACTTTTGGTTGGATTTGGTTGATTATGTAAAATTTGGTTCACTATGGTTGAGCATGGTTGACTTTGGTTAACTAGGGTTGAATTTTTAACTTCGATTGACATTTGGCTAACATTAGTTCACTATGTGTGACTTAGGTTTTACCATGGTTCACTTTGGTTGACCATGGTTAAATTTTTCTAGAATTTGGTTGATTATGGTTTATCATGGCTCATAATGGTTGACTATGGTTGGGCATTGTTGACTTTGGTTGACATGGTTATTTATGGTTGACCATAGTTAGCTATGATTGACCATGGTTAACTATGGTTGACCATGGTTGGTGATGGTTATTTTGGTTGACTTTTGATTTTTCATGGTTGACTTTGGTTGACCATGGTTGAAATTGGTTGACCATGGTTGAATTTGGTTGATCATGGTTAACAAAGTTGACTATGGTGGACCATGGTTGTCTTTAGTTGACTATGGTTGACCATTATTGCTATGGTTGATTGTAGTTAACTTTGGTCGAAAATGGTTGACCATGGCTGACTATAGTTAGCTTTAGTTGGCCATGGTTTCCCATGTTAACTACGGTTAACAATGGTTGACTATGGTTGACTTTAGAAGACTATGTTTAATGACGATTGACTATGGTTAACTAATTCACTATGATTGATTATGGTTGGCCATGGTTGACCATGGTTGAATTTCAATGACTTTGGTTAACCATTATTGACTATTGTTGACCTAGTTTGTTCGAATGTGATTGACTATCATTCACCCTTGTTGATTATGGTTGACTATTATTGAACACGGTTAACTATAGTTGATCTTCTTTGGTCATAATTAAGTATTGGTTCACCTTGTTTGACTTTTAACTTGGGTTGAATTTGGTTGGCTATGGTTGACTTTAGTTAAATATGGATGACTTTGGTTGAATATGGTTGACTTAGGTTGACCATGGTTAACTATGGTTAACAATTTAAATATGGTTGACTATAGTTGATCATGGCTAATTATGGTCTACCATGGTTGACTTTGACAGACCATGCTCAACCATGGTTGGCTATGGTTGACCATGGTTAACCATGGTTGGTTATGGTCAACTTTGATTGGCCATGGTTGACTATGGTTAGCTTTAGTTAGACATGGTGACTATGGTTCACCATGGTTCACTATGGTTGACTTTGGTTAACGATGGTCAACTATGGTTGGAAAATTCACTATGGTTGAATATGGTTGACTTTGGTTGACCATAATTACATATGGTTGACTTTGGTTGATCATAGTTACATATGGTTGACTTTGTGTGACTCTGGCTCACTAATTCAGTTTGGTCAACTATGGTTGACTATGATTGACCAAAGTTTAATGTGTATGGTTGACCATGGTCAAGCATGGTTAACCATTGTTAAATTTGGTTGACCATGGTTGATTATGGTTGAACATGGTTGACTATGTTTGACTTTGTGATAACCAAGGTTGAAATATGTTAACCATGGTTGAATTTCTTACTTTAGTCGACTTTTGGTTGACTATGGTTGACCATGGTTTACTATGATCCATAGTTAACATTTGATCCACATTTAACCACATTTTATATCGACGAATATCAACTTTTAACCAAGGTTGACTTCAATTGATGGTTGACTACAATTTATAGTTGAATTCAATCCAAGGTTGACTTGAATCCATGGATGAATTAAATCCATAGTTGACTTCAATCCAAGGTTGACTCCAATTCATCATTGTCTTCAATCCAAGGTTGACTCCAATTCATCGTTGTCTTCAATCCATATCTAGCTTCAATCCAATGATGGCTTCAATCTAAGGGTGACTGCAATCCATAGTTGACTTTTAGCCATGGTTGATTTCATTCTATATTTGATTTCAATCCAAGGTTGACTTGGATCCAAGGTTAACTTTATCCAAGGTTGACTTCGGTGCAATGGTTTCCTTCAATCCATTATTAATACTAACATTAATGAATTCAATCCATGGTTGACTTCGATCTATAGATAAATCGATCTATAGTTGACTTCCAATAATTGTTGACCTCAATCCAAGGTTGACTTTTAATCATAGTTGACTTCAATCCAGAACCACATTTTTAAAAATGCTTGACTCACTTTCAACCAGGTAGAATTCAACCCATAGTTGACTTGTAAGGAAGGTTGACTTCAATCCATAGTTAAATTTTAAGCAAAGTTTGACTTCAATCCATAACTAACTATAATCCATAGTTGACTTTTAACCTTAACCTTAACATATATTTTAATATTAAATGTTAATTTTTATATAAATGTAAATTTAATATTATTAAATAACATAAATATTAAAAATAAATTTAATTTTAACATTGATATTGGCATTAAAATTAAATGTCAATGTTAATATTAACATTAATTTTAATATTAATATTAATGTTTAACATTGATATTATTTTAACATTAACATTAAATTATTAATAATAGTATTGAAAGTTAATGTTAATATTAACATTGATGTTAATGTTAATTTAACATTGATATTATTTTAATATTAATATTAATATTAAAATACTAATAATAAGATTACATGTTATTGTTATTATATTAAAAACATTAATAATTATTATAAAAATAAAAATAAAATAATTTAAAATATATTTCATATTTAATTAAACATCAAAGATATTATGTTTTACCAACTTAATAAAAAATTTATATTTATAAAAATAAATAAATTATATTTAAAATATTAAAAAACATTATAAAAAATAAATTTATAATAATTTAAAATATCTTTAATATAGTTTCTTTATATTAAATTTACCATTTGAATCTATAATCATAAATAAAACCAACCAAATATTTTAGCCATTTATATTATACAATTACGATTATCATATTATCTTTATCTGGAATTCCAACTATTCAACAAAAAATTGATCAATTAAGAAAAAATAAGAGGAGAGTGTGTCAAAGATACTTGGAGATTTTTTGTTTTCGTTTTCATCTTCAAATTCTATTGTTTATGATTTATGTTTGGTAAACAATGCTTGTGGAAATAATTCAACCAAATTTTTTCTTTTACAATTTCATTGTTTACTAAAATTTATTGAAGTATTGTGGTAAGCTCTCACATTGAGTTCTGATAGTGGTGATATTTGTGATTCACTCCTCAAAGTAAGGCTAGATTGGCATAAGAGGAGAGTATGGCAAAGATATTTGGAGATTTTCTGTTTTCATTTTCATCTTCAAATTCTATTGTTTATGATTTATGTTTGGTAAACAATACTTGTGGAAATAACTCAACCAAATTTCTTCTTTTATAATTTTATTGTTTAGTAAAATGTATTGAAATATTTTGGTAAGCCCTCACATTGAGTTTTGATGGTGGTGATATTTGTGATTCACTCCTTAAAGTAAGGCTAGATTGGCATGTTTTTAGATGGTAAAATATAAATTTCATGTCTTTTTCATAGTTTTGGTATGGTTTGGTTTGGAAAAATAATGATTTTTATTGGGTCTTGAGTTAAAGTTAGCTATAACTTTAAAATACAAAGAAAATACAAGTATAGATCCATCATAATTTTAAGTTTCTAACTTTATCAAACCCTAAAATTCTATCAATATAGTTTGTAATTCTTAATTCCATCATTCTTATATATAAAATCCCATTGATTACATTCCCATAAACCTTTTATATATATATATATAATATAAATAAATAATTTATTTATAAATATTTATATTACACATTTATTATATATAAATACACTATTTTTTTTGTAATTTTGAATTCCATCCCTATCCAATCTCATATATCCTATATATAAATGAGATAACACTCTTTTTATTGTGTGTAATTTTCAATTCCATCCATCTCTAATCTCATAAATCCTATATATAAATGTATAAATGAGATAACAGAAATCAATAATTTAATTTATAAATATTGATATTAAACATTTATCGTGTATAATTTATCGTGTATAGATATATGTTTTTTTTTCTTAGGTTTTTATTACGAATGAATCAAATCAATAATCAATAATCAGATATGTAAATATGAATAAACATATGTGAATATGAATAAACATAATATAATATAGATACTCCATGTGTGATATAACACATGTACTCGAAATCCGCTGAAAAAAATACATATATGTACTCGAAATGTGAAACGAGATTTTAATACACTCACACACTTCTTCATCTATTCTGTTATACCACACAATATAAAATCTCAGAAGCGCCATCCATTCATTCTTTTCTCTCGCTTTTGGATCTTCATGGATTAAGCTCTGTAAAGAATGGAATCGTGAGTTATCATATGCCTTTTTTTGAGGATTTCAATCTTCGTATGATACTGATTCTATTTTACGTCATCATGGATTAACATTTAAGAGCCAATGTGATGATTTGTGCTTGATCATGAAAAGTAGTAAATTTTAAAAAGTATTTGTAACGAACCTAAATTTTCATAATAGTAATTTAACGGAAATTTCAAGATAAATTTTTTTAGCATTGATTACTTAACTCCACAGACTTCATATTTATGAGATAAATCATGCTTAAATGTGTCAAAACCTTATTTGACCAAATTACGGATTCATCAACAGTCCTACTTTAAAAGGAGTTATCTTCTTTACATGAGTATTCATAAAAGGGAAATAGTACACCTAAAAACTCGATCTACAAATTTTGACCATAATAAGCTTAATTTTCAAAGGAAATACTTAATCAATAGTACTAAGCTTAAAGTGCTTAAAACATAGTCCTAGTATATAATTGTTTTATATGAGCATGTATAAAATCAAGGAAACTTATTTTATCATCACAAACAATTTGGCATGATATACTCATATACTAACCTAGATGAACAATAGTCATTCATCCATACATATATATTTATTCATTGACTTAAATAACAAAGGATCATAGTGATAAATAAAAGCAGAAAGGTACTCATAAGATGCTTTTATACAGATGAGATACAACCATGCAAAACACAATATTAAGAAGATAAGGAACACATCACAATAGAGACCATTTTTTAAAGTGTTTCACCCAATCCTTCGGCTACGTCCACAAAAGGTTGTGTTGTATTATTTATATAGAGAAATTTATATCATGCAATGCACTTGTTGCTTTTTATTTTCTCAAGCCTCTTTTATAGAGCGCATTTCTTTTAACTCAAACCCAATATGGAATCCCTACCCTATTCCTTCCAAGGATACATTCCAAAATTGAGATGTTTCTTAACTCTTGTAGTACTTGTTAATGTAGTAAATTCCCTTGTATGATCTTTCTTTCAATCAACAATTACTTCTCTAATTTAGCCTCTAAACATTAAAGGTATTATCAATGCTTCTACATGCTAAAATCTTTTATTCTCTTGCACCCCTATTCTTTCACACAAACATCAGTCCTAGAAAATGGATATATATATATGACCTTAATGTTTAAAGGATATTTAATTTCAATGTTTAACACAACATAAGAAAAGGCCTTTATACTAAATGAATACATAAATATGGTCTTAAAGATTATTTACTTTTAATGCTTAACCTAACTAATTGGCTTTCTCATATCAAAATATATAATTATGATCTCTACTAAGTACAACACTTTTCAATAAACTTTAGTTATAAATTACAACCTTCCTACTTATCACATAATCTTCTCAATATAGACACATGCTTATTTATTGTCTATAAATTCAATCATTTTTCCTTTGAATAGTCTATATATATAGCCTCTTTAGATCTATGTGACATATTTGCAGAAAACCTCATTTCTATATACATATATAATCGATACAAAGTTCCTATCAGCATGTGGTCCATCCAACTCCTAGCAACATTAAATCATAACATACCAATATTTAGTCACAAACTCCCTCCACTTAGCTCGTAGCTTATATATATAAATATGTTTGTGTGGACAACTAGTTACTCTACACCTAATTTGCAGTGCATATATATAGGTCCCCTCACTATACTAGATAGTCAACTAAGCATTCCCACGTATAACACAGAGATCCAACTGGATCAATTACTAACATTAACAACATCGTCCAACTATAGTAATTCAGTAAATCAGAGTATTATTCAAACCAACCTATATGATTCCGTCATCACAATTTCAGAAGGTAGAAGCATCAACCCATCAGGGTTACGATTTCAACACATCAGAGAAAGTAGATCTAAACCATACGTCGAACCGGTCTGCAAAGATCAATGCATGAATATCACTACGCCCAGTAGGTTACGATTTCAACATATAAGAAAAGCATATATAAACCATACAGCAGATCTAAACCATACGCTCAGTAGGTTACAATACAGATCCGAAAAGAGATCTTAATTTCAAGCAGATCTACTGCTTACTATAAGCAAATAAATCGATCACGACGCTCAACAAAGAAACACAGAACTTGTACAAAGTTATACTTTGGATTTCAAACCGATCTATCTCTCTCTCCAAGTCGCAGTTTCTTTTACAGGCATGGTACCGGTACCGGGATTTAATCATATATTTAGATATAGCAACCACAATGATCGCATCGATCTAACAAGGTATGCTATAAATATACATTTGTAGAGAAGTTAAATAAATGTACCGACTATAACAATAGCGCCAGTTATCTAAAAACAAAAACGATCGCATCCGATCGCCCTCGAATTAATCAGGGCATAATAAAATATGCAGAGGGTTTAGCTATGTAATAACCAGACAAGGTGTTATCGATGCAAGAAAACACTTACCACCAGATCAACAAGAAGGCTCGCCACTCAGATCGCCCAAATCGCTTCGGTTTTATTAAGTGCATGCGTTCGATCCAATATTGAGATTAAAATCCAGGTCAAAATGCAGCAATGCATTCACCGACCACCGATCAGATCATTGGTAGGAAACATTTGTAACACTACTTTTAGATCGCACCTCTCCTCTCCTCTCGCCGAGACTTTTTCCCTCCTAGAGATCGAAAAGATAGTGTAGAGATACACTCGCGGAGTGATCTTGCTCGGTGCTAGTTCGGTCGAGATCTCACCAAAATATCCCAAGTGTGATCCCCCCTAATCAATTTTCCTGTAAGGTACTTAAGGTTTTCCTTTGGAGAGTTCGCCCAGATTGGAACGATACTCTCCGCCACTTGGATATTGAAACATGCCAAGTGGTAGTCTTCTTTTAGTTGTTCCTTCCCCGACCTTTTCTCTTCGAGTGGGAAGACAACCTCCCTTGAAATCCGGATAGACAGGTTGGCGTTAGTTACCCAATATCTCCGCACTTACAGTTATGAGTCTATACGTATAGTGAACCATATTCTCCACGAAAGTTCTATCATAGGCTTTGCTGCTAGTTTTACTATGTATTAAGTAATACTAGTCTTTTAATTAAAGACCATTTATTATTAAGGACATTCATTCTTTAATAGGCACATCATTACTAGTATGTTTGCCTCTTTTGCATATATATACATATGATTTCTTATAACAACTTGAATATTTGTTGTTATATATCTGTGTGTGCATATACACAAAAGCATTCATTTAGCATGTTTATAATAAGTTAACATTCCTTCTCTTAAAATAGGAGGAAAGTTTTAAGTCCTTTTGTTTACTTGCATCCTTGTCTAGATTTTGTTTACTTGCATCCTTGTCTAGACTCTAAGTATAGGAGGATCTTTGATAATGCATATAGCATGATTTCTTTAGTTTACCTTTCATAGGATTAATTTGGGATGGTTATCACTAGTTTAGAAATATAGCTCTTAGTACCTACTAGGAAAGTTTTGGCGAGGTAGTATTTCTTTTGACAATCCTAGTAGGATGGATCAATAACTTAGGTTAGCATAGCCTAAACGTTATTTTTCTTAAGGTACCTATTGGCAACAAAATGACAGCAGTCATTTAGAATATTAGGTCTTTATGACTTCTTAACCCATGGTCTCTCTCTCTCTCTCTCTCTCTCTCTCTCTCTCTCTCCCCTAGGTAATTCATGTATCCTGTCATTTAGTCCCGTCAGCACCTTCAGTCTTCTAGGTAAAGAAATAACGTTTACAACTTACAAGGTTTACTGGTGGGGCCTTGGCCTTGAGCTCCTCACCAGAAACCAATATACATTTTACAATTACATTTACCAAGATAGTAATAATAGGGATCAAATAGGAGGGATGTTACACACTCCTCCCCTTAAAAATAACACCGTTCTCGGTGTTAGATAGTTTGTCTTTTGCATCCTTTCCATCATTTGCTTGCCTTAATATATATATATATTTTCTTTGGTCGCCTTCACATTTTTACGATTTCCGCAAGCTCTCTTCACTTATAACCTGCACATTGTACAACTCGTACAAGATTTACCAATATTCTTTGACAGTATAACATAAGTATACAAAAAAAAATTAAAACAGTAAATGTTTTATCATTCATCCTCATCCTTGAGGGCAGATTCTCTTACTCTAGCATTCATAACTCTCACACATAAAGGCATCCATTAGTCTACAATACAAATCATTAATATTGGTCATATCATAACAGAATCTTTCAACAACACATGTTTGATTATCAAACTCTCCCATGAGTTTGGAATTTTAGCAGTTACTCTGTTGTACACAGAACTTCTTCCTCGAGTTATGTTCTTTTGAAACTCAGCAAATCAAACTTTGCAAACGGAATACTCTCTGTAAACTCAACAGAATAATCACACAGTCTCGCTTTGCAACTCATTAGTTAACATTCCCCTCATTGAATCTTCTTGTGTGCAATTCACAAGGAAAAATCTAGTGAGCCTCCTGCCCAATTCGATGGATTAAGTCTACCTAGGTCTTTGGGCCAATTTAACATTCAACAAGCCGCCTGCTCTGTTCCACTTCCATGGGGAACATGACCACATTTTTAGGGAATTTGCCTCCTACAACTGCTAGTGAGTGAGTGCAAGATGCAGCCATTCTGCTTGAATCTAGAAATATTCTTTTTCCCCTCAAACCTTCTCATTTGAGTCCAAGAAATATTTTTTTCCCCTCAAACCTTCTCGTTTCAGTCCAGGAAATATTCTTTTCCCCTCAAACCTTCTCATTTAAGTCCAGGAAGTATTCTTAGTAACGATCATTTATTATTTCTTGCATGCCACGTACAACATAATAGCAACAAAATATTAACATATATTCACCTATCATACTCTTTTCATTTTCATGATTACACATTATCAATCATAAGTCTTACCACCAAAAATGTCGAGTAAATCATTACTTACTCTTGAGTGATTTAGCTCAACTTATCTCTATAAGTGCTTTTATCATCTACGTTCCTCCTTGATCATGACATCAGTCGTTGTTTAGTATCACTTCCTGAAATGTTAGTGTTGGAGCCTAGGACGCAGCTATGGTAAAAGCTGCGAATTTTGAGAAAAAGCACAAGTGTTGAAGGGAAAGTGCTAATTTTGAATAAACACCAAGTTTTGGGTGAAAGGAAACGGTGCACAGTACGGTGCCAGATGGACGAGCTTAACGCAGATTACGGACTGGAACTCGCGGAGCTCGCGCGCACACGTCATAGAGGAATGAATGTGGCTGAATAGAAAGCTCAGCTACCATAATGAATGAAGCGACGGAGTAGAGGGCTCAGCTACCCTCATTAAGGCTAAGTACAGAAGTTATGGTTTCTCGGATCAAGGAGGAGCAACGGACCAAAGCATTGAAGGAGAAGGACAAGGCGCCCATACCCGCAATCTACGCCGGAAGTGACGGAACCTGCAGGAAGCGGCGACGTGACTACAAGCGGCGCCTACAGTACACCTAGCCATGTGCGTGGTTAGGGTTTTTGGGGATTACTGTTGGGAAAGGCCCACAGTTTTGTAAAGGTGTGACCATCATGGCCACCTATATATATGTATAATTGATAAGGGAGAAGGTTAGCTGGTTAGTGGTTTTCAGTCAGTCAGCTAGTAAGCTAAGCCATTCAGTCTTCTATTGTGTTGTTAGAAGAAAGAGTTAGAATCGGGATAGACATGGAGTTAATCCCTGAGTTGCAGACAGTCTGAGTCGACGTCTGAACTATTGTAATCTCTGTAGAGAAAGAGACTAGATCGAGAGAAGGGCTCCCAGCTGTGTGCGTGGAGTTTCCTGGAAAGATCTAAGGCTGCAGCAGTGTGCGTAGCATTATTGTATAAGTTTCCTTTGAGTTAATATACGAAACACTTCCCGTGGACGTGGTTTCCCATTGAGGTGAATTCTTTACGTCTTGTTGTTATGATAATGATCGCATGAATGCATGTCTGAGTTGTTACCTGCGTTTCTATGAATGTTGCATTATCTTTATGAATATGTTGAGTACGTTCTCGAAGCTTTCTTGATAGCTATAATCGTTAAGTGTCGAAGGATTTGTAGAACGCTGTCGCCACAGCGATAGAGGAATGCATTACTGCGTTGGGCGCGCGAAAAGAAGAGATACATAGAGCGTCGACGCAGGGGATAGTCGCCTCGTGCGCCGGAGTGGAGATGCCGCGCAGCTAGGCTGTGAAGTGAGAGCGCCGCGCAGTTACGCTGAAGGGTCTGCGGAAAAGTCCGACAGTCTGCTTTGAGGAATCGTGGAGGAAAAAGAGAGCAGTCTCCGCGTCGCCCAGGTTAAGGAAATCTGATTCCTTAGTCCCCCCATAGCCACTTCAGGTGAGACCTCGAGATGCTGCGTAGCTCGTTGCCGAGAGGGCCAGTGCGCCAAGGGGTTTTGTTGCTACACTTCATTAAAACCCGGGTCTGCCCCAAAAAGCAGCCAACAAATGGTTCCGTTGCCTCATGACTGGTTAGTGTAAGAATTATTATTTCCGCGACGTGTGAGATTGTGGCCAAGCCAACAAATGGTTCCGTTGCCTTGCGACTTGTTACTGAGACTTGTTACTCCGACGACGCGAGATTGTTGCCTTATGGTTGGTTAAGCCAACAAATGGTTCTGTTTCCCTGAGACTTGCTCAACTAACAAATGTGTTACTGGAATCCTACAGCTAAAGAAATTCAAGACTGGTTTGATTTAAAGTCTAAAGAGTTCGTTGAACAAGAAAATAGAAGCTCTAGGCTCCAGACAGAAGACTGGTTGCAAAAGTATATCTATACTGACCTTCATGAAATTTTCTTTGTCACGTTTGCACTAGAATTGCATGCTTGGATAGCCAAGTTAGCAGATACTAGACCCACTGTGCATGTCGATCAACCCGTCGCTTGGACGCCTGAGCTAGTCAGTATTTTGAAGCGGGTAGACAATTCTGTGTCCCGCGCAGTAGAATTTTGGTTGAATAGTCTACTGGAAGGTTTCATCACTGAGTTTGCAGTAGAAACAAGACAGAGTTTCAGTGAAGTTGAGAGGAGTTTCTTCCAAGCACACAGAGGTAAGTTCTTAAATTCTCTGAACTTATGGATTAAAATGCTTCTGTATGAAAAAGCAAAACTATGCATAGCTTCCGATGAATAGCATAGACAAGTAATGTCTGCAGATTCTGATAGTGATCCTGAACTTATTGGTTGCACTCGTAGTGGAAAACGGTACAAAGTAGGCCTTGACCAACATTCTTTTGAGTCTAGCCTAGAAGATAGCCAAGTTCCTAGAGCAAGCCATCTAGAAAGACAAGGGAGTGCTCGTATCCCTTATCACCCCTTTACACCGCAAAAGCCAGATGGAGCTCAGTATAATCCCGCAGTAACACCTTCTAGTAGCCCACACGGTACTTCTAGTACCTCAGCACCACCTTTATTTAACCATCCCAGAAGCACTGCTACAACACCTCCACCTCAACCTAGCACAAGAAGGATGGGTGATGACATGAAGCTACCAACTTTTAGAGGAATAGGGATAGAAGACCCTGAGCAACACTAGTTCCTATGTGAAGCCATTTGGACAATTAAGCAAATTAATGATGATGCTGTTAAACTGGTTCAGTTAGCAACCACACTAAGAGAAAGAGCCTTAACTTGGTTCATGAAATACTCAGCAGCACAGAATAGGACGCTTGCTGATGTAAGAAATGCGATGATTAGATAATTTAAGAAACCTAAATCAGAATCACAGTGTATAACAGAGCTCAAATACATCAAGCAGTTACCTATAGAGTCAGTATGGGACTTTGACCAGAAGTTCAAAGCCTTGATAGATCAAGTAATCTTTGAGTTTGCACCGCAGCAGCATAAGGAATGGTTCATTGCTGCGTTGTTCCCACATATTAGACTTCTTCTTATGCAACAGAATCTCAATACTCAGGAACAAGCTCTAGAGATGGCTATGAAACTAGAAGCTTCACCAATTGCTGGAACAAGCAACGATGTTGCGCAGTTGCAGAACCAATTAGCAAACTTAACCTTGCAAGTGCACGATATTAAGAAAGGCAAGGATGTTAAAGAAGAAATTTGGTGTACAAAATGTAAGGCGCAAGGTCATTCAAAGGACCATTGTCCCGTTTTCATAGAGTATATTGAAACTGGAGCACCTAATCCTTTACCACAGGCACAGGGGCCTTGGTGCGAAATCTGTAGAACTAGAGGTCATAGACCACAAGAATGTCACTTACTTCAGAAATATGTACAAACTCCAAAGAATCTATATTGTAATTTCTGTAAATCAGTAGGCCATGATGAGAACAATTGTAGAGCATATGATCTTATGATAGAAAGAAAGCATGATGTTTATAGAGTACAATCAGAGACACAAGGACCCACAGCAGGTCCACAGTATGACCAAACTTGCAATGGCCGAGCAGGAAATTATAGGGGTCACGGACTCACAACAAATTTTGGCCGCGGAAGAGGATAGATTACTTGTTATAATTGTGGAGCGCAAGGTCATTTTGCAAGGGATTGCCAAAATCCTACAACCATCTGCAGATACTGTAAATCTTATGATCATGCCATTGAAGAATGCCCTCAGTTGATGGCTAAGATGCAAGCAAAGACGCCACAGGTCAATCAGAATATTCAGTTGATTGGAGCAGAAAAAAGAGAACCAGACCCTACAGTTAATATAGTGACGCGTAGTGGAGCAACCACTGGTGCGCCAGAGATGGGAACTGTAAAGCAAGCGACGCAATGGGTGCGCTGCGCTAATATAAAACCAGCCCCACTTAACCTGCAGAAGCAAAAAGAAGCATTCAAGCAAGCTCAAGAGTATTTCTCAGATCCGAGAGCTTCAAGTTCTGTCGCAATTCCGCATAATGATATTAGATCGCAAGTGCTAAGACAAGAAAACCTGGTACAAGAACATACCACTACATCCGGAAGACCTGATGAAGGGGATGCACTAGGTAGTGTCCATACTTTTCTGAGGAACTGCTTATAGTTGTTGCGCAATGAAAAAGAAACTATGGAACTTCAACACCTACTGGATAAATGTCAACAATCTGCTTCGACGAACACACCGCAGCGTGTTGTTCACCAGATTGGGAGTCACACTAGAACTGGAAAAGAGATGAGGCTCACAGCGCAGATTGGCGCATTTGAAATGGACGAAGTCGTTTTAGATTTGGGCTCAGAAGTTAATGTTCTCACCATGCAGACATGGGAACAGATGGGTAGCCCTCAGCTTACAAGATCTCCTATCCAGCTAAGACTCGCGAATCAGCAACGAGTCTCTCCATTGGGCAGATTACCAAATGTACCTATTGATATTGAGGGAGTAAGAAGTTCTGCAGACTTTGAAGTAATCAAAATTCTGGATGATAGCAGACCTTACCCAGCACTTTTAGGCATAGACTGGGCATTTGATAATTTGGCTGTCATTAATTTGAAGAAAAGACAGATGACCTTTGAGGATGACCAGATTAGGGTCATTGCACCGCTTGATCCTATTCAAGGACCAAGGTATATAGAACCCATTCGGGCAGAAGAAGAAGCGCGCCACATGGAAAGTTTGTATCAGATGACGTCAGAGTGACTATGCCAATCCCACAGCACACGGCCATATCAGCTGGCGATGTGATAGCTCGTGCACATCAGACTCAGATGTAGGGTTGGAAAACTGGCAGAATCGTTTACATGAGGTTTCTGCAAGATGTTGTGCCATGATGACTAAATCCATTCGATGGATTGGCACAGAATTGACTGACACTCCAATTTTTGATGGTTTAACTAACGTAAGTGAATTCATACATGCATATGAACAACAGCTTCCAGAACAGCAGCGCATACAGGCACTGGATGCAGCACTGCGCGCTACACCCGCAAGATGGTGGGGTGCGCATAAAGAGAATATTCACACATGGAAAGACTGTCGCAGATTGATACTGCGCAGATTTCAGGACACCACAGCAGAAGTGTTACAGAAATATGATGGACAGAGTGACCCCAGGTCACAAGTTGAAGCATGTAATCAGCAATGGTCAAGTATTCCAGAAGATGAGTGGGTTCACCTATTCATCCACACATTGGATACAGTCCCAAGGAACTGGTACACTGAAACAAAATTGCGCAGAGGCACTATCAGTTGGCCTCTTATGATAGAAAGCTTTCAACTTACTTTCAGCTTTGAGTCAGAACATCCAAGCATTGACCACGCTTTAAAATGTATTAAAAAGAAGGTATTTGAACAATGTCCATTACCAGAATATTCCCAACCAGATTGGGCTGTCCAGATAGAACATGCCCTGGAATGCTATAATTTCACTACTGGAGAAGAGGACGATGATCCTCGCAACATTAATATTCCAGAATCAGAAGGGACGCGCAATGTTGAAGGTCCTCAGCTTGATATCCTTGCCATTACAGAACACATCAAGCTCAAAAAGATTAACATTGGTACAGAAGCCGAACCCAAGTTTGCTTCTATCGGAGATTATTGGGATGATGAAACTGTTGGGCATATTTCAGACTTATTACGTGACTACCAGGATATCTTTCCTACCAAGTTCACAGAAATGAAAGGCATCCTAGGAGACTTAGGAGTGATGCGCATACCCCTGAAAGCAGACGCCAAGCCAGTAAAACAGCGCCCGTACAGATTGAATCCGCGATATAAAGAAAAGGTTAAAGAAGAAATTGATAAGATGCTCATAGCAGGTATTATTGAGCCAGTAGAGGAAAGCGATTGGATTAGTCCTATGGTTGTACAAGAGAAAAAGACAAAAGGTGAAATAAGAATCTGTGTGGAGTTGCGCAAACTCAATGATGCATCAGCGCATGATCCATTTCCTACTCCTTTTACAGATGAAGTGCTTGATAATGTTGGAGGACAAGAGGCTTACTCCTTCACTGATGGCTTTTCCAGATATCACCAGATTAGAATCCATCCAGACAACTGCCATAAGACTACTTTTGTGACTGAATGGGGCTCATTCCAGTACACGGTAATGCCCTTTGGTCTTAAAAACGCACCTGCTATCTTCTCTAGAGTCGTTGTTGCTGTTTTTAAAGAATTCATTCACAAGTTTTTAGAAGTCTATTTTGATGACTGGACTGTATTTGGTTTATTAAAGAATCATATAGGGAATCTGCGCATGATGTTAGAAAAATGTAGACAGCATCAGATTTCCCTTAACTTGAAAAAATGTATCTTCTGTGCTCCTTTTGGTATTTTGTTGGGTCATATTGTATACAGACAAGGACTCCTGAGGGATCCTGCAAAGGTTTCCATCATTGCTAATTTACCCGTGCCCAACTCAGTCAAACAATTGCGCACTACATTGGGACATACAGGATACTACAGAAAATTTATCAAAGGATATGCAAAGATCACAGCACCTATGGAAAGATTGCTGAAAAAGGATTCGAAGTTCCAATGGACACAAGAATGCCAACAGAGCTTGGATACACTCAAAGAAAAGATGATCACTGTGCCAATTCTAGTTTTCCCAGAATGGGGAAAACCCTTTCATGTTCATGTCGATGCTTCTTCCATAGCATTGGGGGTCGTGCTTACACAACCGGGAGAAGGAGGTATTGACCACCCGATTGCTTACTCCAGCAGAAAGCTATCCACAGCCGAGAAGAACTACACCACTAGAGAAAGAGAAGGACTAGCTATGGTGTATGCCCTACAGAAATTCAGGCACTACCTATTGGGCACACATTTTAAAATGTATACTGACCATTCTGCTTTGAAATACTTGGTCAATAAGCCAGTGTTAGGGGGAAGAATTTGTAGATGGCTACTGCTCTTCCAAGAGTATGATTTTGAGGTTATTGTAAAGCCAGGTAGATTGAATGCAGGACCTGACCATTTATCCAGGATAGAGTCAGGAGAGGAACCTACAAATCTGGAGGACAATCTGCCTGACGCGCAATTGTTTTCTATTCAAGCAGCAGATGAATATTATTTTGATATTCTTGAGTTTCTCACTACCGGGAAAGCGCCGGCTGAGTTTACAATCCAGCAGAAGAAGCAACTTGTTGTCAAAGCCGCAGACTTCACTTTGATAGCAGGCCAGCTTTATAAGTTGGGCCCTGACGAAGTCTTGCGCAGATGTATCTTACCGCATGAAAAAAGCTCTATCATCGCAGAAGCGCACTCAGGTACCGCAGGAGGCCATTTCGCAGGAAAGCCGACTGCACAGAAGATCTTAGCCGCAGGTCTTTGGTGGCCGACATTGCACAAGGATACTAAGGAATTCTGCAAATGTTGCGATGTGTGCCAGCGAACAGGAAAACCCTCCAGGAGAGATGAAATGCCACTAAGACCCCAGATAACACTGCGTGATTTTAATAAATGGGCCATTGATTTTGCAGGACCTATCAACCCTCCAGGAAAAAGAACCGGCGCGAGATACATCATCACAGCTACTGAATACCTCACCAGATGGGCTGAGGCGAAGCCAGTTAAAAACTGTGACGCTGCCACTGCCGCGCAGTTCATTTTTGAGAACATTATCACTAGGTTTGGATGTCCAGTGATTCTCATGAGTGATCAGGGTACACATTTCCTCAATGAGACTATAGAGGCCCTTACTGAAGAATTCCAAATTAGTCACCATAAGAGTACACCCTACCACCCACAAGCTAATGGTACGGTGGAGGCATTCAATAAAATTCTTGAGAATGCCCTGACGAAGATCTGTAATCAACAAAGAGATGATTGGGACCTTAGAGTCACAGCTGTATTATGGGCTTACAGAACCACATGCAAGAAACTAACAGGTCATACACCATTCAGTTTGGTGTACGGACAAGAAGCAGTTATGCCCATGGAATACATTGTTCCCAGTCTCAGAATTACGCAGATTACAGAGATGGCAGATACTGATACCATGAGTGAAAGACTTTCACAATTGCTTGCCTTATAGGAAGACAGACTTTTAGCCGGATTCCATCAACAGGTATAGAAGGAAAAACAGAAAGCTTGGCATGACAGGCACATTAAGAATAAACACTTTGAAGAAGGAGACTTGGTACTCCTCTATGATAGTAAATTCATCAAGTTTCCGGGCAAGTTTCGTGTACATTGGTTAGGCCCTTTTCGGGTGACAAAGATAACAGAAGGAGGAGCAGTTCATCTTGCGAAGCTTAATGGAGAACTGCTACCCACAATGATCAACGGGAGTCGGCTCAAGCTTTATCGCGATGGCCACTCCGCCCTGTCGACTTAATATATTGCTAAAGAAGTGCAGATGTCCAGTGTAGTTGAAAGAGACATCGCATTGTCACAGTCTACACGGAAGTTGCGAGACACTTTCAGTCTCCGGCTTCCGGCGCAGTTCCTTGAAGCATCCGCGCATGTCGAATAAAATTTGTTCTGAGCGTCCCTAGTTTGCGCTCTTGCGAAGTTGTTTCCCAGGTTGTCGAACTATCGCTCTTGCGAAGTTCCCTGTGTCAATTTGTCACTTGAGGAGTTCTCGTTGTGGACCCCTCTATATGCATAGTTACCTAAGCTGAAATGACCTGTCGAAAAATTTGAATTACAGCAGTTATGTAGCCGCGTCTGAGTATTAATGCAGGATAAGCCAGCCATTTAATTGTAGCCGCTCTGACAGATTCGGCTTGATCTCCGTAAGATTTGCATTTAACTCATGCGCCGAAAACTTTAGCTTCCTCCGGAAGGCTGTCAGAGCCCGTCCATCACAATAAATGCACCGCAGAGGCGAGGGGGATAAAGGGGTTGTCAACTCATGCATAGGCGCCTACAGCTAGTAACCCCACTTGCCCACACTTACTATCACCTTTGGCTATAAATACCCCACACTTGTATATTTTCGGGTTACTTTTCTCGAGTTGCATAGTCTTGTTTGAGAATCTAAGTTATTGTTTTCAGAGCCGAGTTGTGTAGAGTGTTTCCTTTGTTTTCAGCATCCATATCCTACGCTATTCCGCCATTTGTCTATCCAATTTCTTGTTGCCTATACCGGTTCACGACGGAGAACCTGTTAACTGAAGAAGTTGTTCGTCAATTACTGCGCCGAGGCTTAGATTTCGGCATGACTACTCCGGTGACAGCCTCGACTTATGTACACCCTGGTTATAATGATCCCAGACAATCTCCTGGAACGAGGGCATATTAGCAGCAGCCGGATGAGCCCGTTCCAGATCCGTTAGCAACTATGGTGAATTATATCCCGTCGCGTCCAAATGATGCACCAGAAGTGCATATCCCGAAGAATGCAAAGTATCCGATTCCGTTACCTCCACTGCCCGTTGGCGTGCGACAAGAAGGGTCCCTGCTTGGACACCTTCCACTGGTCAAGTTCTCTGATTTCAACTTGGGAGACTACAGAACATATCCTCAGTTTGCGCCAGATCGCTATCTGACGGTAGTCTATAATACTGATAGGAAGGTTGATGAATTTGTTCCAAAAGATTTCGCAGCAAATCTTGAGCGGCCTGGACTCCTGAACCTGTTAAAGCTACCGCATTTCGGGCGTAGCAATGAAGTGAACACAGTTGTTAAGACATTGCTATCCTGTGTTCATGGTGGTTACCTTTGGTTGGGGAGGCCAATCGATTTAAATGTCGATTTGATTCACCGAATTACCGGCCTATCTAAGGTTGGTAAGGACCCTAATATTCATTTTGTCGGGAAGGAGAAGGATAGAAAATTGGCTGCACGGCTGGTGCAGAAATATAATTTGACAAGGGGAGGTCGAGCTTATGACCTCACTATAGTAGAAGACGAAGCACTTAGATTTACAGGCAGTCTGCTTGCAGGCAGACTTCTTACAAAGTGCAGACCCAAAGAAGTTACTGGAGCTGTCGTGGAGCTTGCCATCGCAGCTGCGGAGGGAGAGCAGTACAATTGGTCTCTCTTCCTCCTCAATTCTTTCTTGGAAGACTGCCGGAACGTCCAAGACACCCCCGGTCAGTTGTTCCATTTTTCTTGGCTTCTAATTTTATGTGCTCTCGTCGGGTGGAAGGAACCCCCGAACACTCAGTTCCTTCCGCGCCGCACAGGAGAACCTGCCGGCATCCGCTATGTTAATCTCTGGGATTCCAATAATCCCGCGAAGTACAAGATGAACCACACTGTATTTTGTGAATATTACCATCTCCTCAGAGATACCATTCAGGAAATGTTGAGGCTGAGTGAGGAGACAGCAAAAGTATTTGAAGGAAAGTTGGCCTTTTCTGCCGACTTACATCAACTCTACCTCTGCCCTTGCGGCATTCAAGAGGAATGGGTTGTAGGCCTTTACAGGATGACCACCGAGGATGTTGAAGAAACTATTAAGTCTTGGTCGGATGAGTGGAGGGAGGCTGCTGAAATCGCATCCGTGATGCCACCTGCTACTGCGCAAGAGAAGGATAAGGGAAAGGAAGCCCACGAGCAAAGAAGTGATGAAGGTTCGACAGAACCAGCAACCAAGAAACAAAAGGTGTCGCATCCCTCTGAGGCTATTCCCTCGGGAATCGACCAGTATTTGAAAGAGAAATTTCACGAGCTGCGGACCGCGCACGCTCACATCAGAAGTGCTCTAGACCTGCAGTTTGTGGAACTAAAAGGTCTCGCAGTAAGAGTTGCGCAGACCCATGCGCCAGCATCTACTTCGCAGGCGCCACACGTAGCTACAAGTACCAAGCGAGTTGAAGTACTTGCAGAAAGGCATATTGTCGTGCACATTTCGCCTACAAGCATGACACTTCCGGATCCGCTAGCTGCACTACAGGTAAGCGCAGTTGGGCCCGTTGAAATAAATTTGTCTTTAATTCCTATAGAGACTCTACAGCTAGTGCATGAGAAAGTTTATGTTGAGTTGAGAGCTAGAGAGCTCTCTACCTTCCATGCAAACCAAAGACTGCAATTGAAGGAGATAGAGTTGAAGGCAAGCCATAAGAATATATCCGAGAAGCTCGCACTTTATGAGGCACAAGACACTGGCATAAGAAATGTAATTGATGAAATTTCCTAGGAGTTGCCAGCCTGCGAGATTCAACGAGACCTTCCTCTAGTTGAGAAAGTTCAAATTATTGGAGGAAGGTTGAAAACCCTGGAGCACGAAATAGTTGCTATGGCTAAAGGCCATAGAACGCAGATCTCAGAGTTAGAAGCTCGTGTTGCAGTGCATTTTATAGACGATACCCAGGAACAGTTTGAAGCGTTGCGCAGAAGTTCTACACAACTGAAGAGCAGAGCAGGCGAAGCCGAGAACCTGATGAACCAAGCTATGGAGGCTTGGACGGAGCTTGAGACGCTCCCTTTCAAAGTTGGTCTTTTTGAACAGGTACAAGCCGCAGAACAGTCCCTAACTATTCTGACTGAAGAAGCTAAGGCCTTAGAAGGCTTAGCAAAAATGAGGAAAATGAGTGAAGTGCGCAGAATCCAACAGCAACTGCACAAACTCAGAAATGAAGATGCTAAACTCACCAACAACATTCAACCATTTATGGATGACTATGTTGACCTTGCTGCCCAGATCGAGGCAAAGATCAAAGAAATTGTAGAATCTCAGCAGGTGATTGATAGCACAACTAAAGAAGAAGCCACTGTAGAAATGGTGTAGACAGCTGTGGAGTGTGTCGATGAAATGGACTCCGCTATTGCGCAGTGGAAGAAAACATTCACGGAGACCCAAGCAAAAGCAGATGCACAAGTAAAGCGACCACACGTTAGTGCAAGTGGCTTGAGGACGAGCCACAAGTAAGTGTTAGGGGCCTGTTGGAGCCTAGGACGTAGCTATGGTAAAAGATGCGAATTTTGAGAAAAAGCACAAGTGTTGAAGGGAAAGTGCTAATTTTGAATAAACACCAAGTTTTGGGTGAAAGGAAACGGTGCACAGTACGGTGCCAGATGGACGAGCTTAACGCAGATTACGGACTGGAACTCGCGGAGCTCGCGCGTACACGTCATAGAGGAATGAATGTGGCTGAATAGAAAGCTCAGCTACCATAATGAATGAAGCGACGGAGTAGAGGGCTCAACTACCCTCATTAAGGCTAAGTACAGAAGTTATGGTTGCTCGGATCAAGGAGGAGCAACGGACCAAAGCATTGAAGGCGAAGGACAAGGCGCCCATACCCGCAATCTACGCCGGAAGTCACGGAACCTACAGGAAGCGGTGACGTGACTGCAAGCGGCGCCTACAGTACACCTAGCCATGTGCGTGGTTAGGGTTTTTGGGGATTACTGTTGGGAAAGGCCCACAGTTTTGTAAATGTGTGACCGTCATGGCCACCTATATATATGTATAATTGATAAGGGAGAAGGTTAGCTGGTTAGTGGTTTTCAGTCAGTCAGCTAGTAAGCTAAGCCATTCAGTCTTCTATTGTGTTGTTAGAAGAAAGAGTTAGAGTCGGGATAGCCGTGGAGTTAATCCCTGAGTTGCAGACAGTCTGAGTCGACGTCTGAACTATTGTAATCTCTGTAGAGAAAGAGACTAGATCGAGAGAAGGGCTCCCAGCTGTGTGCGTGGAGTTTCCTGGAAAGATCTAAGGCTGCAGTTGTGTGCGCAGCATTATTGTATAAGTTTCCTTTGAGTTAATATACGAAACACTTCCCGTGGACGTGGTTTCCCGTGGAGGTGAATTCTTTACGTCTTGTTGTTATGATAATGATCGCATGAATGCATGTCTGAGTTGTTACCTGCATTTCTATGAATGTTGCATTATCTTTATGAATATGTTGAGTACGTTCTCGAAGCTTTCTTGATAGCTATAATCGTTAAGTGTCGAAGGATTTGTAAAACACTGTCGCCGCAGCGATAGAGGAATGCATTACTGCGCTGGACGCGCGGAAAGAAGAGATACATAGAGCGTCGACGCAGGGGATAGTCGCTTCGTGTGCCGTAGTGGAGATGCCGTGCAGCTAGGCTGTGAAGTGAGAGCGCCGCGCAGTTACACTGAAGGGTCTGCGGAAAAGTCCAACAGTCTGCTTTGAGGAATCGTGGAGGAAAAAGAGAGCAGTCTCCGCGTCGCCTAGGTTAAGGAAATCTGATTCCTTATCCCCCCCATAGCCACTTCGGGTGATACCTCGAGCTGCTGCGCAGCTCGTTGCCGAGAGGGCCAGTGCGCCAAGGGGTTTTGTTGCTGCGCTTCATTAAAACCCGGGTCTGCCCCAAAAAGCAGCCAACAATTAGCATAAATAAAAATGTATTTTCTTCAATTGCTTAACAATTGAAGACATTAATTCCATAGCATTATACTCATGCTCGTTCAATTAACTTGTGCATCCTCTTCTCTTCATCCCGATGTAAACTCTTCAATATCCTTAATGTGAGTCGGAGGTTGGATCTATTGAAAACATGTTAGTATCATAGTTCAAACATCTTAGTTTCATATAGATTCATTTCAAATTGAGACTTATCATCTAATGATTCTAAAAAACTTTTACTTGTAAAAAGATCCCATGCTTAATCAATCACAACAAAATTAGGGTTCTGCTTTTTTGATAATCAAACTATTAACAAGATCTTGATACTTGAATTAATATTTTAGAAGATATAAAATAGTCTATTGGGGGTCTATCTAAGAATATATAATTTTTATAAATCATAATGCTTTTCTAAAATAAGATTATTTTAATCCCTAGGAACCTTTCTTACATTCTCATACAATCATACACTTTTTCCTTAAAACTCAAATGACAAGATGTTCTAAATGAAATACAATTTATGTTTAAGTATTTAAAATGACGATTTTTCAAAAACAAGAATAATATACAATCACATCAGTCATCTTGTCATCTGAATCTTTTGGCCTAATATGTCAATTTTATTTTGACTATCGATACTTTAAGGATAACAATTACTTAGGCCACTCCATACTATTGGTTCTACTAAAAGAAAGACAACATATCTTTTGTAATAAGCATATTGTAAAAAAACTAAGTAAAGATGTATATACTGTTATTGCTACTTGAGGTCCAACTTTCCATTTTGAAAAATGCACTAAGTAACTATATAACTTCTACCACCAAATGTTTACCCGATCATCTCCTATCATATCTATGAAAGTAATATTTTATGAATTTTGCATTGTATGAACCTGTCGTAACAACTATGCATTGAATTTAAAAGTATTCAAGTGACTTTCCTTAATCAAACAACTTACTTCTTCGGAGTATACTAATAAAATTATACTTTTAACCTAGTGATGTTCATAGGTAATTCTCTTAGTAATCTTCGATAGAAATATAGAATATCAACAAAATGTGGAATTAATGATACTTCTATGAAATTTTGAATTTACTTATTAAATTTATCAGCATGTTAACAACACTTTTCATAATCCTTTGTACACATACGGAAATAATTTCAACAAGTTTCATTCCTTAGTAATACCATACAATAATGCAAGTATATACATATGAAGGGAAAACTCATGACAAAGGAAAACGTACCTGACTTACAACTTTATGAGGAAACAATAATAAAAGTACTTATCTTTACTCTTTCGAAGAAACTTGAAGTTGCACTTGAATGACATCATCCCTCGTCCATTTCAATCCATGCATCCAAAATGACCAAACCAACTTGATTAATTAACCTTCATACTTATTTATGTCATGTTGAGCCTAGTACTCCCGAGTGTTTAAACCTGAGGCTTTGATACCATATCTAACGAATGCAAATTTTCATAATAGTAATTTAGGGAAAATTTCAAGATAAATTTTTTTCGCATTGATTACTTAACTCCACAAACTTCATACTTATGAGATAAATCATGCTTAAATGTGTCAAAACCCTATTTGACCAAATTACGGATTCATCGGCTATCCTACTTTAAAAGGAGTTATCTTCTTTACATGAGATATTCATAAAAGGGAGATACTAGTACATCTAAAAACCCGATCTACACATTTTGAACCATAATAAACTTAATTTTCAAAGGAAATACTTAATCGATAGTACTAAGCTTAAAGTGCTTAAAACATAGTCCTAGTATATAATTGTTTTATATGAGCATGTATAAAATCAAGGAAACCTATTTTATCATCACAAACAACTTGGCATGATATACTCATATACCGACCTAGCTGTTACTAGAACAAAATGAATAGTCATTCATCCATACATATATATTTATTCATTGACTTAAATAACAAAGGATCATAGTGATAAATAAAAGAAGAAAGGTACTCATAAGAGGCTTCTATATAGATGAGACACAACCATGCAAAACACAATATTAGGAAGATAAGGAACACATCACAATAGAGACCATTTTTTAACGTGGTTCACCCAATCCTTGGGCTACGTCCACAAAAGGTTGTGTTGTATTATTTATATAGGGAAATTTACATCCTGCAACGCACCTATTTCTTTTCATTTTCTCAAGCCTCTTTTATAGAGCGCATTTCTTTTAACTCAAATGGGATATGTAATCCCTACCCTATTCCTTACAAGGATACACTCCAAAATTGAGATGCATCTTAACTCTTGTAGTACTTGTTAATGTATTATATTCCCTTCTATGATGATCTTCCTTTCAATCAACAATTAATTCTCTAATTTAGCCTCTAAACATTAAAAGTATTATCAATGCTTCCACACGCTAAAATATTTTATTTTCTTGTACCCTATTCTTTCACACAAACATCAGTCCTAGAAAATGGATATATATATGACCTTAATGTTTAAAGGATATTTAATTTCAATGTTTAACACACCATAAGAAAAGGACTTCATACTAAATGAATACATAAATATGGTCTTAAATATTATTTACTTTTAATGCTTAACCTAACTAACAAGGCCTTCTCATACCAAAATATATAATTATGATCTCTACTATGCACCACAGTTTTCAATAAACGTTAGTTATAAATTACAATCTTCTTACTTATCACATAATCTTCTCAATATAGACACATGCTTATTTATAGTCTATAAATTCAATCATTTTTCCTTTGAATAGTCTATATATATAGCCTCTTTAGATATATGTGACATATTTGCAGAAAACCTCATTTCTATATACATATATAATCGACACAAAATTCCTATTAGCATGTGGTCCATCCAACTCCTAGCAACATTAAATGATAACATACCAATATTTAATCACAAAATCCCTCCACTTAGCTCGTAGTTTATATATATAAATATGTTTGTGTGGACAACTAGTTACTCTACACCTAATATGCAGTGCATAAATATATAGGTCCCCTCGCTATGCTAGATAGTCAACTAAGCATTCCCACGTATAACACAGAGATCCAACTGGATCGATTACTAACATTAACAACATCGTAAGTAAGGAAATCAGAGTATTATTAAAACCAACCTATATGATTCTGTCATCACGATTTCAGAAGGTAGAAGCATCAACCCATTAGGGTTACGATTTCAGCACATCAGAGAAGGCAGATCTAAACCATATGCCGAACTGGTCTACAAAGATTAATGTATGAATATCACTACGCCCAGTAGGTTACGATTTCGGCATATAAGAAAAGCAGATCTAAACCATACGCTCAACAGGATACAATATAGATCCGAAAAGAGATCTTAATTTCAAGAAGATATACCGCTTAGTATAAGTAGAGAAATCGATCACAACGCTCAACAAAGAAACATAGAACTTGTACAAAGTTATACTTTGGATTTCAAACAGATTTATCTCTCTCTACAAGTCGCAGTTTCTTTTACAGGCACGGTACCGGTACCGGGATTTAATCATATATTTAGATATAGCAACCACAATGATCACATCGATCTAACAAGGTATGCTATAAATATACATTTGTAGAGAAGTTAAATAAATGTACCGACTATAACAATAGCGCCAGTCATCTAAAAACAAAAACGATCGCATTTGATCGCACTCGAATTAATCAGGGCATAATAAAATATGTAGAGGGTTTATCTATGTAATAACTAGATAGAGTGTTCTCGGTGCAAGAAAACACTTACCACCAGATCAACAAGAAGGCTCACCACTCAGATCGCCCCAATCGCTTCAGTAAAATATTTGGCAGATCGCCCCCAATCGCTTCGGTAAAAATATTTGGCAGAGCATCTAACGCATGTTCGGGTACACAGGGTACTCCCAAAAGACTGAACACCTAGAGAAACCACTTCACACAAACATATCACAGATCGATACACCGATATTTTGACGTGGTATAAATCCTCGAGAGGGAAACACTCCACGGCCCCGGCCAAATAGCTTCTACGGAGCAATTTATTATGCAAAGAAAGAAAGTTACAAATGAGTTTCTCATAATCGATCAACTAGAGAATGACCCTCCATGATCTTTAAATAGAGATCATGGACCAATCGGGTGTTAATCCATGGATTAAGGTTAGGTATGATCTAAGAGAAGTTGAGCCGTCGGATCACTCTATGTCTAGAACATATCATGACCATCGGATTAAATATTTACAAATGCATACAAATGCATAGTAAAGAAACACACTTTTCCTAATGGATATATTACACAAGTTGATCTTAACTAACTCATAAGTGTATAAATATCCTAAAATCCCCCCTTAAGAACAACTTGGGATAGGATTGAAGGATTTACAAAATTGACACTATTAGGAGAAGGAAGGAGGCATTAGAGCCTATCCCCCCTTAATGACAAATTCTTGAACTCCTAACATAGATCAAAGTTTAAAAAGCTTCGCTTCTGGAAGAGACTTGGTGAAGATGTCTGCAACTTGATCATCTGTAGGACAAAAGAGCACTTCAAGAACATGATCATGAACAAGATTTCTGATGAAGTACATATGTCGCTCAATGTGTTTGCTGCATTGATGTAGAACTAGATCTTTGGAAAGCTTGATGGAACTTTGATTGTCGCACCAAAATGTAGGCTGCTGCTGCTCGAATCCAAACTTTGAAAGGATCTGTTGAAGCCATAAAGCTTCCTGACTCGAATTACCTGTGGCTTGATATTCTTCCTCTGCTGAAGAAAGAGAAAGAGCTTGTTGTTTCTTACAAGCCCAAGTGATAGGTCCAGATCCCAGACTGAAAACATAACCTGTTGTAGAATTTCGATCATCAGGATCGCCGGCCCAATCTGAGTCAGTGAAACCAACCAACAAAGGTTTCCCCCCTGTATTGTAACGAATCCCAAACTGAATTGTACCTCGAATATATCGAAGTATTCTTTTAGCTGCTTTCCAATGACTTTCATGAGGTGTTTTCATATAACGGGCAACACGACCAACGACAAAGGAAAGGTCAGGATGGGAATGAGTCAAATATAAGAGACTACCAACAAGCTGACGATACAAGGTGGCATCTACTTCAGGTGAAGTACAAGTGGCAGAAAGTTTGACTCCAGACTGGAAGGGAGAAGGGGTTGGTGTACAATCTTCCATGTGAAAGCAACGAAGGTCACAAGCATACTTAGACTGAGAAAGAAAGATTCCTTCTTTGGTTTGTAGGACTTGGAGACCAAGAAAATAATGCAAATGTTCTAAGTCTGACATTTCAAATTTTTTCTTAAGACTGGATTTCACATGGGTTATAAGCTCAGGGTCACTATCAGTAAGAATAAGGTCATCAACATATAGAACAAGTATGATGAGATGGTTTCCTACTTTCTTGGTATAGACATTGGGGTCAAAATGGCATCAAGAAAAATTAGTGTCAAAGAGAAAGCTATCCATTTTGGCATACCAAGCTCTAGGAGCTTGCTTAAGGCCATATAAGCATTTCTTAAGGCGGCAGATAAGGCTAGAGTTATTCTGAACATATCAAGGAGGTTGTTCCATGTAAATTTCCTCCTGTAAATCACCATGTAAGAAGGTAGACTTGACATTCATTTGATGGACTTCCCAGTTATGTAAGGTTGCAATGGAAAGAACAAGGTGGATGGAGTTCATTTTTGCGATAGGAGCAAAGGTTTCATTGTAGTCAATCCCTTCAACTTGGGAAAAAATTTGGCAACTAACCTTGCCTTAAGTCTTTCAACACTTCCATCTGATACATACTTAGTTCTATAGACCCATTTACATCTGACAAGTTTTCTTCCTTTGGGAAGAGGTACAAGATCCCAAGTATCGTGCGTCATTAAGGCACGATATTCTTCATCCATAGCTGCATCCCAATCTAGATTTCCTGAAGCTTCTGCAAAGGATTCTGGATCATGATTCTCGAAAACTTGAGCCAAAAGAGAAGAGGCTCACTGAAACTGAGAATGTGTTTGATGTTGATCTCTAGGATCACCAGCAAGATCACCAGCTGCTTCACATGTTGAATGGACCCATCGAGGAAGAACTTGTGCTGGTGCAACTGGAGGAACATGAGCAGGCGGAGGTGGATTTTCATTCTCACTGTCATCATCAGAAACTGGAGTTGGAAACTTTTCGAGGAAGTTGAAAGAAGAAGAAGGCACAATCGTCGAATCAGGATCGGAGGCAAAAGATGGCACAATTGCCGAGTTAGGCTCGCAGGCCAAGAGATTTTCATCAAATTTAACATCTCTTCTAATGATTACATCATGAGAATGTGGTTGAAGAAGTCTATAACCTTTTACATCTTCAGAATATCCAACAAATATGCACTTTTCACTTTTAGGTTGCAATGCTTTCCGTTTTTCATCCGGAATGTGAGCCCATGCTTCACTACTAAACACACGGAAGTGACTTACAACTGGTTTAATTTCACTCCATGCTTCTTCCAGTGTGATACCTTGTAAATATTTAGTGGGGGTGCGATTAACTATGTAATTTGCACAATTTATGGCTTCATCCAAAAATTGAAGACTTAGTCCCTTAGATTGGATCATACAATTCGCCATTTCTTTTAAAGTGTGGTGCTTCCGTTCAACTACACCATTTTGTTGTCGTGTATATGGAACAGTGTGTTGTTGTTGGATTCCTTGTTCAGTGGAGAAAGTAGTGAACTTTTTGTTAACATATTCTCCTCCATTGTCAGATCTTAACTTAATAATTTGATGACCAGATTGTTTTTCAACAAGGGCCTTGTAGGCCAAGAACATGTTAAATACTTCGCTCTTAAGTTTTAGGAAATAAAACCAAGTGCATCTGGTGTAATCATCAATGAAAGTTAAGAAATATTTGAAACCAGAAAAGGAATCAGATGGAAGAGGACCACACAAGTCATTATGCACAAGCTCGAAGGGAACCGAGGCGTGCCAAGAGGCACATTTGTCAAAACTGTAATGATAATGTTTTCCGAGTACACAACCGCAACAGACACCATCCTTGCAAGCTACCATCAGAAGACCTATCACCATATTGTATTTACATAGTTTTTGCAATGACCGATAATTTAAGTGACCAAATCGCTCATGCCAAAGTTTGCTCAAGTTATCACTATGAGCAACAAAAACTGAAGGAAAAGGTGATGACTCAAAGTTGTTAAATTTTTATAACCTGGTAATATCACCAACAATTCCAGTAGCTAGGACCTATTGAGGATCTTTAAAATCCTTGATTACAAGTTGGTGAGGTGTAAACATCACAGTTTTACCTTCACCAAAATGAGTGATTTGATAGACTAATAGTAAATTGTAGGAAATTCTTGGAACACATAGTACATCACTGAAATGACCATTATCTACTGGAACTGTTCCATCTCCTACAACACTCAGAGATCTATCAGCACCAACAAATATTTGTTTGGTGTTACATTCATGCATAATAGAAAAGATGGCTTGATCCTTAGCCATATGATAAGATGCTTCAGAATCAATGAGCCATTCATTTGAAGTAGAAGAAGAAGATGCATTATAAGAATAACCAAAAGCACGAAGTGCATGTCCACGAGAGGTAGATTTTGAAGGCGAATCTAGGTTGATGTGGTGCTTCTTCATTGTTGCTTACAAGGATGCCATCTTCTTGAAACACTTAGATTCATCATGATTATCTTTCCCGCAATAGTTGCAATGACGTTCAGTCTTCTTTCCATTTGGCTTGGATCCTTTGTCATTTTTTAAAGGAGATGACTGAGAGGGTTTGGGACCCTTGTTTGCCTTATTATTGCGAAAATTTTGTTTCTTGGGAGGCTTGGACTTTCCTTTTTGTTGGGACAATAAGGCTTTCCCAGATGTATCTGCATTGTTAATTATTCCAAGATGGATGAGCTTATATTGCTCTCTAATCAAGGAATCACAAAACGATTCAAGACTAGGCTCTTGATAGCTAGCTGCATTCAAGGATTCTTTCATGGAGTAAAATGTAGATACAAAAACATAATATGCAGGTCCAAGTTTGGAAAGAATATGATAAATGCATGGTTTGTCTTCCCTCTTAATCTTTCATTCTTCACATAAGAGTTTAATAGTTTTGTACTTAGATAAATGATCTTGTATGCATGAAAAATCACTTGGATTTAAAGAAATCAACTCATTTTCGAGTTGGTGACCTCGAACTTCATTTTGTTTACCAAACACAAATTCCAACTTGTCCCAAGCAGCATCAGGTTCATCAATTTCAGATATGTGGAATCGCAAATCAATAGAGATTGACATCCCAATCAATCCATGAGATTTGTCACATCTATTTTTCCATTTGATTTTCTTATCATCATCAGTGGGTTATGTTTCTTTCCCTGAGTTAATTCTGAAAATTCCTCTACTTCGTAGAACATCCTCCATACGATATTTCCATGAGAAATAGTTGGAACTGATAAGTATAGTATCACAAGGGGTGGCCATGTTTGTAAATTAATAGATGTAAAATCAGAAACTAATAGTCTGGATGTGAAGAGCTCAAACAAATAGGCAGTTTAAAAAAAAACAACACTAAAAACTGACTCCATATGATGAAGTTATGCTTGATCAAATAAAATGTTGAAGATGTCTCCAATAGTGACGTGGCAGATAGAGAATGACCAGCTAAGAAAAAGACCCCCCTCTTCCCAAGATGAATCTTTGACAATCACTTTACAAGAAAGTTGCTTTAAGTGAATCACTTTTGTAAAATAAGTGATTTTACTTTTACAATGATGTTACTTTAAATAGTGCAGCAATAAAAACGAACTTAAGTGACTCACTTTTTATTTTTATTTTTTATTATTTAAGTGAGATGCACTTTTACAATAAAGTAACTTGAAAATAGAAATTGCATGCACTTTTTATTTTAAAAGTAGCTTCCTAAAACTTGAACCCAAGACCTATTAAGGAATAAAGCAACTTTGAACCAAGTGAACTAGAGTAAAAGGTATGTAAAATATGGGAAGGAGGAAGGGTTTTTTTTTTTTGTTTACTCTTCTTGCTTGATTTTCGTGCTTGTTTTTTTTCCCTGCAAATCACATCATAGACCAAAACAAAAGCAAAAAATTTTACACTTGGGGGTTAGATCTCATTATCTTTCCCAGAAAGTCTACGTTTTCTCTCTGTTTCTGATTTGCCGAGATCGTACAAAGTGAACGACAAACAGCATACACAGCCGATAAAACCCCTTTCCCTTTCTGTTTCTGATTCGCCGAGATCGCACAAGGTGCACAAAAAAAAGCATACGCAAACAGGGAAATAAGCAATCCGAAACTAAAAAAATCTAATAATAAAAACTTATAAAATATGAGTTTTTTTTTTAAACATAAATAAAAAA
Organism: Larix kaempferi; assembly: GCA_027924585.1. Classification (NCBI taxonomy): domain Eukaryota; kingdom Viridiplantae; phylum Streptophyta; class Pinopsida; order Pinales; family Pinaceae; genus Larix; species Larix kaempferi. The sequence continues at coordinate 43,401,372 of BSBM01000372.1, read as the reverse complement.
ATGTCACTTTAACATTATACCTTTAGATCTGATGAAATACACTTTTCTGAAGCAACCGGGAACCCTTTTCGATCAATGGAAAACTATTTCTCAACAGAAACGACGCTTTGGATGCAATGGAACACCTCCCACAACCTAGAAATGCACATAAATACCAGAACCAGAAACCCTTTCAAGTTTCGGCAACAATAGTTCAAGATCTAGATCATAACCAGAAGCAGCTCTTCATAAAAGCTCTGATACCATGTTCGGGTACACAGGGTACTCCCAAAAGACCAAAGACCTAGAGAAACCACTTCACACAAACATATCACAGATCGATACACCGATGTTTTGACGTGGTTTAAACCCTCAAGAGGGAAACACTCCACGGCACCAGCCAAATAGCTTATACGGAGCAATTTATTATGCAAAGAAAGAAAGTTACAAATGAGCTTCTCATAATCAATCAACTAGACAATGACCCTCCATGCTCTTTAAATAGAGATCATGGACCAATCGGGTGTTAAGCCACGGATCAATGTTAGGTATGATCTAACAGAAGTTGAGCCGTCGGATCACTCTATGTCTAGAACATATCGTGACCATCGGATTAAATATTTACAAATGCATACTAATGCATACTAAAGAAGCACACTTTTCCTAACAGATATATTACACAAGTTGATCTTAACTAAGTCCTAAGTGTCTAAATATCCTAACAAAGCATCACTAGATCAAGAAGTCTCCCAACTCAGATCGCCTCAGTCACTTCAGTAAAATCAAGTGCATGTGTCTTGTTGGAGGGGACCCTTCGAGTTCCTTAATTGTCATTAATTACTTATGTAATAGTATAGTTAAAGAAGCAGTTGGAGCGAGTGCAACCACTCCAACCATATATAAAGATGTATAAATAAATTATACCATCAAGATGAATATAACCAGTTGGATGCATTCGACTCATCTCGCTTGTCTTGATTATATCTCTGTGTGTGCTTTAATATCTGCTTGAATACAACATCTAGTGTCGTTGCCATCTTCTTCTAGTTTGCATGACAGCAACAGCAGTAGTGGGAGCCGGTTCGAACCTGGAAAAGATCATGAGGAGAAAGAATCCGTGCAAGAATCAAATAAATGATAACATTGCTTGATTGTTGATGCGTTGTTGAAGACTTTCCTGCATGCAAGAGAAAGAAGCTGATGGGAGCGATCAGAACCTGCAAGAAAGATGATTGTTAGCACATTGAAGAAAGCCATTGCTCTTGTCGGTGTGATGGTTGGCGTGCTCATTTGGTTTTCTGGAAAATTGAGTCCAATAATTCACATTCACTAGTTATGGCGTTGCTTTCTGTTACTGATTAGCCCGTCAATTAAAGCATTTGTTGACCAAGAAGACCACCGATCATTTACAGGAGTCCAGTATTAAATATCACTAAGTTGGATGCAGCCATTTTGACCAATACACCTGGTGACCTGTAGACCAAAAGTTGTTTTCTAGGAGTAATTTTATACAAAGAAATGCCTTGATCTGTGTGGGAGTGTTCCTAATTGTAGCAGTCTGCCGCTCGAGTCAGTTGACTAATACTTCCGGTAGAGACTGCATGAATTTCTGAGATAAATAAACTATCCCTCGTGTGTTGCTGAGGAATGAAACGCAGTGTTTACGGCTAATACTCACTCCATGTAAAAATATATCTATTCAAGGAGGAAAAATATCTGAAGGGGATATTGTCGTGGCTTCCTAGATGATGTCTATTGTCAGCCAAGTGGCTCCCTTTGTGTGCCTGTCGAATCCTATTATATAGACTACCAACTGTTGTTCAACCATTATTTCCCACCTGCTATGCAATGACCAAGAACCTGGATGCTCGACTTAGTTCAAGAATTTTGGCAGTTGTCCTCATTCAGTTTACACATCACAGAAGTCGATTCAGATTGTCTTTTGGGAACACTGGTAAATGATAAATTGTTAAAAGAAATATGTTGTTTGATGATACTTCAATAGATTTGGTCGAAGGTCATTTTTGGTCGACCAACAATTATTGTAAAAGTTGGTCGATTGATAAGTTTGGTCGAAGCATTACGATGGTCGACTCTTTGGTCGGTGATAGATGGTCATAAATTTTTGTCGATGCATATCATTTGTAAAAATTTTGTTCGGTCTCTTCTTGTTGGTGGTGATTAATACGGTCGACATAATTGTATTGTTTTAGTTGGTTGTAAATGGTCAATACTAAAAATGGTCGAAACTCAAAATAGTCGGTTCATTGATCAAAATTGTAAGTGGTTGAGTCTTTTAATGTTAATATGGTCGAGAGCCGACCCTCTTTTTATTTGAATTTGGTAATTTAGTCGGTCTTTAGCCGACTTAATAAATCATGTCGACTCAAGTAATTCATGTCAAGTCGAGTCAAGTCGGCCAATATCGGTCAGTATTGACCACAAGCAACAGCGACACATTCAAAGCTTGTTGGAATCCTCACAACAACTAAGCCTATGAAAACCATGTATTCAAGCAGAAGACATCTATACCACACAGAGAAATCACTTCACGTTAATAATGGAAAAAAAGCGCTTAAATTGATCAAGCCCCCCAGTGCTGACACACATAAACATCTATTCAATGTCATTTCAGAATTTTTTCAAGAAGATGGTGAGTTGGTGCAATGGCAGAGCGTGGAAGCCCAGAAGCTCCTAGACCATGGAATATGAATCCGACGGGAAGGTGAAAGGGGTGAGAGGCTCAATTGGCCACTACTAGGTTGTTCACAGAGACTAAAGGAATCACAGTTCATGTTTTTTAATGTTTTCTTCGGGACGAAGAAATATTTTGAGGTGGGGGATATGTTGGAGGGGACCCTTCGGGTTCCTTAATTTCATTAGTTACTTATGTAATAGTATATTTAAAGAATCAGTTGGAGAGGGTCCAACCGCTCCAACCATATATAAAGATGTATAAATAATACCATCAAGATGACTATAACAAGTTGGATGCATTCGACTCATCTCCCTTGTCTTGATTATATCTCTGTGTGTGATTTACTATCTGCTTGAATACAACACGTCTGATCCAATATCGAGATTAAAATCCAGGTCAAAATGCAGCAACACATTCACAGACCACCAATCAGATCGCCGGTAGCAAACATTTGTAACACTACTTTCAGATCGCACCTCTCCTCTCCTCTCACCGAGACTTTTTCCCTCCTAGAGATCGAAAATATAGTGTAGAGATACACTCGCCGAGTGATCTTGCTCGGTGCTAGTTCAGTCCAGATCTCAGCAAAATATCCCAAGTGTGATCCCCCCCAATCAATTTTCCTATAAGGTACTTAAGTTTTTCCTTTGGAGAGTTCGCCCATATTGGAACGATACTCTCCGCCACTTGGAGATTGAAACATGCCAAGTGGTAGTCTTCTTTTAGTTGATCATTCCTCGAACTTTTCTCTTCGAGTGGGAAGACAACCTCCCTTGAAATCTGGTTAGACAGGTTGGCGTTAGTTACCCAATATCTCTGCACTATGGTTATGAGTCTATACGTATCGTGAACCATATGCTCCATGAATGTTCTATCATAGGCTTTGTTGCTAGTTTTACTATGTATTAAGTAATACTAGTCTTTTAATTAAAGACCATTTATTATTAAGGCCATTCATTATTTAATAGGCACATCATTACTAGTATGTTTTCCTCTTTTGCATATGTATACATATGATTTCTTATATCAACTTGAATATTTGTTATTATATATATATATATATATACAAAAGAATTCATTTAGCATGTTTATAATAAGTTAACATTCCTTCTCTTAAAATAGGAGGAAAATTTTAAGTCCTTTTGTTTACTTGCATCCTTGTCTAGAATGTAAGTATAGGATAATCTGTGATATTGCATATAGCATGATCTCTTTAGTTTACCTTTCATAGGATTAATTTGGGGTGGCTATGATTAGTTTAGAAATATAGCTCTTAGTACCTACTAGGAAAGTTTTGGTGAGGTAGTATTTCTTCCGACAATCCTAGTAGGATGGATCAATAACTTAGGTTAGCATAACCTAAACTTTATTTTTCTTAAGGTACCTATTGGCAACAAAATGACAACAATCATTTAGAATATTAGGTCTTTATGACTTCTTAACCCATGGTCTCTCTCTCTCTCTCTCTCTCTCTCTCTCTCTCTCTCTCCCCTAGTGAATTCATTTATCCTGACAAGGAAATAACATTTACAACTTACAAGGTTTATTGGCGGGGCCTTGGCCTTGAGCTCCTCACCAGAAACCAATATACATTTTACAATTAAATTTACCAATATAGTAATAATAGGGATTAAATAGGAGGGATGTTACAATATTCACATTTTAACTTGGTTTTGGCTAAACATACATGGAAACCATTACTTCAAAAATCAATCTCAACTTATTATAGCCCTCTTCTTAATCAAAATGTTATGATATGTGAGAAGTGGGGTAATCTACGATGCCTCTAAGTATTATAGCCTCTTTTATGATATATACACAAAAATCATTTTGAATTGAGGATGCCTCTAAGTATTTATTTATGTTGGAACAATTCTTAACTATGGAATACTTAGTCTATTGTTTTTAGTTGATGGGTTTGTTAATTATGAAATAAACATATCTTTTTTAACTATATTTCTTACATCCAACAGTTGAAGTCTTGGTTGTCTCCACCTCTTCGGTTGCATATTTCTACCTTCAATTACGTTCCCCAAATAATAACGGCAAGTGGGTGGGTTACAAGATTCCCCTTTCAAATCATAATAGCATTTTCTTTATCCTTGGGGATCTTTCAACCCCAATTATGCATCATTATTACAGTAAAACCCACCTCTATTCCCACCGATGTTTGAACTTGGATCTTTGCGGTGACACCTCTAGACCACATCCTCACTAATTATATGAGAAAATAGTTATCATAAAAATTATTATTATCACAAATTATCACACCACAAAAATGAATCCAACCAAAGTACATCCTATTCATGAACAAGTAAATTTTAAGAGCTAGCAGTTGGGATATAGGCCAATAAAACATAAGGCAAGCGACTGTAGATTTTTTATTATTTTATGATGCAATAGAAAAGGGAGTGAAGGTGTATTTCGTGTCAAAGGAAAAAAAAATTGATTATTGTCTGGTGTTTCACAATATATAAACAATTTATATCCTACGTAAATTTGAAGAGTTAGCATTTGGGAGATAGACCAAAACAATGGAAGACAAGCGACTATAGATTTTTGATTATCTTACAACTCAGTTGGAAATTAAATAAAGGTGTACTTCTTATGAAAGGAAAAAATATTGTGGTTAATGCCTAAAAAGTTTCACAATATATAGATAAACATGTTGATGTATATGTAACTTCGGAATGTATTTCATATATGTATATTGTATTCCTATAGAGATGTTATTATTCCTCTATACGGAAGTGTCGTCATTTATATTGTAAGTGTTGTAACTTATGCTTGCTGGGTTATTAGACCACCTTGATGGGGTCGTCCCTGTATAAGTCATGTGGGTTAAAGGGTTATTAGACCACCCTATTGGGGGTCGTCCCTGTCAGCATTATGTTATGTGATTAAGTTGAGGCCGACCTAGTAAGGTTATTAGGTAAGTCAAGTCATGTATAAATAGAGTGCGGGAGACACTCTATTTGATCATTTACTTTCTCGCTTATACACTCATTGGAGAGTGGCGCACTAGTGGAGGAGGAGAAGATGTTGTTAGGAGACTATCTCTTATGCTTGGGTTTTGTATCATTGCTCTATCTACCTCTGAGGAAGTTATTGGGGTTTTTCACCTTTATGGTTTTCCCCAAGGAAACTCTGTGTGTCTATTGTCTCTTGTGATTGCTTCTTGTGATTGATATGATGTACATGTTATTCTCTCAGTTAAGATCCTAGATCATATTGAATTGATGCTTAACAACTAACATGGTATCAGAGCTAACCTGAGAAGAAGACATTGTGTAGTTGTAGAAGCTAGGGCTTCTTGTTTTTGGGTTTCTCTCCATAGATTTTGGAAATGAAGTAGGGTAGATTGACTCTCTTCAGCAAGGCGCATCTTTCTGTCCAATCATAATTCAATTCTGAGCATTTTGAGTTTTGGCCCCAAAAATTAGGGTTTCCACAAAAATAGGAATTTCTGAAATCTGAGACCATGGCTGGAAGTCCCTTGGAAAAATCAAAGTTTAGAGCTTTGGATCAAACTTTTTGGTTGGGTGAAGCTCCGGGAAAATCAAACCCTAGTTTGGGGTCGTGTCCAGTGAAGCCAGAAATTAGGGTTTCTGCAAAAGTTGGAATTTCTAAAACTTGATACCATGGCTGGAAGAACCTCTGAAAAATCGAATTTTAGAGACCAAGATCAAACTTTTTGGATGGGTGAAGCTCTAGGAAAATCAAACCCTAATTCAGGGTCCAACCTAGTGAATCCGGAAGATTGAAAAGCAAATTTAAGGGGTGAAACTTTACAGTTTTCAAATTCTGAGTATACTAGCTTGATCAACTCATCAAGGCACATCTTTTTATCCTTTCAAAAGTTTGAAATTCAAATTTTTAATTTTTAGGGTTTCTCTTACAAACCCTAATCCAGCTCGAGATCCAGTTTTCAACAAATCAAGTTGTAAGATCTAATAAATTTTCTATTTCCATTTGAAGTACTTCTTAAGATGTCTCACCACACCAAGCTTGGGTATAAGCTTGAAGGGGATGATAACTTCCGAGCATGGAAGTATAGGATTGGGTTAATCCTAGAAGAGAATGAGTTGGACACTTACACAAGTGAAGAGGTTCCAGTTCTAGAGGGAGATGAGACTAAGGTTTCACACAAGAGGAACTTGGTCAAGGCTAAGAGGATCATTGCTGATTCTATCAAAGACCATCTCATACCCCATGTGTCATCTTTGAAGACACCTAAGGAGATGCTTGATTCCTTAACCAAGCTATTTGAAGGGAAGAATATAAATCGGAAGATGGCCTTGAGGAATCAATTGAAGAATATCAAGATCCATAATGCGAAGACCATGCAGTCTTATTTCTGAAGGGTCTCCCAGATAAAAGAACAACTTGAAGCTGTGGGAGAAGATATAGAGAATGACCACTCTTAATGGCCTTCCTAGGTCGTGGGATTCCTTCATCCAAGGAATTTGTGCTAGGAAGAAACTTATCACATCTAGTAGGTTGTGGGAAGAATGCTCACAGGAAGAAGCTCGGATTGTAGCTTGAGAATAACAGATGGGGAATGAAGATCAAGCTCTCACAGCACATGCCAAGAAGAGGACATTTTTTCTTTGATTGCCCTAAGAAAAAAAGGAACAACAACAACAACTACTACAAGCAATCTAACAAGTCTGACTTATAGGTATGTTTTGAAATATGTTCATGATTAAGTTTAGAATATGATTTTCTTCATGTTATTGAGTTTAGTAACAATCTTGTTTAATTTTAAGACTTGTCTTATCACCCTAGTAAAAGTATGAATGCATGATAGAAGACATTCATTGATTAGGGTTATGACACTTATGATTGTATTATGATTGTACTAATGCACTGTGGTGTTGTATGAGGATAATGTTATCCGTTAACATGAAAGGTACAAATCAAGTTCTAGATCAAGACCATGGTGATATGAAGACAGAGACTCATTCATAGTCATGGATCACATAGAGGTATGTATATTTTGGTTCTACAATGGTTAACTTATGAGTTATGCAGGTCATTGAAGAGAACAAGAAAACATTGCTAGACATAACTAGAAAATATGATGACTAGGTATGTTAGAATCCTACCCTATGTTAGGATCTTATACTTTTGTATATGATTATTCATGAAGTTAGAAATTTAAGTAATCAAGGGTTTATGCATATTATGTCTCTTACCTTGATTGATGATGTGACTAACCAGAAGAGTTCTATGGTCAAATATGAATATGAATGAGTAAGAAAAGTCTTCCCTGAAACTTTGAATGCTAATGATTATTATCTGTATTTGAAATACATGTTTAAGATTATTGTGTTTTGATAGTATTAAGTTTATACTAATGAATGTATGATTATGTATGAGATATCAAGGGTAACACAATGATGATACCAGTAAGCATGCATAGTGATCAAGGATGGATATAAGTTCAAGGATCGGTAATCCAGGAAGCAAAGATCAAGAGGGAGCACACTCCAGTAGTTCCTACAAGGAAACAAAGATTGAGAGGGAGCCCACCCAACAAACAAACAAAGATAGGTATTTGAATTGTCACTTCTTGTGTTTAAATAATATTGATCAATGATGTATACACTTATGTTTCTAGACTTAGGTTGTATATTATGCATATTAGAATAATTGCGTTAATGAACATCATACTACTAGTATGCATATGATGGGTAAGTGGCCTATGGCACTGTACAACATTCCATTGCTACTTATCTAGAATGAAAACTCTTTGTGACATGTTGGGAGTTGTGCACACTCTAAACAATGTTCTGGTAGAGATTGCAAGGCATCTAGAAAGTTACGGGATATGGATAAATGTTTTGTTGAAGCATTGGCCAAATTAATTGCATGACTATATGACATATTTCTTTATGTGTAAGAATTTGTTCAAAAAACTATGAGATGTTTCTAATCATGCAATTTAACTTGTCTTGTAGGAAAGATCGTATACCATCACCTACAAAAGTAGGACTACAACATTTACTCTAGCAACAAAGCTATCTATTGAAGAATCTAAAGATCCTAGGATTCAGGATGAAGTAATGGAAGGATGTCGTGATCGAGCAGTGCCAGTCGATCATTAAGAATGATGTTTGGGATGTGGTCCCAAGACCTGAAGGGAAGTCTGTTGTGACTTCCAAGTGGATCTATAAGATCAAGCATGCTGCAAATGGTAGCATGGAGAACTACAAAGCGAGGTTTGTAGCTCGTGGCTTCTCCCAGAAAGAAGGATTGATTATGAAGAGACTTTTTCCCCTGTAGCCAGGTACACTTCCATCATATCAGTACTTGCTCTGACTATAGTGATGAAATGGAAGATACACCAGATGGATGTCAAGACAAATTTCTTTAATGCTGTAGTCAAAGAGGAAGTGTATGTGGAGCAGCCACTCGATTTTGAGACACATGACAGAGGGACTCATGTGTGCAAATAGAAGAAAGCCTTGTATGGCTTGAAGCAAGCTCCTAGGACTTGGTATGGTAGGATAGACAACTTTCTATCCAATTTGGGATTTACTAAGAGTAAAGTGGATTCCAACCTTTACTACAAGGTTGAGGAAGGAAATCCTGTGATACTAATCTTGTATGTAGATGACCTATTTGTTATAGGTGAGGATAGATTGATTTCCAACATGAAGAGGAAGCTTGCTGTCGAGTTCAAGATGAAGGACTTGGGGATGATGCACTACTTTCTGGGCATGGAGGTGTGGTAGAGTGCACATGGAATCTTCCTTGGACAAGGGAAGTATGCAGTAGTGTAGGGAGCCCCCTTTTGGACTTACTTACTTAAACATTATTAGAAACTTAAAACACAATACAACCATTATGATGCATAATTATTAATAAAAAATTTCAAATTCGAGAACTAACAAAAAAAAAATACCTGAATCTATTGCTAGAAGAGTGGTCGTCGTCGTCAGTCCGATCCTGCTTGCCCTTGACGTCCGCTTCGCTCGTTGTGCCCCTCTAGCATAAGCTCATTTAACCATTGGTGAAGCAACCGTTAGATTCTCCACCCAACCATAGGCTCATGCTTTCAGTCGCATGGCCTCCCCCGAGCTTCGGGTCGTAGAGCTCACACACTCACTTGGGAAACTAAGCTTGGGATTCCCCCCACCAAAGTTTCCAGCCAAACCCTCAATAGTAGCAAGTCATGAGGTAACTCAAAATTACGATAATCATCCAGGGTCTGGGCCCTTTACCCATTCCCAAAACCTTCCTTTTAGAGGAAAATTCCATGCGAAACATGTCGCTCCATGCATAAATACATATTTTATTAAATTTCCAATTTAAAAATACTCACCCATCCATGTGTCAGTTTTTCTATGAGTTGCACCAACATTCCTAAGTTTGCTCATGTTTCTCCCCTAGATATTTTACTTAACTCCTAGCTTTGAGTTGACTAGGTGTCCATGCTTAGGATTCTACTTTGCTCCTAAAATAATGATTTATAATATTTTAAATGCTCAAAAATATTCTTTTATGTGCAAATTTCTAAATAACATTTAATATTATTTAAATGCCAAAGTAATCATTTATGTGCAAATGCCTAAAGTGCTCAAATGCATTTCTAAATAATGTTCTAGGTGCAAAATTATATGTTTTTATGCAGTTAGGTTTAATAATCATTTTCACTAGGACCTCGGTGCCGCGCCGTTGGGATTCCTTGTTCCTTAATTTCATTTCCGTGACATGGCACCACTCCATCGGGTCCATTCATCTGTAGTTTCCATTCTTCAGCAAGATACCACATCGTTGGGTCCTTGTGTCCACTCTTTCCATTCTCGACACGGAACTGCACCATCAGGCACTTCTGTCGTCATCCTTTCATTTTGACTTGCAGTAACTTCATGTAGGGATTTTAGGAGCCGTTACCTTCCATCCTCCGTCTACATGCTATTAGGGACTAATGGCGCTGAGGAGTGAGTCATTTCTCACTATGCACCCCCCAACTCGTACGTGACCAGATCCGTTGTGGCCCACCTCGTACGTCTTCATGCATTCCCCTTGAGCAAGCGGATCAGTGCTTATCTGCTCATGCATGGTATTCCGTCGGAAGTCGACATTGTCGTCGCTCTCCTCGTGTGTGATTTATCCGTACTCTATCATCCTTCAATTCGCTTGTGTGTCCATCGGTGAACCGTTTCACCTGCCACTACACACATTTCTCACAAACATATATTAGTAGTATTGTCCTCAATTATCATAACATGATTCATAAATCTGCTATTTCGTTAAGCATTTATAGTTTACTCATAACATTACTCATTCATCTAGAATCAGAATGCATCTCGTCAATATTTACTTTCTTCATTCTCATCACATAATCAATCATACAGCTACTCGTTAAGCATCATTCACATGTACATTTTTCATAATCAAAGTTAATCGTTAAACAATATGTAATCATTCATTTAGATCAAGTATCCAGATACACATATATCATTATTTTATTGATTCGCAATCAGTCACTAGTCGTGAATATACTCAATATGACATCAAGGGGTCGTTTTATTAATGTTTCAATCAGTCAGGTCACTCAAATAGGTGCCCTCAAGGTCTGCAGTAGTCTAGGGGCACTACATACACCCCTACTAATTTAGAACTTCATCCCCAATTTCATAATAAATGCGGAAAGCTATGATGCATCTCAGTTGCGTCCTCCCAAGTCGCAGAGCTAGGACTGTAACTGTCCCACTGCACTTTGACTTAATCAATCAAGGCTAATCATTAAACAATATATAATCAATCAATTATCCCACTCCACACATATCATTTAATTCATTAAGTCATTTATCAATTATTGTCGTCATTCACATCTTCAGGTTTTCCTCAATCATTTAAGACATATCAAGGCTCAAGAGACCACTTATCAAAGTTTTTTTCATCTGGGTCACTCGACAAGTGCCCTCAAAGGTCCACAGTCATTCTAGGGGCATTACATACACCCCCTCTTATATAGAACTTTGTCCCGAAGCTAACTTTGTTCTCGTAATTTCGATGCTAGGCTTTACTTTAATTTCTATTTTCAGCTTCTTGTCATCCTCTTCCATTTTTTTATATTTTTTTTAATCCAATAATCAAGGCCATAAACACTAGTGGTTCTAATCATTGGTTTTCTATATCATCTATTATGGTTCCAACACATCCTCAGGAACTTAATCGTAATTTTGCGTAATGTGACTCCAATAACACTCTCATAAAGTCAGTGTCAAGTTAGATTTTCTATACCTTCTATTCACCTGTGAAGGTCTACGATGTCCAAATTTTCAACAAGTTGCATTGCGTCAACAACCACCCCATAGTTTATCAAAGCATAATAAATCCAAGCAAGGATTTAAATCTATTTGGTTATCCTCCCTCCAAGACAAGAAAGTAAACGTCATAAAATAATCGGCAAGGTATAATCATGGTTTTAACAATAAGGAGAGACTCTCTAATAGTCCAAAAACCAAATTCCATAAGACTACTTCCAGATACCCCTAAATGTTTTAATAATGTTGGTCCTCAATTTGATAGGATTGCCGACATCGAATTTTAGTGGCTTAGTCAAACATTTTAAAATTTAACTCTTAGTCCTTTCTCCAGTAATATCATTTCCAGATCAATGAGCTTATCACATCCTTACTTTATTTCATCATTTATGTTGTCATAGGACCACTTCGTCACACTCATCATTTCGCACTATGTGTGTTTTCTTAACCTCATCGAGTTCCATCTCGAGGCTAGATCTATTTCCTCAAGGGTTGATCATGACTTAAGATTAGCATCAATGTATTCTACTTTTCGTGTCGATCGTCTCCATACTTCATTTTTACTAAAAAATAGTCCTTATATGACTCCCCAAATATTTGACCCTTTAAAAAAAAAAAAAATCATTTTATAAGTGCATTTACAAGTAACCCTTCATAGTTGAATTATAGCTTAATTAAGTAATGTCTATCATTTATTCTTATGGGTGCAAGTAGGCATTTCTACTTTCTCAGCTACATCTTGTCCATCGCCATTCATATGATTCCACCAAAGTTATGTGGTGTGCGACACACATACATAGGACTTTTCTTCGCTCTTAACTATACAATTAAATTCTATTACCCAGAGATATGTTTCTATTTCAACTAGTCATAAAGAGCTTATCTACTTAAGCATGTATGTGTCTCTTTGTGATAATCCTAAATATCATATTCATTTCCTACTTATTTTCAATTGATGTGACCAGTGCAATAGAATAATTTAAATGTGCCATTTTCTTTTCTCTATGTTTCTCACAACTTGGGTTTTAACTATGTATCACATACCCTATCACTAAATTAACATTATTCCATTTTAATATTTTTAATTCATATTGACTAGAATATAACATCTAAACTTGCATACATATCCTATAACTACATTGGAGTTACCCTTTGCTTCAAGAAAACAATATCTTATATTCTTATTCTTTTCCAAAAAACAGGATATAAATTCCTTAAAGGATATATATATTCTATTTCCATGTACATTATCTACTTTCATAAAAGAGTATGTATATTCCTATTCTATTTCAAATAACATTATATTAATTCAATAAGGAATAGAATATATTTATTTTATCTTAAAATACAATATCTACTTTCATAAAAGATTATGTATATTCTTATCCTATTTCAAATAACATTATATAAATTCAATAAAAAAATAAAAATATATTTATTCTATTTTAAAATAGAATATCTACTTTTATATGTGAATTCAAATAACATTATATAAATTCAATAAAAAAATAGAATATATTTATTCTATTTTAAAATAGAATATCTACTTTTATATGTGAATGGAATAGATATAAAAGGATTAACTACTTCTAACTTAATTTCTCACATCCAAACGTAGCACGTTTATTATCTAAGCCATTGAGAAATATGTAAATAATACCTAATTCAAGTCGTTATATCATGAAGTATAACATTAAAACTTTACAATCCCTTCTCCACTTCCAACCCATAAATATAGTAATAATGCATATAGTAACATTCACTTCTTACTAATTTCGATATCATGTTACTTGTATTAATTCAAACTTTTAACCCAACATATATACGATGGTATCCATATTATCCATCACTCCTAAGCTGAAATTGATATCACTTACATTGATGTGCTGCCTAACAACAATAAATATATTTAATTTTCCATCTTCTAACTAAAAATAAGGCAATAAAATATTCACCAGAATTACTCTTTTGACTAAAAAGATACCATATCATGTGTAACTTTTTAGCTTGCTATACGAATTTGATTTAATACATATACGTTATCTATCATTCTTTAAACCAAGACTTTAAGCAATACTACCTAAATTAACAATAACCTTTTTATCCATCTCTGTATAATAATAAATACATTGTCTACACTTCATGGACCAAGTCATAGCGACGGTGTCTCCCATTACTTGGCCGAATAATGGAGTAATTGTTCTATATATAAAAATATAATATAAATTTGCCACACGTCCAACCTTTCAAATTGAAACCATAGTTCACATAATACTTTCCGGATGCATTAGTGACCGTTCCAACCTCTACATGGTTCAAATCGGATAAGTCTTGATACAATAAGTACTCGGCTACCGATTCTATGAGTAAACTCCAAAGTGAAGCGTTTAACGCCGATCCTTAAGGGAGGGTGATGTCGCGCTTCTAGTCAAACGGTCATTCAATCAACGATCCCAACAGGTAGTTCGCTGAAAACAAGGTAAGTTCAACCAGGGTTCGGAATAGGGCGTCATAATCGAAGCAGAGGAAAAATACAAGTTCTGGACAGTTATACCCGACACAGCAAATGTAAAGCCATCAGAAATATCGTGAGATAAGGTTGTAGTTTTTGGCCGACTAGATGGAACCTGGTAATTGACCATGATTTACATATGTTAAATATATATAGAGGTAAGGCGAGTAAGGACGGCCGGAGTTTTATAAGTTAGAATTGAGTCAGAGATCGATCTCATCCTCTATCCTGGTAAGAATACATCGGATACCGATTTCATTAAATGATTAATACAAAGATCTCTCTTAATTCTAGCTATTCCATTATCAAATTAGGAAATATAATAGTGCATTATCTAATCACCCAATTTAATCCATCGTATTATGAATATTAAAAAAATAGACATTTCAACTCTCAGTAGTAATTCTTAATCATTGCATAAATATGTTACAAAAATATAACTGTATATTACTAAACGATGACGACCTCTATTATTAATTCTTATAGTCGTTTACCCATCATCCTATATTTAAAACAAGTGCAAAATAAAAGATAGTTGTTACATTCGATAATCAAGCGGAGGTTCTCTTAGCATAAGAACAAAATCTACTTCTTAATGGATTCTGAAATATTTACGCCGTGGATCAAGGTTATAAAAAAAATTGAAGAAGAGTAAAGGAGACTACTATTTAAGTTTGAAAGTAAAGCGAGGACTGGTTCTATGGGTTCGTCAACACTGAGAGCCACTCGGCCGATAATTTAGGAGAACATATAGCTAAGTGCTGCGTTCGGGGAGACTCAGTTTAACAACCAGAAGAGAAGCTGGGCTGGTTACCCTAGTTCGTAATCAGAGAAGTACTAATTATACACCAGTTTCAAAGCTTGGGTAATTGTATGCCTTCCGTCACAGAGATCGACGGGTAGAGTAAGAGAGACTGACGGCGCGAAAAGTTGATCTGGACATGAGCTTTAATAAGCTAAGGAACAGGTCGATACAGTGGTCGGTTACCAAAGCCTTAGCTACACTGATTCATTAAATTAAATTAGTGATGAACCAGTAGGTCGATCGAGCACATAAATAAAAAGGCCAGGATCAGTCAGCACGAAACGATAGCCCAACAAGAAGAGTACATTGGCGTTCTGAAGGCAGAGGATCTATCTATTAAAGACATTTTGTTGTGCTGAAAACAAAAAACAGATCTACAAGACAAATGGTCATGCGTTTCTGTATAAACAATTAGATCAATCGAAAAAAATACAAGGATCTATCTATTAAAGACGATTTCATGTGCTGAAAACAAACAGAGATCTACAAGATAAATGGCCATGCGTTTCTCGCAGTAAGTAATGGATCGATCAGGAAATACTATTGGTATGCAAAAGTTAAACAGAAATTATCATGTTAAATTAGATCAATCAGAATTACAACTAATGTACTGAAGTTTAGACAGAGATTGACATTTTAAAAGGGCATCTGTGTTTCTGTAGTAAACATTAGGCATAGGTAATTATCAGGAAGCGTTGGATATGCAGAGATCTAAAACCCTTCCGTAAACTCCTTTTTTTTTTTAAATAAAATAGAATATGAAAATTTCAATTAGTGCGATCATACAGAAAAGCTTTTCCTGGAATCAGCAGATTTTTTTCTTTTTCTTTTTTTGTTAAACTCTAACTCTTCTCCCAATTTCTGAAATAAAACTGATAAATAAACTTTCATACTGATAGAATTACCATTTCCAGAATTAAAAAAAAGAAGAAGAAAAGTTCAGGTTTATATCATTGAGATCTTTAATAATTTCTAAACAAAAACTTCTACAATAGGCGTTTAAATATAATCAAACCTGTATACATAGTTGCCCCTATCGAAGATGTGAATCCACCAAGGTCATAGCTCCAATCCCACCGCTAGATCACGATGACCACCGATGAAGCCCTAAAAAAAAAAACGAGTCTGGTGCCCTCAAGGCTCGACCGGCTCTGATACCAAATGTAGGGACTCTCCTTTTGGACTTACTTACTTAAAAATTATTAGAAACTTAAAACACAATATAACCATTATGATGCATAATTATTAATAAAACTTTTCAATTTCGAGAACTAACAAAAACAAAATACCTCAATCTGTTGTTGGAAGAGTGGTCGTCGTCGTCAGTCCGATCTTGCTTGCCCTTAACGTTCCCTTCGCTCATTGTGCCCCTTGAGCAGAAGCTCGTTTAACCATTGGCGAAGCAGCCATTAGCTTCGCCACCCAACCATAGGCTCATGCTTTCAGTCGCATGGCCTCCCCCAAGCTTCGTGTCGTAGAGCTCACACACTCACTTGGGAAACTCAGCTTGGGATTTCCCCCCACCAAAGTTTCCAGCCAAACCCTCAATAGCAGCAAGTCATGAGGTAACTCAAAATTACGATAATCATCGAGGGTCTGGGCCCTTACCCATTCCCAAAGCCTTCATTTTAAAGGAAAATTCCATGCGACACATGTCGTTCCATGCATAAATACATATTTTATTAAATTTCCAATTTACAAATACTCACCCATCCATGTGTCAGTTTTTCTAGGAGTTGCACCAACATTCTTAACTTTGCTCATGGTTGTCCCCTAGATATTGTACTTAACTCCTAGCTTTGAATTGACTAGGTGTCCATGCTTAGGATTCTACTTTGCTCCTAAAATAAAGATTTATAATATTTTAAATGCTCAAAAATATTCCTTTATGTGCAAATGTCTAAATAACATTTAATATTATTTAAATGCCAATGTAATCATTTATGTGCAAATGCCTAAAGTGCCTAAATGCATTTCTAAGTAAAGTTCTAGGTGCAAACTTATATGTTTTTATGCAGTTAGGTTTAATAATCATTTTCACTAGGACCCCGGTGCCGCACTGTTGGGATTCCCCGTTCCTTAATTTCATTTCGTCGACATCGCACCACTCCGTTGGGTCCATTCATCCGTAGTTTCCATTCCTCGGCAAGGTACCACATCATTGGGTCCTTGCATCCACTCTTTCTGTTCTTGACAGGGTACCGCACTGTCGAGCACTTCTGTCGTCATCCTTTCATTTTAACTTGCGGAAACTTCATGTAGGAATTTTAGGAGCCGTTACCTTCCATCCTCCGTCTACACGCTATTAGGGACTAATGGCGCTGAGGAGTGAGTCCATTCTCACAACGCGCCCCCCAACTCGTACGTGACCAGCTCTGTTGTGGCCCACCTCGTATGCCCTCACGCATTCCTCTTGAGCAAGCAGATCAGTTCTTATCTACTCATGCGTGGTATTCCGTCAGAAGTCGACATCGTCGTTGCTCTCCTCGTGTGTGATTTATCCGTACTCTACGACCCTTGAATTCGCTTGTGTGTCCGTCGATGAAACGTTTCACCTGCCGCTACACACATTTCTCACAAACATATATTAGTAGTACTGTCCTCAATTATCATAATATGATTCATAAATCTGCTATTTCGTTAAGCATTTATAGTTTACACATAACATTACTCATTCATCTAGAATCACAATGCATCTCGTCAATATTTACTTTCTTCATTCTCATCACATAATAAATCATACAGCTAGTTGTTAAGCATCATTCACATGTACATTTTTCATAATCAGAGTTAATCGTTAAACAACATGTAATCATTCATTTACATCAAATATCCAGATACACATATATCATTATTTTATTGATTCGCAATCAGTCACTAGTCCTGAATATACTCAATATGACATCAAGGGGTCATTTTATTAATGTTTCAATCAGTTGGGTCACTCAAATAGCTTCCCTCAATGTCTGCAGTAGTCTAGCGGCACTACAAGTAGAGATCCTGAAGGGGTTCGGGATGATGGACTGCAAGGCCATGGCCACACCTATGGCATTGAACTTGAAGCTTTAGTGTGATACTTCATCTGATCTCGTTGATGTCACTGTGTAGATCGTCAGATGATTGGGTTCTTGATGGACCTGACGAACATGAAACCACATATTTGCTTTTCGGTGAACACATTGAGCCAAATCCGAGGAGTGTTCACCTGGTTGTTGTAAAGCAGATTCTGAGGTACCTAAAGGGTACAATTGATTATGGGCTCAAGTATGATGCGAATCAAAAGTTTAACCTGCAAGGTTATGTTGATTCGGACTGGGCAGGCAGTGTTGCAGATAGGAAGAGCACTTCTGGGTGTTGCTTCAGTATAGGATCAGGTGTGATCTCTTGGTTTAGCAGGAAGTGGTCCTGCATAGCACTAAGTACAGCCAAGGCAGAGTATGTTGCAGCTTGTTCGGCTAATTGTGAAGTAGTATGGCTCCAGAAGCTACTGTCTGAGCTATTTGATCTCCCGTTGGATGCTACTGGTATCTTTTGTGACAACCAGAGTTGTGTGAAGCTGTCTAAGAATCCAGTGTTCCATGATAGGTCGAAGCACATTGAGATCAAATATCACTATATCAGGGATATGGTGCAGAGAGGAGCAATGAAGCTCCTATATGTTGCAACGAATGAGCAGGTTGCAGATGTGTTGATGAAACCACTAGCCAAAGTGAAGTTTGAGTACTTTAGAGAAAGGCGTGGTGTTCTTCAGATTGACAACACTTCAAGGAAGAAGTGATGGACACATTTGTAGGAGCCATTCCAAGCATGGTGAGAGGAGGATCCTTACCATAACTGTGGATGTAAGCGCTGTGTGATGAGCATCAGGACAATGCTCCAGTTACTGCTTTGTATATGCAACATGTTGGATTCTTTGATCAGTTGGATCATGTATATGTATATGCATTAGTTGGATGCATTATATGATCAGGTGGATCATGTTCTTATGTATGATCAGGTGGATCATGTAATTATGTATGTATCAAGTGGATGCATTGTATGATCAGGTTGATCATGTACTTATTTATGTATCAGGTGGATGCATTGTATGATCAGGTGGATCATGTACTTATGTATGATCAGGTGGATCAGATACTTGGTATGCATCAGGTGGATGCATTGTATGATCAAGATGATCATGGATGATGAGCTTCAGGATGTTGCTACATATGATATGCATTAGGACGATGCAGTGAGGATGATCGAGATGATCATGTGTGATGAGTATCAAGATGATGCTCTGGGTGATATGCATCAGGACGATGCTATGATGATGATCAGGATGATCATGTACAGCAGGATGATCATGTACATCAGGATGATGTATGATGAGTATTAGGTTGATACTTTGTGGCTATGGATAGGTTGTGCAGGTAGCATAGAAAAGATCCTCAAGATCCGGACAGGTAGAGTGGTGTACTCATAACAACCTGGGATATAGAGATCCGGACAGATTGAGAAGTAAGCTCGTAAAAAAGTCCTGGGATGCTCTTTCGAGGTTTTGCTACTAGAGGCATGTAATCAGCCCTAGAGATCCGAGAGGTTGAGCAGTAAGCTCGTAATCAGTCTTGGGATGCTCTTTAGATTACTTATAGGATGCAAGACACTCTTTAAAGGTTTTTCCTAACCACATGTAATCATCCCTCGAGATCCAAGAAGTTGAGTAGTAAGCTCGTAATCAGTCCTGGGATGCTCTTTAGAGTACTTGCAGGATGCAAGACACTCTTTAAAGGTTTTGTGGTGTGTGGGGTCACATATTATCAGTCCTGGAGATCCAATAGGTTGATCAGTAAGCTCATAATCAGTCCTGGGATGCTCTTTAGAGTTCTTGCAGGATGCAAGACACTCTTTTAAGGTTTTGTGACAGTTAACATGTAAAAGATCCTATAGTCTGAGCTAGGTTTTGTTGATGCACGTAATAAGTCCTGGGATCCACAGTATGGCCAGTTATGATGAAGACTTGTAGGTGGTGGGCCTACATCCAACATGAAAAAGGGCTGGCTCTGTAGAAATTCCTATGACGAATAGTTCAGAGATTGATTGAGATAGTAGCAGCCTTGACGATGACGATGAGGATGATTCAGTGACGATGACCTAGAGAAGAAGACTTGTGCTAGCAGATCTGTGTCGAGAAATACCTTCCTAGTTAAGAGGGAGTGTTTATGTATATGTAACTGTGGAATGTATTTCATATATGTATATTGTATTCCTATAGAGATGTTATTATTCCTCTATACGGAAGTGTCATCATTTATATTGTAAGTTTCGTAACTTATACTTGATGGCTTATTAGACCACATTGATGGGGTCGGCCCTATATAAGTCATGTGGGTTAAAGGGTTATTAGACCACCCTATTGGGAGTCATCCCTGTCAGCATTATGTTATGTGATTAAGTTGAGGCTGACCTAGTAAGGTTATTAGGCAAGTCAAGTCATGTATAAATAGAGTGCGGGAGGCACTTTATTTGATCATTCACTTTCTCACTCATTGGAGAGTGGCACACTAGTGGAGGAGGAGAAGTTGCTGCTAGGAGACTATCTCTTATGCTTGGGTTTTGTATCATTGCTCTATCTATCTCCGAGAAAGTTATTGGGGTTTTTCACCTTTATGGTTTTCCCCAAGGAAACTCTGTGTGTCTATTGTCTCTTGTGATTGCTTCTTGTGATTGATATGTTGTACATGTTATTCTCTCAGTTAAGATCCTAGATCATATTGAATTGATGCTTAAAAACTAACAAAACAGTGTGTTTCATTCACAAGTATATATTTATAGAACCACATCAATATTTTTATGTACTATTAAGAGACTAAGAGCCTTCCCATGTCATTTTGAAGAGACAAAAAAATGAAGCACATAGCTTACTGTTTTCAATTATTACTATGACTAAAACAAGTTAAATTTTATAACAGCTATGCAAATCTTGCAACGATTGCCATCAAATAAAGACAATATTATTCACTTCCATAGTGTCACACTCTTTTCATGACTTGCAGAAGCAACCATGCATGTTTCCTCGGAAGCGACTAATGCAGTAATGAGGCCTTCATGAGAAGGAGTTGTCATAATCTTGTAATTCTCAGCCATATTCCATATCTCCAAAGACTGCAAAAAGAATATAACGAGATGAGCACAACCCTCTAACTAAAAAACGTCCATCCAAGTAAAAACCCATTACAATCTTTGCTACTAGTCGAATGTATCTTGGGGACTATTAAAAGCATTTGCAACATATAAAAATGTTCATAAAAGTATTGGGACTTTCCTCGTAGCAGCCAATGACTAAGAGAGATTGATACTTAGGATGAAAGACACATGAATGGATGTTATTTCCACAGCTTTTGTACCCATTCACCATCACCTACGGAACCAAAGTTCCATACACTCATGGAATCCTAGCTAAATAGACGCCAAGTAATTTAGAGTCCAAGAGGTACACAATTTTGGGTCTGAAAATATTTCAACCCTTGAAATTTTATGGTTAAAAATGAAAAACTAAGATCAACCCTCGAAATGAAGGAACAAAATGAATGCAACATACACACTTATGGCATTAATAGGACTGGCCAACTTATTCATCTAATATGGTATGTGAAATTAATACACCTTGCGATTACAATCATTTACATCATCTACCTGAAGATTACAATCACTTACATCGTCTATGACTTCTGGTTAACCTTTTATCTATAATCATCTCATTCTTTGAGAGAAATTTTGACAGAATAGGTAAATTTTAATCTAAAAGTGCTCAATCTAGCAGAGTCTACGAGTCTCTATAAACAACGCATCTTCTTCTTCACAATCTGTTAAATGAAATCAAGATCGAGTCCTTCCCATGGTCACCTTTTTGTTCCTTCTAAAAATAATAAAGTGGTCTGATCAAGATGGTAATAATCAAAGTCGCAACAAGTAGAATTTGTACCTATTTTATCAAGGTGAAGAATGAGAGAGTTGGAACCTTGAAAAAACCACCATACTATTCTTCGTCCTCTCTCATTTTCTGGCATGTCATCTTATCTACAAATCATTTAAACCCTTCCTGAGAAAGATTGAAAAAGATGGAGACAAACAAATATAATAAACAGAGAAAATTAGATTGCAAACTCATTTGAGAGAGCATAGAGTACCACAAACGCAAACCAAACTAGTGGAAGACCATCAGGCTATGTTGAAACATAAACATTATCTTCTCGTCTCATCTGCATCCTCAATGGAGCCCTCCTATTCAACTGCTGCAAATTGGGGTTCCTTCTATTTTGAAAGGAAAAACCAATCTGCATGGAAAAAGAAGAGCTTTACCTGTAGGATCTGATGACTTGACCATCACGATCGATTGGCATGTGACTCATTAAAAGCCCTTACAATTTATCCCAACTTCAAGGTACCGTTTTCGTCATAGCAGATGTTATCTGGAAGTTCTGGAATTTCGTTGCAATCATCCAGGATAAGCTTCGGCTCTCTAAATCTTCTATATAATTTTTGCAATCATCCACGATAAGCTTCGGCTCTATAAATCAAATTTAGATTAGCTTCGTCTTCTCCACTGCCCTTCTACTAGAAAACGTGGCGGATTGCTCCCTGCATGGGAAGGTCTACTAAAAAATGGTCAATTTATCAATCAACCTTTGGGTAGGTTGCTCATCCACAACAAATCCTCGTCATTCAATGTATCTGTTTCAGGAATCTCTTTGGAGATATATGCCAAAGCATTGAATCTCCATAATCCATCTTTATTGAGGGATTAAAAGGCTGAGATAGCACTCCTAGGAACAATTCTCATTGTAGTCGCATATCGGCCAATTATGAACTAATATACCAGCCTAAACCTAACCAAGAAATCAATCTGAAGGGAAAAGGGGGCACGCGCAGTCAGTTAAAAATTCACTGCGCGATACATGAATATTTCTTTTTTTTTTGCTAAGGACATGCGCTAGACCTAGCAAATGCTTAACTTTAATTTTCTTCCACTTTATAAAAAAACACTTTACTTCACAAAATGATCGTGCGGAGATTACATGCATGATTCACCTTCACCCTTTTACCGCGCGCAGATTAACTGCATGATTCAACCTTTTACTGCATGCAGATTAACTGCGTGTTTCTACTTTTCTACTACGCAAAGATTACTGCGCACTTGAACTTTGCGCAAATGCACAAATCTTGACTTTGCGCAATACTTTGCTTTGCATAAATGCGCGCTACTCTAACTTTGCGGAACTTGATTTCGCGCACTTTATACAAATCACTTTTGCACACACTTTTCACTTTTACAAAGGTTAACTACGCGGTTAACTTTGTATACCTATTTAAGTGTGCACAACTCAAACTTAAATAAACTTGACTTAAAACATTTCTTCTTAAAACATGAGAACCACAACATGTGTTGAAACTTACTGCGCATTAAACTAGGGCATTTACCAGAGTGAAATACTTAGGAATTCTTGATTTGATTTATTGCGTGTAAATGGGAACAACATTCACACAACTAAACATGAAGAAGATGTGCGCATCACAACATTTAACATTCTTGAGAATGAATATGCAAAACTATAGACTTATATATATTACTCAGTAAAACAGAGTAACTTTGCGCACTTACAGAGAGATTATATTAACTTCATTCTTTCACCATTTACACAGAGCTTGGGATCTTGAATTACTTCACGTATTTTCACTTCTTCTTCTTCTTTCACTCCCTCACCTCTTTTATCTCTATCTTTATCTCTATGAATGATTGACATTTATAGAATTTCACTTCACCGACTCAATATGGCTTCGCTTGAAAGCTACAGGGTTTCATTAAAGACTGTAATAAATTCTATCTAAGAAAATCTGATCTTGTCGAATACAAGAGCGGCTACTTAAATGATAACTTTCCCTGACTGGGATTGGTTGCAACTTGACTGGCTGTCAGACATTGCACACTGACAAAATGACCGACTGGGGTCTGACAGAGCCGGCTCATATCTGATACGCTACCAGCTCATTAATTATGATATTTCCAACACTCCCCCTTAATTATGAGCGGATGGGGATCATTAAAAAAAAATACAATATTACAAAATATTTCAGAGCTGAAGCATGCTCTGTTCATGACATATTTCATTGCACAGAACTTGTCACTCCCAAACAACTTCCTAGAAATTGGAATGGGTCCATTGCCAATGGTTTTGTAAATATGTCTACAACTTGATCTTTAGACTTGCAAAATTCTAAACAGATTTCCTTGTTGTTTATCAATTCTCTGATGAAGTGATACCTTGTGTCAATGTGCTTGGTTCTCTTGTGAAACACATGATTCTTTGACAGTGCAATTGCTGAATTGTTGTCACAGTAAATGACTATGGGTTCTTGCTGGTTCTGTGACAAATCACTTAACATCCTCCTCATCCAAACTGCTTGACATGCAGTGCTTGTAGCTGCAACATGCTCTGCTTCTGCTAAAGATAGAGTTACTATGGGCTGTTTCTTTGAAGCCCATGATACAACACCTGTTCCTACATGAAATGTATTCCCAGATGTGCTTTTTCCGTCATCCATGATGCCTCCATTATCACTGTCAGTGTATCCAATGAATTTGAAGTTTTCTGAGGTTGAATACAAAATACCAAAGTCTTTTATTCCACTTACATACCTCAGAATTCTCTTACCTGCTTGCCAATGTGCTTCTTTAGGTGTCTCCATGAATCTTGAGATTAAACTGACACTATACATGATGTCTAACCTTGTTGTTGTCAAATACATAAGGCTGCCAACGAGACTTTTAAACAGTGTAGGATCTATAATGGATCCATCATTATCCTTACTCAATTTCAAACCTATTGTCACTGGTGTTGGAGTTGTCTTGCAATTTAACATCTTAAACCTGTTCAAGACATCACTTGCATACTTTGACTATGATATAAATATACCATTTTCAGTCTGCTGGACTTCAATGCCTAGGAAATACTTCATAAGCCCCAAATTGGTCATTTCAAATTCACTTTCCATGACTGCTCTGAATTCTTCTATGCCAAAATCACCAGTAAATATTAAATCATCTACATACAGGTAGACAATTAGCTTATTACTTTCTTTGGTTATTTTTGTGTACAACGTTGGCTCACATTCACTTCTGTGAAATCCATTCTGAATGAGGAATGAGTCAATGCAACTGTACCAAGCTCTAGGAGCTTGCTTCAAACCATACAATGCCTTTTTCAGTCTGTATACTCTATGTCCTTGTCCTGGAACTTCATAGTCATGTGGTTTCTCAACATATACTTCTTCTTCTAAATAACCATTTAGAAATGCAGACTTGACATCCATTTGATAAACAGGCCATTCCTTTTGTGCTGCGATGGCCAAAATTGTTCTAATAGTGTCCATTCGCGCTATAGGTGAAAAGGTTTTATTGAAGTCTATGCCAGGCCATTGAGTGAATCCTCTTGCTACCAATATTTCCTTGTGCTCCTACACAATCCCATCAGTATCTTGCTTGGTCTTATAAATCCATTTCACGCTTATCACATCCTTGTCCTTAGGAACATCAACTAGTTCCCATGTCTGATTTTTCTCAATGCATTCTATTTCTTCATCCATGGCTTGTGCCCAAACTTTGTCTTCAACTACTTCTTCAAATGTTAAAGGATCATTAACTTGAGAAAATAATGCAAAACATGAAAATGAATTAGGTGTACCAGCCTCATATATATTGCGCAGACTTCTTGTCCTTGGCGGAGTTGATGGTGTCGAGCTGCATGAACTGCTTGATGGAGTTTGCTGCGCACTTGGTGTTTTTGTAGGAGTAGCTTGAGCTGCAGCTTGTGTTGGAGTTGCTTGTGCCGGAGCATGTTGTGCAATCCTTGGAGTAGACAGAGTTTCGCAATTCTAATTTACATGCGGAGTCTCATCCACATCTTCTGCGCTGTCATCATGTTCAACATGTGAAACGATTTTCACATTCTTCTCTACTGTTCCATCCCATGCTTCATTTTCCACAAACTAAACATCGTGACTGATGATGAATTTCCTTGCAATAGGATCATACAACTTGTATGCTTTTGTGTCTTCACAATATCCAATAAAAATACATTTCTGTCCCTTTTTGTCTAATTTCCTTCTTAGATCATTTGGAACATGTGCATATGCTACACAACCAAAAACTTTCAAATGCGAAACACTATGTTTCATACCTGTCCATGCTTCCTGCGGAACCTTGTTCTTCACGCTCTTTGTTGGGCATCGATTCATGATGTACACAACAGTGCCACTACTTTAGCCCAATATTCATTTGACAGATGTGCTGCTGCCAACATATTGTGCACCATTTCCATAATGGTTCTGTTCTTTCTCTCTCCGATACCATTATGCTGTGGTGTATATCGCGCAGTGAACTGCTTCTATATGCGATGATTTTTGCAAAATTTTAAGAAATCATTCGAAACATACTCACCACCTCTATCTATTCTTAAGATCTTGATGTTGTAACCACTCTGCTTCTCCATGAGTGACTTGAACTATTGAAAACAATCAAATGCATCAGATTTATGCTTTAGAAAATAAAACCATGTTTTTCTTGTGAAATCATCTATGAATGTGAGAAGATAAGTGCATCCTCCCATGGACGGTGTTTGCATTGGTCCACAAATATCTGAGTGCACAATTTCAAGTGGTGTGCGGGCTCTGTATGACTTTCCGACTGGAAAAGTCTCTCTGTTCTGTTTTCCAAAAATACAGCCTTCACAAATTCTCTCTGGT
Organism: Larix kaempferi; assembly: GCA_027924585.1. Lineage (NCBI taxonomy): Eukaryota > Viridiplantae > Streptophyta > Pinopsida > Pinales > Pinaceae > Larix > Larix kaempferi. The sequence goes on along the minus strand of BSBM01000372.1, from coordinate 43,374,316 downwards.
CTTTCGATTAATGGAAATCCTTTCACCATGTCCTTCATGTGAAGTAGCTTCAACCCACCAAAATTTAGATGTCCAGATCTTAAATGCCATAACCAGGATTGATCCTTTATTTATGTTCGAAACGCTGCTTGCATTGCGCTGTCCTTCTCTTCCTCTGCGCAATGAATGTCTGCTTCTTTGCTCTCCGTGCTAAATGCAGATCCAGAATTTTCATTCTAACTTGCATGAACAACTTGAGTTGTCTTTCCTTTTATGATGGGTCTTATCCTCAAAGGAAACAAGCGGTTGCTTGTCATCTACACTTCAACAACTAACTGGCTGCTTGGGTATATGTCCTTGATCACACAGCGCTTTCCTACCATGTGAACTCTGTAACCTTTTTCCAACAGCTGACCAATGCTCATCAGGTTGTGCTTCAAACCTTGAACATAATAAGCATCATGCATACATTTCTGCTCCCCCTGTTTTGTTAGAATATCAACAGTACCCTTACCCAAAACAGTGACTTGAATGTTGTTTCCAAGCGTTACATCAGTTCGAACTGATTTATCTAGACTGGAAAATAAACTTAAATTACCAGTCATATGATTACTACAGCCTGAGTCTAAATACCATATGTCATTTGGACTTTCTTGGACAACATTGCATTCCAATGGAGATGCGCATGCTAAGAACAATGAGCTGTTCGAAGCGCTATTGTTGCTTGACTGCGCTTCACCTTGCTTTCCTTGGTCATACTGCTTCTTCCTGCATTCATATGAGAAGTGTCCATACTTCTTGTAGTAATGACATTGAATTTTTTATTTATCATACCTTTGTCCATTTGACTGAGTGGGAGATTGATTCTGGCCTCTACCAGTGCCATGTGCAGGGTTGCTGCTGCGACCTCCTCTGAACGAACTTCATCCTCTGCCTCTAGAGTTTGATCTTCCTCTGCCTCTTCCATGGCTTATGGATGACTGTGTTGCGAATGCACCTTTCAGTGATGTATTTGAACCACTAATTCTATGTTCATGATTGAGTAATGAGGCTTGCAACTCATCAATAATAAATGTTGACAGATCTTTGTTTTCCTCCAGAGTTACAACCAAAGATTCAAATTTCTTTGGCAGAACTCTAAGAACCTTTTCAACAACTCTTTGATCAATTAGAGTTTCTCCATGAGACTTTATTTGATTAACCAAACCAATAACACGGCTATAAAATGAGTCTACTGACTCTGTGTTTTTCATTGACAGAGATTCAAAATCTCTTCTCAGAATCTGATGTTTAGCAGTCTTTACCTTGTTGAAACCTTGATAGACAATTTTCAGTGTGTCCGACACTTCCTTTGCTAACTGCGCTGCTGCTACTCTTGGGAGTATGGACTCATGTGTTGCTTGATGTATGTGGAACAACGCCTTTCCATCTTTCTTCCTTTGTTCTCTCAGAACATCCTTCTCAGCTTGTGTGAGATTGTTGTATGCTGTTGCATCTGCTGGTTCTGCATAACCAGTGTGAACTATGTCCCATACATCTTGACCTCTAAACAAAGCATTCATTGTTAGAGACCAATATTCATAATTTTTACCAGTAAATATTGGGGTTTGCATATTACCCGAAGTGGAAGCCATACTTAATCACTTTTCCCTTTTGTAAATACAAATTCTACTTTTCGTAAACTAGGCTCTGATACCAGATGAAGGGAAAAGGGGACACGCGCAGTCCCCTTTTACCATGCGCAGATTAACTGTGCGATTCAACCTTTTACTACGCGCATATTAACTACGCGTTTCTACTTTTCTACTAGGCAAAGATTAACTTTGCTCAAATGCACAAATCTTGACTTTGCTCAATACTTTACTTTGCATAAATGTGCACTACTCTAACTTTGCGGAACTTGACTTCGCGCACTTTATACAAATCACTTTTGCAAACACTTTTCACTTTTACAAAGGTTAACTGCACGGTTAACTTTGTATACCTATTTAAGTGAGCACAACTCAAACTTAAATAAACTTGACTTAAAACATGAGAACTGCAACATGTGTTGAAACTTACTCCGAGTTAAACTAGGGCATTTACTAGAGTGAAATACTTGGGAATTCTTGATTTGATTTGATTTGAACAACATTCACACAACTAAACATGAAGAAGATGTGCGCATCACAACATTTAACATTCTTGAGAATGAATATGTAAAACTATAGACTTATATATATTACTCAGTAAAACAGAGTAACTTTGCACACTTACAGAGAGATGATATTAACTTCAATCTTTCACCATTTACACAGAGCTGGTTTCATTAAAGACTATAATAAATTCTACCTAATAAAATCTTATCTTGCCGAATTGAAGAGTGGCTACTTAAATGTTAACTTGTCGTGACTAGGATTGACTGCAAACTGACAGTCAGACATGACAAAATGACAAAATGATCCACTGGGGTCTGACATAGCCGATGCATATCTAATACGCTATCAGCTCATTAATTATGATATTTCCAACACAATCAATCAATGCAGTGTAGATTTGACTAATTGTGATATTTCCTAGATTTGACTAATTGTGATATTTCCAACACAATCAATCAATGCAGTGTAGATTTGACTAACTAGTGGAAATTGTTGAATGCCTAAAGAAGTATTTATCCCACACAATAATTTGGGCATTCTATTTATAACAATATATTTATTTATTTAACAATAATGTAATAATGTATTTAATGTTGTTATTTATTTTTAATATTATTGTAATGTATTTAGTGTTGATATTTATTTTTAATATTATTGTAATGTATTTAATGTTGTTATTTATTTTTAATATTATTGTTATTGATACAATAATATCCACATTCAGCTTATAACAATGTAGATATATATTCCACAGTAATATATTTAATGTTGATGAAATACAGACGGTTAATCCAATAGTAATATCTTTAATATTATTCCTGTTAATAACATATAGACACATATAGACAGAGAAAGACAACATTGATCTATCTATTTCAACAACAACATTAAAGGCATACTGTCGGATGCATATTGCTTTATCATTTCGATAAAGTTTTCAATCACAATGTGAACGGAGCATTGGAGTGACTTGTCTGTTTTTTTCTTTATAGAGGTTGGCAGTACGTCAAATCTGCCGGCAATATCTCCAGACTTTGTAACTGTGGTTAAATAAAATGTTTCTTCGATTTCTGAGCCTATTGGGTCATGAAGTTTTTACAGATATTGAATTAATTGAAATAGCTGATTGGTGCAGAATACTCCACAATAGATAAAGAAAGCGTACATATTAATTGAAATAGCTGGTTGGTTGAGACTACTCCACGATATAGATAAAGAAAACATACATATTAATTGAAATAGCTGATCGGTGCAGATTACTCCACGAAATAGAAGAAGAAATCGGTTAAATTCTAAAGTTGCTCCTGTAACGTTATGCAGGCAAACTTTTGTAGTTAGAATTTTGACCTAACTTGTGTGCTACTATGACCGACTAAATTGCCTCCCTGCCAACCAATATCACCCAAATATATATTTGGACGGTTTAAATCCCCGAACATCATCACTGAATTTGAATTTCCATGGCGCCCATCCACACTGAAAGACTTGTCATTTGAAGGTTTGTTGAGCTGTGGGAAAGAGACGATCCCTAACAAAGAAAAGTAGCTGAAACAGCCGTCCAAAACATTTTCCAAGCAAATCTCAACAGAATGATATCAAAAGAAAAGAAGGAATGGATTCTACCGTCGATAGTTTTCTTGTGGAAAAAGGAAACACGACGCGGCGAAATTGGCTGAATACCACGCGCATCAATGTCACGTAGGTGGCACAGTGCATTCGTGGAGATACGCTGGCCCTTTACTGTCCCCCATCGCATTTTAGGCTTAGACAGCGTATATGAAGAGCATCTTGTACGGTAGAACAGACAGTAAGTGAAAGCAAAATCAGAGAGGAAGGATTCAGAAAAACATGGAACTTTTTGTTGAAGTGACTCCCTCTGTTAGGATGTTGACCCAGACTGTACAAGTTGAAAGCAAAAATTTCTGATTCTGAAAATGCCGAATAAAACTTTGATATAGAATCAAAATATCAACACCAAATAGATCATACCTCCAGCCATTGATGCTACTTGAGTTGCTGTAAAAGATTTCCCTATTCCACAACGTTTAGCTTCTTCCACGGCACTTCCAAACTCTGCTTTCTCTTTCTTGATGGTGTAAAACTGAAGGGGATTGAGTTAGCGAGATTGGGGACCAAACAAGGGTTTTAATAGCCAAGCTTCCATCAAGCTTATGATGGCTATGTGTCAATCGTTCCACAGATCAAGATAGAGAACCGTTGGGGAAGTTATGGACCATTCCCGAAGCTCTCAACGAGAAATCAGTTATTTAGTTGAAGAGTTTTTAATATTAATTAAGAGAGCTTACATTCTCCCACTTGGTCCATACTTCCAAACTTAATGTCTCATCTTAAAACCTATTGACAATCTGTATTAAGTAATAGATACAAGAATCATGGCGATAAGTCCTTTTATGACAAGTATTACCTTCCATGTATTACTATGTATTTATTGCTATTTTAATTTATGTGGCAACAATTTCTTAATGAATAAACCTTATGTTTATTCTTGGTCCTCATAGATGAATTTTCTCAAATTAAATTAAGGTGCACATATGTATGAGAAAAAATAGCACAGTAATTAAGAATTTCATTAAAAATAACATTGTCCATACAATGAGAAACTATATAATGGAACCAAGTCCCATATTCATTACATGATCCTTGAATTTAAATGGTGGCATGCCCTTAGTCAAAGGATCAGCGATCATAAACTCAGTGTTGACGTGCTCAATGACCACTTTCTTTTCTTTAACACGTTCCCTTATGGCCAAATATTTAATGTCGATGTGTTTATTTCGACTCCCACTTTTGTTGTTTTTAGCCATAAAAACAGCAGCTAAATTGTCGCAATACATTCTCAATGGCTTAGAGATAGAATCCATAATTCTAAGCCCAGAAATGAAACTCTTAAGCCATACACCATGTAAAGTAGCCTCAAAACAAGAGACGAACTCGGCTTCCATAGTGGAAGTGGCAATCAAGGTCTGCTTGGCACTCCTCCATGATACAGCTCCACCGGCCATCATAAAAATGTATCCTGATGTTGATTTGCGTGAATCAACACATCCAGCAAAGTCAGAATCTGAGTAGCCAATTACTTCCAAATTGTCAGTCCGTCTATACATAAGCATGTAGTCTTTAGTTCCTTGAAGATACCTCAGTACTTTCTTTGCAACTCTCCAGTGGTCTATACCTGGATTACTCTGATATCGTCCCAACATTCCCACAACAAATGCAATGTCAGGTCTTGTGCAGACCTGAGCATACATTAGGCTTCCGACAACAGAAGCATATGGAATGTTCTTCATTTGTTCCCTTTCAAGGTCGTTCTTCGGGCATTGATTCAAATTGAACCTATCACCCTTCACAATGGGAGCTATACTTGGTGAACAATCCTTCATCCGAAATCTCTCTAAAATTTTATTAATATAGGTTTCCTGAGATAGACCCAAGATGCCTCAAAATCTGTCTCTATGGATCTTAATGCCAATGACATAAGATGCCTCACCCATATCCTTCATATCGAAATTTTTAGAGAGAAATTGTTTCACCTTATCGAGCAAACCCTTATCATTGGTTGCCAGCAAAATGTCATCCACATATAAAACAAGAAATTTTTTTTTACTCCCACTAACTATCAGGTATATACATTGATCCATAATGTTTTCTACAAAACCAAAAGAAGAAATTACATTATGGAATTTCAAATACCATTGGCGGGATGCTTGTTTTAAACCGTATAAGGATTTCTTGAGCTTGCAAACCAATTGCTCACCATCACTAGAGGGGAATCCTTCAGGTTGTTTCATGTAAACCTCCTCCTCTAGATCTCCATTTAGAAAAGCCGTTTTCACATCCATTTGATGCAACTCCAAATCGAAATGGGCTACTAATGCCATAACAACGCGCAAGGAATCTTTCTTAGATACAGGAGAGAAAGTCTCCGCGATTCCTTCTTTCTGAGTAAATCCCTTAGCAACGAGTCTAGCCTTGTATCTCTCAATGTTGCCCAATGAGTCTTTCTTTGTCTTAAAGACCCATTTACATCCAATGGCTTTTGCACCATTAGGCAACTCAACAAGATCCCAGACTTCGTTACTCTTCATAGAATTCATCTCTTCCTTCATGGCATCGTACCATAATTCTGATTCTTTGCAATTCATGGCTTGTGAAAAGGACTCGGGATCATTTTCAGCTCCAACGTTATAGTCAGATTCTTGCAGATACACAACATAATCATCAGGAATTGCTGATCTCGTTGGTCTAGTAGATCTTCTTAATGTTGTATCACTATCTTCTTGAGAAGTATAATGTGGTTCAACTTGTTGTTCAAAAGTTCTTGGAAACTCTTGGACTACCTGATCTACTAGAATGTCGTCAGCAGCTTGTGGAACTTCAACAATTGGTTGTACAACACCAGCTTGTACTTGAGGGGTGCTGTGAACAATTACCAATCTATCACTTGAAGTGGAAGGTTGAGATTCTGAATGATCCTTCTCGGAAACTATGTTCCTAGTTAGATCGCTCCCACTGATCAAGTCATTTTCAAGAAATTTTGCATTTCTTGATTCCACAATCCTAGTGCCATGAGATGGACAATAAAATCTGTAACCTTTAGACCTTTCAGCATATCCAATGAAATACCCACTAATGGTCCTTGGGTCCAGCTTCTTTTCTTGTGGATTATATATTCTCACTTCAGACGGGCATTCCCAAATGCGCATATGTCGCAAACTCGGTTTCCAACCTTTCAATAATTCAAATGGCGTTTTAGGAACGGCCTTGGTTGGAACTCGGTTTAATATATACACTGCCTTCTTAAGTGCTTCAGTCCACAAGGATTTAGGAAGATTGGAGCTGCTAAGCATACTCCGCACCATGTCCAATAAAGTTCGGTTTCTTCTTTCTGCTACACCATTCTGGTCGGGTGAATAAGGCATGGTGTATTGGGCAACAATCCCATGCTCTTGAAGAAATTTTGCGAATGGCCCAGGTGCTTGTCCATCTTCTGTGTATCTACCATAATATTCTCCACCTCTATCTGATCTCACGATCTTAATTTGCTTGCCGCATTGTTTCTCTACTTCAGCCTTAAAGATCTTAAAGGCATCTAATGCTTCGTTCTTATTATGAAGCATGTAGAGATACATATATCGTGAGTAATCATCTATAAAAGAAATGAAGTATTTCTGACCATGTGAGTCCATATTTGGACTACATATATCAGTATGTATGATCTCTAATATGTCTGAACTCCTATTGGCACCTTTCTTCAACTTGTTGGTCTGCTTTCCTTTAATGCAATCCACACAAGTCTCAAAATCAGTAAAATCCAGAGTATTAAGTATCCCTTCATTTACTAATCTTTTAATTCTTTCTATGGAGATATGACCTAGTCTCCGATGCCATAATTTAGAGGAATCATCATTAATAACACATCTTTAGTGCCAGTGTTAAGATGCATTGAATCATAAGTGACATTGTTTTGTAAATTAATGCAGTAAAGACCATCAGACAAAATACCATTCCCAACACAATCAGATTTATAAATTAAACTGAAAGATATTTCTGAAAAGTTGAAGGAATATCCAAAAGGTACAAGCCTTGAAACTGAAATCAAGTTTCTAGAAAAACTTGGAACATAAAATGTCTTTTCTAATTCTAAAACAAAACCACTACTTAATGTTAAATAGCATGTTCCTATAGCTTCCACATGCGAGCCCATCTTGTTTCCTGATAAGATGCTTTGCTCACTTCCTACTGGCTTCCTTAGGCTTTGCAAACCCTGTAAGGAATTCGAAATGTGAATTGTTGATCCAGAATCAATCCACCAAGTGTTAATATTGACATTGACCATATTAGATTCATAACAAACAAACGAGATTTCTTTAAGTTCAGGGATATCACAACGAATTTCAGAGAAATTTGCAGGTTGTACAACTGCATAAAATTAAAGATCACATGCTTACGTTAAAATTGAGGCCTTAAATTAAAATTTTCATGTTTTACCAATGTAAATTCATGCTTTAAGATTGAATCTAAAGACATAAAAATTGCCTGTGGGCTAAATTTTTAATTCAATCAGATTCAAAAAATATTCTTTATGGTAAAACTATTAATTCATAATTCCTGTGGGTAAGTTATGAATAATTCAATATTTTATCCTAATTAATTACATAAATATAATAAAAATTCCTATGGGATAAAATTTATTATATTCAGTATAATTAATTACAATTAATGTCTAATTATTCTTTACGTGATCTTAATCAAACATAATATATAATATTATTTAATTAGAGATGCTGTGGCTATTCTCTAATCAATTAAAATTATATAGATCACTGACATTATTACTTTTATGCATAACATTAACTTGATACTAATCATGCAAATGAAATATCTATATATATAAAACTTATATATATGTATAAAACATCACCATTATGGTATAAAAGCATAGGCATCTATCCATTATCTCACAAAAAAGTATGTGAAGTAGAGCCACTCTCTTTATGCATTATATATCTATTCATATATCCCAACATATTTGACCATGTATAAATATAAATAAAGTTACCATGGTCTAATATATATATATATTAACCATTAAAATATACATATATATATTTTTACTATTTGTATAAATATATCCAAGGAGATCTCTTATCAATAACTTTCCACAATATATAGATATGCATTGACAAACAACTATTAACATCTTTAAGGTTTTGGGAGTGAATTTGTGTGACAATATATAGGCATACAGAGCTTCCAGAGCTCGGGTTCCAGCCAGCATTCACACTAAATGTCTCTATCCTTAAATGTGCACACGCAGAGCCTTAAAAAATGCTTCTAGTCAGCAAAATGAAAATACTGAACAAGTTTCTATCCTTCAAAATGATAACACAGAACATGAAACCTTTCTTTCATTCAAAACGAATGCCTTCAGAAAATAAAACCTTTCTTTCATAATCTACTTTTACCGACTGGAACTATTCACTTCAAAAGGTAATTGTATAGAGATCATTTTACTAGCCAGATCAAGCCTCTGGGAGAAATCAAGGTCAATTGTCGTGCTGTTCTCAGTTGATCAGTTGAATTTAATCAATTTCAGTCTTTTCCATTGCATTGTGTCACATGCTCGGCTCTCTAGCTGCCATCAAAACGGATTAGTAGATAATCCTCCCTGGCTCTCTAGCGTCGACCATACCCGAAGGTCCCTCCTGACATAACTCAACACGCTCTGCTCAACCTTCTTAGAGAATGGTTGCATGCGTTTTGGCGCATCTACATGTATGAGATAGGGATCTAGATATGCACAAGGATGGCCAAAAAATCGGGTGCATTGTAAATAACAGAAATAGACCCATACTCACAGCCATTGAGTTTATGGTCGTTTTCATGTAAGGATTCCACCTTATAAGTTTTCCACGGATAAGCATAAGCAAGCTATTAAGGCTTATGGATGCCACAAAAAAAAAAAAAAAGCATTTACCACTAGGCTGCGGCCAGCTCTCAAGACCATTGATCAGATCTTATACCCACAAAATAGGTCACGACATGCTCTCAATAAGTCATAGCAGGATCAATAAATCCCAACAAGGTTACAACCTCCTCTAATAGGCTCACGACAAGCAAGATAAATCAGACCCATAAATATGCACTCAGCATGGTAGATCAGACCAATGGGACGCAGCTTTAAAACATGGATTTTTATGATTGAATATATAAAATAACAATCTGCAGTAAATAACTATTAACGCAGGTTCATGAAGGAGCATGCAATCTCTATCGGATAACCAGAAGCTGCAGAATAAGTTCAACAAAGGTAGTGAAACACTCTAAAAAAAAAGGTAGCAGCACCTCCAGGCAGGTCACGGTACCCTCACACAAGAGGAAAGCAGCTTCAAAGCCCTCTCAACAGGCCTCCAAGCAGGTCACAGTACCCTCACACAAGAGGACGGCAGCTTCAAAGCCCTCTCAACAGGTCACGATATCCTCAAAAAGAGGCTTAACCAGGTAGCTGCGGCCTCAAGGTGAGCAGCAGCCCAAATTGAGGTTTACATATGTTTTCTGAAAGATATGCACATTATCTAAGAAGAAAATATTGCCAGTTCAATTGAGAAACACTCCAGAAAAACAAAGAAAAGAAACGTATGAGCAATATCCCAATGGACGCACAACACTCCAAACATCAAGGCAGAGATAAAATTATGCTTTGATACCAACTGAAAGCAAAAATTTCTGATTCTGAAAATGCGGAATAAAACTTTGATACAGAATCAAAATATCAACACCAAATAGATCATACCTCCAGCCATTGATGCTACTTGAGTTGTTGTAAAAGATTTCCCTATTCCACAACGTTTAGCTTCTTGCACGGCACTTCCAAACTCTTCTTTCTCTTTCTTGATGGTGTAAAACTGAAGGGGATTGAGTTAGCGAGATTGGGGACCAAACAAGGGTTTTAATAGCCAAGCTTCCATCAAGCTTATGATGGCTATGTGTCAATCGTTCCATAGATCAAGATAGAGAACCGTTGGGGAAGTTATGGACCATTCCCGAAGCTCTCAACGAGAAATCAGTTATTTAGTTGAAGAGTTTTTAATATTAATTAAGAGAGCTTACACAAGTCTCTTCAAATATTTATAAGAACTGATCTACGATGTTGACCCAGACTGTACAAGCCTCTTTAGAATTGATCTACAGGGCATAGGGACCACCAAATATTGGCAAGTAATATGCACCCGGCATCATACTGTACTCTGCTGCATATGTCATTCCCGCCATGCAAGGATGGAATTTGATGCCTGTCACGAGTTATTTTACAACAGTATGAAAGAAAGAATCGGTAAACAATTTGATAAGACTTATTTTTGAAGGTTAATTATTTTTCCAAATGGTTATTACTTTTTATTAATAAGCTTGTTATGATATGTGTATGACTATATAAGTTTCATGCATTATATGGCATGTTATTATATATGTAATAATGGAGATTGAAACTTTCTCACTTAAGTGAAACTTTCTCATTTGATTGAAGAGTAGGTGGGTGAGTTTGCCTTCAATGAAGATGAATTTTCTTTGATTCTATTTATTTTTTCATTCTTATATTGTCTTAGCATTGTCCCAATATGAGGTCATGTCCTTCCACCAAGCATCAACGATTTATTAGCTAATTTAGATACCCATTTCTTTGGAGCTACTAATTTTGGTAAGATGTTATTTTCAGTTTTTTTCTAAAATTTGATAATAATCTAAAAACAATTTTTAATGAAACTATGATGTGTTTTTTCTTAAACATAAAATTGTTTTTGTTATTTTGATATTGAGCTCGGCTAACACTTGTGACTAGACAAAGGCATGGAAAAGGGTTTTGTTGTGGGAGGATCCCAATCCCACTTTGTACACTTTCAATACTTCCAAGTTACAATAATTTATAAGTCTTGGTGCTAAAAGATTTTCACTTATCTATTCACATTTTTTTAAATGATTTATTTGAGATATGTTAACACTTAATAACATTTTATTATTCTTGTGGTCTTAGTAATTCGTTGAAACAATTACTTTTACTCATGGGTAAAAAAGCTTCTAACCAAGTTTGAAGTTGAGAGTGGTTTCTTCTTATCCATTTATAGCGGATGAATGGAAAAAATGTATCACAACAGTGGATCTCGATGTTAGCAAAACTTGTTTGCAAAAAATAGTTTTTACCATAAGATTTGCATCATGGATAATACATAGACAAATCCACTTCCCACAAATATTTGTTGTAGCTTGGTATGTACATGTTCACGTGCAATAATAGTTGAGGAATCCAAACTAATCCATACCTATGAAAAATAGCCTTATTAAAAAATTTCTAACAAAGAAGGAGAGAACATCATAACTTACAATCTCAATTTCGATGTGTTTTTTAATGAATTGCCTCTAGAAAGGGCACATTATATCTATTTCTCCTTTTAACTCAAGTCCTTTGGAATAAAATGTCACAATTTCAATTACACCATTGATGCAACATGTTAACCTTGAAAATTTTTGTATGTTGCATTACATGGTATGTGGCCTAACATTAACCTCTAGAAAGGATTCTAGGTTCCACCTTTTGCTTGTTTCCTAACTTTATCAGTTAATGTACCTCAAGTCCATAATGCTGACACATGTTACGTTTGAGTTATCTGTGCCACTGTTAGTAGGTTTTTTTGTTCCACCCTTCCACCCTTAATTTTCAGAGTGCATGATCAATGAAAAAGATGGGTAAATGGGTCAATTGTTATCTTTTAAATCAAAATTAAAGTCCTTAATAAAAACATATTTTTTAATTGGAAATTAAAATTTCACAATTTCAATTACACCATTGATTCAACATGTTAACCTTGCAAAATTTTATATGTTGCATTGCATGTATCATGACAAATTAACCTTCGGAAAGGATTTTAGGTTCCACGCTTTCTTTGTTTCTTAAGTTTATCACTTAATTATCTCACTCTGAGTAGGTTGTTTTTTTCCACCCTTAATTTTCAAAGCACATGATCAACGAAAACATGAGTAAATGAGTATGTTGTTATCTTTTAATTGGAAATTAAAGCATATATTTTAATTGAAAAATAAATTCTTTAATAAAAACATTATTATTAAAGAGTTTCTTTTTAATATAACTTCATTGTTGAATGGTTATTTTTTCACTAAAACGTTGTGTGAGGGGCAAGATAAAAGTTCAAAACATAAAAAAAAATAGTTAGAAGGACAGAGTTGAAATGAAATTCCAACCCTACCGCCATGTATCCTCTGTACTATTTCGGCATATTCTGACTCCTTCAACTAGACGCCGTCTCGGTTAATGTTAACTTCACAGCCTACTCCTTCAATTAGACTCGGTCTGAACATCATTTAATGAGCCATGCTAAATTTCAAACTTCAAATTAGTCTACCGCCTTCCATTTCCCCCTTAAACCTGTTTCAAATAATAGTCGATGCAGTTCAGTTCAGTAGTTTGATTGTTTTTTATAGGTGTCTGCAATATTGAGTGTGTTTCGAGGCGTTTCATGGATCCAGATTCGATTGCGGAAATTAAAGGATTTCTGGGATTTTCAGCTTATAATAGCACGGTGAACTTAGTTCTGAGAACCTTTTTTCTTTACAACCTTTACAAACCGATTGGAAGCCATGGAATTGATGAAGGATTTGTGAATATGATAATTGAATTCATAAGGATCGTGATAACTTTTCACCAATTTGTATCGAGCATGGATTTTCATGAAGGATTTGTGAGTATGTGAATTGATTTCAATAGAGACTACCATAACTTTTCACTATCTTGTTTTTGTACTCGATGAAATCTCATGTGGAAAATAGTAAAGACTAATATAAACTGTGGAAAATAATAAAGACTAGGGTTGCATGCTCTTAATTTTATTTATGAATTCGGTGGTCTTGATTTCATAATGAGGAATATTCATAGTCGTCTCCATCAAACTGATGGTGGAGATTTGATAGCATAAATTCCTTGCAAGTATTAAGAGTGAAATGTGGGTTACTTGATTTAATTATAGTTGATTAATGAATAGCCATATCTATCATAAATGTTGGCCAAGTTACTCCAATTCTGCATGTGCTTACTTCTTTTTTATTTTTTGAATGTTTTTTTCTTTTAAATGCAAATACTCTAGGAAAATGGAAAAAATAATTTTTTTATATAATTTTTTATTATTATTTTATTGAAAAAAATGAAAGGGAATGGAGAACGACTAATTTCTATTGACGTTCACATCGAGGTTGTGCTAGTTTTATTAAACAATGAAATATTACCTTGCTTTTTTTAAATGTTATTTATGTACTTGAAAAGATGTAAAAGAAGTATTTCTAAATCACAATAATTTTGATTTTAAAATATTAAGGTTTTTACTATATCAAATATTTTGAAATTGCTTTTTAATGTAGAATTATATCTAGTGCATTCTATATAACTTTGTACACAAATAATCTCTAAAGATGTTTTATAGGCTATTAATAACACCATCATTTAATAATAATAATCATAATCATAATATATTTCGTGTATGAGATCCCCTTATTTGTGGGGCAAGGGACCTGCTTCTTTGCTAAAATTTACAAAGGTGTACATACCTTACCCCCTCAAACTCAACTTCTGAAGAAACCTACACTAACATCTTTGTAATAATAATAATCATAATATATTTCGTGTATGAGATCCCCTTATTTGTGGGGCAAGGGACCCGCTTCTTTGCTAAAATTTACAAAGGTGTACATACCTGTAATCTCCCTTTTTCAAAATTTATTAAAATTTCAATTTTCCACTTTTTTTCCTTAGTTCGACCTTTGACTAGTTTTGATCTCTAGGTCCCAAATTTGCCCCAAATGATCCCAAATCTTCTGAGAAGGTATATGAATGATATTAGAACATAAATATGTTTTTCAGGGATTCCTTTGGACCTTTAAAATACTTCTGCAAATCCTCTTTCAATTCTGATCAATGTAGGTAACTTTACTAGTGATTTTCCTTTGACTAGTATTGGCCTCTAGGTCTAAAATTGACTCCAAATGCCTTCAAATATTCAAGGAAGGTGTATGAATGATATTAGAACTTGAATATGATGTTTATGGATGACATATGTCCACCAAAAGACCTCTGCAAACTCTCTTTATATTCTGGACCAATTATGCAATTTTACTAGTGATTTGGGGTTCAAATCCCCCTGGGGTAAATACTGAAAATGGCTTCCCAAATGCCTCCAAACCCACTCAAATTTATGAACAGAGGTATGTAATGTGTTAATTATTTTATTAAAGTCTCATATGCACCATTAATGGATTATTACAACTGTTCTCACCCTCTCCCATTCAACTACAAAAATCCCCAATTTGACCCTTGGGGAAATGGCACTATTTCACCTCCCAATACAACTAAACTGAGTAAAAATGCTTCAAATGCTCAAGTACAGTACATGAAACTTGTAGAAGACATCCATGGCAGTATATTGATCACAAATATATCAGAGAATCATCCATTCATTCGAAATCATCATCAATACATTGGTTCACAACAAGGTAGTGGGGAAATGGCATTGTTCTTCCATTGAAAATGAGATTTATACATTCCTACTTGGAATTTCGACCTGAAACTTTTTGGATATGAGGAACAGAGTATTTAATTCATATTACAAAAGAAATGGGGAAATAAAATCTTCCCCAAAGAGTACAATAGCTCACCAAAAACGCCCTCCCTCAAGGATCAAGAATATGCCATCAAAACTGGAAATGGTTGAAGGAGTGAGCTACAATAGAAGAAACCATGAGCTGCCCTGTAGCTTACACCTACAAATAAAGACTCCATTAAAGCTCCAGATGAAAGGTCTGAATGGCCTTTCCAATTACCAACTTGGATGGGAATCTTTCACCCTCGAAATTGGCTAAGGCAAGAAACTAGTTATCCACTAGCTCTCCCTCTTCACAAATGCAATTGCAAATTCTACAAAAGATCAAAAGCTGGTTTCATTATTTGTTATTGACATTTATAAAGTTCTAATGTCCTCCATGGGTCGAATTCCTTCCAAGAGACTCATGCCAACTCAAGTTGGGAAGAGATTCCAAAGAACGCCACTTGTACAACAATTCCTAGTTTTCCACTTCCACCAAATCACATGTGGAAGCATCTTAGCTTCCCTAACACCCTTGAGCGCCCTCTTGGAGTCTATTTTTAGCCCTGACATGTCATATATGTCATATTTCAGCCTTCAGGTCTGATTTGTGTCATAGATGTCATAGCATCTTCATCATTGTTGTCATAGAGCTAGGGAATCTAGCCCAAGTGTCTCACTAGCTCCAAATTGCCTCTTCCTCTTCCATGGGAGTTACTCTTCCTCTATATTTCGACCTTGGATGAGTTATGCAATGAATACTACCTTTTGAACTTCCCAAAGTATGTTACCATTCACCTTGAATTCGAATTGGTGAGAGAATGATGCCAAGTGTAGTGGGGAAATCTAGCCATATGTGGGTCCCACTTCCTCCATGTGTCTTCATGATCAAATGCCACTTTGATTTTCACTTGTATATTTTCATTTAGATCCTTTATTAAATATTTATGCCACTCTAATGTTCAAACATCATTTATTATCCCCATCATTCCAAATCCCAAAGCTTCCACCCCAAACCTAGGAAACTAGTAATTTTCCTCCTTGGCAATTATTTGACCTTTAACATCAATTTTACAAACTCTGATGAATATGGCCAATGTGATTAGGCCATTGTGACCCAATTCCAAATTTGGGACATGACAATACCTTACCCCCTCAAACTCAACTTCTGAAGAAACCTACACTAACATCTTTGTAAAATTTTCTCCTCAAAACTTTAAAAATAATACCATCAAAGTTCTTATTTTTTACACAACTTGCTAAATATTTTTCTATATTCTTTAACTCATTTTACATTATTTAATTATAACTAATTTTATCAAATAATAATTAAAACCATCACAAAAATAACATATATACAATTCTAATATTATAATTCGTCTCCCGCATATATTTGACATAATGTATACATGAACAGAATGCGCCAACATATGCTTTAATAATCCATTAACAAATTAATAACATATATACAACTCTAATATTATAATTCCTCTCCCCCATATATTTGGCATAATGTATACATGAACACAAAGCACCAATATATGCATTAATGCATAAACTAGATAATCCATTTAAAAAAAATATATGGCAAGCCACCACAAACCCTTTCAATAGTATTGTGATGTAATGTCACTTAAACGTTTCCCTCGAAACAAGCCTCATCCATTTGGGAAATATTATTACATTATTATAGGATATTGGTCTAAGTTATTGTCAATAAATTTTTTATGATAGATTAATAATGTGATAGTAAATATTATTAATAATAAAATTGATTTTTTAAAAATATATATTAATGGTCGAAGTTAAATTAGAGTTTTATTTTTTTAATTGTTGAATTTAAATTAGAGTTTTATTTTTTTATTTTTTTGGATTTTATTGAATTAAAAAACATATAAATTTTATACTATTTTAAGACCCGTATTATTTTTCAAAATTGGTAAATAGATTGAAAATAAATCTTTTCAATTCAAACAATTTAAAGTTGAAGTAAAATTTAAATAATCTTAAGAGAATAATTATTCTTCAAAGTTGAAAAATAAGTTAAAATATATATTTTCAAACATCTAAGATATATTTTAAAGAAAAAAACATAATAATAGATATTTCATGAGCCTCAAGATCACTAATAATTTCTTCAGTCATGCAATAAGGAAGGTTCTCGCCAAACTTAGAGAAACAAAAGAAGATATGAACCACGGGGGGTTCACTAGTGAGGCAATATCATATCACGTCCATTCATATTGGGGGGTTGAATACTCTTAAAAACTTAAAAAATATATTGCCCTGTATTAAGGGGTCAAGGGGGGTTTTTAATTTCACATAGTAATATAAATATTGGGGGTTATTTTATTTCGGTGTGTTCAGGAATAACCTCCAAATCGTGGGATGAATTCATACCTCCAAATCACAGGCTCAATTCATACCCACCTAAACCTTAAGTACCTTCCATTTTTATTTGATATTGCTTATGATCCCAAGTTTTGCATAAATATGATAATAGTGTACCAATGATAATATCGATAGAAGTCTCTTTGGATTATTGGCCTTGAGCAATCCTCATTTAATAGATTATTTAGACTTGGTTTGAATTGATGTTATATTGTTTTTCATCTTTAAGTTAAGAGATGTAGTTAATTGAGAGTTCCATACTTGAACAATTGTATTTTATTTTTGTAGGCATTCAAGTAAAAGATTTAACTCTTCATTTTTTAGGTTAGGGTTTAGGTGGGCACTGATATTCAATTAAACCTTGCTCCATGACAAATCAGAAAAGTGAGATCAATCATTCTTGGCTCACTGGAACCAAGAAAAGTTAGATCAATGTTTCTTGACTAATTATTTCTTTCAACTTTTTGTATTCTTCTTTAATATTTTCACATTGCTAGTTAGGAATACTTGTTATATTGAGTTATATTTGGCACAGTCATAATTGTAATTTCAATTCTTATATGCAAGGCATCTATCTTAATATTGTATTGGAATTAATATGATTCACATAGGTGAAAATCTAAATCCTTATTTACATACCCTATGTGTTATCATTACCATGAAATGTTGTCATATAAGTTTCACCATCTATGTATATTTATAACTATTGCATGGTTGAAACCTAACAATGGAGATATTTCCCTATCCTTTAAAGATTAAAAAAACTAGGTACAACCCAAGAAAAGGTAACTAATTTTGTTAATTCGCTTGATTGCAAGAATAAATGTAGAAGAAGTCGAGGCAATTCATTGGATCTTGTGAATGACCCAAATCCAAGCTTTGCACATGATCATATGGTGTTATTGAAAAGTAAAAGGAATTTTTCTATGTTCATTTGGGTTCAAACATCAATGATGTTTGTTTTTATAGGAAGGTAGGGGCGTCCATCACAAAAGGGTTTCAATTTTGAATTTTTATGGAGTTTAATTTATTAAGCTTATAGAAAACGTGAGTTCTCTATGGCTATATTCATATTTATATGATATAAAATTGGTATATTGGTAGGTTGTGGTGTGAAACATCTGCAATTTTCATATTTTCTAAGCATTTCACTAACAATTGGACTATAAATATTTTACATTCTTTGTTATGTTGATCTCTTGACTAGGTTGCGTTTTACGCATTTTGGCTTCCCTAGTACTATTTCTTCGGGTGTTCCACTATCCAATGCTACAAATTGATCAGCCAACCCCGCAATCCTAGTGGGATCATTATTAGCATTATACTATTATTGTATTTAGCATCTTGTTTTCTTATACTAAGATGTGTTAGGGCTCCTTTTTGTTGCAACTTGATAATATGATATAAAGGGGGTGTTAAAAATGGGTTGATAAAAATGGATACCTACAATATCTGGTGAAACTAGGGGTTTTCTTAATTGGAAAGGAATATAGGGAGGGGGGTTCAACAATACAATTTTAGGATGCATTTTCCAATATTTAGTTAAATTAGGGGTATTCTTTAATATCATGTGAACGATCGTGCTATGTAACAAGTTCACTGAGTGAACCCCCCGTGATATGAACACGAATTTGAAAGAGGTGATGTGATCATTACTTTTTCTATCTTGAAAACCATGACAGTTGAGAAGAGATTTGTTCTCTGAACATTCCTAAGTAATTGGACTAAATAAAACAAATTTTGTTTCCAAAGAATATTAAAACATCACTGGAAGATTTTAATTATCGACTACGAAAGCAAATCCGTTTTCATGTCCGTTTTCCATGAAAATGATGGAGCAATTAAAGGAAAACATGAAGCACGGTAACACTTTTTTGAATTAGGGTTTTGTGGTTATTAAATGTTGGGAGAGTTAATATTTATAGAAAAAAAATATTTAAAATTTGTATCCATTGCATATATTCCAAAAATTTACTGTCTTGAAATATTTTAGCCAAAACTGATTACTAACTATGAAAATGTTTTGAGGCTCATGAAAATGAAATTGTCAAAAAATTGGCAAAAGTGTTACCTCCACCTCCAAGAGAAAGAAAGTGAAGAATGTCAGTTTTCACACAAACAAATATTAGGTGGCTAGAAAACAGTGAGAATTTGGAATAGGAAATACAAAATGAATGACGCTCCTCAAAATCGTTTGATCAGTGCTCTCTGAAATGTCGATATAAAATAAGTCGACGAGATCATCGTCTGTCAGTATCGTTTCTCTGGCAATCTGAATATAATTTAGTGATCATCAAATCTTTCCCATGTGGGATGGAGACGATGGTGAAGAGTGCACCATTTTCAATTTCCGAACATGCACAGATTGTGTATAATAATGAATGTATAGAGACAAGCGGAATTTTGTAAACAATAAAGGCGATTGTGATGGATGAATGGATCATAGGAGTTTTTTAAGAGTGCAACAGTATTGCGCCTCAACCACTAAGCCAATGCATGATGATTCCCATTGATTTCAAGAAAACTATATGTTTTTTGTAAGTCTTGGGAGATAAAGAATTGGCAGTTGAGTGAATAAGTACCATCAAGGGAGCACACCGCGATTTTGTAAAGTCGACGCTTGCACTACAACTTGCCATCAATACCTAATTTCTTGTCGACCTATCTCTTATTTCAAACGAGGAAACAATGGTGGAACTCCACTAATGTTGGGCACATTTAGGAACTTGTTAAAACCATTTTCTTCCACGGAAGCGGACCTATTGATAAATCCACAACATGGATCTGTCACATGAACCAAACATTTAAAATAGAGTTCAGGTGTTGGCACGGGGTTAGGCCGCATTAAGTGCGGAAGCCGACAACGAAGAAGGACCATCCGTGGAAGAAAGGACCATTAGCGGAGAACAAGGAGCCGACGAAAGCGCAAGATTGGTTTAGTTAGTTAGAATGGGTCATTTGGACCGTTTTGTAACCACCTTAGTTTGCTATAAATAGGAATATGATTGTAATCCTAAGGGCATCCTAGAATGAGATCGTAAGTGATCGATAGATGTGTAGATGAACTCTGTAATGTTTTGCTCTGTTTCCAGTAGTTTTATATGGATCTGCGATAAGGTGTTATGAACTATTACTGCGAAGGTTATATCGCAGGTTTTAATGAGTTAATGCATGAAGATATTTGGCTATGTTCATCTCTTTTGTCTCTATTCATGTTGAATTATGAATGCAAATGTTGGTTGTGATATGTTTAAATCTATGTGGTTTGATAAATTATGTTGATGCGAATGTTAGTTTTTCCATGTTAATGTGAATGTCGATTATACTCTGAACATGCGAATGGTGAATACATGTATGAACTATTGAGTATAATGCGCAGACACAATCTTTGTTTTCTGTAGAGTAAGAATTGATGCATGTCCTCCCCCCACTGTGAAAAACTGGTTCTTGCAGCCCCCTTAATCATCTCGGGTGAGACCTCACTCGCTCAGCGTGTTGTTGGAAAGGGTAAAACCTTTCTAGGCCAGTGTTTAAGGATGTTTGGTTGATGTTTGTTGATAGCAATGCGAAGTAAACCCCTAACAATAGTCGTTGTGTCAACAAATGGTTTTGTTGTCAGGACCCTGAAGGAAAAAGAATATGACATGTTGTGGCACCCGACGAAACCGGAGATTCAAGATTGGTTTGACAAGAATACAAAAGAATTCGTGGAAGGAGAAAATCGGAACCCTCGGAAGATAGTAAGAAGTTGGTTGCAAAAGCATATCTATTGTGATATCCATGAGGTGTTTTTGTGCGAATTCCCGGCATTGTCGCACGAGTGGTTGGCACAGCTGACATTTCAAAAAAACCATTGCCAAAAGAGTGAGCCTAACCACTAGACTCTAGAATTGATCCAACAGCTAAAACAGGTCAACAATAAGGTATCAAGGGTTGTCAACTTCTTGGTATATAGTATCCTAGAGGGATACATCACTGAGTTTGCGGTTGATACAATCAAATCATACAACGATGTAGAAAGGAAAAATTTCAAAGGATCTAGAGGGAGATTCCTACTATCGCTCAAGTTGTTGATTAAGATGCTTGCACCGGTTGGAGGACGACATCTGGTGTCGGCGGGCGAACGGGAGGCGAAAGATACCAGACAGGTAATCCCAAGGTTAACCCTGGGAGGCTAAGGGTAGCCATAACCGGGGCGCTTACTACTCCTGATGGAGGGACTAGAAAGGGGATGGTATGGATCGGTGTAACACCAATGTGGCTAGGTACCAATGGTGGTTTTGGCAACAAGGGTGGTTGATTATTAGTTGGTAGGTTGTCATGGGACAAGGTACATAAGTCAGACATTTCGGGCGTAGATGACAGGGGAGGAATGGATTGAAAGGTGGAGGTCATCGGCGCGTCTGAGTAGACTCCAGGCCCCGTAGAGGAAACAAACGAGGTAGTGGCAGGAGAAACAGGTTGTTCAACCATGGGGAGAACATTTTCCGGTGCCGCTAGAGCACTAGGATCATAGTAGGTGAGCTGGTCGATCTTAACCACGCGTCCCTCATGGGGGAACATCATGGTGCGAAAGACAGAAGAGGCAACCGCCCGCATGGCATACATGTAGCTGCGGCCAAGTAAAAGGTTATAATCCAATTGGGCATTGATTACCTCAATGTCAATGAGTAGAGTTTTACCACCTAACTGGACGGGGACATTGGCTAGGAGGCCTTGGGGCTGAGCCGAACGACCGTCGTAGGCGCGTAATGCAGTGGTGGACTGCTGGAGAGGAGGGGATCCTAGCTTCTGCCATACAAATGTAGACATGACGCATGTGGAGGCACCCTCATCGATGATGCACCGATGGATGACAAGATTCCTAACGGAGACAGTAACTTGGAATGCTAAGCTGGAAGGTAGGCGTGGTTCAGACTGGTCTAAATCAAATGCCATCAAATGCGAATCAGTTGGGTCAATCCCCCCAATGGCGGAAAGTAAAGTCTTGCGCTGGGAAGGGCAGTTCTTCAAGACTTCTAACGCAGACATGGCTGCGGGAGATTGGGCTAGGTCGTCTACAATGTTGTAGTTTGACGCAGCACGCGCATTAGGGTTATTGTTGAGACGACGAAGTGGGAAACGAGGGGCTTTCGCAGCGCCGTCGATGGGAGGCGGAGGTATACGTAATGCCTGATCAGTGGGATGGGCGTTAGTAGTTTTATCCGTGGGAGTGGCTTCAGAGGTGGAGCCATATTGGTTCCGACGGGTTTGTAGGTTGACATCAGCAGATGACATCATCAGTAAGTGGTGGGTACCTGAGTCAAACATGGGTTGATCAGGAGCAGCGTAAGTGATCTGTTGTTGTTGGGGTTGCATGTTAGCTTGAGGGGCCAATGGCTGAGTGTTCACCACGCCTTGGGTTGGTAAGGGGTTTTGCAGCACCAAAGGGGGTTGCTGAGGTTGGGGCGGGTTGGGCGGTGCTTGGGGAGCCGCATGCCCTTGGCGATGGGCCTCGTCAACCCAGAGCTGCCGAGCTCGCTCTAAGTGTGGGCAAGCGTGTGTGTAATGTCCATAGACCCCGCAAATAGAACAAGGGTGGTTTCTTCTCAGATTAGGGTTTTTAGCCTGCTTGGGCGGGCGATCAGGGTTTTGATTAGCGGGGGCCGCATTGTTGTTGTCGGGGGGATTAGCTGGTTGACCAGCTTGGTCGGCAGGTTGGTTGTTCCCCCGATTACGGCCCTTGCCGCGGTTCTGTTGGCCCTGGTTGCGTTGGTTGTTCTGGTTTTGCTGCGGGTTTTGTTGGGCGTAGACTTGCCCTTGGGCAGCAGGGGGATTCTGAGGTTGCGCAGGTGCGGGAGCAGGCTGCGGTGGATGGTATGCAGGTTGAGGCTGAGCAGGTGCAGCAACTTGAGGAGGTTGCTGATATGGCTGCGGAGCGGGTTGTGGGTGTGCCGCAGGGGCTGCCTGGGGCGGATAATAAGCGGGTTGGGCTTGTGAAGGCGCAGGGGCTGGGGCAACCTGCGGATGGTAGTAAGACTGAGGTGCGACTGGGGGAGCATAAGCAGGAGTCGCATAACCGAAGCATTGAGGTGGACATGAGGGTCCATGGGAATGGTGGTGTGTCATGGGAGAATATGAGTTGGTTGCTCCAGACTGTGAGGTAGCCCGTGACAGGTCGGGGCCAGGGGTAGGTCGTGCTATAGAAAATGGTTGAGGATGCGAAGAAACACGACCGATGATGCCGTCTGCAGCGTGGGATGCCCCTGGCGCATCGTGCTGGGAGGACTCGCCGCGAGGGGCGTCAGGTATAATGGTATAAAGGTAACCCGACTGGGCGTAAATGAGGTCGAACTGCTGTGCCTTAAGGATGGCCTCTTCTTCAGACTGGGGTCTTTCTGAAGCTACATCCTTAGCGATAACAGGAAGCAGGGACTTGAGGAACCAATCTAGGAAGATACGGTCGTCTAGTTTGATCTTGCATAAGCTACGGCGTCGACGCCACTCATGGATGTGGTCCGTGATATGGGTAGCCGTGTTTTGTCTGCAGGATAGGAGGATCTCAACGCCCGCGTCATAGCGGACAGGCAGCTGGAAGAACTGCAGGAAGGTAGAGGCAAGGGAGGCAAAGGTGGCGTGGGTCCCATGTGGTTGCTCAATATACCATTTGGCTGCAGAGCCAGTAAAGGTGCGTTGTAAGAGACGGAGGCGAACAGAGTCATCCACGATGGAGTTAGAGGAACACCATAGGTGGAAAGACATGATATGGTTTTGAGGGTCCTCACCGGTCTTTCCCTCGAACTTAGGGATGTCAGAGGGGAGCTTGGTAGGCATATGAGGCCACGTAGGGTCGTGTCGAATAGGGTCGTTGGTCAGTCTGGCCAAGTCAGGTAAGTTGAGGCTAGCCATGAACGACAAACTGGAAGAAGGATGTGACACAGTAGTGCTTTGGACCAAGTTGGGGCCAGTGCCCCCAAGTGGAGGGACAAGATTTAGGGTGGTGCCCCCAAGTGGGGGAACTGAGGTAGTGGAGGATGGTCCAGCACCACCATGGATAGTGTGAGCCACTGATGTAGTGGGGATAGGTATTCCCGCTGCGGGAATAGGTACTATAAGGGGAACAGTAGTTGAGGGTCCCATGGAGGGCATACCCAAAACCGGTGTAGTAACTGGTGTAGTGGTGGATGTGCCACCAATGGTCCCTATGACAAACGGAGTGGAAGTCGTGCCAGCCATGGGGCTAGTAGGGGCAGTGTAAATAGGGTTCTTAGACTCTTCGTCAGAATCTGAGGTAAAGTAAGGTGCGTCACTATCTGGTGACGGAGACCTACGTCGCTGACGAGTGGAGTCAAGTGACAAGGCTCTAGATCTGTGATGAGTGGTATCAACGGATAATGATCGGAATCTACGACGTGTGGTGTCAAGAGAACCGTGCTGTGGGGGCTCGCCCCTGAGGCGCCGAGAATGTCTCGGGGACTCAATGGTGACGGATGGTGTCTAATCTCTGTGGGTTGAGGTGAGTATAAAAACAGCTCAAAAAATCCTAATGCAACCGTGTGTGCAGAAGGAGAGCTAAAAAGCAAGGCACTCAGGCCAACAACCAACTCAAAACACCCACTGCAACAGCTGTGCTACAATAGGTGGAGTAATAACAAAGATGGTCAGAATAGCAACAAGCAGTAGGTTTCCTAAAAAGAAAAAATGGTGGACTCACTAGACCAAAGGGAGGTAAAGGAGCATGCAAACACCTAGCTAAAAGTATTCTGACTCAACTAAACATATCCTCTGCAAGGTGATGAAATCCAAGTCAGACAATATGAGTAGGAAAGCCAAGTGGCTATGATATCCCCCTACTGGGAGGGACACCGGGTAGTCAATCCTAGAAGAATGGCAACTAAGATACCCCGTTCATGACACGTCCAGAAAGGTGAATCTGCCGTTTAGTTCGTTGACCGCAATACCCCTATACAGGGATATCCCGCGAACCGCGAAAGGTAGCCCTTCGGTTACTGAATGGAGTGCGGTATTCCACTCAGGCCTCCGGAACCAGTCTCCCGACTTCAACCCTCCTAAGGGAGAGGCCCTCTGATAAACTGGTCGTGACCGTGCCAAAAAGTACTAGGGGATTTTGGTTCCCTATTTGGACAACAACTATGTCTCAAGTGAAAGTGACCGAGGGGTGTTATTGGAAGCCTATCCCCCCGACCCTACCTAACTACAATGATTCTTTTGTGTTCCTTAAGTGGGGTTAGAATGTTGGTTCAGTTAGGTACTTTTTAAGGCTCACTTGATTTATGTGACAGAGTGTGTGCTCGTGAGGTGATGAACCCAAAAAATAGAAGTGCCACAAGGGGGGCAACTTCCAACTATCAATAATGCTGAAATTGAAATTTTAACTTGCAAAATTTTCTGAATTAAAAATATTGAAATTTTAAAAAGATTCTGTAAAGGGAACAGAAATTATGTTGCAGAAAGGCTGTAAGGAAGTGAGGCTGCAGGTAGGACAGAGGGCTGTTCAGATGCAAAAAATATTGCAGCAAACGGGGCTGGGCTCAAAACAGGAAAAGAGCAGAAATCAGACCGCGGGTTTGTGGCGAAACAGAACAGGCAGACCGCGGGTTTGAGGGAAACAGCGGCGGTCAGGTCGCGGCTTTCGGGCCAACAGATGCAGTCGGGACGCAGTAAATAGGGAAAAAGACGCAGGCGGGTCGCGACAAAAGAGCTAACAGACGCAGTCGGGACGCCCGAAGGAGGCAGATAGCCGCAGTCGGGACGCGGGAAAATGGCCGACAGGCGCAGTCAGATTGCGGCAAACAGGCTGATTAGCCACGGTCGGATCGCAGGTAACAGACTTGAATCCGCCGGCAGGGCGTCAGAAGCAGTCTGAGAGCCGCGGTCGGATCGCAGGTAAAGGCCTGAAAGGCGCGGTCGGGACGCGACTGCAGAGGGAAAAGACGCGGTATGCGACGGCCGAAAGGGACAGCCGAAAGTAAAAAATTCAAAACGGAAACCAGAAATTCAAAAACTAGGGGAGTCGCCAAAACTGTAGCTAGGGTTTTACCCCTAGCTTGTGCAAATGAGCACCTACTAAGGAGAATGGACTCCTTAGTAGCAGTTCAGTAAGTGTAAATAATTAAGCTAAAACAACAATTAAATTACTTCTAAAATATTGCATGAAACATAAACAAAAGATATAAAAAAGTGGTTTTGTATTGATATTACCTCCAATGTGGAGGTTGATGAAGCCCTTTGCAGTGTCCAAGAGGATGCTCCAAGCTTCAATATGCTCCTTCTCCTTCTCCAATGATGGGAATGGGCCAAAAGTGGCTCTCAAGGTGAAAGTAGTTCGATGGTGAACTAGGGTTTCGAGAGAGATTTTGGCAGAGTAGGGGTGCTTGTGATTGTGGATATGGAATAAGGGATCTCCATCACCTATTTATAGTTTTTTGGTGGTGGAGTGCTGACCCATGGTTTTGGGAAACACATGGTTTTGTGCAGCTGTATAGGGTTTTTTCCTCCTTTTCCTCATTATTTTATATTTTTTATTCCCTTTTTAGGGGATTTTTGCTATTTTTGGAGGAAAAGGGGGTTTTTTTAGCCTTTTTTAGGCTATTTTGATGGTTTTGTGGCCTTTTGGAGGCATTTTAGGCCTTTTGGAGGCTTTTTAATGGGATTTTTTGGGATTTTAAGGGAAAAATGGTAGGAAAATGGACAAATGAGCCATATAATGTGGTAGATGAGGTAGTGAACACTTTTTGGGTGTTAACACATATAACATATGCATATGTGATTTAGGACATCTATTACTATGATCCATGGCCATGCACATATACTCACGCCATCTCTGATCGACAATGAATTTACTCTGGCGAGTTAGCATGGTGACTCCACTCCTCCAAAATTTGTAACACAAACCACCATTATTTTTTGTTACCAGTTCCGTCTCTTTGAAATATGAGTGGGATGATGTAAGGGACTAGATAAAGAGGCGTTCTTGAAATTTGAAATTCCTAAAGAGGTGGGCTTGAAATACGTTTAACCTTTATCTATAGAAGGATAATCATTTGACTAATAAAACAATTGGATTTCCACTTCCCAAGGCTATGTGCAAGTGAAATTATGCATAGATGTGTTGTTTGATGTGGTACTACTCGAAGGGTTACGAACATGGGTTAAAAGGGTGTCCAACTAGATGAAACATCTCATATTTTATATACTAGGAATATTGATATGAATCTTAGGGGGGATTATAGTTTAAGATTGGATGTGATAGTAAAAAATACATATTTTTATTAAATGTAAAAAGGGAGCATGATGGACATGTAATTAACGGAGTTACTTATTCAAAGTGACATTGTCAACAAGATACCTTATAAAAAAGGTAGTAGGGATTTTTTTTTCTCTGCACAACTTCATTTCACTGAGGGTTCGGTGAAGTAGGACTATCCTGGTAGGGTTTTCATCTACTTCCATTAATCAGACCTAGTAAGTTGTCTCCGGCTAATGTAGCTGGCTAAGTTGCGCCATCGTTAGTAACATTCATAACAATATCTAGCCCTAGGCAATGCATTTTAAATTTTCTAGGGAATATCATGAATTTACTATCATACAGGAGGGCAAGGTCTTCTACCTGAAAGAATTTGTGGTTGATATGGTGATCACGCCATTCTTTTTCTCTGTTCTTTTGCACTTTTTGGTGAAAACCTGCAATGAAGCGATCTTCCTCCAAGCCAACCAAGTGTAGAATCCTTTCTTCAAATGTCTCCCCTTCTGCCATGTCTGTGAATGCAACAATTCTTAAGCTTGGTACTATAGATTCCATTGGCATGAAAACTTCCTGTCCATAGGCCAACTTGAAAGGTGTATGGCCTGCCAGTTTCTTATAAGTGGTCCTATATGCCCATAATACAGTTGGTATGTGCAGATCCCAATCGTCTTTGTTTGTGTTACATACTTTGGTCAGCGCATTTTCCAGCACTTTATTAAATGGTTAGATAGTTCCATTCGCTTGTGGATGGTATGGTATAGTCTTCTGATGATATATCTGAAATTCTTCAGTCAGCGCTTCAATGGTTCTGTTCAGGAAGTGAGTACCTTGATCACTCATTAGGAGTTTTGGGCATCCAAATCTGGTAAGGATATTCTCAAAGATGAACTA
The DNA here is from genome assembly GCA_027924585.1 of Larix kaempferi. NCBI lineage: Eukaryota > Viridiplantae > Streptophyta > Pinopsida > Pinales > Pinaceae > Larix > Larix kaempferi. Next base: position 43,345,511 of record BSBM01000372.1, on the reverse strand, counting down.
TGTGGAAGTAACTGCATTGCAGCCTTTTACTGGTTTAGCTTCTGCCCATCTGGTGAGATAATTTGTACCGGTGATAATATATCTCGCACCAGTTCTCTTTCCTAGTGGGTTAATAGGTCCCACAAAATCAATAATCCACTTATCGAATGCTTGTAGAGTCAGTTGCGGTCTTAGTGGAGTCTCATCCTTGTGCGATGGCTTTTCTGTTCTCTGACAAACATCACAACTTTGGAAATGTTCCTTTGAATCTTTAAACTAGCTCATATGGTGTGAAGCCTGTTGTTGTTTTCCATGTGGTATTATAAGCCCAAACTGCTTCACTTAATCTATCTGCCCAATATATTTTGTGGAGTTGCACTGTCTTTGTCAAAATCCTCTCTAACTCTCTGTTGGTTACCTCAGCTTGACCATTAACTTGAGGGTGATAGGAGGAGGACTGACCGTTCTTAACATTGTTTCTTCGAATCAAGTCTTGTATCAGATTTGATGTAAACTGTGGGCCTTGATTAGAAACTAGTTCTCTTGGGACTCCAAACCTGTGGAAGATCTACTTAGTGAAAAATTTTGCCACGTTGGTTTCATTTGCTGCAGCAAGTGCTACTACCTCAGTCCACTTTGTAAGGTAGTCAGTGCATACCAGGATGTAGCTTTTCTGATTTGACTATGGGTTGATTGGACCAATGAAATAAAATCCCCATTTCTTGAATGCCTCCAAGGAGATTTTTGGATGGAGAGTCATTTCTTCTTTTTGTGTCGGCTTCCCCATTCGTTGGCAGTCATCATAGTGTGAAACATATTCATAATCATCCTTGTGGAGTGTTGGCCAATAATACCCTATTTGAAAATTTTTATAGCCTTTCCTCTTTGCAGCATAATGTCCTCGACATGGTTCATCGTGAGTGGCATGCATTATGTCATGCACTTCATTTTCTCTAATGCATCTTTTGACTATTTGATCTGGTCCTTTTTTGAAGAGCATTCCCTCTATCCATGTGTAAGTGGCACTTTGTCTTATGACCTTATTTTTCTCTTTGTAGCTGTAATGTGCTGGAAATATCCCAAACACTAAATAGTTTACTATGTCAACAAACCATGGGCTCCTTTTGGAAATTGCAAAAAGATGCTCATCAGGAAAACTGTCATTTATCACTTCATTATCTTGTCCATGGGTGATCCTAGACATAAAATTAGCCACTACATTGTGTTTTCCTAACTTATCCAAAATTCTGATGCCAAACTCTTGCAGGAGGAGTAGCCATCTATAGATTCGATCACTTGTGTTAGGTTTGTTCATGTGATACCTTATTGTTGAATGGTATGTATGGAAAAAAACTTGGTACCCAGTTATGTAGTGCCTGAATTTGTTAATGGCATGTATGACGGCCAAAAACTCCTTCTCTGTGATTTAATTATGCTCCTACCAAATTTTTACTGATACAATATATAGCATAGGGCTGCTTCTCTATTTTTTGTCCAAGGATAGATCAAATTTCCTTATCTGATGCATATAAGTGGATGTGGAATGGAAGTGCCCAGTCTGGTCCTTGGAGTAGTGGAGCTGTAATTGTTTTCTCCTTTAGTTTGTCAAATGATAGCATATAATGTTTTGACAATATGAATTATGTGTCTTTTGTGATTAAGCAAACATTAGTGCAACAATTTTTCCATAACTCTCAATGAATCTTCTATAGTATCCTGTTTGTCCAAGGAAACTTCTTACATCTCTCTGTTTCACAGGTGGAGGAAGTGTTTTGATGACTATAACTTTTTCCTGATCAACTTCTATTCCTCTCTGCAAAATATGGTGGCCAAGCATGATGCCTTCTTCATGAGCATTCTTCATTTATCACTGCTGAGGCATAAGCTCATCTCAATACATTTTTTAAAACCCGTTCTAGATGTTTCAGTGCTTGGTCGAAATTCTGTCCATAGGGTGTGAAGTCATCCATGTAGACCTCCATTTGTTCATTAGTAAAATCAGAGAAGATAATTAGGATTTCCCTCTGAAATGTTGTTGGGGAATTACAGAGCCCAAAGGGAAGCACTATGTATGCATAAGTGCCCCGTGGGCATGTGAATTTTTTTTGTCTTGATTAGCCGAGTGAATGAGGATTTGGTTGTACCCACTAAAGCTATCCAAGAATGAGGAATATTTGTTCCCAACTAATGTGTCTAGTACTTGGTTGATAAATTGGAGAGGAAAGTGATCTTTCTTGGTTGCTTTATTGAGCTCTCTGTAGTCCACACAAATCCTCCACTTTCCTCCTTTTTTAGGAACTATGACTAGTGGTGATACCCACTCACTAACTGAGATTGGGTATATGAGCCCTCCATCAAACAACTTTTGTAATTCCAGCTTAACTATGTCCTTTAATGTTAGGTTTATTATTCTTTGTGGTTGCATGATAGGAACAACACCTTCCTTTATATAGATATAATGTTTACAGATGTTTGGGTAGATACCCTTCATGTAAGTATATGTCCATGCAAAGGATTTGTTGTTGTCTGACAGTACCTACAGTAATTGTTGTTCTTGTACTCGCTCCAAATTGGAGTTAATATTAACTGTCCTTCCAAGCATTATCTCGACTGTTTTTATCTGAATTGGATGTTTTTCTAGTGTGAGTACCTCTTCCCACATTTTGTCAGGATCGTGGTTTAATATTTCGTCTCCTTGCTGCTGACCTGTGCCAACAAAATCTTCAAACTTATTCTAATTAGACGAAGCATTTTGTATAAACCTATCTAAATGACTATCTTCGTTGATGGCTTTTAGTGATAGGGCAGCTTCAATTGTAAGGACAGGTCATATGTTTTGGTTGGATATGTCATCATAATCGTCTGTCTAGTTCTGATATTCTAGGTCTGAAGACTTCTTAGCTCGAGGATAAATCATGATTTTCTTCCTAGCTTGGCCACTGGTTATTGTCATGTTACCTAATCTGCACCCTATGTAAGCATTTGCAGTTGCCAGCTAGGGTCTCCCAAGTATTAGTGGGTATCCGCTAAGTTTACTCTTTACCTCAATGACTATGAAGTTAGCTGGGTATTCCCAGGATTCTATATTGATAATTATGTCTTCAAGCATCCCTTCAAGTCTTACTGTAGATGTTTCTGCTAGCTGTAGCACGGTAGTTGTAGGTCTGACCATTGATTGGAGTCCTAGGTGTATCATAGTATCCTTGGTCATCACATTTATAGCAGCTCCTAAATCAATTAGGCTTCTGTCTATCTGTTTGTTATTGATGGTCACATTAACTACTGGGCTTCCTGGGTCAAGGTGTTTGGGGTTAACAACGATACCTAGCATTAAATTTGCCAATTTGCCTACTACATTTATCGTGGGTGGGTCACGTTTTCTTCTTCCAGGTCTTTTCAAACATATCTCTTTAATGAATTTGTTGTAGATAGGTACATCTTTGATGGCCTGCAAGATTGGAATTTGGATATTCAAGTGTTTTAATTCATTCAGAATTGCATTTTCCTCTTCTTCTTTTGTACTTCATACAAGTTTTTCAAGGAAAGGAGGGTTTCTATTTCATGTGAGTGGTTGAATTTCTTCTTCCCAAGGGTTTGGTTCATCAAGATGCTGAATATGAGGTTGTGTTGTTTGTTCATGAGCCTCATCTTCTTGGTTACTTTGTGTGTGTGTATTTTGCAATGTTTTCCTAGATCTTAGATTAATTTCGTTTCTCTCCAGCATATCCACAACATAGGTATGAAACTGTACCATTTCAGTATTGTAGGCTTGTTGTTGTGGTGGCCTATTGTTGTGGTGGCCTATTGTTGTTAGGGTTTGGAATTGGCTGGGCGGGAATTGGTGGAGTTCTGGGGGGTGGTTGATTTGGTGGTGGCGGCATGATGAGTGGCTATTGTTGTTGCAATGGATCTCTTCAATTAGATGAATAAGGGTAGGGATTTCCATAATTCATGGTTGGATGAGCAAAAGGTGGGGGGTATGGAGAGTAAGATTGTGGGTAATAAGTTTGTTGGTATGGTTGGTTTTGCTGCCAATGGCTTGGACTTGGCTAAGATGGACATTGGGATGGTACTAAGTTCCAATTTTGCTGGTTATTTCCTTGATTGTAGTAGGTTTGGTTGTTGGGTTGGTAAGGCCTAGGAAGATTATTCCTCCTTTGATTCACAAAACAGAGTTGTTCTATTGGACCTTCAGTTGTGGGATCTTGAATAGCAGCTCTACATGAGGGCAAAAAGGGACATTTATCAGTGGAGTGATCGTCAGTGAAGAGACCACATATTTCTATGGTGTTCAGTGTGCACTGCCCCTTCTCATGTTTTTTCTTCTTCTGTAAAGTGGACAAAAAACTGCCAAGGCTTGGTTGATTTCGTCCTGTTTTTTATTGATTTGAAGTGCATTAGGTTGCATGGAGAGAGATTGTAGGATATCGGTCTTCATGTCATATAAAAGGTTTCCTAAATCATATTTTGTAAGGTTTGGTCCTAAATATGTTGATCCCCCAGTAAATGGGTGTGAATCCCTGGTCCCATTTTTACTTTTCCTAGATCTAGAGTAGTTTTTGAAGATTTGTAGGATTTGGTCATAAGTCTTCTGGAATATATCTCCATCCCCTAGAAGGTTTAATACTTCAAAATTTTCTTCTTTTATACCTCTAAAAAGGACAAGTTTTAGGGATTCAAGATCTAAGGTGCAGTGACTAGCTCGTTTGTAGCTAAGTTGAAATATTTGGGCATAATCTTCTAATCATTCTCTTTCTCCTTGTTGCATCCGAAAGATTTCATCTCTTGTATCCTTTGCATTGCAATAGTCCCTATATTTTTCTAGAAATGCCTGTTTCATTTGGTCCAAGTTGAAGATACTGTTTCCTTCAAGGCTCATGAACCACCTAAGTGATAGATATTTCAACGTGGAAGGAAAAAGCCTCAGCTTTTGTGCATCGGTAGTGTAATCAAAGGATCTACAAACTACCTCAAACTCAAACAGGAATGTGTAAGGGTCTTCTGAAGTAAAACCATGGAAGTTTGGTAGATTATTAGGGTTGATATTCTTCATCCTGGCATCTCCAAGAGGTATACTAATGGGAAAGGTGAACAGTTCTCTAGGTTCTTCATCTTCTTCTTCCATAGTAGTGTTTGAGCTAGAGCTAGCAAAGAAGTTATCTAAGTTTGGGTCGTAGCTAGAATTAGTTTCTTCCTCAGAATTAAGGAATTCAAATTGAGAGTTATCAAAACTGTTGTTGTTCATAGGTTGAGCACGCAGAAAGCGTCCAAATCTATCTCTCCATCGTCTAGGAATTCATGGTAAATTTTTTTATGATTTTAGTTGTTTTTATGTGTTTTTTCAAAGATGTCTCCTAAACATTAAGCACCTCCCCAGCAACGGCACCAAAAAGTGGTGAGCTCTTATAATGGATGCATGTTGAGGGAAGCTAGACCAAGAGACTACTTTAATTATCAACCCGGGGGACGTACAAACTTCAGAGGTGCTAACACTATATGTTCTCTAAAGGGTAGTCTTCGTTGTGTTTAGGGTGTGGGTATAAATCTTAAAGGTTTATCTAACCAAGAAGAAGGTGAGCTAAGAAGACTGTAAATTTATGAATGACAAATTCCCCTGCTAAGAAGTTAAATGCTGCAAATTGTAAATCTATACTAAGAATTGAAATGATGAAATCTTGATAAACTTATGCTAAGAATTGAATTGCTAAAAGCTGAGATTTTAATCTAAGAATTGAATACTGAAATTAAGTGCTGAATATTGAAAGGCTAACCTAAGAAAATAAATGTTGAAGACCAAATCTAGAACATAAATATCTAATGCTAAGAATTAACCAAACTGATCTATTCAGATTAAAGACTACAAGTGATGACCATTAAATCAAGGAACTGAAAGTAATTAACCTCTATGATCTAAGTCCGATAAAAGAAATATGCATGAGCTTTCTAGATCTGAATCATTGTTTTAGAAACAATATGAAAATACATGAAAACAAATGTCAAAATATGCATGTGCAGAATGCAGCTATAGGACTATAGAATGCATCCTACCGAACTACAGAATGAGCGTTGATTAACTACAAAAGATATGTTGAACGAAAATAATCTTTTAACTGAAATAAAACCATACTATTCAAATGCCATTAAGGTATCGTCATGCACGATAAGAAGTGAATCGATTCACAACATAAATGGAAAATACCTGAAAATAGAGTAAATCTCCTGACTTACATGTTGGAGGGGCCCTCCCCAACCCGTACTCAGGAGTATGAAAAACTTATAAATGTAGGCTTGAAAGTAACATCAGTCTCCTCATTAAAATAATAACTTCATGCTTCCGAAATAGTCTGTAACACAAATTCTCTCCGCAGTAAAATGTAAAAACGATTAATTCCACAAAATAGCAACATGATCCCCTTGCTACCCGAGAGGTCCATATATATATGCCACAAATTCTAACCTAACTACTTGCTTTAATCACCGATCTTGTTGAACAGGAGTTCTTCTCTATAAATCTGGGAAAAAGGGCATTGAGCCTCGTATGATCTTCCAGTCCTCGAGCTTGATTTGTGTGTTGCTTCTTAGTGTACTTGCGCCTGCTCATACATACTCATTTTCATGTAATTAGTTTATAGAAGATGCCCTTTAAGCATACAAATAATAATCTTAAAACATCTTCATTAAATAATCAAAGTAAATCATTAACCCACAAAACAAGTGTATTTCCTTCATCATATCCTGTGTTTTACTGTGGCAAAAAGGCTATAGGATACCTATAGTTTGGGTTCATCACCAACATCATTATGAGGTTTTCATAATGATTATTTATTAAGCCAAATACAATCCAATCATAAAAGTATACTTCTAGGAACTTATGAATAAAATACTTGAATGCAACAACAACAACTCTTGAAAATATAGCAGGTGCATTCTTCGAACCAAATGGCATAACTGTGTATTGGAATGATCCCCATTCAGTAGCAAATGTAGTTTTATGTATATTTGTTTTGTCAATCTTGATCTGATGGTATCCAGAAAATCCATCAGTGAAAGAATATGCCTCATTCCCTCCAACATTATGTAATACTTCGTATGTGAATGGAGTCAGAAATGGGTCATGTAGTGAAGCATCATTGAGCTTCCTGAGGTCTACGCAGATTCTGATTTCCCCTTTTGTTTTCTTATCCTGGATAACCATAGGGATTGTCCATTATGATTATTCAACAGGATCAATGATTCCTACATCAAGCATTTTGTCGAGCTCTGCCTTCACTCCTTCCTTGTATCTATGATTCAGTCGATAAGGCCTCCTCTTAATGGGATTCAAACCTAGATTGAGAGGTATCTTCATGACTCCCAAGTTTCCCAAAATGCCTTTCATTTCAAAGAACTTTGTTGGAAATAAATCCTCATATTCACGCAGGAGGTCTGTGATTTGCGTGACCGTTTCTTCATCCCAGTAATCCTCAATAGATGCGAACTTTTGTTCTTCACTTGTGCCAATGTTAACTTTTCTTGTTTTGATAGGGCTTCTTAAGTCTAGAATTTCCAATGGAGGTCCTTCAACTTCGCGTTCTCCTTCTGTCTTAGGTATATTGATATTGCACGGATCATCATCCTCTTCACTTTCTTCTTCGTCATCGCCTACTGCGAGGTTATAGAATTCCAACTGTTTTCCCATTGTTGATATGCAGGTTGTAGTGTGTCATAAAATTTCTTATTTTTGGTAATCTGCAATGTTTCATTAGTATTTGGACAATCATCCTCAAAGCTGAAAGTTGTTTGGAAATTTTTAGTTAGGACAGACCATTCTACTATTCCTCTGTGCAGTTCTGTGTCTATGTACCAGTTCTTTGGGATCTGCTTTAATGTGTGTACAAATAGATGGACCCACTCTGCTTGAGGTCTATGTTCCCATGTTTTTGAACAAATCTCTATGTGATATCTTGGATTCGTTTGTCCATTATAATTTACTATTGTCAGCGTAGATTTCTATGTGAATCTGAGTTCCATAATGTGCTTGCATTGTTCCCATGTTTTTAGATTGTCCTTGTGCGTGGCCCACTATCTAGCAAGTGTAGCGTGCAGACTTGAATCTAATGCTGAAAACTTATATTCATCTAGAATTATAGTATATTCTTGAAAAAAATACATGAATGCTACTCAAGCCATCGTAAGTAGGAATTAGACTTACCTCTGCTCCAACCCAGCGTAGTGATTTTGTGATCTGCGCACATCGCCTAGAAGACACTTCATGCATTCTGTTTTGCCAATTCTCCAATCTTGCGTCACAGTCTGATATGCAAGAGTTGTCGCAGTGCCAACTAAGCATTCCATCAGCCATAAGATTGATGTAGTCAGCCTAATTTGCAGTCCTTTTGTAGATGCGATCAAGGTCTTATGCTCCACAATCTTCTTATATCGGTTCATGGTATCTTGGTCCTTGTGAAGGGTCCAAGGGTTAAATGACCCTAATATCCCATCCTTCGAAGATCATCTTTTTGGTTTTCAGATTGATAATCGTGAGGATATCCATCGCCTAGTCTATCCCTAGTAATGTTGGATATGGGTTACTATCGTCGATGATCTCAATAACCTCGAAATCTTCTGAACTTCTTACTCCATCAATGTACAGAAGTACATTCAAGAGTCTTCCAAAGGGGATAAATTTCTGTTGATTAGCTAGTCTCAATTGGATAGGTGACCATGATAACCTTTGTTTCCCCATCTGTTCCCATGTCTACTTGGTCAAGAAATTCACTTCTGATCCCAAGTCAAGGATGATATGGTCCATTTCAGAGTCTCTAATGTGCGCACTAAGCCTCATTTTTGGCTTGTTCTCTTATGGCTCTTTATATGGTGAACTACGCTATGAACATTACTCATGCAATTGCATTGTTCATAGTGGTTTAGTAAGTTTTGTAGTTCCACTAAGGAATCTTCGCTTTTCAGTATCTTCATACAGCTCCGTAGGAACTGCGCAATAGAAGTCTCTATTTCTGTGGCGGTACATGTTTTATCATATGCTGCTGGCATATCGTTTGCATGTGTTATTTCACTTCGTAGTTTAATTCCTGGTGTCACAGGCTTTGATTCTTTGAAGGTCTCCCTTGCTTTTGCGAATACTTCTTTGTTTCTATCTAGATTGAAAGCAGGTGTTTTCCTAGTTGCTTTTCTTATCCAGACCCCCAGTAGGTGTATGTTTATCTTGGTGGTCTTCAGAAGTCGAGGCTTCTGCTCTTTGATATTGACCAGTGGTAGCTCCACTTCGTGTCACATAATTAATGTTTGGATCTCTTGTTCTTTTCTCTGTTGCGATCATCTAAACATTCGGATTTGGTGCTTCTATTCTCCTCTCTTGCATTTTTGCTTGCAAAACAGGAAATGCCTCAATAACATGATCAAAAGAATTACAGTATCTACAGGTAGTATAAGCATTGGTGCAGTCTCTGGAAAGATGTCCCGGATGAGCATAGTTATAACATATTAGCTCACCTCTTCTTCTTCCCTGGACAATGTTTCGTCCTCTTCCTCAGAATCCACTACGGCCTCTATATGTACCTTGATCATATTGCACATTATTGTTGTTATGCAGTGTTTCTTCTTCAGTCCGGTAAACATCATGCTTTCTTTCCATCATTAGCTCATATTCTCTACAGTTGTAATTATCATGCCCAACTAATTTATAGAATGTGCAGTATAAGTTCTTGGGTGTTTGCACATACTTCTGAATCAAATAACAATCCTCTGGGCGATGCCCTCTACATCAAAAAATTTCACACCATGGCCCTTGCTACTGATTTAGTGGATTTGGTGCTCCACTATCAAGGTAGTCTTTAAATACTGTATAGTGTTCCTTTGGGTGTCTTTCTCCCTTGCACTTTGTACACCATACTTATTCTCGGATTTCTTTTCCCTTTCAATTGTCTTGTAATTGTAACATCAAGGTTGCTAGCTAGTTCTGTATATGAACCATTCCTATGTTATTCTCTCCTATTGGCGAATCCTCTAGTTTCATCGCGATCTCTAGGGCTTCCGTCTACGAAGCAACCTTCTGTTACATCAATAGTAGTCTAATGTATGGAAACAACGCAACTATGAACCACTCTTGGTGTTGTTGCAGTGCGATGTCAAAGCTAACCTGATCTAACAATGTTTTGAACTTCTCGTCAAATTCCCATACTGACTCAGTTGCTTTCTGCTTAATCTCTTTTAGTCTTGTGATACATTGTGACTCTAACTTAGGTTTCTTGAATTCCCTTAAGAGGGAAGCCTTGATATCCACTAGAGTTCTATTATGTTTGACATAATACTTCATAAACCAATTCAAGGCTCTGTTAACACCCAAAAAGTGCTCACTACCTCATCTACCCATTACATGACTCATTTGTCCATATTTCCTACAATATTTACCTTCAAAACCCTAAAATCCCATTAAAAAGCCTCCAAAAGGCCACAAAACCATCAAAAAAGCCTAAAAATCCCCTTTTCCCCCAAAAATTATCCAAAATTCCTCAAAAATAGCAAAAACCTTCTAAAAAGGGAATAAAAAATATTAAAAAATGAGGAAAAAGAGGAAAAAGGAGGAAAAAACCCTATACAGCTGACCTAAACCATATGGTTCCCAAAAACATGGGCCAACACTCCACCACCAAAAACCTATAAATAGGTGATGGAGACCCCTCATTTCATATCCACAATCAAATACACCCTTACTTTGTCAAAATCACTCTTGAAACCCTAGCTCACCCTTGAGCTACTTTCACCATTGAGTGCCCCTTTTGGCCCATTCCCACCATTTGGAGAAAGAGAAGGAGCAAAGTTGGAGTTTGGAGCAACCCTCTTGGATCATTGCAAGAACTTCACCAACCTCTACACTTGAGGTAAAATTTTAATACAAAAAACCATTCATATTTCAATGTTTTGTTATGTGTGTTAATGCTCATGTTAGTTTAGAATTCATATTGTTTTAGCTATTTAATTTACTGTTTATTGAACTGCTACTAAGGAGCCCATTATCCTTAGTAGGTGCTCATTTGCACAAGCTAGGGTGAAAACCCTAGCTACAGTTTTGGCGACTCCCCTTGGATGTTCGGGTACACAGAGTACTACCAAAGGACCGAACACCAAGAGCAACCACTTCACACAAACAGATCACAGATCAACACACCGATGTTTTGACGTGGTTTAAACCCTCTTGAGAGAAACACTCCACGGCCCCGGCCAAATAGCTTCTACGGGACAATTTATTATGCAAAGAAAGAAAGTTACAAATGAGCTTCTCATAATCGATCAACTAAACAATGACCCTCCATGCTCTTTAAATAGAGATCATGGACCAATCGGGTGTTAAGACACGGATCAAGGTTAGGTTTGATCTAAGAGAAGTTGAGTCGTCGGATCACTCTATGTCGGAAACATATCGTGACCGTCGGATTAAGTATTTACAAATGCATACTAATGCATACTAAAGAAACACACTATCCCTAACGGATATATTACACAAGTTGATCTTAACTAACTCCTAAGTGTCTAAATATCCTAACATCCCCCCTTAAGAACAACTTGAGATAGGATTGAAGGATTTACAAAAGTGACACTATTAAGAGAAGGAAGGAGGCATTAGAGCCTATCCCCCCTTAATGACAAGTTCCTGAACTCCTAACATAGATCGAAGTTTAGAAAACTTCGCTTCTGTAAGAGACTTGGTGAAGATGTCTGCAACTTGATCATCTGTAGGGAAAAAGAGCACTTCAAGAACCCGATCATGAACAAGATTTCTGATGAAGTGCATATGTAGCTCAATGTGTTTGCTGCGTTGATGTAGAACTGGATCTTTAGCAAGCTTGATGGCACTTTGATTGTCGCACCAAAGTGGAGTAGGCTGCTGCTGCTCGAATCCAAACTCTGAAAGGATCTGTCGAAGCCATAAAGCTTCCTGACTAGCATTAACTGCTGCTCGATATTCTGCCTCTGCTGAAGAAAGAGCAAGAGCTTGTTGTTTCTTACAAGCCCAAGTAATAGGTCCAGATCCCAGACTGAAAACATAACCTGCAGTAGACTTTCGATCATCAGGATCGCCGGCCCAATCTGAATCAGTGAAACCAACCAACAAAGGTTCCCCCCCTGTACTGTAATGAATCCCAAACTGAACTGTACCTCGAATATATCGAAGTATTCTTTTAGCTGCTTTCCAGTGACTTTCATGAGGTGTCTGCATATAACGGGCAACTCGACCAACGGCAAAGGAAAGGTCAGGATGGGAATGAGTCAAGTATAAAAGACTACCAACAAGCTGACGATACAAGGTGGCATCTACTTCAGGTGAAGTACAAGTGGCAGAAAGCTTGACTCCAAACTAGAAGGGAGAAGGGGCTGGTGTACAATCTTCCATGTGAAAGCGTCGAAGAAGGTCACAAACATACTTAGACTGAGAAAGAAAGATTCCTTCTTTGGTTTGCAGGACTTGGAGACCAAGAAAATAATGCAAATGTCCTAAGTCTGACATTTCAAAATTTTGTTTAAGACTGGATTTCACATGGGTTATAAGCTTAGGGTCACTACCAATAAGAATAAGGTCATCAACATATAGAACAAGTATGATGAGATGGTTTCCTACTTTCTTGGTATAGACATTGGGGTCAGAATGACATCTAGAAAAACCAGTGTCAAGGAGAAAGTTATCCATTTTGGCATACCAAGCTCTAGGAGCTTGCTTAAGGCCATATAAGGATTTCTTAAGGCGGCAGACAAGGCTAGAGTTATTCTGAACATAGCCAGGAGGTTGTTCCATGTAAATTTCCTCATGTAAATCACCATGTAAGAAGGCAGACTTGACATCCATTTGATGGACTTCCCAGTTGTGTAAGGCGGCAAGGGAAAGAACAAGGCGGATGGAGTTCATTTTTGCGACGGGAGCAAAAGTTTCATTGTAGTCAATCCCTTCAACTTACGAAAAACCTTTGGCAACTAACCTTGCCTTAAGTCTTTCAACACTTCCATCTGATGCATACTTAGTTCTGTAGACCCATTTACATCTGACAAGTTTTCTTCCTTTTGGAAGAGGTACAAGATCCCAAGTATCGTTCGCCATTAAGGAACGATATTCTTCATCTATGGCTGCATCCCAATCTGGATTCCCTGAAGCTTCTGCAAAAGTTTCTGGATCATGATTCTCGGAAACTTGAGCCAAAAGAGAAGAGGCTCGCTGAAACTGAGAATGTGTTCAACGTTGATCTCTAGGATCACCGTCAAGATCACCAGCTGCTTCACATGTTAAACGGACCCATCGAGGAATCACTTGTGCTGGTGCAACTGGAGGAACAGGAGTAGGTGGAGGTGGATTTTTATCCTCACTGTCATCATCAGAAACTGGAGTTGGAAACCTGTCAAGGAAGTTGGAAGAAGAAGAAGAAGGCACAAACATCGAATTAGGCTCGCAGGCCAAAGATGGCACAATCGCCGAGTTAGGCTCGCAGGCCAAAATATTTTCATCAAATTTAACATCTCTTCTAATGATTATAGCATGAGAATGTGGTTGAAGAAGTCTATAACCTTTTACATCTTCAGAATATCCAACAAATATGCACTTTTCACTTTTAGGCTGCAATGCTTTCCGTTTTTCATCCAGAATGTGAGCCCATGCTTCACTACCAAACACACGAAAGTGACTTACATCAGGTTTAATTTTACTCCATGCTTCTTCTGGTGTTATACCTTGTAATGCTTTTGTGGGGGTACGATTAACTATGTAATTTGCACAATTAATGGCTTCAGCACAAAATTGAAGACTTAGTCCCTTAGATTGGATCATACAATTAGCCATTTCTTTTAAAGTGCGGTTCTTCCGCTCAGCTACACCATTTTGTTGTGGTGTATATGGAACAGTGTGCTGTTGTTGGATGCCTTGTTCAGTGCAGAAAGTAGTGAACTGTTTGTTAACATATTCTCCTCCATTGTCAGATCTTAACTTAATAATTTGATGACCAGATTGTTTTTCAACAAGGGCCTTGTAGGCCAAGAACATGTTAAATACTTCGCTCTTAAGTTTTAGGAAATAAACCCAAGTGCATCTGGTGTAATCATCAATGAAAGTTAAGAAATATTTGAAACCAGAAAAGGAAGCAGATGGAAGAGGACCACACAAGTCACTATGCACAAGCTCCAAGGGAATCGAGGTGTGCCAAGAGGCACGTTTGTCAAAACTATCCCGATGATGTTTTCCAAGTACACAACCGGAACAAACACCATCTCTGCAAGATACCATCGGAAGACCTGTCACCATATTTTCTTTACATAGTTGTTGCAATGAGCGATAATTTAAGTGACCAAATCGCTCATGCCAAAGTTTGCTCAAGTTATCACTATGAGCAACAAAAACTGAAGGGAAAGGTGATGACCCAAAGTTGTTAAACTTGTACAACCTGGTAATATCATCAACAATTCCGGTAGCTAGAACCTGTTGAGGATCTTTAAAATTCTTAATTACAACTTGGTGAGGTGTAAAGGTCACAGTTTTACCTTCACCAGAATGAGTGATCTGATAGACTGATAACAAATTGCAGGAAATTCTTGGAACACATAGTACATCACTAAAATGACCATTATCTACTGGAACTGTTCCAGCTCCTACAACACTTAGAGATCTATCATCACCAACAAATATTTGTTTGGTGTTACATTCATGCATAGTAGAAAAGATGGCTTGATCCTTAGCCATATGATAAGATGCTCCAGAATCAATGAACCATTCATTTGAAGTAGAAGAAGAAGATGCATTATAAGAATAACCAGAAGCACAAAGTGCATGTCCATGAGAGGTAGATTCTGAAGACGAATCTAGGCTGATGTGGTGCTTCTTCATTGCTGCTTCCAAGGCTGCCATCTTCTTAAAACACTTAGATTCATCATGATTATCTTTTCCGCAATAGTTGCAATGATGCTCAGTCTTCTTGCCTTTTGGCTTGGATCCTTTGTCATTTTTTAAAGAAGGAGTTGACTGAGAGGGTTTTGGACCCTTGTTTGACTTATTATTGCGAAAATTTTGTTTCTTGGGAGGTTTGGACTTTTCTTTCTGTTGGGACAATAAGGCTTTCCCAGATGTATCTGCATTGTTGATTATTCCAAGATGAATGAGTTTATCTTGTTCCCTAATCAAGGAATCACAAAAGGATTCAAGACTAGGCTCTTGATAGCTAGCTGCATTCAATGATGCTTTCATGGAGTAAAATGTAGATACAAAAACAGAATATGCAGGTCCAAGTTTGGAAAGAATATGATAAATGCACTGTTTGTCTTCCCTCTCAATCTTACATTCTGCACATAAGAGTTTAAGAGTTTTGTACTTAGATAAATAATATGGAATGCATGAAAAGTCACTTGGATTTAAAGAAATCAACTCATTTTCGAGTTGGTGACCTCGAATTTCATTGTGTTTACCAAACACAGTTTCCAACTTGTCCCAAGCAGTATTAGGTCCATCAATTCCAGATATGTGGAATCGCAAATCAGTAGAGATTGACATCCCAATCAATCCACGAGCTTCATCACATCTATTTGCCCATTTTATTTTCTTATCATCATCAGTGGGTTCTTTTTCTTTCCCTGTGGTAATTCTGAAAAGTCCCCTACTTCGTAGAACATCCTCCATACGAGATTTCCATGAGAAATAGTTGGAACTATTAAGTAGAATATCACAATGGGCGGCCATATTTGTAAATTAATGGCTGTAAAAGCAGAAACCAATAGTCTGGATGTGAAGAGCTCGAAAAAATAGGCAGTTTAAAAAAAAATGGCACTGAAAACTGACTCTGTATGATGAAGTTATGCTTGAACAAAGAAACTGTTGAAGATGTCCCCAATAGTGACGTGGCAGCTAGAGAATGTCCAGCCAAAAAAGAACCCCCCTCTTCCCAAGATGAACCTTTTGACAATCACTTTACAAGAAAGTTGCTTTAAGTGAATCACTTTTGTAAAATAAGTGATTGCACTTTTACAATGATATTACTTTTTAAATAGTGCAACAATAAATAAAAAAACTTAAGTGACTCACTTGTATTTTTATTTTTTATTATTTAAGTGAGATGCACTTTTACAATAAAGTAACTTGAAAATATTGCATGCACTTTTCTTTTTAAAAGTAACTTCCTAAGACTTGAACTCAAGACCTATTAAGGAATAAAGCAACTTTGGACCAAGCGAGCTAGTTTAAAAGGTATGTAAAATATGAAAATGAAGAAGGGTTTTTTTTTTTTTTTTTTTAACTCTTCTTGCTCGGTTTGCGTGCTTGCCATTTTTCCTGCAAAACAGACCACAAATCGAAACAAAAAAAACTTTTCCACACTTGTGGAGTTAGATCTTGTTATCTTGCCCGAAAAGTTTACGTTTTCTCTCTGTTTCTGATTTGCCGAGATCGCGCAAGGTGCACGGCAAAGAGCATACGCAGCCGAGAAAAACCCTTTTTCCTTTGTGCACGGAAAAGATCATACGCAGACGAAAAAGCAACAATCCGAACCAAAAAAAATCTAACAGTAACAAAAAGATGAAATATGAGATTTTTCTTTTCAAAAAACGAAATAAAAAAATGCGTTACTATAACATTATACCTTCAGATCTGATGAAATACGCGTTTCTGAAGCAACCGGGAACCGTTTTTGATCAAACGAAAACTATTTTCCAATGGAAACGACGCTCCGGACGCAATGGAACACCTCCCACAGCCCAGAAATGCACAGAAATACCAGAACCAGAAATCCTTTCAAGTTTCGGCAACAACAGTTCAAGATCTAGATCATAACCGGAAGCGGCACTTCATAAAAGCTCTGATACCATGTTCGGGTACATAGGGTACTACCAAAGGACTGAACACCAAGAGCAACCACTTCACACAAACAGATCATAGATCAACACACCGATGTTTTGACGTGGTTTAAACCCTCTTGAGGGAAACACTCCACGGCCCCGGCCAAATAGCTTCTACGGGACAATTTATTATGCATAGAAAGAAAGTTACAAATGAGCTTCTCATAATTGATCAACTAAACAATGACCCTCCATGGTCTTTAAATAGAGATCATGGACCAATCGGGTGTTAAGCCACAGATCAAGGTTAGGTTTGATCTAAGAGAAGTTGAGCCGTCGGATCACTCTATATCGGAAACATATCGTGACCGTCGGATTAAGTATTTACAAATGCATACTAATGCATACTAAAGAAACACACTATCCCTAATGGATATATTACACAAGTTGATCTTAACTAACTCCTAAGTGTCTAAATATCCTAACATTGGATTGAATTTATGGTTATAGTTTTTAAATATTTTTCTTTCGGCTGCCGTAAACCGCATCTGTCACGTCCCCATTATTGACCCCATTGCATTCAAAGGTAATTGATGTAATATTGTTATGAAATCATGGTGGGGAGCTCAAGGCCAAGGCCCCGCCATCGATTTAGTGATGCATATGCTTTGCATGCTAGCCAGGCACATTGGAATTTCAACATCATGTAATATGCATTTTTAATAAAAAATACCCACAACTAGCTATGCAATGCAACAAAGAGATGGGGGCATGATTTCACAAGGAATAGGGAGGGAAAACATTCAAACCCTTGAGCCAATAGAGTCAAGCCAAGTGTCAATAAGAGAACCCATCAAACCCTCAACTACCCATGTTGACTTTTGTACTCAACCATGGAATTCTCCCAAGAGTGGGTTGGGGAAATTAATGCCTTGGGAATGGGGAGGTATGGCTGTCCAAAATTGGGTATGGGCAAGCCACCCTCCATGGAAAAACGTTTTTTGGACTCCTTGGGCAAGAAAGAGCCAGGAACTTCTTCCCCAAGCCATTATGCATCCATCACTCTTCCTCCCTCACGAGTTGGGAGCCACCTGGGCGTTTTCCAGGCAGGTCTGCTGCGTTTTTTGTTCATTCTCCCTGTAAAGAAGGGCGTTTTCATGTTGTATACCAGAGGGGGAAGGAGGGAAATCGAATGGGGGGTTCAATAGAGGATGTTTTGGGTGGTTGAAGGCTGACATATTGGGGAAGAAATCGTTTTCCTCCCTGTGGTTGTTTGCCCCATCCTACAATCCGTTTTTTGGTTGGGAACGTTTTTGGGAAAACCCATGGCCATCTCATTTGTAAATCCTACTGTTTATCCCTGCCCCTGTTTGTGCATGCTGTGTGAGAGAAGAGTATGTTGGGTATGGGTAATGAGTGATCCCTTGTTCTGGCTTGAGATTGGGGATGAGCATCCATTGTGCAAGTGTAGCCTGATAAACCCAGTTAGACTGGCTTGGCTAAAGTAAAATGGTTAATGGACTGAATGTGAGCGTGAATGTCCCCTTTGTCCTTGTGAGAATCATGCCCAGCTCGGGGGTGGCCTTTGGACGGACTCAGTATAAGCTGTCGAAGAGCCTACGGTTGGGTGGAACGTTGCAGCGACATAGCTAGTTGCTTGGGACTACTCTGTTAAAGATAAGTATTATCGGGTGCCATCTTTCAATTATTTAATTGATGAATATCTTGAATGCATGGCGAATGTGTAAATGAAATTACTTCTGCTGTGTGATTTAAATATTTATGCCCTTTTCATATGTATGGAATGCTTACTTAATTGGTACATGGGGCTGGATGCCCGGTTTTAGCCTCACGATCCCCTCCATTGCACTGGTATGATGGGTGGGGACGTGACAACGTCTTTTACCCCCGCAGTTGCATTCCGACTGCGTCTTTCAGGCATTTACCTGCGACCCGACTGCGGCTCTATGACTGTTTCCAGCGACCTGCCGGCGGATTCAAGTCTATTACCTGCGATCCGACCGTGGCTAATTAGCTTGTTTGTTGCGATCCAACTGTGGCTGTTACAAATTTTCCGACATCCAGCTTGCGGCTTTTAGCCAGTTTTCTGCAACCCGCCTGTGTCTGTTGTCCCTTTTCCCACGTCCCGACTGCGACTTTCAGCCCTTTTGCTGCAACCCGACTGCGTCTGTCGGCCTTTTTCCTACGTCCCGCCTACTGCTTTCAGCCATTTTCCTGCAACCCGCCTGTGGATTTTTACCTGTTTCCTGCTGTCCGGCTGCCTCTTTCGGCCAAAAACCCGCATCCCATCCCCGACTGTTTCTCTGTTTCCAGCGGTCCGACTGCCGGTATTTGCCACAGATCTGCGGTCTGCTTTCTACACTTTTTTTCCTGTTTTGAACCCAGCACTTTGCTGCACTATTTTCTGCACCTGCACAGCCATCTATCCTACCTGCAGCCATACTTCCCTACAGCCTTTTCTGCAGTTTTATTTCTATTTCATTTAGAGAATCATTTTTTAAAATTTGAAAAAGAGAAAATTTTGCATTTCAAAGTTTACATTCTGTCTTGTTATTGTTAGTTAGAAAGTTGCCCCCCTTGTGGCACTTTTACTTGGGTTCATCATCTCACACGCACACACTCTGTCACCTAATTCAAGTGAGCCTTAAAAAACTACTTAACACAACCAAGATTCTAACCCCACTTGGGGAACACATAAGAATTTTTTTAGTTAGGTAGGATCGGGGGGATAGGCATCCAAATAACACCCCTCGGTTGCTTACACTTGAGACATAGCTGTTGTCCATTAGGGAACCAAAATCCCCTAGTATTTTTTGGCACGGTCACAACCAGTTTATCAGAGGGCCTCTCCCTTAGGAGGGTTGAAGTCGCCAGACTGGTTCCAGAGGCCTGATTGGAATACCACAATCCATTCAGTAACCGAAGGCTACCTTTCGCAGTTCTTGGGGTATCCCTGTATGGGGATACTGCGGTAAAAGGACCAAACGAAAGATTCACCTTTTCTGGACGTGTCATGAATGGGGTATCTTAGTTGCTTTTCTTCTAGGATTGACTACCCAGTGTCCCTCCCGGTAGGGGGATATCTTTAGCCACTTGGCTCTACTATCCATATTGTCTGACTTGGATTTCATCACCTTGCAGAGGTTATGTCTAATTGAGTCAGAATACTATTTAGTTAGGTGTTTGCATGCTGCCTTACCTCTTTTTGGTCTAGTGAGTCCACTATTTTCATTTTTTAGGAAACCTGCTACTTGTTGGTATTCTGACCATTTCTGTTGATACTCCACTTATTGTAGCACAGCTGTTATAGTAGGGTTTTGAGTTGGTTGTTGGCCTGAGTGCCATATTTTTTGAGCTCTCCTTCTACACACTCGATTGCATTAGGATTTTTGAGCTGTTTTTCACTCAACACAACCCCCAGATATTTGACACCATTTGTCACCATTGAGTCCCCGAGACATTCTTGGTGCCTCCAGGGAGAGCCCTCGCAGCACGGTTCACTTGACACCACCCGTCATAGACATAGATCTTCATCACTTGATACCACTCATCATAGATCTCGAGCTTTTTCACTTGACTCCACTCGTCAACAGCATAGAACTCCGTCACCCGAGCTAGACGCCCCCTATTTTACCACTAATTTTGAGGCAGAGTCCGAGAACCCCATTTACATTGCACCCACCAGGCCCATGGCTAGCGTGACTTCCACCCCTTTCTTTGTAGGGACCATTGGTGGAGCATCCACCACCACATTAGCTACCACACCTGCTTTGGGTATGCCCTCGATGGGGCCCACTTCTACCATTTCAATCACTGCACCCATTCCAATAGCTGGAATACCTATTCCCACTCCATCAGTGACTCACACTACTCTTGGCGGTGCAGGACTGTCCCATACCACGTTCGTCCTTACACTTGGGGGAAACCTCCCAAACCCTGCCCCTACACTTGGGGGCAACCTCCCAAACCCTGCCCCTACACTTGGGGGCATTGGCTCCAACATGATCCAACCCACTAGTATGTCACATCCTTCTACTAGTTTGCCATTCATGGCTAGCCTCAACCTTCCTGACCTAGCTAGACTGACTAACGATCCTATCAGAAATGACCCTGCGTGGCCTCACATGCCCACCAAGCTCCCCTCTGACACCCCTAAGTTTGAGGGAAAGGCAGGTGAGGACCCCTAGAACCATATTATGTCCTTCCATCTATGGTGTTCCTCCAACTCCATAGTGGATGACTCTGTCCATCTCCGTCTATTACATCTCACCTTCACTAGCTCTGCAGCTAAGTGGTATATCGAGCAGCCCCATGGGACCCATGCCACCTTTACTTCCCTTGCCTCGACCTTCCTGCAGTTCTTTTAGTTACCTGTCCACTATGAAACGAGAGTTGAGATCCTACTGTCTTGCAAACAGAACACGGCTACCCACATCACTGACCACATTCATGAGTGGCATCGACACCGCAGCCTATGTAAAATCAAGTTAGACGACCGTATCTTCTTAGATTGGTTCCTAAAATCTCTCCTTCCTGTCATTGACAAGGATGTGGCATCCGAACGATCCCAGTCTGAAGAAGAGGCCATCCTCAAAGCACAGCAATTTGACCTCATTTAAGCCCAGTTGGGTTATCTCTATACCATTATACCTGACGCCCCTCACGGTGATTCCTCCCAACACGATGTGTCGGGGGCATCCCATGCCACAGATGGCATCATTGGTCGTGTTACCTCGCATCCCCAACCCTTTTCCATAGCACGTCCTAGCGCTGGCCCCGACCTTTTGCGGGCTACATCTCAATCCGGAGAAACCAATTCGTATGCTCCTATGACACATCACCACCATTCTCACGGACCCTCATGCCCACCTCAGTGCTTTGGACATGCGTCCCTCGCTTATGCTCCCCCGGTCGCACCTCAGCCGTATTACCATCCATAGGCTGCCTCAGCTCCTGTGTCCTTGCAAGCCCAGCCTGCTTATTACCCGCCACAGGCTGCCCCTACAGCAAACCCACAACCCGCTCCACAGACGTATTAACAACCCCCACAAGTTTCAGCACTTGCACAGCTTCCACCTACTTATTATCCACCGCAGCCTGCTCCCGCACCTGCACAACCCCAGAACCCCCCTACTGCCCCAGGGCAAGTCTATGCCCAACAAAATCCGCAACAAAACCAAAACAACTGGCGCCAACAAGGCTAACAAAACCGTGGCAAAGGCGCTAACCGTGGGAACAACCCCTCTCCAGACGAAGGTGGTCAACCTCCTAATCCCCCAGACAACAGTAACGCGGCACCTACCAACCAAAACCCTGATCGACCGCCCAAGTAGGCGAAAAATACTAATTTGCAAACAAACCATCCTTGTTATATTTGCGGGGTCTATGGCCACTACACACATGCTTTCCCACATTTAGAGCGAGCTAGGCAACTTTGGGTTGATGATGCCCATCACCAAGGGCATGCAGATCCTCAGGTGCCACCCAACCCCCCACCCCCTCAGCAGCAACCTTTGGTGCTGCAAAACCCCTTACCAACCCAAGGCATAGTGAACACTCAGCCGTTGGCTTCCCCTTAAGGCAACGTGCCACCACAACAACAGATCACTTATGCTGCTCCTGATCAACCCATGTTCGACTCAGGTAGTCACCACTTGTTGATGATGTCGTCCGTTGATGTCAACCTCCAAACCCGTCGGAACCAATATGGCTCCACCTCTGAAGCCTCTCCAGCCGAAAAAAACACTAACGCTCATCCCACTGATCAAACGTTATGTATACCTATGGCTCCACTTGATGGCGCCTCCAAAGCACCTCATTTCCCACTTCGACGTATCAACAATAACCCCAATGCTCGCGCTACGTCAAATTACAAAATTGTAGATGACTTATCCCAATCTCCCGTAGCCATGTCTGCATTAGAAGTCTTAAAAAACTGTCCTTCACAGTGCAAGACTTTGCTTTCCGCCATTGGCACTATTGACCCAAATGACTCACAACTGATGGCATTCGATTTGGACCAGTCCGAACCATGCTTGCCTTCCACTTTAGTGTTCCAAGTTTCTGTTTTCGTTCGGAATCTTGTCATCCATCGGTGCATTATCGATGAAGGTGCCTCTACATGCGTTATGTCCATATTCGTTGGGCAGAAGTTGGGATCCCCTACTCTCCAGCAGTCCACCACTGCGTTGCGAGCCTACGACGACCGTTCGGCTCAACCCCAAGGCCTATTAGCTAACGTCCCCGTCCAGCTAGCTGGTAAAACCGTTATCATTGACATAGAGGTCATCAATGCCCAACTTGATTATAACCTCTTACTTGGCTGCAGCTACATGTATGCCATGCGGGCGGTTGCCTACTCCATTTTTCGTACCATGATGTTCCCCCATGATGGACACGTGGTCAAGGTCAACCAACTCACCTACTACGATCCAAATGCCCCCGCTGCACCAGAAAATGTTCTCCCCATGGTTGAACAACCTGTTAGTGGTTCCGCTACCTCATTTGTTTCCACCGTGGGACCTGGAATTTACTCAGATCCGCCAATGACTTCCAAATTCCAATCCATTCCTCCCCCGTCACCCGCGACTGAAGTCTCTGACCTTTGTACCCTTTCCCACAATACACAAACACCCAACACTCAACCGCCCTTGTTACCTAAACCACCATTGGTACCTAGTCACATTGGTGTTACACCCATCCACACCATCCCCTTCGTAATCCCTCCCTCAGGAATAGTAATCGCCTCGGTTATGGCTACCCTTAGCCTCCCTGGGTTAACCTTAGGATTACCTGTGTGGTATCTTTCGCCTCCCGTTCCCCCGCCGACACCAAATGTCATCCTCCAACCGGTGCAACCCATTGTCACTACTAGTCAACCACCTCCTGGTGTCGCTACCCTTTCGTCATCTACGAATCCCCCTCCTCTTATCAAGCCCACTGGGGGCAGAGGCCCACAACTATACACTGCTGTACCCCCTCCCAAGGTAGTTAAACCCCATCCCATGTTTCGTGCTCCCCCCAAATGCTCGTTGTGTGATGAGTTAGGCCATCCGACTCATCAATGTCCACAGTTACCTACATTACAGGAACACATGCAAATGCTTGACGATGACCCCAACATCTCGAGTGTCGAACTCGACCCAACCCCTAAGCCTCGTGATAAATCACTTCGTACCAATCACCCTTGTGCCATATGCGGTATTTACGGCCACTACTCACATCACTGTCCCGATCTCCCAGATTACAGAGCATCTCTCTACGAGATGAATAATTTGGACCTTGAGACGACACCCCCCACAATTGAGGAGATCCACCCCCCGGTATCATCCCCATCCGGAGAGATTAATACCATTTATATGATCTCTTCGAGTACCACTCCCTTGTTAACCGATTTGAAAACTCAAAATTTCCACAATGATGGGGAGATTCTAGAGGCTCTCACTGCCCTGGATTATCCCTAGGACGACATGCACCATCATTCCTATTTCCTCCTAGAAGAATCCTCCTCTACCACAGCTACCCAATTCGCGGTTGAGTCCAAAGATTTCCTTCCCACTAAAGTCGACTGGTTTAAGGATCCTATTCGTGCTCCTGATGTCTTTGAGGAAGGTAACATGGTCAATATCTCACCCGTCATCCACATTGATATCTCTGACCCACCTGGTGCTCTTGAAATCATTACCTTAGGAGCCTCCTACAGTGAGCATGAGATTGGAGAATACAAAAAACTTTTCCAAGAATTCCGTGATGTCTTTGCCTGGTCCTATACCGAAATGCCTGGTCTTGACCCCACCATTGTAGAGCACCACATTGACACATGGCCTGATGTACCCCCCGTTCGTCAGAAACAGTTCCCCATTCATCCTTCCAAACTCCCGCTGTTAAAGCCGAGGTTGAGAAACTTCACAAAGAAAGATTCATTTATCCTATTGCTTATACCACTTGGGTTTCAAATCCCATTCCTGTTAACAAAAAGCAAGGCACCATTAGAGTATGTACTGACTTCCGTGATTTAAACCGTGCCTATCCCAAAGAAAACTTCCCCACGCCATTCATTGATCAACTCATCCATGCGTGTGTGGGACATGAAGTCCTATATTTCATGGATGGTTTTTTCGGCTAACACTAGATTCATATCCGTAAGGAGGATCAATACAAGACTGCCTTTACCAATCCCCGGGGCACCTTTGCCTACCGCATCATGCCTTTCGGCCTTAAAAATGCTGGGGCCACCTTCCAGCGGGCCATGACCTATTGTTTTCATGATTTGGTCCATATCCTGCTAGTCTATTTTGATGACCTTACAGCTCATTCCCGGAAATGATCCGACCACCTTAACGACCTCCGGCAAGTGTTTCTGCGATGTCGCAAATATCAAATCCGCTTGAACCCACACAAGTGTGTCTTTTGCGTTTCGGCAGGTCGGTTGTTGGGTTTCATTGTTTCCCAGAAAGGAATTACTGTTGATCCCCTGAAAGTCCAAGCCATCTTAGACCTTCCCTCTCCTCGCACGCTTCGGCAACTCCAGAGTCTGCAGGGGCAGTCCAATCGCCTTCGTCGCTTCATTCCTGATTACACCACCAAAGTTCATGGATTATTACGCCTGCTTCGTACCCACATACCCTTTGTTTGGGATGAGCAAGTAGAAACTGCGTTTGAAGCCCTAAAAAAAGCTCTCACACAAGCCCCTTTGATTTCCCCTCCGGATTTATCTCAAGACTTCATCCTTTACGTCTCGGCATCCGAACATGCCGTGTCCGGAGTCTTGGTTCAAGAAGATGCCACTCACCAAGAGCATGTCATTTATTACGTCAGGCAGACCTTGTCTGGCCCACCCCTATGTTACCCATACGAGGAAAGATTAGCCCTAGCTGCAGTCTTTTCTGTCCAAAAATTGCGACACTACATTCTACTCAGTCATACCACAGTTGTTGCCGACTCCACCCCTATGGTTTATCTCCTAACCCGGTGGCTCCTACAAGGTCATGTTGCTAAATGGGTTATTATCCTCCAGGACTATGACCTCACTTTCAGAACTCCTAAGAGCACCAAAGCCCTCGCGCTTGCCCAACTCATCAACGATCTCCCATCCCTTCTGCCGTCCCCCCAGATCTCCAATGAGTTACCCGACAATCAATTGTTCACCATCTCGTCTGATGACCCTTGGTACAGTGATATTTTTTTATACGTTCGCACACAAAAGTTTAGTCCCAACGTTCGTCATGATGGACGTCGTCGTATCCGTCACCAGGCCTCTCGATATCTCCTCCTCGGTGATGTCCTTTACTGGCGAGGGGTTGACATGATTTGTCTTACACACGAGGAAGCTGAACACGTCCTCAATGACTATCATAGAGGTGCCTGTGGTGGACATTTCTATGGGATGGCCACCGCCCAAAAGGTCGTCTGCGCTGGATATTTCTGGCCCACACTCTTTACCGACTACATCACAGCGATCAAACATTGCCATAATTGCCAACTTTTTGCCCCCAAGGCCCGGACACCACCTGCTCCGTTACACCCAGTCGTCACCGTCGGTCCCTTTTGTAAGTGGGCCATCGACTTCATGGAGTGTAAACCCCCATCTGCCAACAACCATAAATACATCATTGTCGCCGTCGATTACTTCACCAAATGGGCCGAAGCCATGCCCACTTTCAATTGTACCGCTGACAGCACTGCCCGTTTTTTTTTTAACCATGTTATCACTCGATTCGGGGTTCCCAAATAGTTGGTCTCATACCATGGTTCACACTTCGAAGATTCCGTTTGGCATGATTTATCCACCCTTCTCAAGTTCGAACATCAGTACTCCTCTGCTTACTACCCCCAAGGGAATGGTCAAGTAGAGGCCATTAACAAGATCCTTAAAACCATCCTTCAACGCACGGTTGACTGTCATAAGTCCAATTGGCACCACATGTTGTTCCTTGCCTTATGGGCTTACCGTACCTCTACCAAAACCGCTACTGGTTTTACCCTGTTTCATTTAGTTCACGACGTAGAGTCTGTCCTACCCATCGAGTGTCAGATACCTTCCTTACACATCACTGTCGAGCTTCTCCCAAATACCTCCCCACTTGAGCAACGTCTACTATCCCTCGAACAAATTGATGAAGACCGTCGTGCCACTCTCCAGACCATTGAAGCTGCCAAGAACCGCTCCAAGGATGGTTACGACAAATATGTCCACCCTCAAACTTTCCATGAAGGGGACCTTGTCCTCGCCTATGACCAAGCCCATGACAAAACCGGTAAAGGGAAGTTTGAATCCATGTGGCAAGGCCCTTACATCGTGCAGACCTGCCTCGGCAATCGAGCTTACATTTTAACTGACTCAAAAGGTCACCCTTTGCGCAACCCTCGTAATGGGTTGTATCTTAAACGCTTTTATCCCTAAATAACTCGCGGCCCCATTGGTCCGTATTGTACAGTTTGCTCTCTTTTTGTTTTTCACCTTTTTTACCATACTCTCACATTCATCATTTTTGCATGATCACAAATGGACCATCTTCCACCTCCTTACATTGGCTTCGCCGATGGAGCAAGTCGCTGGTCTCCTAACCTGGCTTCTGCAGCATGGGTCTTATATTCTCCTTCATATGAAATGGTTAACCTTGACGAAATTTGTATAGGCACTGCTACCAATAACCAGGCGGAGTATGATGCTGTGACCAATCTCTTGACTGCTGCCCTCCAGATGGGCATATGTCACCTTCATGTGTTCCTTGACTCCAACTACTTGTCTTCCAGCTCAACAAATGCTACCAGGTGCGTGATCCCTGCCTATTTAGAAAATTCCTACACACAAAACAACTCAGCCGACAGTTTGAATCCATAACATTCACCCATGTCCCAAGAGCTCAAAATAGTGTCGCAGATCAAATGGCTAACAACATCCTAGATTGGCACATCAATCACACCATGTAAAACCTCCATCATGCATCATCATCCCATAACATGTCATAAATATATATAAAAACCTAAAAAGATTTCAAGGGGCATCCACGTGCCTATCATCACATAAACATTTGCATCCATGTGCAATAAAAATAAAAACACATTCATATATAGGGGCATCCACGTGCCTAATCCTACATACATAATGTTGTATCCATGTACAATACATCACATAACAAACCATAAGTGCATCCACGTGCGTACACTAAAACATCATCGCAAAAAAGGTGCATCCATGTGCATATATATATATATATCAAAAAATACATGTCCATCTGCTATACATGTCCTGTGTACCCTTGTACTCAGCTATACAAAAAATATTTATACATCCCTAAAGCCTCATAGGATACATGCCATAGCTACAAAAATCGGGGGGAGTCCCCTGCACTCCCTAATGAGAGTCATACCTTGCATCACTACCTACATCCACTGCCTTTGAGTCCTCCCCTCGCTCCTCCTCCAGAAACTCCTCATCCCCTATGGGATCATGTTCCCATCCCCTGTCCGCTAAGATAGCCACCTGGAACGCGATCGACCGGAACTCCCATGGCGCCCTCAGATAGCCCTGGATCACCTCTGGATCCACGTCCCGCCACCCGTCATCGGTCACTCCCACCAGCAACCGATCCAACAGCATCCATACAGACTCCAAAGTCCCCTCTGCATCCCACCGACGCACCTCCCTGCGGCCTGGTAAGGCTGGTACCGCCACATGCCCTCTGCGCGCTACATGCCCTAGCGGTGTTCTTGGGCCCACATCTGTAGATAACCCATCAGTCAGCAAAAGTATATCAAAAAACTATCATACATAAAACTTGACATCCATAATATGCAAGTAAAATTACTACGTACCATCTGGTCCCCATGCCTGCCCTGGCGCCCATGGTGCCTTTGGATCCCCGGTATAATCCATATCTCTATATGGAAAATCATCTAGTGTTAGCGGTATCTGTAGCCATTGCAGGTACAGCTCCTGCGTGAAATATCTACCAACCTCGCCGCCACCCCGGCGACGCATCATCTCCCCCCACCGCACCATGTGTGGCTCCCTCAGTCCCCCTGCGCTAACCGACACCCATGGCAACAGTGTCAGTACCCGCTCCATGAAGAATGCACATGGAAAGGATCCGTAACATAATCCTTTGCCAGATTCCTTCACCGATGTTAGCTGCCACTGCACACAGGTGAGGAACATCTAGCCCCACGCATAATAAACCCCATCCAGTATGTGCTCTACTAGCTGCATCTGGCCCCCGGACACTTTTTCAGGTGATTGGGACCCCAACACACGAACTACGCATGCCGCAATGGCCTATACTGATGGATCCTGTAGGTCCATCACCCGGAGTGCATTCCTCTGCACCCTCGCCTCTGGAACACAGTACCGCTATAGCATATCCTCCATATCTACATCAGGGGATACTCGCGGCTGTGTATCCGCCACCCTACCCAGATAGGGAAACCCCATCAGGAAGTATACATCTGTTAGGGTGAGGTCCACCCTCTCACCCTGCACCCTAAACCCCTGAATATCCGACTCCCAGAAGCTCACTAACTTGTTCAATAGCAACCCTGCTGACCGCATCATAGGTACCTGAGCGAACTTCAGCAGTTCGCATAATCCCAACACAGACCGCACATGTCAATCCTCCCAGATGACATCCACTATCTCATCGGGGACCTCCCTCTCTCGCCACAACACCAACGGCATCCTGTCAATCACACAAGGAAAACTCATTAGACTCATGACAAAGAAATAAACCTAATCGCCCCCCCCCCCGGGGAAGCCCTAACAGCTCTCTCCCAATCGCGGCTTTAGGCCCCCTTGCCGCGGTTTTCGACCGCGGCTGTCGGGCCTACAGTTGCGGTCTCGAATCGTGCCTGTAGGGGCCTAACTCTTGGTTTTGAACCACATGTTCAGCCTCGGAACACGCGGTACTAGACCGCGCATTTCGACTCGAACATCGCGGTCCCCAGCCGTGTGATCTGCCCTGGAACCTACGGTCCCCGACCGCAGTTCCATCCATCAAACCCGCGGTCCACCTCACGTGGACCGTACAAATACCCCCCTGGAACCCACCCCCCCCGAAACCTAAAAACAATGCAGGTATGAGTTTGATGGAATACCTGTGACTCCCAGATCTGAAATCGGCCGGTTGGATCGTCCAGAAATGCCAACTCACCTCTGCTCAACTCTGATCACTAGTCAAAGTCAAATAGTACAAATGACACTTGTCATGTTGGACCCACTCACTAGTTATAGTCCGTTGACTTTTTCTTGTTTTGGCCATTCTGAACTCATACGGAGTCCATTTTTCAAACCGTTTCCACCATTGGAATCAACACGACGAGACCGTCATGATGGTCCTCTTATTTTCTTATTTTTTCCACATCAATTTTGAGCATTTTTTAGACACCACTCGTCGCCTCGGTTTGCATTCCACTTTGGCTTCTCTCCGTTTTTAGTATATTTTATATCATCGGATTCATTTTTTCGAGCTCATGATGATGCTTGAGATCATTTCTTGTTCTCACCCCCATATTTTTTGGGTATTTTTCCAAAATGTCCCTCATCACCTCGGTTTGCGTGCCACATCGGCCGTTATCCATTTTTGACACTTTTTATATCGTCGGATTTATTTTTCCGAACTCGTGATGATGCTTGAGATCATTTCTTGCTCTCACTTGGTACAGTTTCAACATTGTGTCTTGACACCTTGCTGCCTCGGTTTGCACACCACATCAGCCACCATCGGATTGTTCCATATTTTTACATGAGCCATTCACTCCTGTCATACTGCCACTATTTCGTTATTTTGCCACCATTCATTACCCTGTAAGGAGGCCCACCAGTGTTCCCCCCTACCCTCATTCTTGGTCATCATAAATGTTCCTTGATTGAGCACTTCCTCCTTGCCTAGCCATTCCTTTTGTTCGGTATAATTTTATCCTTTTTTCGGGCCGGACAAGTCCTTTATGAAAAAGGCACTTAGGGAGTTTCTTTTAAGCTCTTTTATGACTCCTAAAATAATGAAAAGATCGTCGATCAATCTTGCTTCCTTTCATGCTCATTAAAGTACCTTAAAGGGCGTCTATCTGTTATAAGTTTACCCATTTTCAGGACCTGGTAGACTAATTACGAAAAAGGAATACTTTAGTCACACCAGCTAGAAGAGTTCTTCATTACATCCTTTTATGCTTCTTTGGGCCTTGGAGACTAACACACGAAAAAGAAACCCCCTAGAGTCTTCTTATCGCTTTCAGACTCTCTAAAATTGAAAGCCACCACGAGCATGAACTGTCCTGGGCTCGTAAAAATCCACACAACAGTACCATTCCATTATTTCAGAGTCTTCTTATCGCTTTCAGACTCCGTAAAATTGAAAGCAATCACGAGCATGAACTGTCATGGGCTCGTATAAATCCACACGATAGTACCATTTTACACACACTTCTTCTAGTTCCTTAACCCATGAAGAAGTCCCCCCATGCCTCTTGGCACTATGATCGATCATCTTGGCAGCACCCCCAATCAGGTCGCCTTTGTTCAGAGTATTCTGTAGTCTCCTGCCATTTTACACCAGCTTGAGTATCCCTCATCCCAGTCACTATCCTTGCTCCATTACAGCCTTGATCCCTTTCCCATCAGTCAGTTTCTTATGCTACCCGATCATCCCCACCATTGTACTCTGAACAAAGGAATTTTGAGTCCACCCAATCTACTTGCCCAGTTATCCCCCACAGTTTGTCAGTCCTACCATCAATACTCTCACACTTTGGTTCTCCACCTTGCGCTCCTATCAAGGAAACATCATTTCCTTGATAGTTGCAGGTCTCCCTCTGTCGACGACAACCCCTCTATTCCAGAGGATAGACCCAGAGGTCCCTGCGCCTTGGACCCATCACCATCTGTGGTGAGTGCCTACGGACCATTTTAAGAGGAGTCATCATTGCCTCTCCGAGTGGTTGTTTCTCACATGCTCGACTTCAACACCTTGATCGCATCGTTTAGAATCGCGTAGGGTTTATATCCCTTCAGTTATTGGTCGAACACCCCGGATTTCCCCCGACTCTAGCACATTGGTGAGTCACTTCGGAACGCCCAGTTATATGTTCCCATGGATGTCCGGGTTGCATTGGTGATTGTATTCAAAGCTAACCTGATCTAACAATGTTTTGAACTTCTCGTCAAATTCCCATACTGACTCAGTCGTTTTCTACTTAATCTCTTTTAGTTCTGTGATACATTGTGACTCTAACTTAGGTTTCTTGAATTCCCTTAAGAGGGAAGCCTTGATATCCACTAGAGTTCTATTATGTTTGACATAATACTTCATAAACCAATTCAAGGCTCTTTTCCTGAATGTAGTGATGAGATGTGCTTTTTTAACAACATCATCATGGACTTTCTTAATGTTACACACAACTTCACACAGAAACCAGTGTTGCTCAGGGTCTTCTAGACCCATTCCTTTGAATATCGACAGTTTAATATCGTTTGTCATTCTCCTTCTAGGAGCTGCAGTGTTTTGTGGTGTTAGGGATACTACTGCGTGAAATGTTATGAGTATTCATGCCTACAGTGTTACTACTACTGATGTTCAGTGGATTAGCAGTATTGTCAACTGGCGGATTCTGTGGAGTGATGGGATGATAGGTATGAACTCTAGGCTTTGTTCCACTATCAATCTCAACTTGTAACTCAGTTTCTATAGATATGTGAAGTTCATTTTCACTAAGATTCTTCTCGGCGTTATACTGATATATTTTTCCACTTCTTAAATTGTATGTATCTTCTTCAGTGTCATTGTATGTGTTACTGACCATTATAGACTCAAAACTTCTAGGTAACTTATTGCATTCTTAAAACACCTTTCTCTGCTATAAACATTTTAATGGATAGGCTTAGATTGTTTAGGTGCTTACCTCTGAATCCTTTGAAGAAATCTGCTTCTACTGCGTTGTAGCACTTCAGTGTGTCCACAAGAAATTTTGTCATGCAGCCTTCTAATATGATATCCAACCAGAAGTCTACTACTCTTGAAATCATACTTTCCACCGCTTTAAGTCTCTGGATCAGTTCTGGAGTCCATGCCATGGGTTCTCCTCCCTGATAGTAGTTTTTCTATTTTGCTAGTCTCCACAACCACTCGTATAGATCGTTGTTGAATGTTGTGAAGAAAATTTCGTAAGTATCAGAGTATAGGTATCTTTGCAACCATTCTTCGTCAGAAAAGCACGGATGTTTGTTCTTTTTTCTTGCAAACTCCTTCTCTGTATTGTCCACCTAGTTCTGTATTTCTGTCCTCTCAGAATGTCAATATTTTGAACACATCACCAATTCAAGTGCGGCAACGGAACCATTTGTTGGCTCATATATAGTTCTTTAGCTTTTCAAGATAGACCCAGGTTCTGCGCGGTTCAAGGAAACAACAAACCCATTTTCATCGGCCCTTTCGGCAGCATTCTATGAGCAGATTGAGGTCTCACCCGAGGTGAAGTTATGGGGAGGTTGCGGAATCAAGTTTCCACATTGGGTGATGTGCGGTTCGGACTGTCTTACGATCAACATTTTAATGTATAGGCTTAGATTGTTCAGGTACATACCTCTGAATTATTTGAAGAAATATGCCTCTGCTGCATTGTAGCACTTTAGTGTATCCAAAAAAAAAAATCTGTCAAATAGCCTTCTAATAGCTATCCAACCAGAAGTCTATTGTTCATGAAATCAAACTTTCCACTGCTTTAAGTATCTAGATCAGTTCTGGAGTCCACGTTGTGGGTTCTCGTCCCTGATAGCAAGTTTTCTATTCTTCTAGTCTCAACAACCACTTGTATAGATCGTTGTTGAATGCTGCGAAGAAAATTTCGTAAGTATCAGAGTATAGGTATCTCTGCAACCATTCTTCCTCACAAAAGCACGGATGTTTGTTCTCCTTTCTTGCAAACGCCTTATCTATATTGTCCACCTAGTTCTCTATTTATGTCCTCTTAGGATGCCAATATTCTGAACACATCACCAATTCAAGCGTGACAACGGAACCATTTGTTGGATCGTATATAGTTCTTTAGCTTTTCAAGATAGAAGCGGGTTCTGTGCGGTTCAGGGAACCAGCAAACCCATTTTCACCAGCACTTTCGGCAACATTCTGTGAGCAGAATGAGGTCTCACCTGAGGAGAAGTTATGGGGAGGTTGCAGAATCAAGTTTTCACAACCGAGTGATGTGCAGTTTGGACTGGCTTGCAGTTCTCTTCAGGCTCTTTGATTAGTGATCAGTGCACTACAGGATTTGCACTGCAGTAAAGCCAAATGTGTAGGGAAGCTATGCTACCTAGGACTGTGTGGATGGACACTTAAACACTTCCAACATTTGTCAGACCTGTGCAACTATGTACTTATACTTCTATCCATACACATTACTTAGGTTATTCTGCATCTGATGTCTTCTAAAAGGAAATATGCATACATTCACAAGTATTGACCGCTTGTATATCTGACTTAGAGCAAGATTACTTAGACTTTAATCTTGACATTCACATTCGAGAAATATATACATTAACGCAACAATGAAACAATAAATGTGCATAAACAAAATACAACATCATAATCAACAATCACATTCACATAAACTTCATCACACAACAAAAGATTTAATGTAGTTCACCCCCAGGATGGGAGCTACATTCACAGTAACTGTTGTTTATTATAAATGGGAAGGTTTCAACAGTTCTGGTCTGCGCACTCAGTTGCAGACTCTCTTCTCTCTTCGATGGGCCTCTACGCACGTAGCTGTAGAGCTTTTTACAATAGTCTCTCAACAGAGATCAACCAAAATCAATAACAACAGCAACAACCCTTTCCATTACAAAAATTCCCCCCTTTATAGATCGTTCCCTTAGGTCATGTCCTTACAATGCATAAGGACCAAAAATCCTAAGGTAACCAAAATTGGTGCGATTACTATGCTAACCAAATCTGTTATGCTATGATAGCAAATTCATCATTGTGGCCACGCTTATGTGTTGTCTTTGGATTCTGACATCTCCTGACTACGTGTGGTCACGTCAATTTCAGTCATTCTGTCGAGTGCATGCCGACGGGTCGCTTTCATCCCGCTGTTCCTTTTCTAACGGTTTTGTGCATTCAAACCGCTTAGGGATTCCTCTGCTAGTGTGATTGGTCGCTTACCTTCTTTGCCACTCTTTACCCCACCTCCTGGGAATCTCAGAGTATCTTCCCCAAAATACATTGCCAATCGATTTTACCAGAACTTTTACCATTTTCCTTCCAAAATTATGCCATGCTAAATATTCGTAGCACTAGATCTTCTACTTAATTTGTTGATGCTGCGTTGCGTTGTAACTTCGCAGCTCCAGAACTGACTTGACTTGGGTTGTGCCCAACATATCATGAGTAAGGTCAATGGGCTTAGTCCATTGTGACCCAATGCAAAATTTTGGGACATGACACTCCTGTTTCGTCGGATGCTCACTTTTTGACTACTGCACTTTTTGTAAGTTTTCTTGTATCTGTGACAATATTGTCATTGCTTCAACTTCTAGCTGCTCCGCTTTCAACTGTAATTCATTCAATTGTGTTGTTCTCCTCTGTTGTCTGGTCCATGCCTTGTTGACTTAATGCCACAACTCCTTCAGTTCTATCTCTTTTTTCATATGTGCAAGTAGGGGCATCGCCTTTAGCGATCCCCTTAATGTTTCCAATTTCTCCTCTACCTCACCAAGTTGCACATTCAATTGGTACAACTACTTGTCTTTCATGAGACTGCCCAAAAATTGCGCTGCCATCTCCAAGTCCGTGATCTCTCTCGCAACATCCTCAATATTTCTCTTCCTCGCTTCAACTTGCTCTGGTGGTGTGTTGGTGCCACCTTTATTTGTAACTCCTCATTTGATTTTCGAAGATCCGCAATAACTACACCTAATCTCAATTCCTTAGTCTATGCGATCATCTCTTTGGATATTTCTGTTGAATCCTTGCATGCCATGGAAATGGCATGTTCCATTATTTTTTTATACTCCATCGCTTTTTCCCTTTTAGTCATCATTTCCTACATTTCCTTGTGGAATCGTTCGACCTCTGCTTCAATACATCTTACCTGTTGTTTAATGTTGATCATTTGATCATGTGTTGACACTTCTCGGTCATTAATTTCTTAACTCACTCTGTGTGTGTGCAATGAATCATACACATGGGAAACATATTCAAATCTATGCTGATAATGTCTTTTCCTCGCAATGCGAAATCCAATTCTTCAATTCATGTAGTGATCACACCATGTAGCACCTATGTGATCCGTCATTGAGTGTCGATATCAATGTCAACCCATCGCACTTATGATGGACTTGAATCTGCATAGCCTGGATGCACCCTTATTTCCATAATCGCAGTGCTCATAGTCTGCAATAACTACGACACTTGATGAAAGTACTTGGTCGCATGTGGCATTACCTTTGCATGGTTGTCCTTGGCCACAATCGTCATTTTATAAAGAATCCTGTTCATCTGCTCATTGGGGAGACACAAAGTAGTACTCCCGTCGCCTCTCTCCATTCTATTCTTTGTGCACATTTCTTGTAGTTGGGATTCCAAATCCAAATTTTTCAGAGTGTTTGTTGATGCACGATGAATTCCAGTGCCTCATGGATCATCCCCAATTTCATCTTCATCTTATGAATATTTTTTTTACGTCTGCATCGACTTTGGTAGGTATGTCAGCTTCCCATCTACTGGGTTCAATAGTTGGTCGTTGATGACTGGAACCTTCCATTCATTCATCCATTCATCTACTATGGCGTCTAATTCTTATTCGCTTAGCTTATACTGTGTTGTCAACCATTGTTTCTCTGGATTTGTTTGTTCCTAGATGAAAGTTGCTTTAGGACCCATTGTGAGCTTCGCGATTCTCCTATACTTCTTTGATTTGTCCTCCTTCAATCGCGGAACCTTCACTGCTTGTGCCCGTAGCTCTTCTAAATAGATATAAAATTGAATAGTATTTCCTTGATGCCTTTCTTTGTCATTCAACGCCCATAAGTTCTGGTACCATGCCCCAAGGCACACTTTAGCAGTTTTTGTCTCCATGCCTTGATATTGTGGTGGCTCTGTCACGTCCCCATTTTGACCCCCTTCGCATTAAATCGTAAATGATGTAAATATTGTTACTTAATCATGGTGAGGAGCTCAAGGCCAAGGCCCCACCATTGATTTAGCGTTTTATGTATCGACAATTAAAGAAATAGATGCCTATGGTTCTTTTGCTAGATGGGCACGATGTAAATAAGACATCATGTAAATACGAATTTTAATGAAAAATACCCACAACTAACTATGCAATGCAACAAAGAGATGAGGGCATGATTCTACAAGGAATAGGGAGGGAAATTATTCAAACCCTTGATCCAATGGTGTTAATCCATGTGTCAATGAGAAAACCCATAAACCACCAACTACCCATTTTGGGTTATGGACCCAATCATTTAATTCTTCCAAGAGTTGGTTGAGGCAGTTAATGCCTTGGGAATGAAGAAGTATGGCAGCCATTTTTGTGTATGGGCAAGCCATCAACCTGGAAATTTGTGTTTTGTCTCCTTGGGCAAGAAAACACCCACGAAATGGTGCCCAAATCCATTATGAATAGTCAGTCTTCACTCATTCACGCAGTGGGAGCTAGCTGGGTCTTTCCCTACACGTTTTTCATCCAAATCCTGCATTTTTCCATGCCTGGGAGTTCGTTTTTGCATATACAGTATCTTGGGAGAGAAGGGCCACGATTTGGGGACTGTATGGAGGTCGTTTTTGCCCCCGAATGTCCAAGTACGTTTTTCTAAAAACGGATTTGGCTTCCCTGGCTTGTTCCCCAACTTCCCATTTCGTTTTTATGGGTTCCCACGTTTTTCTAAGTTAGTTGAAACCCCATCTCATGCATTCCACTGTGGAAAACGTTTTCCTCATGCCCAGCAATTGTGGTTTTGTTGTTAAGTGCATCCAGTTTTGGATTTGAACCTGTGAGTAAGAAACTTGGACTGGTAGTGGACAAAATTGGCTTGATAAACCTAGTGGAGGGAGTGACCACTCAAGAATATCAAGAGGGATTTGGATACTTTTCTATGCACACCCTGAGAGCACTAGAAAGGAAGGTATGGCTTGAGGGACTGTGTGGCAGTGAAGAGAATACTTCCTTGTGTTGGGTGTGTAGGCATTGTGAGTGCCAAGCTGAATAGATCTGGGAGGGGTATCCTTAGCTCTGTGGTTGAGCACACTAGCTTAGCAATTCTTCCTTTCCATTTCCTAGAAGCCTGATAAACCCAATTGTAGATTGGATTGG
Organism: Larix kaempferi; assembly: GCA_027924585.1. Classification (NCBI taxonomy): domain Eukaryota; kingdom Viridiplantae; phylum Streptophyta; class Pinopsida; order Pinales; family Pinaceae; genus Larix; species Larix kaempferi. The sequence goes on along the minus strand of BSBM01000372.1, from coordinate 43,307,402 downwards.
CTCATCTTGGTGTATGCTTGGATATGTGTGAGTCTGCTATTCCCTGGTTCCTTGTAGAGATCATGCCCAGCTCGGGGGGTGGCAGTTGTATCAAGAGGTTGATAAGCACAACTGGCCTATGGTTGGGTGGAACGTTGCATTTGCATAGCCAGTTGCTTGGGACTACTTTGTTTTAAGATAAGTACTCTCATTTGCTATTTCTGCAATGTCTATCCTTAATGGCTATCATGAAATGCTAATTGTATGCTAGATAGTAACATGACTTTAATTATGCTATGATTAATTACAATATGCCTATGACATGAACAACTTGAATGTCTTGAATGCATGATGGACGTGTGATAGATTTCTAACCATACTGTGTGTTGCAAATATCTATGCTATCCCATATGTCCATCTTCACTCCATATGAATGTTTATTCTTTCATCAAAATGCTGGGTGTGTGTTAATTCTACACATGTTTTACTTCCGCAGCGTTACCTTAGATTTCCACATTTGCATGCATGTCTTTTATGTTATGAGGACATTTTTAATTAGTGATTATAGGGCTAATTGCCCAGTTTTAGTATCACGATCCCCTCCATTGCACCAGTATGATGGGTGGGGACATGACAGGCTCCATCATCACAACCAACACTATTAATAATATGATCCCATAGTAAATGAAGGGATTGCCCTTCTCTTGTGTTGTGATTGCGTCCTCCATCAATTCATTCATTAAAAAAATGACTAGTTCATTTGAAATCCAGTCGTGCATTGCTCCATTGATGCAATTACCATTGTTGTGCACTGGTTGGGGTGGTTCTTCCTCACGACCTTGACAGCCAATAATTTTTTTGCGATCTTAATAGCCCTGTCATTGATTTTGTCGACTAGATACCCCCAAGTATTTTTCTCCATCCCATACTTTGATTTCATTTTTGCAGCCAAATTTTTTTCGTTGTCCTTTCCCTTGAAGTATTGCGATGGATCTACCCCTGGATTGGATAACCCAGTAATCTGTGAAATCATCTCCACAGTGATTGGGATATTTGTATCAAGCCATAATTAACCGCTGTGAAATCATAAAAGCCATTGGTTGATGCATGTGTTCACCTCCTTCGATCTCCCAAAGTGTGGCATGTGGATAATTGATAGCAATCTTGATCACTGCAACCCCAATTCCCATTGCATTGGTTCCCTGGTGATTTGGCCTTCGTTTTCATGTTCTTTGTCGATAAATGTCTATTGGGTTCTGTCCAGATAAGTGATGATGTCATGATCATTGTATTGTTGTTTGTTCAGTCATTGCAACACATCTCTAGTGGTCTGGACACCCTCTAGTATCGGTTGTTACACTATGGTCTACTTGTCATTATTCCCAAGTCTTACCAATGGAGCCCCTTCTTTCCTTGATTGTACATAACCGAGAATGTCGACTATGGTCGGACCTGGCTTCCTTCCTCATGCTATTTTCATATCTTCTTCTACGGCTCCTAAAGTGCCCACCTCTCCTACAACTGCAACACATGTCGAGCTGCGAGTAGTTTTTGTTCTTCTTTCAGTATCGACCGACTGGTTGGCACATAGTTTCTTTCGAATTACCCAAGCCAAGGCCGATGAAATTTATGGTTATTCTTCCATGATTGGTTACCTCTCCCTTGGTGTCTCCAGTTCACATGTGCTATATATCACATGCACCATCGCAACAAAGCATTCTCACCAACTCAATTCACGCTCGCTCACTAGATCCTTCAAGATTCAGAATGCATAATGAATCCAAATTTTTACCCATGCATCCCTTTTTATAATTTTGGTTTTCCCATTGAGTCGATTCAAACATTTATTAACCAATCCTCCATCGATTTACGAAATTCAACGCACTCATCCATAATTTAATGCATCTTTGTCCACTTGTGACATCGTCTGCCACGTCTCCGCATTTATTGCCCGATGTGACCGTTCTGTCGACCGATATATGAAGTGGTCCCGATTCAGATCCAGTTTCTTTTGCGAAGCAAGGTTAGGTTTTTCCCTCGTATGATGTTTCTATAGGCCTGGGTTTTGTGAAGAATTTGTAACAATTAATTAATGAAAATACACGAGATAGCAGAAATATCAAAACTCAGAATCACTTTTATTGATCGCAAGCCACTTCGAGGGGGAAACCTCCTTTGAGCAAGCTCAATACAAATAACTTCACAGTGAATTCATAGGTCTAAACACACACTTATATACTAAGTCTAGGAGCCAATACTATGGGTCAAAACCATGGGCCAATACAAAATATGGATCAACAATACTATGAGCGACTTACAAAGCATATGCGCCAAACAACAATAACACAAACTATGGATCAACAAATAATATGGGATCACTTACAAATCATATGCGTCCAACAACAATATACTAACAAAGTAAAGACATGGGTTCTTAAAATTCCCTCGCCCATTATAAAAGCTTTGTCCTCAAATCTTTAGATGTGGAAATTGTTGTTGAATCTAAAGGAGTGGTTCCCATGTAGCATCCTCAGGTTGCATGGCGTGCCACTGAATTAAGACCTTTGTGATAGAGCGAGAGTGAAGCTGACGAGTGCACTTATTGAGGATGGCCTCCGGCTCCAAAAGGATGGATCCTTCATTATCCAGTTCGGGTAAAATAGTTTGTCCTTTGATGTTGGTGCCGAGAACTTTCTTTAGACAAGAGACATGAAATACTGGATGAATGCGGGAAGAAGGAGGAAGTTCCAATTTATAAGCAATGGGACCAATCTTCTGAAGAATCCGATATGGCCCATAAAACTTTGGAGCGATATTATGACGCCCTTTGAGTTTCAGGGAGGATTGCTTGTACGATTAGAGACAAAGAAAAACAATATCACCTGCTTGAAAAGTGTGCTCAAAACGATCGGCTTGTTGCTTCATGCGATTCCTTTCCATGTGAAGATTGTCCCACAAAATGCGAAGAATCTGATCGCGGTTGCGAAGGACCATGTCAACTTCCAGAATCGGTGAACTGTTGGGGGTGTATGGAAGAAGAATTGGTGGTTCCTGACCATAGACTGTTTCATATGGGGTCATTTTAGAGGCAGTGTGGTAAGAGGTATTGTACCACCATTCAGCAAGAGGGAGCCACTTTTCCCACTGATGTTGTTGTTCAGAGGTGAAGCAACGAAGATAAGTTTCCAAGAATTTATTGATCATTTCAGTTTGACCATCTGTTTGTGGGTGATACCCTAAACTTATCTTCAGTTGGTTTCTAGTGTGGCGAAATAGTTTTGTCCAAAAATGACTTGTGAAAGTCGCATCACGATCTGAGACAATGAAAGAAGGGATGCCATGAAGACGAAAGATCTGGTCCAGGAAAATTTGAGTGACTGAGGAGGCTATATAGGGATGGCTGAGAGCACAAAAATGACTATATTTGGAGAGGTGATCCACCACAACCAAAATCACCGTCTTCCCTCCAGACTTAGGGAGCCCTTCAATGAAACCCATAAAAATATCAGTCCAAATCTGTGTATGTATGGGAAAGGGTTCGAGAAATCTCGGAAGGAGTGTCGTTTCACCCTTATTGCTCTGGCAGGTATCACATTCATCCACCATCTGTTGAATTTTCCTTTTCATTCCCTACCAAAAGAAGATACGCCATGCCCGCTCATACGTTTGGAGGAACCCAGAGTGCCCTGCCGATGGAGAAGCATGGAGTTCATATAAGACATCCTGTTTAATATCTGTGCTCTGGGGAAGCACCAAACGACTCTTGTATCTCAGGGAAGCACCATCCCAAGAGCAATGTGGTACAGTAGAAGGGTTTTTGGCCAAGTGTTGGATGATTTGAGATAATGAAGAGTCATTAACATAGCCCCATTGAACAGATTGCAACCAATTTGGAATAGGCATAGAAATAGCTGAAAGAGAACCTTGGTCATCAAATGTGCGAGAAAGAGCATCCACCACAATATTGTCCCTACCCTTATTGTAAGTGATCTCATAGTCATAACCCATGAGTTTGCTAACCCATTTATGTTGTGCTGGGGAGGATACACATTGTTCCAGGAAATATTTCAGACTTTGGTGATCAGTCTTGATGCATAAATGATTACCTAATAGGTATGGGCACCACTTCTGTACTGCATGCAAAATAGCCGTCATTTCCTTCTCATATGTAGAGGAAACTAAATTCTTACCTGAAAGGGATTTCCTGGTGAATGCAATGGGGTGTTCATCTTGAAGGAGAACAACACCAAGTCCATTGTAGCAAGCATCACTCTCAATAGTGAAGGGCTTGGAAAAATCAAGCATACCTAGAATAGGTGTAGTACACATAGCTTATTTCAGTTTGTCAAATGCACACTCAGTAGCAGGTGTCCATCTAAAAGCATCCTTTTTCAATAGATCAGTTAATGGAGTTGCAATCTTCCCATAATCCTTGACAAACTTGTGGTAGTAGCTAGTCAACCCCAAAAAACCACGAAGGCTCTTGAGTGTCTAAGGACGCGGACAATTGTTCATGGTAGCGATTTTGGAAGGATCCACGAACCCCTTCTATTGAGATAATGTGCCCGAGATACTCGACTTCCTTCTGTCCAAAAACACATTTAGACTGTCTGGCGTGGAGATGATGGTCAGATAAAAGTTTCATTACAAGATCCAGATGCTGGATATGTTCAGCCCAGGTTTTACTGTAGATGAGGATATCATCAAAGAATACCAGAATGAATTTCCGCAAGTAGGGCCGGATTATTTTATTCATCAAGGCCTGGAATGTGGAAGGAGCATTAGTGAGGCCAAAGGGAATGACCAAAAAATCATAGTGGCCATCATGTGTGCGGAAAGTTGTTTTAGGGATATCATCCTCATGAACCCGAATTTGATGACACCCAGAATGAAGATCCAACTCGGAGAAAAATTGAGCACCATGAAGCTCATTAGTAATAGGAACTGGAAACTTATCCTTGATAGTGAGGTGATTAAGTGCTCAGAATTCAATGCAAAGACACCATGACCCATCTTTTTTGCGGACGAGAAGAACTGGTGAAGAAAAGGAACTAGTGCTTTGGTGAATAATACCTTGCTTCAGTAAGTCCCGAACATGCATTTCAATATCTATTTTTTGGTGAAATGGGTATCGATAGGGCTTGATGTTCAGAGGGACGCATCCAGAAAGGAGCTGAATACAATGGTCCTCTAGCCTTGAAGGTGGCAATCCCACTGGTTCAGCAAAGACACTGGTATATCGATCCAGAATTTGTTGTAGATCCAAATGAGTAGTGGAGACCGTTGATGGTTGCATCTGAATGGAATGGATCTGAGCGATGACACCATGTGAATTCTTCTTAAGGAGTTTTTCCATGCGATGTTAGCTGATGATGCTGAGAGACCCTGGTTGTAAGCCTGTCAATGTGTATTTTTTTCAATTGGGGGGGAACTACATCCAAATTTTTGCAAAATCCCATAAGATGGGGCCAAGTGTGCGTAGCCATTGAGAGCCCAAAAGCACATCACATCCACCTAAGGTCAAGGAAAACATTTCATAGCGCAGGTTATAATCTCCCATAGAGATATGCACATTACGACACTTCCCTTTGCAAGGTAAGGTGCCCCCATTAGCAACCATGACTTCAAATTTGGAACAAGGATGGATAAAACAATCAGCCTATTTGGCGATCCGAGGGTCAATGAAATTATGAGTGCCACCAGAATCAATGAGTATTGTAAGAGGAAGATTCTTGAAGTAACCCCTGACCCGCATGGTTTGAAAGGTGGTGATTCTAGCTAAAGCATGGAGAGATATCTCTGGCTGGTCATCCTGAGACAGAGGGTCAATAGGCAGCTCCAGAATGTCAACCTGAGCATCCATTGCATCTGGAACTTCTTCACCAATTTCAGAGGTAGGAAGAGAATCCATATCCAAGAGATAGAGCTTTTGTTGGACACATCTATGTCCCTGAGTGAATTTCTCATCACAATTATAACAAAGCCTTTTTTCTCTGCATGCCTGCATCTTAGTTTTAGACAAATGCTTGATAGGAGTTGGTCGAGGAGCTAGTGGGATGGGAGGTCGTTGAGAGCCCATATTTTAGAAGGGAAAAAAAGTGGGTTTGGAGCATTGTTGGGATGCAATAGTGTCTTTTGCCAACTTAGCCAACCCCAAGGCTTCCATCATTGTGTTGGGACATAACATTTTGACCTCAGAGCGGATTGCATCCTTTAGACCACTGATAAAACAACTCCGGTAGAAGTCATCAGGCAATCCTTCAGTGTGGTTGGCTAGTTTCTCAAATTCGATTTGGTACTCTCTCATAGTGCCAATTTAGCGAAGTTTAGTGAGGGCTATTGTGAAGTCATCAAAAGCACTGGGACCAAATCGTTGCAATAGGAGCTGGAAAAAATCTGTCCATTTTGGCTCTTCATGAGCCTTGATGTACCAATGGTACCAATGAAGAGCGTCCTGTTCCGAATGAAAGGATGAAAGTGAAACTTTGTTGATATCAAAAGTATTATGCAGACTAAAATACTATTTGGCATGATATATCCATCCAGTAGGACCAGGACCATTGAAGCGAGGAAAATCAAGCTTCGGACCATGGAAATTGCTGGAAGAAGAGAACCCATTGTTTGATGAAGACTCGGACTGTTGTTTATTGTTCATTGCTGAATGCTCAAGATGGATGCCGAGAAATTTCTCATCAAGATCCTGGAGTTTGGATTGGATGGCTGCAAGTGCTTCTTCCATGGTTTTTGCTCCTGCGCAGGTTACAACCATAACCAGGAGTTTTTTTTTTTGAGTGGGTAGAAAAACAAAAATAGAAACTGTTTCAGTAAAGGAAAATCTGGATTTGGGAAAAAATCTAAAGGGTAATTGGGGTTTGACTAGGTTTTGGACACTGTCGAATGGACAAGGAAGCAGAAAAGGAGGATTTCAGAAGCGGGGTGAAAGAATGGGAAAATATGAGGGACAAAGAAGCAGAATTAGGAAAGGAACTTTGTGGTAAAATTTGAAGGTGATTGGGTGAAATTTGAAGAAGTTATGGGAAACCCTAAAGATAGACAAATGTGGGATTTCTTGCTTTGGGAAGGGGAATTTGTGATAGGGTCCTCATGAATGAAATATGCAGAATGGGATTACAGGGGTTCTAGGGAAGTTTCAAGGGAAACATAGTGAAAACAAGGGAGATATGGAGAAAACAAAGCGATTTAAAACGACGATGAATGGATCGAAAACGGCTGGATTTGAAATAGATCTGAAACAACTGGATCTGGAATGGATTTCAGAATGGATCTGAAACGGAATAGGAGTGATCAGCAAAAGTTCAGCTTAAAATAGATATGGACCCCAGGTATGTGCAGCTTCCTAACAGTTCAGGGGTTTCACTCGGCCACCAATGCTGTCTGACGGCTTGCGTATTGGGGAAATACCCCTCACTCCATGGCTTAGGTAAAACTAATAACTACTTTGCCATAAACGACAGCTCTTGGTTTACCTCATGGGTGGGAACTAATCAATCAGGTAGGGGTCGTTTCCCTTTTCGATGGAAGGTCCTCTCAATGGGCCAGCTACTTTGGGGTTCCTGTGGTACTCCTCACAATGAGTTTTAGGGCTTATGCCCAAGTACATCCCACAGTTAAGCGGATAGGGATTATTCCCAGATCTGAACTTGCAACTGATGAAAACAAAATTTGGCAGAAATTCCACCCAACGAGCCCAAGAAAGTGCTTTGATACCAGATGTGAAGAACATGCAACAATTAATTAATGAAAATACATGAGATAGCAAAAATATCAAAACTCAAAATCACTTTTATTGATCGCAGACCACTTGGAGGGGGAAACCTCCTTTGAGAAAGCTCAATACAAATAACTTCACGGTGCCTTCATAAGCCTCAACACATACTTATATACTAAGTCTAGGTTCCAATACTATGGGTCAAAACCATGGGCCAATAAAAAATATGGATCAACAATACTACGGGCGACTTACAAAGCGTATGCACCAAATAACAATAACACAAACTATGGATCAACAAATACTATGGGACGACTTACAAAGCATATGTGTCCAACAACAATATACTAACAAAGCAAGGACATGGGTTCCTAACAGTGTTTCTCAACTTCGACTCCTACATATACTATTTTCCCTCGCCCCTTGGGTGTCTCCATCTCACTTGTGATAGATATCGCATGCACCATCGCAACTCTCCTAGTTGTGTTATTTTCAACAAACAAAGCACTCTCCCCAACTCAATTTGTGCTTGCTCTCTAGCTCCTTCAAGATTCACAATGTACAATCCGGTCGATTTACCAAATCCGGTGCACTCATTCATCATTTAATGCATCTATGCCCACTTGTGCCATCATCCGTCGCATCTTAACTACTGCATTTATTGCCCAATATGATCGTTTCGTCGTTCGATATCTAAAGTCAAACCTAGTCTCCATTTGATCTTCATACTCCCAAACCATGTGATGTACTTTTTTAAAATTTTTATTACCATGTTAACTTGTTAGATTTCTCAGTCGATATGCATTGGGCTATCCCGATAGGGATTTAGCAAGCTCCCATTCACTAAGTTTTTCAAAATTGTTCCATCCAACTTTTGCAATTGAACTGCACCTCCACCAGCAATGAAATTTATGACATATGGACCAAGCCAATGTATTTGGATCTTACATCGATGTTTTGCAAATTTGTTGTCATATAAAAGAACCATGTCTCCATGTTGAAAGTGCTTCTGCTTTACATGGTGATCATGCCATGCCAATAAATGTCAGTCGACCCTTCATTTAAGAGAGAAATGTAAAAATATTTAATCTACGAAAGATGGGATGACAGTTCCTGACTTCCGACATCCGTAGTAAATAGTAGAGACCGGGACATTATCTAAGTTATAACATATAAACAATATTTATCCAGACTTCCGACTTTCTAGAAGAAGGATCGGTCACCCCTTCGTTTAGTAGATAATTTTGAACACCAATATACAACAATTCACCTATATCCAGAATGGTGAACATAAGAAGGATCGACCGATCCTTCTTTCAGTCTAAAACTATTATGAAAATAATACTAAGCAGAAGAAGGGTTTGTCGCCCCTTCATTTATGAGGGAATTGTAAAAATATTCAACCTACAAAGGATATGCCTCCAATTCATGTATATCCAGAATGGTAAACAGTGAGAAAATATTGAGCATAAGAAGGGTCGGTCGACCCTTTATTTAAGAGAAAAATGTAAAAATATTTAATCTATGAAGTCTGGGACGACAATTCCCGAATTCTGACTTCTTCAGTAAATAGTAAGGATCGAGACATTGGCTAAGTTATAACATATAAACAATATTTAACCCGACTTCCAACAAGAATGATTGACCGCCCCTTCATTTACTAGATAATTATGAACACTAATATCCAGTAATTCAGCTATATCCAGAATGGTGAACACAAGAGGGGTTGATCGACCCTTCTTGCAGTCTAGAACTATTATGAAAATAATACCGGGAAGAACAAATGTTGGTCACCACTTCATTTATGAGGGAATTGTAAAATTATTCAACCTACGAAGGCTAGGTCGTCACTTCATGTATATCCATAATGGTGAACACTGGAAAATACTGAGCATAAGAAGGGTGATTCGACCTTTAATTTAAAAGAGAAATGTAAAAATATTTAATCTACAAAGGTTGCGATGACAATTCTTGACTCTCGACTTCCGTAGTAAATAGTAGGGATTAGGACATTAACTAAGTTATAACATATAAAAAATATTTATCCCGACTTCCGACAAGAAGGATCGGTGGCCCCTTCGTTTAGTAAATAATTGTGAACGCCTATATCTAGCAATTCACCTATATCCAGAATGGTGAACAAAAGAAGGATTGACCGACCCTTCTTGCAGTCTAAAACTATTATGAAAATAACACTGGGTAGAAGAAGGGTCGGCCACCCCTTCATTTATGAGGGAATTGTAAAAATATTCAACCTACGAAGGCTAGGCCATCGATTCATGTATATCTAGAATGGTGAAAACTGGAAGAATAATGAGCATAAGAAGGGTCGGCCGAACCATCATTTACGAGATAAATATAAAAATATTTAATCTACGAAGGCTGGGCCGACATTTTTCGACTTCTCACTTCCAAAATAAATAGTAGGGATCGGGACATTGGCTATGCTATATCATATAAACAATATTTATCCCAACTTCCGACTTCCTAAAAGAACGATCAGCCGCCCCTTCTATGATGATCACTCCTTCTATGTTCGATTCTATCGCAAGTGAATATATACAATGTGCATTTAATCTCTCATGGATAATGCTATCATATTTGTTCTTAATCAATCAATTGATTTTGGAAATGAGTGGTTGTTCTTCTCCATCGATCATCAGCCTGAGCATTTGCAAGTATACATCTAATATTAAAACACTATTTGACAATTATAAACATTGTATGCATTCTTATATTTACTATTTTGCAAGTAAAACATTTCTGCGTTGTTGAGCGTTATTCAATACCAGGAAATCTTGTTCCTTGATTTGTTAAAAGATCACAACGTTAGTTTATTCAAGCATGGATGGTATGTTGATATGGATGAACCAGATAATTTGTACTCGAATTTATATCTATTCTCTTCAATGAGGAAGGAGCTCCAACGCGAGATGGAATATTGACATCTGCACTAATGCAGATCTCATTTCTCATGATTTATTGTGTGTTCAAGTTGAAGTGGTCGAGAGAGACCGGTGTTTTCTTTACAAGTTGATCTTATGTATTGTAGTTTTCGAGCAGATCTTATTAAAAGTGGTCCCGATTCAGATATAGTTTCCTCTGCGAAGCAAGGGTGGTTTTTTTCCTTGTATGATGTTTCTAATCGGTCCAGAATTAATACTGCGTCATCTTTGAAGAAAAGAATTTTTTCGGTATGGAAGAAAAGAATCTTGGCTGTGAAAACTTAGTTTGTATTGCATTACATGAATACTGAAAAGAACTTGACAAATGTCGACTATGAAAAGATTATTTTCTACTTTAGAAGAACATTTCTCAATCATATTGAAAAAGATGTGATTGAATCTTCCTTCAAAGAACTCAAATCAAGTCCTTATGTAGCGATGATGTGGAAAGCGACTAAGATCATCAAAATTTCAAAAGAAGTTCAACAAGAATAGATCAAATACTTTTTGTTCAATGATAAAAAAATTTCTATTGACATAACAAGATGTGTTGTTGTGCCTCCACATTTGCAATATCGAAAAGTTCATGAGGAGGTCATGGCAAAGATAGTTTTATCTCTTCTCTCAACCTTTACAACAACATTGAGAGATGTTATTGTATTGCCTTTCGATAAGGAGACCACATTGGGATTTCTTCCTAGAAATGAAGACGACATTAATTTCACTTCGGTAAATTTTTATATATTGGATGAAAAACATACTATTTCTGCATAGAAAGCAATCATTGAAACTAATAAATATCAATCATTCCATTCAAGGTATCGGCATCGAACAACTCGTATTCTACATAAAGATGTTCATCACCACATTATCAACAAATTATGCAAAAAAAAAAATTATCAAACAAGAAATTTGCAGACACTCCATTCATTTCTCATGTTGTAAAAGAAAGGGAGAAAACGATATCCCACGGTAGGCCATCTCGCCTGGGAAAGGGAAACTCTTCTAGTGATGATTGGAAGGTATATAATTTTTCTTCCTATCAATCAAAGTATTTATATTGCTTCCTGTGTTATCAATCTAGAAAACTGAATATTATCTTTAATTTTATATTTTTACAGTATTTCCAAGGTGACTATATGGATATCATGTTTTTCAAACAAGGGATAGCCTTAAAGACAAGCTAAATCTTGTTTTGACATTGGATCAATTGTGGAGAAAATGGATGAATGTATTCGAGCTTTACAAAAGTGGTTGCTTGCCATGCTCACCCAAGAGCATTAATCAGGTTGATTTTATTCAAAATAAAATAAAGAATCATGGATCTAATTTTTTTAGACCATTGCGTGATCTTAACGAAGATGAATTGACTGCTGTGGAGGACAATATAATCAAGGGATCGGTTTGGATGAGCACATTAGTCAACAAGAATGTTTGCACATAGACTTTATATCAATATTGCAAGCAAATCAAGGACGAGAGGTCAACCAGGAATTTGATCATAGATTCTCACATACGATAATATCATTGAATTCTATAAAATTGCACCAAATCATCTCCAACAACTGTGTAGTATTTTATGCTCCAGAAAACAAGAAAAATCTTCGGGTAAAAAAGAGAAAGAAAGAATGTGAAGAGGATAATGGTACCAAATTACCAAATGATGTTGAGAAAATATTGAACATATATATCAATAAAGAGGGGATTGACATGTCCATTGACTCTCTCAAATATAGTTCACAGTTTGCTTGTCCATGTTGTTATCCTACATCTTTGGTCAACACACTAAGATCCATTTTAGTTTTTGGTGTGGAAATCAACTGTGAATTTGTTGTTATTGATATGCGTAGTTGTGATAGTCCCTGGAAAGAAGAAGATATGCTTGCTTTGTTGTACTACTTAGAATCAAATGAAGCGGTGTGTACTTTTATTTTTTTAGTGGATATCGAAAACTCTTGTTTGATTTCTAAAGCTTTCACACTTTTCAGCAAGAAATAAAAAAAAGGTAACGTGGAAGACTACCAAGGGATTTTATAGAGATTTCTACAAGGACTTATTTATAGGATTCTCTATTATACAATGTTGGAGAATTGGAAGGGATGAGGATAATTTGTCTATTTTTCAAATAGATATGGATTGGAAGGATGAGGGCCTACCAATGATTGATTTACCTTCGCCTGAGGTTAACAATGATAGTTCGAGAAGCCATGTTTTTGCAAAAGAAAGGACATAGGAATTATAGGATCACATAGTTTCCAGACTGGTCTCTTCTCGAGGTACAATTCTTTCATTGTATGCCGGAGGTAGAGTTCTTCGATCGTTGATCAGGTCACCAGACAGAATAGTTATTTATATTGTGGAGACAATACAACAATAGTTGTTTATGAACAGTTTCTATCATGAATTGGGTCTAAAATAAGGTATTTGTATTAACATTTTCAGATGTCTTAATTCGTTGTATTTTACTTTTATCGGTTGGTTATGTTCAATAACTTCTTCAAATTCCTATTATACTACGTTTCAAATAAAGAGCACACTCAGGTATCATCCAATAAAATTATATTATCCAATGACAACATTGAATGTGATGGAGAATCAACAAAGAATTACCAAACTGGAGAACAAGATGGACAAGAAGGTAAATATTTATTTTTCAAAGATCATGTTTAAATTAACTAAATTATGAATGGGGATAGTGACCTTGAATACTTGCAAAAAGTTATATAAAATGTATACCTACAAATTTCATGGTCAAGATGATTGTATTGCTATTCAACATGTGGATCATCCACAACCATAGATGGGATCGGCGATGTCCATGGATATTAGACAACAAATCACATTGGATAATAATGAACTAGGTGAGAACTTGGATAATAATGAACCAGTTGAAGTCTTGGTGTCAAAACACGGTATCTCCAGCAATGTTACTCACCACTCAAATGATGGCTTGGCATTAACACGTAAAAGACAAAGATTGTTTTCTACTTAAATTTATAAAACAATTTTATTCTAAAATATGTAATGACAAGCAATATTTATTTGCAGCTCCCCATATAAAAATGTTATTGATATTAGAAATGCAAGGTTTTCCATTTCACAAGAAAGTCACAGAAAATGACTCCAAAAGAGAAAAAAAGGGAAATAAAAAAAATATTGTTGGAGGGAAAAAAGTAAAAATGGAGGAAGAAAGTAATGTTAGTGAATTTGAATTTAAACAAAAAGAAACTTCGTATGAGTCATGACATATGCCATAAAAATTTTGGGATTATGTCTTTCCAAATTCAATGTTGGGATTTGGTCATCTAAATGTGGGGTCGCTGAGGGAAAGTCATTGTTTACAAATTTTTTTAGGGAAGGTAGTGCAGAAAAAACATATGGGGAACAACTTTTATTTTTATGGTTTTGAGAGAGATGTACCAATGATAAAGAAGGAAATACATAAAAAATTATGGAGAGTGTGTGGGATGAGTTTCCAATGAAATATTCACAAAGTAATACATCAATGATTGTTTTGTAGGGTGATGATGTGAAAGCACATCCATGTGAAAACTATATTTTGAGTAAGCCCTTTACTGCATTGTCCACTAGGAAATATAGTGAATTGGTACATCGACTCTGGTAGGGTCTTAGTAAAATGCATGAAGCAAATGATAATAGAACCTTCACTGTCTTCTTCTAGTTGAGTGATAACCATCAAATGTAGCCTATCATTGCCTCTTTCAAGAGTGGGAAAGACTAGATGTAACCTATGGATATTTTAAATCATTCATTGTGTTTTATGTTTTTTTCTATGACATTGCTATTTTTGTCTGAATATATCATATTATTTGTTCAGTGTGGTGCTTTTATTACATCATTTGAATATGTGAAATTATGGGTGATTTTTGTATTAATCTTTGGAAATCAAATCTTCATTTATAGTTGCATGTTTATGATGATTAACTTCATGAATGAAGTGTTGTTGTTGTGGTTATAAATATAATCATGGTTTTTGTATGCAGTACTAATGTCACCACAAAATAAACTATTGGTCCTAGGAGTAGAGGGATTGCTCTTTGGAGTTATGATGTTATCCAACATTGAATATTTTTCCAAACAACCTCATTTTGTCCATAATTTCTATCGTTATTATGCACGAATTTTCAGCCCTGATATTATCAGTGTTGCCAAAGAACATTTTGACGTTTCTCTGTAGTTTTCCATGCTCGACAACATGCAAATTAAAAAATTCCTTGGTATATTTGAATGGTTGAAAAATGAATACTTTTCATTTATTTGGGGTCCAGAGCAATGTAAACATAGTACTATTTACAATTACTCAATGTTTGCATATTATAATGTTGGTGAAGTACTGCACATATACAAAAATTCGTTCAAGGATGTACTTATCCAATATGGAAATATATATATAAAAACATACATGTTGTTTATAGATGAAGGGAAATATCACTAAGTAGATAATAGAAAGGAAAACTACTTGAAAATGCCTACTAGTTGGACATTTGACGGTTCACAAGATAGAGAAATAACTATAAAAACAATATAGTGTTCAAACGACCGTCGTATTATACAGACAACAACTCATTTAGTGATTTGTATATTTTTGAAAACTTCTACATTTAGTGGACATTGTATCATGTATATGGTGATGTGTTTCAAAAATTGTTTCAAAAAGTGCAAAACATGAAAGAAATATACTTAGAAACATTGAAACATAATATTTTATTGATTGGGTTATGTGTGTGTTTTTTTGTTTGCAAATACTAGAAGATCTGTTACTAGTAAACCATTGATTATTTTCATTTTCAATGGATTTTTGTTACATGCAGTTCATAAAAAAACAAAATTTTGATTTCCATGAACACTGAATATCGAATCAACCGCAAAGTATTATTTTCTATGTCCAGGATTTAGGGAAGTTTTTGAAAAATGCTTTAGTATATTTGAAGTTGGGGTATGGACATCTGCACAACAAAAAAACATTGACGAGTTTTTTCCAACATTATTACAAAGAACAAGATTGCAAAGGGAAGAATTTAGAGTAATTTAAACACAAGAATATTGTTCTTGCATAGCCAAAGAGGGTTATTAGGGTGATGGAAATCCTTTTGTATTTCTCAATCCTTTAAACAAAGTTTGGGATATTTTGATCCATGGTTGGGATGATACAAATGCAATGAGTGTAGATGACTCAAAAGAGAAACATGTTTGTAATTAGGAATGGAACTATATTATAACAAAAACATATACTTACCAAGATTTCAATTAGACATTCTTGTTAGATCGATTATGGCCTTGCTTGCTGCACCTGAATGGCGTGAGTGATGTGAGGCTAATTGCGAATAAAATGAAAATGAAAGTATTTTTTTAAATAATACACTTATGTTTTTTTGGACTAGTATGTTCAATTTCACTATGATTATAATACTTGCAAAGTGTCGAGTTTGGTTTTCGAAAATGCAAAATCAGAGCTTGAAAGTGCCAACATCAGTTTTCAAAATTGCAAATTTAAGTATTGGAAGTGTCAAAAGTAGCCTTCCAAAAGGGAAAAATCAGGTTCTGAAAGTGCCATTATCATATTTATCATATCATAAGAGCACAAAACCCATATTCAAAAGCGGGGATATCAAAATCAAAAGCATGCTTTTGGAACTTGGATATGGCACTTTTGGAACCGGATTTGGCACTTTTGGAACCAGATTTTTCACTTTAGAAACCTTGATTTTGGGGTTTAGAAAGGTTTTTTTTTACCGGTCTTCAAAGTGACTTGGACTAGAATATGTCCAAGTTTAATGAAATAGGCATGAGACCCTAGATCACTATCCTAGAATAGATGTTTTCAAGTTGATGGGAAGTCAGTCATTGGAAGGATGGCATTAAGACACCCCCCATCATCCAAAATGAGGTAGTAACGGAAGGACAAATATTTTGTGGAACAAACGGATTGATTATGAAACGTACTTAACACATGAATGTTGAAATTCTAATCTCAAGAGTTCTAAGGAGTGGTTGAAACAAGTTAATACTTCCCTTGAACATAAGCAGGCGACAATAACTAACTAAGGTAGCATAGACTCAAGAATGAACAAGACATAGCATGTGTAATTAAAATCTAGCGGGTAATTAATGATTGTCACAAGGTTGGGAGATCCCACACCTCTTCAAGCATATATGGATAAAATACTAATAGAGGCTCCTTCATGTACAATACGATGAGAAATAGTGTAGTGTTTAACTTGAACCCATATTTGAAAGGGTGGATAAGAATGAAGGTGAGGCTCATCTAGACTATTCCAATTAAAAGAAGTGATCCTAGAGCTTGGTGGGGGTTCATTCGATTTAAATTGAGTACCCCCTTGTCCATAAAGTTCTGAACTAGTAGTGAAGAAAAATTGATTTGTAGACACATCAATCTCCAAAGGAAGAGTGGGATTGATCGAAGATTTCATCGATTTCACCACTTGATGCTTATCACTCTCCAAAGGAAGAGAGAGATTGACAAAATAGTGCATTGTTTTAATAGCTTCAACATAAATGCTCTCCAAGGGAGGAGTGGGATCAATCAAAGATTGCATGGACTCGGCCACTTCATCAACCAATGGTTGAATAGGTTGTTTGGAAAACATAGGTTGTTCAAGAGAAGAAGGTCCTTGAGTCATAGACCAAATTCTTTCTACCTATAGAATAACATGGCATGGGTGAGTAAGGTGATCTCCCTTGCAAATATTACAAGGAAAATTAATCTTGCATCCTATTCATTTAGATTTCTCAAGTACAGTGTCAATATGCCCACCATGACTCGCATTGGATGACTATTTGGCCCCAACATGACTTGCATCGGTCGATTGCTTTCCCCAAGATGAATTGCAATGTTTGGTAGCTTGTCTCCAACATGACTTGTAGTGCCTAGTGACTTTTTGTTAGTACAACTTGTAGTGACTTGTGGATTTTCCTCAACATGAATTGTAATGGATGATGGCGTACTTTCAGTATGACTTACAGTGACTGAAATTTTTTCCGCAGCATGACCTCTAGTGGCTAGTTGTGGGTTTCCCGATATGACTAAAATTGGCTGGATGGGTTCCCCCAAAATGACCTCCAGTGGCTGGGGAATTTCCTCTAGCATGACCTCCAGAGTATGGGTAATTGTCCCCTTGTCTTCACATTTTCTTCCTATTATTCCTCCTATTCCTTTTAGTTGTTCATTACTAGTATCAAAAATTTCACCACATGAAGTAGAAGGTTGTGGAGAAGATATTACTGGAAAATAAGGCACATGGGTTCAATGCCCTCACATATAAAGTTCTTGGTTAAGAAGCATCATGATCATTTAAGACATCTGGATTGGAAATAAACAAAACCAACAGCCCCAAAGTGAACCCTGGAAGATTCAATGTGGCCATTAAGGGAGCACCAACTTTTCCAACAAATTGAAAAGAAGAAGGAGCCCCTTGAACAAGGTTCTCTTGGTTGGTGTCCATAGGAGCAAGTTATCCATAAGTTGTGAATCAACAAGTATGAAATATATAGGGCCAACTAAGAACAAATAATACACCACTAGAAAAATTCTTGCTGATGTACATGTAACTTCGGAATGTATTTCACATATTTGTATATTGTATTCCTATAGAGATGTTATTATTCCTCTATACGGAAGTGGTTGTATTCCTATAGAGATGTTATTATTTCTCTATACGGAAGTGTCGTCATTTATATTGTAAGTGTTGTAACATCTACTTGATGGGTTATTAGACCACCTTGTTGGGGTCAGCCCTGTATAAGTCATGTGGATCAAAGGGTTATTAGACCACCCTATTGGGGGTTGGCCATGTGGGTCAAAGGGTTATTAGACCACCGTAGTGGGGGTCGGCCCAGTCAGCATTATGTTAAGTGGTTAATTTGAGGCTGACCTAGTTGAGTAAAGGTCAAGTCAAGTTAGTGTATAAATAGAGAGTGTGTCTCTCTCATTTTACACATTCTATTCTCTCACTCACACTTTGGAGTGTGGCGCACTTGTGGAGGAGGAGGCTCTGCTGCTAGGAGAAGACTGTCTCTTGTATTCTGGTTATATCATTGCTCTATCTATCTCTGAGGAAGTTATTGTTGTTTTTCACCTTTATGGTTTTCCCCACGTAAACTCTGTGTCTCTTGTGTGCTTGCATTATTGTGTCCATGATTGATATGCTGTAGATTTGCTGTACATGTTGTTCTCTCAGTTAAGATCCTAGATCAGATTGAAGTAAATTCTAAAAATTTAGCAATTCCTAGATATATCAAGAAACCAAACAATAAGCCTTTTGGAGTTGAGTACAAGTTGATTAGGTCTCACAACCAAACAACAAAAGTACATGAAGTAATTACCAAGAACTTCACTAACAACCCTCCTTGGTGAAAGTATCCCAGAAAGATATGGGACACCCTCCAAGGGTACTAATAGTTTGGTTTAACGTCTACTTCATGTACCATAGGAATCCCCTTGAAGTCACCCAGGTAGTCCCTAGGAAAATTAGCTAAGGCTACCAACTTGCTATTGGTTTCCAGGGGAATAATCGATGGTTGGGATCATACGTATGGGAAGGATAACTGAGCCCAAATATTTAAAAGTATTGGTACCATAGAGGGCCCAAGGTGGTAGAAATGGAACCTACTTGTAGGATAAATTCCATAAACACTCAATTAAGAATTGAAGGGGTAATATATTCAACTTAACTTCTCACGACCTCCGGCTTGATTGTTGTCTGAGAGGATCTTCCCGACCACACCTATAGGAAGTTGTATTTTCCTATCCTTAGGATATACACCTTTTTTTCATAGTTTAGTATCCTTAACGTGTTTTCTTCCACCCTAGTCCAAGGCTCTAGCCTATACTAGTTGATGAACCAATCCAAAAAGTCTAGTAAATTTTAAATTAAGCATTCATTTTAATGGTTGTTATTACTTAGAAGGATGTGGAAGTGTAAAATTATGATGTTCTCAATAGAAAATAAAATAACAAATATACTACTTGCAAATAGAAAATACCACTTAAGGTTTTGAAATAGTTACTTGATTAAAAAAACCTTTCAAAAAGAAAGAAAAACCAAGCATAACCTTTCAAAATTTTAAGCAGGATGCAACTTTTTAAGCAAAATTACATAATAACCAAAATAAACAATTCTTTATGATTTTCATGAGAAAATGCTAATGAAAGCAATATAATATTTTCTTTTATAAAAGAACTCCCAAAAACATCAAAATGCCCAAAAGAATCGTAAATGAACCAAAAGAAAACTATGATTTCACGCAAAACTCAAGTTTACTTTTCTTTA
The DNA here is from genome assembly GCA_027924585.1 of Larix kaempferi. Classification (NCBI taxonomy): domain Eukaryota; kingdom Viridiplantae; phylum Streptophyta; class Pinopsida; order Pinales; family Pinaceae; genus Larix; species Larix kaempferi. The sequence goes on along the minus strand of BSBM01000372.1, from coordinate 43,287,438 downwards.
AGGGCCTAATAGAAAAATACACAAAATGATGATTTTGAAAGATTAAAAATCAAAACTTGGAAAATTTAAGAAAGTTCCAAATCCACACCAGGCCTAATAAACCTAAGAAACCAATAAAATAAATTTTTATTTCTTGAAAACGTTTACCCTATTTTTGGCCCACTAGGATATATAGGCTCCCTACAGAAAGGAAACTTGTGTATCTAAATATGAATACATTCCTTACCTTAGGGTAGCATGCATGCCTATCTATGGAATAGGGTGTATACATGCTATGTATTAAGACAACTCGTGTATATGCACTCTGACAATGCCTAAGGCACGCATGTGGAGAAGAACAATGCAATTTAAAGTTTTGTGCAATATATAGGACTAATATGCATATGTCTAGAGTACATGTTGTGTATCTGTGTCGGAAGAGACAAAAAATAAATTTTTGGTCTCCAAAACCCAATTTGTTTTTCTACAAGGGTTTTAATATGGAAGCTACTAAGTTGCAACAAGAAATTCCATAAAAGCACACAAACACACAAGACAACAACTAGACAGAAAAAAACCCAAACTATTCAAACAATGGAAAAATGTGAAAATCCTCACAACAGATCTAAGAGATGATGTATACCTCATAAGAAATAATTTAGGAATAAGATTAAGGGTGGTCAATACAATAAGATGAGCAACAGAATATTAATACAGTAGAACTCAGATAGAAGCAAAAATACTTCACACACACTAATTATTTAATCACAATATGGAAAAATAAGTAGTACAATGCATGAGGATTCAAATGCCAAGGTGGCAATTCAAATTAGCCTCCATGGAGTGATCAAAAGATCATTGGAGTGTCATCAGAGCACAACTAGAAGTCTATCTCATCATCAGTGGAGTCATCAATGCTCAAGTAACTTTCAACCATCAGTCAAACTGAGTCTAACTGAATGTGGTAGGTGTAACTGAGTGTAACTGGAACTACCTGAATGAAGGAGGCTCATTGGAGGGCGCATGAGGAGCTAACTGGAGTCAGAATGGGCAGTCAAGTCTCACTGGAGGTCCATCGGAGTGATACAGTCAGTTGAGAGTCAGTCTAGCCTTAAATCAAGGAAAGAACTAATGATAGCTCAATTAACTGAAGTGCAACTGAGTGGTAGGTGAGAGAGGATGAGTGGCTTCCTTAAATCAAGGAGGAAGGGAGAAATAAGCTCTAGGAGGACTAAAAATGATCCGAGAGAAGCTCCCGGGGGCTAGCTAACTGAGGCTAGGTGTTGGGACTGATGACTGGGCTGCATGCAGAAATGCATGCAATACTGAAAATGTAAATAATGAAAATGTTGGTAGGACTAGAATGGAGTATAGGAATATCCTAACACCCCCCCTTAATCCATCCCGGGCCCTGGTAACTGATACCAAAGGTCACCCAATACAATGAATAATAATAACAGTCAATAAACCGAGGAAATGGGGAAAAACTCATGGGAAAAATACCCCCCTCAAAATAGACTGTAAGGCACACACAAAAATAATTGCTCCAAACTCAAGCAGGTGTGATGCTTAGTCATATGTCTGGAGGTATCTTCTTCTTGGGAAGAAGTGGATCATGCTCAGAAAGCATATGCTTGTACTTGCTCTTCAAATAGAATATGATGAGAACAAATCCAAAAATAAGATGATGATCCTTGAACCTGTGATTCAAATCAACTAAGGTAGGATCAAATCTATGAATGTGCAGATAATCTTTTGTCTTCTCCTTTGAACCATCATGGGTGAGATTATGCTCAAAAGAAAAATCAAATAATAGTAAATGTTTTGAATCCAAATCAGATCCAAGACTTAAAGAATGGTTTCTTAAGATCTCCTTTGAACCATTTGAGGTGAGATCTAAACCATTGAATGCATGAGAAATTATCCCAGGCAAATGGCAATGGCCATCAAATATCAATGTTTGCTTGGAATCCAAATTAGATCCAAGACTTGAATCATGGTTTCTTGAGATCTGCTTTGAACCATTAGAGGTGAGATCAAAACCAGTAAGTGCATGAGAAATTATCCCAAGCAAATGGAAATGGCCATTATCTTCAATAACCTTCTGAAAGAATGAAATAATGATCATATAATAGTACATAAGAGGTGAGTGATCAAGGAGAGCAAATGCATTACCTCCAATGGCTTATTTTACCTCCGAAACGTTCAATAGATCATGATGCAAACCAACAAAATCTGGTGCTAGAGAGGATTTAGGACCTTCTGCAATTTCTAGAGTGTGAGGTGGCACATAATTCGAAATAGAAGAAATTTGGAGCATGACTGTAGAATCTGCAAGTTCTTATCCTTTGTGGCTAACTTCAATATGAGATATGTTTGATATTGATTCATGATCAATGAGATCATCAAGGAGGTAGAATACATCACTTTTCTTGCTCTCGAAATGGTTTGGACCAATCCCTTCATTCTGTCTACCAAATCTTTCATCCAGGTGAGCCCATAGATCTTTTGGAGATTCAATAGAAAAGAAGTGGTTTACCATGCATCGAGACATAGCAAGCATCATGTCTCCACATACACTATCACCTTTATTTAACCAGTCATTATCTTCTTCAGAGGATTCGAACTCTCTTTCAAAACAATAATCAAAGAGATCATGGCTCTTCAAATATGCTATCATTTTTTGTTTCCATTCATCATAGTTGAATGGAGAAAGAGGAGGGATTTCTTCTGAATTCATGGAAGCTGTAGAAGACCTGCAAACACAATAGAAAAGTCTACAACTGTTACTGCTACAAAAAATGCAGAAACTGCTGCAACTGCTGCTCTCGAAATCTTGATAATAAGCTGCAAAAAACTCTTAGGAATGGAGATAAACAATAATCTCAACATGCTCTAATACCATGTGAAAATCCTCACAGCAGATCTAAGATATGATGTATATCTCACAAGAAAGAATTTAGGAATAAGATTAAGGGTTGTCAATGTAGTAAGATGAGCAACAGAATAATAATATAGTAGAACTCAGATAGAAGCAAAAATACTTCACACACACTAATTAATTAATCACAATATGGACAAATATAGTACAATGCATGAGGATTCGAATTCCAAGGTGGAAATTTGAATTAGCCTACATGGAGTGATCAAAAGATCACTGGAGTGTCATCAGAGCACAACTAGAAGTCTATCTCATCATCAATGGAGTCATCAATGCTCAAGTAACTATCAACCATTAGTCAAACTGAGTCTAATTGAGTGTGGTAGGTGTAACTGAGTTTAACTGGAACTAATTGAATGAAGGAGGCTCAATGGAGGGCGCATGAAGAGCTAACTGGAGTCAGAATGGGCAGTCAAGTCTCACTGGAGGTCCATCAGAGTGATACAGTCAGTTGAGAGTCCACTAGTACAAAATAAGAGATAAGTGACTAAGTGACTAAAAAATTTAGTCACCACTATTTTTTCAAGGGATAAATGACTAAAATTGGGCAATTTTAAGTGATCCAACTAGAAGCGACTAAGATAAATGACTAATTTAGTCACGGGATAAAATATATGTGTGGATAACAAGTGACTAAAGTAAAAATGACTAACATAAATGATTAAATTAGTCATGGGAATATAAATATGACTAGCTAACAATGATTAATGTGAATTAGTAGTTTTTGTTAGTCATTTTTAGTTGTGTCACACTATCAATGGAAAATTTCAATTTTGATAATGAATTTGTACAATATTTTACTAACATTTATCAATGCAGATGGATTTAGAGATCTTACTATGGGGGTCATGGTCCATGTGTGTGGTACCAAACCACCATATTAGCCCTCCACAGAGGGATATTTGGTCTGGAAGTGGGATGTGGTGCTCATTTTGAAGTTTAAAACACTAGATATGGTTTCTAACACCGACACATAAACCTATGGCCCTAACAAAATCTTCTAGCCATCCAAGGCTAAGAAGATCACCTCAATCAACCATACATGGCCTCTTGAGGGTATCATTGGCCAATGATTGAGGATATTCATGCTATTATGTGGTTTTGAGAAGTATGTAGGTGTCTTAGGGCCTTAGGAATGATGCTCTAGGGAAGAATACCATGCCTTTGGCTTTAAAAAACCCATTGAGCCATATAGAACCATGAACAATGCCTCAAAGAATCACACATGAGTTTGCAAAGGTATCCATGGAGCTTTGTATCTAGGTATCACGGCCTTGAGGATTTGGACATGGAAAATAGAAGAGACATGAAACTTGGGCCTTGAAATATTTTAGCCATCCAAGGATAAGAGGGTTTCCTTCACCAACCACACATGGACTCCCAAGGGTATCATCATCCTATAATTAAATATGGTGATTCCATTAGGTAGGTTTGAGAAATATGTATGTGTATCAATGCCTTGTGAATGACATTCTAAGGGAAATACCATGCCATTGGCCCTAAAGAAACCACCGAGGCATCCAAAACCATGAACAATTCCTTAAGATACCACATGTGACTATGCAAGGGTATCCATGGCACTATATATCTAAGTCTTGGGGACTTTGGGGCTTCAATATTGGCCTTCCATGCACAAAATATTGAGCTCCTCAACTACATCAATATGCCATGTCTACAACAAGAATCATTGCATTATGTTATGAAATGCATATCACATGATTGAAATTTATGCCTATGCAACTAGGTCACAACACCACAAGTGTGTGACAAAGAATATCGGTTTTTTATAACACACCTTTAATTGCCAAGTTTAATTTATGTATAATATTCACCATTGCAATGTGCATTGAGCACCAATACCTTTATACTAACATGCATATCAAAGACAAAAACCAAATCCACAAGTATGTGCTTAAACAAATTCCTTAATGAACCTATCTCATCAATTAAGGTTGTTGGTACTTTAATTAATTAAGTTGAGATACACTTTTCTACATAATTAAGGTTGTTGGGACTTTAATTAATTGAGATACACTTTTCTACATAAATAAGGTTGTTGAGACTTTATGATCTCGGTGTGCCTATTTACTCAAATTCAACCATGACTTACACTTGGGCTTGTCCATTAAGCTGCTTCATCATTGAGGGGAACCATTGATTAGGGCTTCATCATTAGGGCTACATTTATCCTCTTTGGGATTATTTGGAATTGTATCTCCTCCTTAATGTGATAGGTTTATCCCCCTTTGGGCTTATTTGGCATTGTATCAGCATCCTTATTTCATGGACTATCACTCTTGATAGAGCACACATTAAAAAACCAAAACATGCCTTTAATATTTTTAAATCAAAACAACTACAATCTAGACTTTTCTTATTATTTGTATGCATGCATTGTTATCATTGCATTCGAACCTTGAATCTGATTTTTGTCATATTATAGGAAAAGGGTTTTAGTGTGTATTTTTTTGGGGAGAAGAAGAGTCTCAAGGACTTTAAGATGTTGGACTGTACTCGTTGGATTCAAACCATGTACCTAATTTCTATCGTCTACGCAGCGTTAGGGCTTCATATTACAAGAAAAGGGTTTTAGCACGTATTTTTTTGGGGAAGAAAAAGAGTCTCTAGGGATTCGATATGTTAGACTTCATTCATGGTTTATACAGATCTCATGTGTGCACACCACAATAGAACTGGCTGAGGAGATAGAAGTGGTTTCCCCTCTAATTTCTCAACCAATCATGCCCAAGGAATAACTCACCCAACATGATGATGTTGTATATATACGTTTGTTATGGAAATAACTATGCAAATATACATATATACATTTTTTAAGATGTTTTTTATTATTTATATATAATATTAATTGTTAGGTATTTTGGGATATATATATACATAGTTTTGAAATTTATTATAATATGTAAAATAAAATAAAATAAAAAGTTAAAAAACAAAACAAATTAAAAAAAAATCTTCATTCTACCAAACCACACTATAGTGCGGACTACAATTAGACAATTTGGGTTTTGGTGCCAAAGTGAAGCAAAGGGGATTTGGGTGCCAATATTGAACTAGTTCCAAAATCCTCCATCTTCGAGGTTCCAACAATTCTCCATCTACCTTTTTACTTGTCTTTTGCATTTACATTTTCTTGTCATTAAATTTTTTGTTCTTTGCAGGTTGAGAAATTCTTACCATTCATCTTTTAGGGTGCCAAAAATACACCATATGCAGGTGATCACTATCGAAGAAATGGGGTGCACATTTATTCTCAACAACAATGGCAATTCCCCATGCCTGGCCTCTTTCACCGATAGCATTGCCTTCCCAATACCGAAGAATCACCCATCAGTGACAGGTCTTAGTAATAGGGCCTAACCAGTGATCAAATTTGAAGGGTGGGTCTTAATTTCAATTGGAAGGGTATATTTTCTTGGAGCACTTCAAAGATGAAGGGCAATATAAATAATTATACTTCAATTGACAACTATAAATTAACTAAATCCTCCCCCCGAAAATGCAAAAAAAAACAAATTTTTCCCATCCAAATTTTCACAATCTTAAGTAATTGAGTGCTCCTTAATATCTACATGAAAAATGGTATATTTTCAATAAAATGTAATTTGAACACATTAATTTGACATAGAAGTAACATTATTTTTACAGTTCATTAAATTAACAAGTATTTTGGGGCATCCACATGATCATTATACAAAAAAACTACTTAGACTATGCAATAGCTATATTGGGGCATCCACATGATCATATGCACAGTGTAGGATGTTGTAACTAGATATAGTCTTCAAATAAAACTAGAACCATGAGAAAATTACTTACCGTTAACTATGTACAAAAGGAAGCCACTAAGCAAAACGAAGCTATAATAAATCTACAACCAAAAAATAAATATAAAACCAACCAAAAAGTTAATTCAAACCAGAGAGAGGGCATCCATTCAAGCTCGAGAGATGTAAGAATGATGGGCATTGGATGCCTAATCATATCTCATAAAACATTAAAAAAAATCCTCCTTACCAAGCAAGTTAGCAATGCTTACATCACAGGGGATCGAGCATCAAATTTTATTGTTCAACACTTGTCGCGATAACATACATGTATGGGATGGAGGGGAAATGGAATCAAGCCTAAGTCAGCTAGAGCCACGGGGGGTTCACTAGAGAGGCAATATCATATCACGTCCATTCATATTGGGGGTTTGAATACTCTTAAAAACCTCAAAAATATATTGCCTTGTATTAAGGGGTCAAGGGGGGTTTTTAATTTGACATAGTAATATAAATTTGGGGGTTATTTTATTTGGGTGGGATGAGGAATAACCTCTAGATAGTGGGATGGATTCATACCTCCAAATAACGGGCTCAATTCATACCCACCTAAAACGTTAGGACCCTCCATTTTTATTTGATATTGCTAATGATCCTAAGTTTTGCATAAATATGATAATAGTGTACCAATTATAATATCGATGGAAGTCTCTTCAGATTACTGGCCTTGATCCATACTCATTTAATAGCTTGTTTAGGCTTGATTTGAATTGATGTTATATTGTTTTTCATCTTTAAGTTAAGATATGTAGCTATATGGGAGTTCTGAAGATGAACAATTGTATTGTATTTTTTGTAGGCATTTGAGTAAAATATCTAACTCTTCATTTCTTAGGTTGGGGTTTAGGTGGGTATTGAGATTCAATCAAACCTTCCTCCATGACAACCAATAAAAGTGAGATCAATCTTTCTTGACCAATGATTTCTTTCAACTTTTTGTATTCTTCTTTAACATTTTCACATTGCCAGTTAGGAATAGTTGTTAGATTGAGTTATATTTGACACATTCATAATTGTAATTTCAATTCTTATATGCAAGGAATCCATCTTAATTTTGTATTGGAACTAACATGAACATAGGTGAAAATATAAATACTTATTTACATACCCTATGTGTTATCGTTACCATGAAATGGTATCATTTAAGTTTCACCATCTGTGTATCTTTATAACTATTCCATCCTTGAAACCTAACAATGGATATTTTTCCCTCTCCTATAAATATTAAAAGAAACAAAAAATAGATATAAACCAAGAAAAAGTAACTAAATGTCTTTAATTTCCTTTGATTGCAAGAATAAATGTAGAGGAAGTGGAGGAGATTCATTGCATCTTGTGAGTGACCCAAATCCAAGCTATGTACATGATTATATGGTGTTATTGAAAAGTAGGAGAAATTTTTCTATGTTCATTTGGGTTCAAACATCAGTGACGTTCGTTTTGATAGGAAAGTAGGGGAGTTCATCCATGAAAGGGTTTCAATTTTGAATTTTTATGGACTTTAATTTATTAAGCTTATAGAAAATATGAGCTCTCTATGGATATGAGCTCTCTATGGCTATAGTTATATTTACATGATATAAATTGGTAGATTGGCAGACTGTGGTGTGAAACATTTGTAATTCTCATCTTTTCTAAGCATTGCACTACCTATTGGACTATCATCTTTTTACATTCTTTGTTATGTCGATCTCTTGACTAGGTTTCCTTTTACACATTTTCCTTCCCAGTACTATTTCATTGGGTATTCCACTATCCAACGCTATAAATTGATCAGTCACCCCTGCAATCCTAGTGGGATCATGATTAGCATTATACTATTATTTTATCTAGCATCATGTTTTCTTATACTAAGATGTGTTAGGGCTCTTGTTTGTTACAACTTGATAATATGATATAAAGGGGGTATTAAAAATGGGTTGATAAAAATGGATACATACAATATCTGGTGAAACTAGGGTTTTCTTAATTGGAAAGGCATATCAAGAGGGGGGTTCAACAATAAAATTTTAGGAGAAATTTTCCAATATTTAGTGAAATTAGGGATATTCTTTAATATCATGCAAACGATCGTGCTATGTAACAGTTCACTGAGTGAACCCCCCGTGGCTAGAGCCTTTCAACTCGCTGCATGTTTGAGTCTCGAAAATTTTCCTTTTAAATTGAACCAAGACACCAAAAGAAGTTTGTTAATGGCTTGACTTGAGAAAGTTCTAGATCTGTAATTAAGAGCTCAAAGCTCTAAATTTTTTTGTGTTTTGTACCAATCCACAATCTGGTAAATTCGCACTCACTGGCATGAAATTTAAGTTATTTAATGAAAAGAATTAATGTATCTACCTCTATGTCAAAACTGATTTAAATGTTGTTGCAGGACACTACCCTCCTTATTGTGTTACTTAAAGGCATGGAAATGAGGAAGAAGACTTAAAATTATGGACTTTAGCTTCAAAGAGTGCCTTACAATCACATTAGTAAGGAGTGATAAGAAGATCACAACAATCCAATGTGACAAATCTCAGTAATCCAACGTGTCAAATCTTAGTTAATAGTGTCAATTAAAGACTGACATGGTAAATTTAATATAAGACTTACTTATAGTTGTATCAAGTACTCTTTGTGTCTTGACACATTTGATATTTTGTGGTTGTCTTTGTTCCTTGACCCAATTGATATTATAAGGTGAGGATGTGCATGCATAATAATCCTTAGTTATGACTATGAGATGAGGATTTAAAGAGAAGATGATGTAAAGACAATGAATGTTTATACGTATTTTGGTGGTGAGTGTCGAAGACAAATGTGGTGAGAAACCACATATGTTTGGAAGGACTGAGGGAGATTACATCATGATCATGCCACCCATCAAATTGAATACTATTCATGAGCCAAAAACTATTTTTTAAATTTTTTATTAATAACCATTGTGGTGCTTTGGTCCAAATTTTTTTTCTAACTCATTGTTTCTCCATATCGTGTTCCCATTGTCACGTCTCTATATCAATGCATAAATCGGCCTCTGCATGGTTTCGGTCATAGTTGCATGTCATTATTTGTACTTGCATGCCATTGAGTGTTGTTTAGAGTTGTCGTGAATCCATGACATTCATGCAAGAAATGAAGTCTTGTAGAGGAGGACTCATCAAATCGGACATTTGAATTTCATGTTTATGAAAAACAGGTGGGCATTGGTAGCTAGGTTCACATATGTTGTAGGCACAAAGTTTCGGGCTGGTTTTGGGCCTAGTAGTAGACTAGTAGTGGTTCTTTGTTGTTATAGTCATAGTCGTTGACACATTGTCACATGTTATATATCAACCCGAAGTGACTTCCGAGTCTGAGTCAAATCGCAATGGCGAATGCCTCATAATCGTCAATCATCACTCTTCATCTTGTATAATTGAGCAGTGAGTGTGTGACGTGAATGAATAAGTGATTATAAATTATAATTTATGATATTTCCAATATTTTGAATGATGAGTTGAATTTTAGAGCATAGGAATTTCAACATAGAAATTGAAGTTTATATGGATGGGTAATTTCAAATATTGCCCTTCTTTTGAAATGTTGATATACTCTTGTCCTTTTTAATTGGAAGGGTAAAATTCAGATTTTAAATTTTTTTTGAAAAGCAATTTTAAATGTACACTTCTAGGAAGGGCTAGAACCCTTTGGAAGGGCTGGGAAGGGTTCAAATTTGAACGCTCGGCCTAACCCATTAGTATGTTTTTTGGTTGTTTGATTTTCTAATTTGATATTGGTTAAGGATGTATGAACTTCTTTATTTTGCATATATTCAAGTTGAATAAGAGGTCATAGGTTTATTTCCAAATGTGGCATTTTGAAGGATACATGACAACTGTTTGACGAAATTACTAAGTGAGATATGATCTCATGGAATGATCTAATCTCAAGATACGCCAATCATGGGTTTTGCAAGGAGGACCTAAAATAGTTTTTCAATATGGGAATCGAAGGCATGAGACTGGATCATGAACTCTTGGTCAATCATGTCCTTCAGGAAGTACTTTTGGTCAAAGTCAAGCAACTTTTGGTAATCAGCCTTTTGGTGCAATCAGTCAACCTGCTTCTAGTGCAACTAGCACACCTGTATTTGGATCTTCCATGACATAAGAATTTGGTACCACAACCTATGCATTGGGTGCAACAAGTGGCCTTCCTTTGGTGCTTCTAGTACTCCAGCATTTTGGGTTTTCAATACTCCAACCGTTGGGGTTTCGAGTACTCCATTTTGTTTTGGAAGCACCGCCACTTTGGGTCAACCGGTTGCAGCATTTGGTGCAGCATGTACTCCAGCATTTGGGAATGACCCACCATTCAGAAGCACTTCATCACCTTTTGGTCAGAGTTCGGCTTTTGGTGAGCAGATTTTCTCTAAGTTCATCTTCATTTGGGTTAAAAATTTAAATGTTCTTGTTACTGCTCTAATATTTCCATTAATCGGATCTGCAATTGGATTCCCTTCACCCAATTTAAAAGGGTGATCCCTTAGCTTAAGAACCAGTGAATGCGCCCATTGAATAAGCTGATCATATACATGGAATTAGGGTGTCACACGTGGGGAACATCATGCAATTTACCCCGGTTACCTCGTAGCAATCAACAAGGGGCAGTCAGTAGGAGAATGTTGTTTACAAAGGACCTTGTGTAAGTGTGAATATATTGCCCTTGGTAAAAGGGTTATGATTCAACCGCTGCTACCTATGACTTTGTTGCCACCTCTATCCTTGTATCTATCCTCACACTTTTTATGACTCAACCTCCTTGGAAGCTTTAGGAGCAGAAACAGAATAAGTATAAGTCAAGCTAGACAAAGCTATAAAGCCAGAATAAAGCTCTAAAGCCATCTAAGCCATACCCCATTTTTTATTCTATCAATTATTCAGTCAATTAAGTTGTTGGTTTAGCAGTTATTCAGTCGAAGAAGCAACAAAAGTGTACTCTATTGTTTATTATGCTATCGATTGATCTGTCTCTCTTTCCAGGAATAACCACTCTGATCTAATATGAATCTATGATATATATACATTAGATATGACTTAGATACTCTTTGTCATGTTGTTCCTTCATTTTCTTTATGTTATTTTTGAAACCTCTTGTATAGATTCTATTTATCTCCCTCTAGAACTAGTTTCGATTGGATTAATGCCTGATTTCTATTTCCTGTACATTTCAGTTGTGCTGATAAGATAGATTTCATTTCCTTTCATAATAGGTTACAATTGCTTTTCAGAGAACTGTCATTTTTAAACTTGCATTCTTTCCTTGAGCATTATTTTTCATATGCAGGAGCATCTGCATTTGGAGCATTTGGATCACAAACTCTTGGTCAACTAAGTCCTTCAAGAAGTACTTTTGGTCAGAAGCAAGCAGCTTTTGGTAATCAACCTTTTGGTTCAATCATTCAACCTGCTTCTGGTGCAACTAGCACACCTTTATTTGGATCTACCATGACACCAACATTTGGTACCAGAAGCTCTGCATTGGGTGCTTCTAGTACTCCAGCATTTTGGATTTCCAGTACCCCAACCGTTGGGGCTTCAAGTACTCCTCCATTTACTTTTGGAAGCACTGTCACTTTTGGTCAACTAGTTATAACATTTGGTGCAGCATCTACTCCAATATTTGGGAACGACACAACATTTAGAAGCACTTCATCTCCTTTTGGTCATAGTTCATCTTTTGGTGAGCAGATTTTCTCTAAGTTCCTTTGAATTTTGGATTATAAATTTGAATGTTCTTGTTATTGCTTCAATATCTCATTTTCTTGTTTACTCCTGATCTAATACGATATATCTACATTAGATATGACTTAGATACTTTTTGTCATGTTGTTCCTTCATTTTCTTTCTGTCATTTCTGAAACCTCTTGTATAGATTTTAAGGTTTTGTTCCTTTCCTCTCTATAGGATCTTAGTTTGCAATTCCAACATTTGGAATCCATGAATTTGGACAAACATCCTTTGTGGGACATCATGGAGGTAGTAGAGGGACACTATACACAAGTACGAGTGAGACAGAGGGTGCTAGTTATGGTGAGGGACCTGTGAAACCTATTTCTATATCTTCTATGCCACAATACAAGGTAAAAAGTCATGAAGAATTAAGATGGGAGGATTATGCTGTGGGAGATAAAGGTACTAGTCAATTTTTTCATTGTTAGTGTTATTGTGATTTGCAAAATATGTCTGTCTTGGCATTGGTCTTGTTGTTCATTTATGCAGTAATTACTATTAGACTGATGAAGTTGTAAATTTGAGGAGGCCTAATCCCTGCAAGACAACAACCTGCAGGGGAAAATATGTTTTCTAAGCCACTACAGTCGAATTCCTTTGGTCAAACACTACCCGCCTTTGGTGAGATGACTGCCTTTCATCAAGCATCTTTCACAAATCCTAATCCATTGAGTTTGTCAGTAGTGTTACTGTTTAATAATTTTTTTGAAGATCAAGTCAGTACTATCATTGTTGAATTTTCATCCACGGAGTCATTTTTAAAATATCAAGGTTTTATCTTTATTTTAGCATCACCAATAGATGATTATAATTGATTTTCATTGATCTACATTTGTGGTCACTTTTTAGACATTAATAAAATTATCTTATCTTATTATGTACTCTGAATTATGGTTCTTATCTGTATCCAGAAGAAAATCCATTAACTATTTGGAGAAACAATAAGAAATAAGTACCATGTTTTTGCAGTGGTGGAAAGCTGAAAAATTGCAATATATTCTTTGATTATTACTTTAGTAGAGTCTTATGTCATTGTAGATATATATTATGAAAGTGTAGTGTCCATTTTAGTTTATGAAGATATTCTTTTCTCTATAATTCAGTCCTATAGTGGGTTCAGATGGATTAGTGTCTATACTTATAGTACATGTCGCTTGAGCTTTGAGTTAGTTACAAGATGGTTGATTAGAAACTAGAACTATACAATTTTTCGTTGATGAAGTTAGCATTGTAAATTTGTTTGACTACATTTTTTATATGTATGAACATCTACATTCGGATTATATGGATTACCAAGTCTTGATCAATCAAGTCCTTTTAGAAGTACATTTGGTTAGACAAAACCAATGTCTGGGAATCTCCCTTTTGGTGCAAACAGTCAACCTTCTTCCGGTGCAACTAGCACATCTGCATTTGTATCCACTTTGACACTAGCGTTTGGTGCCACAACCTCTGCATTGGGTGCAAGTGCAACAAGTGTGCCTATCTTTGGTGCTTTTAGTTCTCCAGTGTTTGGGATTTCCAATACTCCAACCATTGGAACTTCAAATAATCCTCCATTTGGTTTTCGAATCACCGTCGCTTTTGGTCAACTCATTCCAGCATTTGGCACAGCATCAATGCCATCATTTGGGAACAACAAAATGTTTGGATGCACTTCATCTCCTTTTGGTCAGATTTTGCATTATGGTGAGCATATTTTCTTCAAGCCCTTCTTTCTTTTGGGTTACAAATTTTGAATGTTCTTGTTAATGATTGGAATTCCATATTTGTGATTCAGTTTCTTGTTTACTTGTGATCTAATACAGTAGAGTTAACATTAGATAGGACATAGATTCTCCTGTCATCTTCTTTCATATGTTAGTTCTCACAATTACTTCAGTGAGAGACATTCAAACGAAGTGGGCCTTGGGGAATCCACTTTTTTGCAGGCCCCAAGAGATAAAAATATATATTGGTTGATGCTGTTAAGATTTAATATGCTAAGACAGAAAATAGCAGCATTACATTCCATTTCACAATAATAGCATATACAGGATCACTGAAGAAACAACAAGCATAGCATAAACACAAGAGACACAGATTTATCTTGGGAAACCCTCATGGGGTAGAAAACCCAGTAAAGCTTCCTCAATATAGATGACCAGCAATATACAAAGATGCAAACCAAAAATATGATCTCCTCCTCCACCATAGTAGACCTCTCCTCCATAAGTGCGCCTCTCTCTCAAGTGAGTGTGTGTATCAAATGAGGAACACACCTCCTCTATTTATACACTACTATGACATATCTTTTACACAAGTACATGTAGGCTCGTATTTAACCATTAGGTTAAATACCTTATTATAACTGACTGGGCCGACCCCACTAGGGTGGTCTAACAACCCTTTGACCCACATAACACATACAGGGCCAACCCCCACTAGGGAAGTCTAATAACCCCAGTTACCACATTCCAACGGAGGAATAAACGTCTCCGAATATACAATAAGATCTTTATGGAGGAATGAAACATCTCCGGAATAATAAAGTAGAAATATAATATTCTTTGAAGTTACAATATTTCAACACTCCCCCTTAACGAGAAGGATATTATAACAGTATCTGCATGAGCAAGGAGTCATCAAAATCATACATGATACATCTATAAATCATTGGAAGCTTTCTCAACATCATCAGTAACTCAAGCAGTTACTGGAACATCTTCAATACTGGAACATCAACATCTTCAGTACTGAGTATTTATCTTCTGCAGCACTCGAACAACTACAACAACATCAACATCTGGATCCTCACGATCATCAGTATCGTCATCTCACGATCATCAGCATCGTCATCACACGATCATCATCATCATCATCACACGATCATCAGCATCGTCAGCATCGTCATCACACGATCATCAGCATCGTCATCACACAATCATTAGCATCGTCATCACATGATCATCAGCATCGTCATCACACGATCATCAGCATCGTCATCACATGATGATTAGCATCGTCATCACATGATCATCAGTATCGTCATCACATGATCATCAGCATCGTCATCACACGATCATCAGCATCGTCATCACATCATTAATACAAGTATCCATACTGATACAAGTAACCACATCATCAATACAAGTATCCTACTGATACAAGTAACCACATCATCAATACGAGTATCCATACCGATACAAGTAACCACATCAACACACACAATCATATTACAGGATGATCAATCCTGCTCTCTTTAGGACATAGGTCCATGGATGATGCAATCCTGTCATGTACCTTTTGAACCGAGGTCCAAGGACGATCCAGTCCTACCATGTACCTTTTGAACCGAGGTCCAGGGACGATCCAATCCTATCATGTACCTTTTGAACCGAAGTCCAGGGACGATCCACTCCTATCATGTACCTTTTGAACCGAAGTCCAGGGACGATCCAGTCCTAACATGTACCTTTTGAACCAAAGTACAAGGACGATCCAGTCCTATCAATTCTCGGAGACCTCATGTCTACGACTCAGTTCACAGGACCAAAGTCCAAGGATGATCCAATCCTTACCGTACATTTAGGACCGCGTCCAAGGATGAATTAATCCTCCACCGTACATTTAGGACCACGTCCAAGGATGACTTAATCCTCCACCGTACATTTAGGACCACGTCCAAGGATGACTTAATCCTCCACCGTACATTTAGGACCACGTCCAAGGATGACTTAATCCTCCACCGTACAATTAGGACCACGTCCAAGGATGACTTAATCCTCCACCGTACATTTAGGACCACGTCCAAGGATGAATTAATCCTCCACCGTACATTTAGGACCACGTCCAAGGATGACTTAATCCTCCACCGTAAATTTAGGACCACGTCCAAGGATGACTTAATCCTCCACCGTACATTTAGGACCATATCCAAGGATGACTTAATCCTCCACCGTACATTTAGGACCACGTCCAAGGATGACTTAATCCTCCACCGTACATTTAGGACCATATCCAAGGATGACTTAATCCTCCACCGTACATTTAGGACTACATCCAAGGATGACTTAATCCTCCATCGTACATTTAGGACCACGTCCAAGAATGACTTAATCCTCAACTGTTCATTTAGGACCACGTCCAAGGATGACTTAATCCTCCACCGTACATTTAGGACCATGTCCAAGGATGACTTAATCCTCAACCGTCCACCAAGGACTTCATTCTCGAAGACATACATCTACGGCTCTTCTTTAGGACTGAAGTCCAGGGATGATCCAATCCCCTCACATGTTCACCAAAAAATTCATTCTCAAAGACATACATCTACGGCTCTTCTTTAGGACTGAAGTGCAGGGATGATCCAATACCCTCACATGTTCACCAAGAACTTCATTCTCGAAGACATACATCTACGGCTCTCTTAAGGATGATGCAATCCTATCATGTCCACCAAGGACTTCATTCTCGAAGACATATGTCTACGGCTCTTCTTTATGACTGAAGTCCAGGGATGATCCAATCCCCTCACATGTTCACCAAGAACTTCATTCTCGAATACATACGTCTACGGCTCTCTTGAGGATGATGCAATCCTATCATGTCCACCAAGGACTTCATTCTCGAAGACATACATCTACGGCTCTCTTTAGAACATATGTTCAAGGATGATGTAATCCCCTTGTCACCTTTGACCCTGTCTAAGGACCATCCACCAACCTCTCTGTCGGCATCACTAATATAGGTATCCTCATCATCGACCTCACTGTCGATGCAGGAAATCTCATCATGAGTTATCACATCACTCCCCCTTTCGAGGAGGGTCCTTCTGAACTATATTAAGTTTGTCTCGGAAAACTTTATTTGAGGTAGAGGTTTGGTTAGTACATCGGATCGGTAGAAGTTTGGTTAGTACATTGGTAACTTGTTACAAATTCAAACTTTTGGTTCCTTTCTGCACCTTATCTTGGAACATTAGATTCTCTGCCATCTTGATACAACTCTGTTTGTCACATAGGATCATAGTTGGGTCTATCTCTAAGTCAAACAATCCTGAAGCCATACTGTTTCATAACTTAGCAGAGCAAGAAGCCATATATTCTGCTTGTGCTAAGAGCCACACTATATTGCTTCCTTCTAAACCATGAGATCATGGCTGATCCCAGACAGTAACATCCTCTCGATGTGCTTTTCCTGTCTGATACAATTTATGCCCAATCAACATCTGTGTAGCCATCTGAAGTCATGATCTCTAAGATAACATAGATCAAAATCTATCGTATCCTTTAGGTATTTCATCACATGCTTTGCAACTAACAGGTGAACACATCTGGTTTTCCACTAGATACTGACACAAGGTGTTCACAACAAAGCATATATTTGACCTAGTATTTGTTAGACAAATCAATGACTCAATATTTTGTCTGTATAGAGTTCTATCCACTAACTCTGATGAGTCATCTGATAACAACTTCAAGAGTGGCCATTCCAACACATCAAGTCCTTTTAATATTTTTCAGCATGCTTTCACTGGTTGAGAAGGATTCCTTCTGAACCTTGCCATACTTCCAGACCTAGGAAGTAATACATTAATCTGAGATCTTTCATTTTTTTATATGCAGCTATCTATCTATGCCATCTCCCGTTAGATGGGTCTACTGATATGAACCTCAACATCATTCGAACTCTGAGGTGAGTTCCTTCTTGTATCCATGTCATCTGTGCATAGAATCCATATTCAATCTTGTAGCAAAGGTTGAGATCCACATCACCCATGATGATCATTAAGCTCATCAATTGATTATCGATCCTGGGTACCCATACAAAACCTAATTCACACTTCTTCTTTAATTACACCATTAAGAGAATGGTCTTATCTATCCACTTGGAGCAAACATCCTGTTATGATTCTCTTCCTCTTTCTAAGAGAATCTTCTAGCCATGAGCCTTCTATATTTTGTTTGATTTGTAAATCTTCTTGTTGAACATCCATCACTTGTTCGGTGTTCATTATTCTTCATGATCTTTCCTACAAAACAAAATTAAGTACATGATTAGTAATACTTCATAATCATGAAATCATGTTGACATGATAACCTATTATGCATACAGATATCATTTACATAGTTATGCAACTATCTTGACCAATACTTTGGCACAACACTTTCCCATATCCTATATGCATACAGTGGCTATCTAGATGCCTTCCATCTCTACCAGAACATACTATCGAGAGTGTGCACATCTCTTAGCATGTCAGCAAAGAGGTTTCATTCTAGACAAGCAACAATGGAATGTTTGTCCAACTTACCAATCATATGCATATTAGTAGTATACTGTTCAATGCTCTATGAATGTTTACACTCGGCATCATATATTCTATGCATACAACCTATTACAGGCAATATCATTTACTATTTCAAATAACAACACAAATACTTATCTTTTATCTTTGTGTGGTTTCCTCCCGCTTGATCTTCTGTATGTCTTTTGAACTTCTATTCATTCTGTACCACTATGCATGCTCAAGTGTGCACTAGTGTCATCCTCATGATCTCATACACAAACATACATTCATTAGTATATTCTCAAAACATTCTAATTCTAAATAATCTTGAATATGTATAGTCATGATCATTAGTATTTAGGGTTTCAAGGAAGTCTTCTTTTACTCTTGTTTGATCATAGTACTCTTCTGGTTAGTTAATCAAGATAAGAGATATAATGTGCATAAACGCTTGATTAACTTTATTAATAAGCATAACCAATCATACCAAGTATACTTATATAGGGGATCCTAACACAAGGTAAGATTCTAACTTGACATAGGAAAACATACCTGGATTAGTATACCTGCTTAGTTATGTACAACATACCTAAACAATCTCTTCAATGATTTAGAGATCCTGAGCTAGAACCTGCATGTCTCATAGGTTAAGCATAATATATCAAAGTCATACATACCTCGTAAGTAGAACAAAGATTATGGATGAGTCTTTGTCTTCATGTGGAACTTGATTTGTCTTTCGTGATGTACCTGAATCTTGTTAGCAGACAACATCAACCTCACACAACACCATAATGCATTAGTACAATCATATAGCCCTAATCAATGAATGTCTTCGATCATTCACATGCATTCATATTGTTACTAGGGTGATAAGATAAGTCTAACATTAATCAAGATTGTACTAACAAATAATATGAAGACAAACACATCATGAACTTAATCAGGAATCAGATTTCAAGACATACCTAAACCTCCTTGAGTCATACCAGTCGAGACTTCTTGTAGTCTTCTTATGTAAGGCCTTAGCCTCAACTCCCCCTGAAACTTGATCTGGAGCTTGATTAGGGTTTGCTAGAGAAACCCTAAAAATTCAATCTTTGACTTTCACACTTCTGAATGGATGGAAGGATGTGTCTTGCTAAGCTGATCAAACTAGCATACTTCAATTTTGAAATCTCCAAAATTTGACCCCTCAAAATTGCCTTCGAAACTTCTAGATCTTCTGGACAGGAACCCGAACTAGGGTTTGATGAAGCCCGGTCTTCTACCCAACCAAAAATTCGATCTTGGTCTCTGATTGTTTATGCTATAACTCTGAAATTTTTGCTCCACAGGGTCTAAATTTTTTTTCTGCAATAGCCTGACCTGTCATCTTTCCATCATGACAGGTATGATGTCAATTGGATTTTCTGAGAGAGAGTTATGCCAAATGTCGCAACGTGACCTGTTTTCGGATAATACAGGAGAGCGAACTTGTACGGCATGCCGCGTGTCACTGTTTGAACTTCGACCTCTGAAAATTTTTCCTGAGATAGCTCGCCCTATTATATTTCCATCCTGATAGGTCTGACCTCAATTGGACTCTCTGAGAGAGAGTTATGCCAAGTGTCGCAACATGACCTGTTTATGGGATAAAACAAGAGAGAGAACTTGTATGGTGTGCCACGTGTCACTGGTTCAGCTTCAGCCTCTAAAAACGTTTCCTGAGATAGTACAGTATGTGTACTAACTGTCACTTTTTACAAAATTTCATTTGGATCTTCCTAGCCCAGGTTATGACCTTTTTCCTAGGTCACCTGATTTTGACTGAGATCTGGAAGAGGCAGAAACCCTAACTTGTACTGATCATAACTTACAAAGTACAATGAATCTGAGGGTTCCCTTTGGACAAAATATACCTGGAGATGTTATCTACGACCTGTAAAGGTTTCAGATCCTGAACCTTTTCCAAAATGGATTTATAGCGAAAGTTCCACGATGACTAGTTTTTTCTATATAAAACCCTAACCTTCAAATTGTCGTAAGTAAAGCAAGTGTCGTAAGTGCCATACCTTGCCTTCCTTCAGTTTAGATCTGATACCATGTTAAGATTTAATATTCTAAGACAGAAAATAGCAGCATTACATTCCATTTCACAATAATAGCATATACAGGATCACTGAAGAAACAACAAGCATAGCATAAACACAAGAGACACAGATTTATCCTGGGAAACCCTCATGGGGTAGAAAACCCAGTAAAGCTTCCTCAATATAGATGACCAGCAATATACAAAGATGCAAACCAAAGATATGATCTCCTCCTCCACCATAGCAGACCTCTCTGCCACAAGTGCGCCTCTCTCTCAAGTGAGTGTGTGTATCAAATGAGGAACACACCTCCTCTATTTATACACTACTCTGACATATCTTTTACACAAGTAAATGTAGGATCGTATTTAACCATTAGGTTAAATACCCTATTATAACTGACTGGGCCGACCCCACTAGGGTGGTCTAACAACCCTTTGACCCACATAACACATACAGGGCCGACCCCCACTAAGGAAGTCTAATAACCCAAGTTACCACATTCCGACGGAGGAATAAACGTCTCTGGATATACAATAATATCTTTATGGAGGAATGAAACATCTCCGGAATAATAAAGTACAAATATAATATTCTTTGAAGTTACAATATTTCAACAGATGCTTTAATACCGTGATCTCCCCCAAGACCTGGGTTGGCCTAGCTCCATGCCAATCAAAATATATTTCTATTCAGAGAGAACAACTTGGTCAAGTGTTTTTAGGAGTCTTTCATTGCCCCATCAAGAGTTGTGCTAGTTAAACCATAACTTGAATGACTCCTTTTGAGTTGTTGGGGTCATACAACCTCATCCTAGCATTAAGGGCACATCGTATTGTTTTATCCCCAAAAGGCATTCTGATGGACAAGATGCATTTTTTGTCTTTTGATCATCCACCATGTTAAAAGCCCCCAAACAGGCCAGTGGGATTCAGGGTGATCGTCTGCAATATATTTCTAGAAATGGTTTCTCTCTTCAGCATCATTGGGTGCTAAGTGTTAACCAGAATCAATATGTGTCCATCTAGATTTCAACATAATCCACACCAACCTCTCAGAGGAATCGGTACCCCTACCCTTGAAAAAATATCAGAGCATTCTATAACAGAAACCTAGAAATTTTCACTTCCTGTAGACACAAGATATCAAGATTATGAAACATGTTACTATTCTTACAGACCATGATAACATACACACCAAATTTTTGTGAAAGCATGTGAACATTTAGACAATTTACTTGTTAGTTGCTATTATAGTCTTTTGTACTAATTGATACCTAGAATTACTCTTCTCTTGTTCATGTCTACCTTGATTGAGAAACAAATTGTATGTGCCTGCATATGTAGACGTGTGTAAAGGAACAAGATCTAAATTAAAAACTCTAAACAAGACAAAAAAAGACGAAGAATACTGAATTATTTTTTTAGTTATTGATTGATTGCCATTCCTAACCTAACTAGTACTGCAAAGAAATGCTTGTGCTTCTCTTACAACAATCATGAATGCAAGTCTCCATCATTATATAGTTGTTGCAGAGTCACCTCACGTGGTATGCAACTTCATATATTTATGCAATTGATCCTTGCTCATGTATAGTGATTTTTGTCAATTTTTTGCAATTGATATTGGACTACTATTCTAAAATTTAAAGGTACATTACTTGCCAGTCTTTTTATTGTTCTCCGCTTCTAGTATACCGTTTCTTTTAGATGGAAAGACTTTTGCAATGCCTTGAAAATCGGGATGGAGATAAGGGGCATCAGATTAATGTTGTAGCTGCAGTAACTGTTTTGGCACATCGGTAATAACTAGATATTCTTATATACAATCCATGGAAATAAGTATAGAGACCCATCAAAACTCTATGGATTACTTATGAATTCTTTAATTGTGTCAAATAGCTCAACTTAGGCTCTGAATCACGTTAATTTTTTACTATCAATGATAAGATCTACCTTCGCCATATTTAGAAGAGGCAAGGTCTCAAGATTTTATGTATATAACATGTCAACTCATTATAGTAGTCAACTTTTATGTAAATGTTTAGGTCTGTTTCTCAAAAAACAATTATCAACTAGATATCTCGCAACCAAAAACCTAAGAACTATTAGTTTTTCTAGTTGTTAAATAGCATAACATTAACATGCTACTGAAATCTCATCTCGGTAGTTGTTGATCCTATCTAGGTTGTTGTCACACCTCTCCTCAACTGCTTGCCATTATCTATAATTGCAAATGTATTGCTATCCTCCCGGTGTCATGCACCAGTTCTCATCATAGATCCAGTGATAGAAACCCATCCATATCATGCTCTCTATTCATAGTGTACCTCTTAAATATATATCCATCCAACATTAAGTAACAAATAACCCTTCACTACTAACAATAACTACTTTGAATTATTAAACCTTGCTGCAATAACCATAGTGATCATTGATAAAGCTATGCAACTCTAGTGCTAGGTTTAAAACTTCTAACTCTCATCTCCAACTGCATGTTCAGCTCAAACACGAGAAACAAAGTTTGATAATAGCTCAGACAGAAAGAAATCAATCAGCTAGTCTCAGAAACAAAAATAGTAGCTAGAGATATTCACCTGCAATTTCCCTACACATTCTGACAATTGGAGGAGCATAAGCAAAAGTGAATCAAAGATGGGTTTGGAAAACTTGCAAGGGGGCTAGAAAAAATAATTTACAAGCAAGACTAAGCAAAATTATAATTCATGCACATTTACAAACAGTGAACCTACTTTAACAGGCTTCCATTTCTCTTGAGTCTTAGTGTAAATTTGTACATGGATTCGAAAGAAATAGATGGAGCAAAGCATAAAGCACTAGATCTGAAATTTACGTGATACAAAATACAAAGAAAAACCTAGTATACAGGGGGAGGAATAGCGAAATCGACTCCAATATGATCTATACCTTAATACATTGTTGACCAATAAAAACAGCTTGTCCCTATAATTGTTGTAATAAAAAGAAAAGTAAGGCACAACTAAAAATTAAAAATTAAAGAGAACTCAAATAACAATGGTGTGAGGGTGCTCCGCATGTTCCATCTATACATGTGTACTACCAATATCGAGTGACTATTATAAAGCATCTAGCAAAATCACTGGTAAATATTAGACCATATATGATACTGTGACACATCACACTTTCTTTCAAGCTACACACATAACCATTGTTTCTTAAAAATTGATAGTTACTGCTATTTACAATCATATTTTATTCATTCCATCGCCAAACTATGTACAACTTACAAGAAACATACCTGAAAATCAGAACTAGTTCTGGGCTTAGATGGCAACTTGTCATAACCAATTGGCCAACCCTCTGAGGAACACAACTGTTGATGGTTTGGTCACCATTCATTGGAGGCCAACTAAATCATGGACTTCATGATGTCAATGGAAACTCCCTTGATAAAGGGAATTCCAGTTAATGCACCAATGCATAAATGTGACATAGCCATCTTGTTGCATCGAGAGGAGCGAGGTGCTCTACAACCTAGTATTGGGGAGATGTTGTAAAGTTTGTACCTAACAAAATAATTAAAAAAATTCATTTCGGCTCATAAAATACTACACTTCAAGAAATTGGATCCCTCTCGGTGCTTGATAGATCTAGATTTAAGATGGATCTAATGCTAGTTTACTATCAATGATAAGATCTACCTTCGCCATATTTAGAAGAGGCAAGGTCTCAAGATGTTATGTATATAACATGTCAACTCATTACAGTAGTCAACATTTATGTAAATGTTTAGGTCTGTTTCTTTGTTCAATTAAGATACTCTTGTTTATGTTTTCTAATTTTTTATGATGTAGGTGGATGTATGCTGCTTTGACAAAGTTGGCACTCTTACAACATATGACATGCTATTGTCTTGTTTTATTTTTGGCATTTATAGTGATTTTGATAATTTTCTTTTATCAACTCTAACTTCATGGTGTTTCATTGAATTCTATTAGGAGTTTCAAGGATTTGTTGGTCTGGATGGCAGCTTGAATTTAGAAACAGAAAAAAAATAAGTTCCATAGCGTACTATGCAAGTCTTGTCTCCGTGCCATGTTCATGTTTCTAGATAACAAACTGGTATGCTCCTCTTAGTTACCTTTTATACATTCAACAACTTTACGTATTTAAATTTTTTTTTAAATTGACCTGTAAAAAGAAAACTTCGCTAGTATCTACCTTTTTGTCTACAGTATGCCAATCTACTAAAATGTCCATGATTATATTGTAGGTTGGTGATCCTCTGGAAAAGACAACAATCAAAGGAATTTACTAGATATATACTTTTGATGAAAAATCCATGCCTGGGAAGTAAGTACATGATGCATGAACTTGTGATGAACCTGCAATAATTAATTAATGCAAATACACGAGATATCAAAAATAATAGAACAAAATCACTTTTATATTGATCACGGGCCACTTCGAGGGGGAAACCTCCTTTGAGCAAGCTCAATACAATTAACTTCATGGTCCTTCAATGACCTCAACACACACTTATATACTAAGTCTATGCCCAATACTATGAGTCAAAACCATGGGACATATAATACTACGGGACGACTTACAAAGCATATGCATCCAACAACAATATACTAACATAGTAAAGAGAAGGGTTGACATAGGTTCCTAACATCCCCTCTCCCTTAGAAAAAGCTTTTTCCTCAAAGCTTTGGTTGGAGAAATTGCTGCAGAATCTGAAGGAGTGGTTCCCCGGTAGCATCCTCGGGTTGCATTTCGGGCCACTGACGCCTTTGGAGTGTCAAGGAGGATTGCTTGGAAGGCTATAGATGAAGAAGAACCCTGTCATCTACATGGAAAATGCACCCAGAACGGTACTGATCGGCTTGTTGTTGCAGGAGAATTATGGCCAGGTGAAGATTGTCCTGCAGAATGAGAAGAATTTGATCGCAGTTTCGAAGAACCGAGTCAATTTCCTAAATTGGGGAGCTGCTAAGGGTGTATGGAAGAAGAACTGGCGGTGTATTTCCATAGACTGCTTCATATGGTGTCCTTTGAGATGTGGTATTGTACCACCAGAGCACTGCTAGGAAATCCATAGAAATAGTTGGCCAAATCTGTGTAGGGATGGGCAAGGGTTTGAGCAATCCCGAAAGGAGTGTCATTTCCCCCTTGTTGACTTGGAAAGTATCATCGTCAGCCACCATCTGTTGAATTGTCATTTTTATTCCCTGCCAAAAGAAGTTACATTGTTCCCGGTCATACATTTGGCAGAACCCAGAGTGCCCTGTTGATGAAGAAGCATGGAGTTCATAGAAGAGACAGCCCTGTTGAACATATTGCAACCAATTTGGAACAAGCAGAGAAAGAGCTGTAAGAGAAACTGGGTCATCAATTGTGCGAGAAGGAGCATCTTCCACCATATTGTCCTTACCCTTCTTGTAAGTGATCACATAGGGATAACCCATGAGTTGGATAACCCATTTTAGGTGTGTTGGGGAAGAGACCCATTGTTCCAGAAAATTTTCCAGACTCGGGAGATCAGTCTTGATGCAGAAATAATTCCCTAATAGGTATGGCTGCCACTTCTATACTGCATGAAAAATAGCCATCAGTTCCTGCTAAGAGGTAGATGTGGCTAAATTCTTACCGGAAAGGTCTCTTGAAGGCAGCAAGCGCATTGGTTCAGTAAAGATACCTGCATATCTATCCAAGGAAGTAGTGAAGACTGTTGATGGGTGCATCTGAATGGAATTGAGTTGAGTGATGACACCATGTGAATTCTTCTTAAGGATTTTTTCTAGGCGATGTGAACTGATGATGTAGAGAGACCCTAGTTGTAAGCCCATAAATTTGTGTTGTGCCCCATTGACTTTAAACTGCATCCAAAGTTCAGCAAAATCCCATAAGATGGGGCCAAGTGTGCGTAGCCATTGAATGCCCAAAACCACATCACATCCGCCTAAGGAAAAGGCAAACATGTCAAAGTGTAGGTTATAATATTCCATCAAGATATGCACATTGTGACACTTCCCCTTGCAAGGTAAGGTGCCCCCATTGGCAACCATGACTTCAAAGTTGGAGCAAGGATGGACAAAACAATCAGCCTGTTTGGCAATCCGAGGGTCAATGAAGTTATGAGTGCTACCAGAATCAATGAGTATGGTAAGAGGGAGATTCTTGAAGTATCCCCTGACCCACATTGTTTGTGGGGTGGTGACGCCGGTTACAGCATGGAGAGAGATCTCGGGTGTGTTGTCCTTAGATGGGGTGTCAACAGGCGGGTGTTGAATGTCGACCTGACCATTTACTGTATCTATAGCTTCTTCACCAAGTTCTAAGGCAGGCGGAGAATCCACATCCAAGAGATAGAGCTTTTGTTGAACACATCTATGTCCCCGAGTGAATTTCTCATCACAATTATAGTGAAGCCCTTTTTCTCGGCGTCCCTGCATTTCTATTTCAGACAAATGCTTGATAGGAGTTGGTTTAGGAGCAATCATGATGGGAGCTTGTTGGGAACCCATATTTCTGAATGGAACAAAGGTGGGTTTGGAGCATTGTTGAGCTGCGATCTTGTCCTCGGCCAACTTAGCTAACCCTAGGACTTCCATCATTGTGTTGGGAGAAAACATTTTGACCTCTGAGCGGATTTCATCCTTGAGACCACTGATAAAACAACTCCTGTAGAATTCATCAGACAATCCTTCTGTGTGATTGGCCAATTTCTCAAATTCTGTCTGATACTCTCTCATTGTGCCAATTTGGTGAAGTTTAGTGAGTGCTCCTGTGAAATCATCAAAAGCACTAGGACCAAATCGTGGCAAAATGAGTTGGCAAAAATCTGTCTAGTTTGGCTCGGGATGAGCTTTGATGTACCAACGGTACCATTGAAGGGCTTCTTGTTCCAAATGAAATGATGCAAGTGGAACTTTCTGGGCATCAGAAGTATTATGCAGACTGAAATATTGTTCTGCTCGATATATCCATCTAGTCAAATCAGTACCATTGAAGCGAGGAAAATCAAGTTTCGGCCCACGAAAATTGCTGGAAGAAGAGAACCCGGTGGCTGCAAAAGATTCTGGCTGTCTGGTATTGTTCATGGCTGAATGCTGAAGATGGAGGCTGAAAAATTTTTCTTGCAAATCTTGGAGTTTGGTTTGGATGGCTGCAAGTGCTTCCTCCATGGTGTGTGCTCCTGCACGGGTGACAACCATAACCAGGTTTTTTTTTTGTGGAATGGGTAGAAAAACACAAACATAAGCTGATTTAGCAAAGGGAAATTTGTATTGGGGAAACAATCTGATGGGTAATTGGAGTTTGACTAGATTTTGGACACTGTCAAAAGGACAAGAAAGCAAAAAGGGGGATTTCAGAAGCGGGGTGATAGAATGAGAAAATTTGGTAGAGAGGGACAAAGAAGCAGAATTCAGAAAGGAACTATGTGGTAAAATTTGAAGGTGATTGGGTGAAATCTAAGGAAGTTATGGCAAACCCTAAAAATAGACAAATGTGGGATTTCGGGCTTTGGGAAGGGGAATTGGGGATAGGGTCCTCAGGAATCAAAGATGCAGAATGGGATGATAGGGGTTCCCCGAAAATTTCAAGGGAAACAGAGTGAAAACAAGGGAGATATGGAGAAAAATCTGAGGAAGTTTTAGTTGTTTTTTTTTTTTTTCCAGAAATGGATCGGCAATAGCGGTGCGGAAGGGATTGAAAATGGCTGGATTTGAAACGGTGGCTGGATCTGGAACGATTTTTTTTTTTTTTTTTTCTTTTTTCTTTCAGAAATGGATCTGCAATAGCGGCGCAACGGAGTAGAAGGGATTGAAAACAACTGGATTTGAAACGACGACTGGATCTGGAACGACTGTCAGAATAGATCTGAACCGGCTGGATCTGGAGTGGAAGTGATCGACAACAGTTCAACTGAAAATAGATATGGAACCGAGGTATGTGAGGCTTCCTATCGGTTCAGGTGTTTCACTCGGCCACCAATGCTATCTGACGGCTTGCGTATTGGGGCAGTACCCCTCACTCCACTACTCATGTAAAACTGATAACCATTTTGCCACAAACGATAGCTCTTGGTTTACCTCACGGGTGGGAACTAGTGAATCAGGTAGGGGTCGTTGCCCTTTTCGCTGGCAGGTCCTCTCAATGGGCCAGCTACTTTGGGGTTCCTGTGCTACTTCTAACAATGAGTTTTAGGGATTATGCCCAAGTATTTCCCACAGTTAAGCGGATAGGGATTATTCCCAAATCC
Organism: Larix kaempferi; assembly: GCA_027924585.1. Lineage (NCBI taxonomy): Eukaryota > Viridiplantae > Streptophyta > Pinopsida > Pinales > Pinaceae > Larix > Larix kaempferi. The sequence goes on along the minus strand of BSBM01000372.1, from coordinate 43,258,324 downwards.
GAAGCTGCAACAGATGCGAAAAAAAATTTGGCAGAAATTCCACCCAACGAGCCCAAGAAAGTGCTCTGATACCAGATGTGATGAACCTGCAATAATTAATTAATGCAAATACATGAGATATCAGAAATAATAGAACATAATCACTTTTATATTGATCACGGGCCACTTCGAGGGGGCAACCTCCTTTGAGCAAGCTGAATACAATTAACTTCATGGTCCTCAATGACCTCAACACACACTTATATACTAAGTCTATGCCCAATACTATGAGTCAAAACCATGGGACATATAATACTATAGGACGACTTACAAAGCATATGCGTCCAATATTATGGGTCAATACTATGGGCTAATATAAACTACGGATCAACAAATACTACAAGACAACTTACAAACCATATGCGTCCAACAACAATATACTAACATAGTAAAGAGAAAGGTTGACATAGGTTCCTAACAGAACTATATATTTGACTCGTAGAGATAGGTTGTCATTTGTTTCTCTTTTATTTTATATGTTTCAATAGAGCCAGAGCCATTGGTTTGGGATTTTGTCATTAGTTATTTCTTTTGAAAAGTTGATCAGTTTTGTCCTGGATCAATATTTTGGATTTTTAAAATACTTTTAGTAATCGCAATTTCAGCAAGTCTTTGGAGTAGGAATCCATTTTACTTTAGCTTTGTTGCTTCTTAATCATTTTGGCATGTGGTTTCAACTTTGATTTCTATTAAAGTGAGTTAATTCATTTGGCAAGTCGAAGAATTTAGTGTGTGAATTTATTTGTTGATATTATCTTCTAGCAGCCAAATTTTGCATAATGCAAATGCCATAGCTGTTGATTATGATACATCCAAGGTAATGTTAAATGCTACGTAGCTTTGGCATCATGTGCACTACTATGTGTTTCACTGTATGCACCATCGTCTTTGACTTGATGGGGATTTAAATATGAGTGTGCCTTGAAGTTGTTGGTGCTCTGGTTTTTGTTAATTGCAACACTATGGTAGTTTGTGGTCTTATGTTTGTTGACTTGGCTTGTAGATTCTTTTTTTTATTAATCTCAAGGGTTAGTTTTTTTTGTCACTTTTCAGTCTACATTTTTCTTGACATGCTTTGTGTATTTTGTTCTTCAAGGAATTTTTTGATGAGATTGGAATTCTATTTTTGGAGACAAGTGCGAAGAATGCAACAAATGTGGAGCAGGCTTTCATGACCATGGCTGCTGAGATGAATAATTGGTGCACTTTTTTGTTATGATGTTTTGATAGGGTCCTCATTGTGACATCTGCTTTTAAGGAGATTATATTTTCTATTTTCTATGAAATACTATTGATTTAACTCCATTTATTTTGCATTGTAGGATGGCAAGTCAGCATGCCATGAATAGCAGCAGACCTACTACCATACAAATGAAAGGGTAGCCTATTGTTCAAAAAAGTGGTTGTTGCTCATAAGGCAATTCCTAGAATACTTTTTACTGCAACTAGTTTTGAAGAAGTGAAGTTGAAGATAATTGTATGTATTTTAGATATTAGATAGGCAATCTCTAGCTGTCGATAGATCAACAATTGATAGACAATTAAAACAAATTTATTGTAAGTTAGATCTTGTATTCTTTTCTGTCCTTGAAGGGATGCAACTTGCTTTTGTTCCTGATAATTTGTACAGCCATGGATTATTGTACTCATGCATAGTTTGTAAGATCATTCTTCTTTGAATTTTCATCATTGTCACAGTTGAGCTGCTATATCTTAGAATTCGTTTAGTACTTGAAACATTATTCTTGAATATGTTTAACATTCATTTTGTTCCCATGCAAAATTTGTTTGAATATCATCACTGCCAAGCAATAAAAACTTCTTAAAGGGTGCTAGCTCAATGGTAGACCACCTACCTAATTATAGGCAGGAGATTGGTGGTTCGATTCCCCATACCCTATCATAAATTAGTGACTAAGAAAATGACTAAATTCGTATATATATGACTATTAGTAGTTAATTTCCAGTATCTTATAGCGCGACTAATGTGACAATCAATAACTAAATCAATGACTCAATCAGTGACTCAATCAGTGAGTATCAATGACTTAAACAATGACTAAATCAGTGAGTATCAATGACTAAATCAATGACTTAATCAGTGACTATCGATGACTAAATCAATGACTAATAAGTTAAACAATTAATGACTAGTGAATTACGACTAGAGATAAGATAGTGGAAATTGGATACTATTAGTCACCGACTCAAAAATAGTCATTTATTGTCGAATTTTAGTCACTTTTTTAGTCATTAATTTCTCATTTTGTACTAGTGTGTTGATGTGTATGTAACTTCAGAATGTATTTCATCTATGTATTTCATATATATTTATTGTACCCTTGTTAGAGATGTGTTATTCCTCTATAAGGAAGTGTCGTCATATGGATTGACAAGTGTTGCAAGTGTGTGTACTTGCCGATGGGTTATTAGACCACCATGTGTGGGGTCGGCCCTGAAATATATATTATATTGTGGATGTACCTAGCAAGACAAGTCGGCCCCATAAGGTCACTAGGCAAACATGTTAGTATAAATAAGAGATCAGGAGATCTCTATTTATATCATTCGAAAAGTCATCTCTCTCTCACTCAGAAAGTGGCACACTAGTGAGGAGGAGGATCATCTGCTTCTAGGAGACTATCTCAAGTGTATTTTGCTTGTACTTTGGTTGAGACATTGCTCTCTCTATCTCTGAGGAAGTTGTGGGGTTTTTCACCTTAGGGTTTTCCCCACAGAAACTCTGTGTCTCTTGTCTCTCATGCTTTTGATTCTTGTGATGCTTGTCATGCTTATTGTGATTGTTATGCATTGATATACTGTATATGTTATTCTCTTAGTGAAGATCCTAGAGTATTGTGAATTAATGCTCAAAATTTAACATAGTGGTCAATATAGCCTTAAATCAAGGAAAGAACTGATGATAACTCAATTAAGTGAAGTGCAACTAAGTGATAAGTGAGAGAGGACGAGTGGCTTCCTTAAATCAAGGAGAAAGGGTGCACTAATCTCTAGGAGGGATAAAATTGATATGAGAGAAGCTCTCGGGCGCTATCTAACTGAGGCCATGTGCTGGGATTGATGACTGGGATGCATGCAATTGCATGCATGCTACATGCAAAAATACATGCAAGACTGAAAATGTAAATAATGAAAATGCTGGTAGGACTAGGATGGAGTATAAGAATATCCTAACAAAAAACTCCCCAACGAAGTCACCATTTCTATTTCAGGATTATATGCTACCCTATTGATCGTTGGGTGGGATCACCAGATATCAATATCCATAAAAGAAAACCAATCAATAAAACAATAAAAATCTATAATCTTTACAAGTAACAATAAATGGGAAAACAAGTTAGGAAATAACTTATCTGGTTCCTATCATTTGGAGAAGAAACTTTGGCTTACTGTTGCTCCAATATTCTTTCTCGAACCTCCAATTGTTATATAATAATGAACAAGAACTAACAAAGAGTAGTTACAATTGTAAAGATTAAAATGATGAATGAACTTGCATAATTACATATCCAATATTAAACATTCATAAATGAGAATTGAATAATTGATATGGATGGAAAAGAGAGCTCTTTTATATAAAAATAAACAACAAGATACAATAGAATGGTATCACCTGAGTCTCGCTGCGACACCATTCTAAAACTGAGATAAGATTTCTTCCACTTAGGCCTCCAAAATCTCAACTTCCAAATCTGAATCTTCTCATAGCAAGTATTTCCAAAAGAATCACTTCAATCCTTTGACATAATAGGACGTGACAGAAGGGTTAGAAATACAATGTTCCAGATAGGGGATATGGAATTTTCCAAACACAAGAGAAGGGTTTTTGTGAGATTTGGTTTTATTTTATTTGAAAAACATGGGGGTGATTTCTTTAATAATGCTTAAGGGGTGGATCAAGGTAATCATACCCAATTATAACATGTTAGTTGCAATGACATGCTGGAAAAAAAAATTGCCATTAAAATGAATTATTAGAGGTACCTACAAAACTTTTTCGGATTAGGTGTAAAAAGATGAAATGTAGAAAAATGGATGACCTTCCGGAATATATAGCTTTTATTTTTGGAAAAGTGATATAACCACCCCAAAATGTCATTATTTTAAGATTGATATGTTATTTTTTCTCTAAAACATAATGCGCATGTTTTTGTTGGTCCACATGTTTGTTATGTAAATTGTCAATTTATGAGGAAACAAATATGTAGAGGTGTAGGCAGCTGACAAATCTTGTGCAGGGATATTTTTAGAAAAATTTAAATGTTAATTTTATATTTTTTTAAATTATGAAAGTCAATGAAGGCTTAAAACTACATGGTCAAGTGTTGGTCCACCATATCATGGTTTGAACATAATAATTTTATTTTTAGATTGTAGGTATACTTGTACTCTTGTGCGAGTTCTTTTCCGTTCTCGAAATAGGTAATACAATCAAAATTTATAGGCCAAATAAATGAATAATTTTTTTACAAATTTGACATGAGTGTAGTTAAAAATGAATTAAAAATAGAAAAAAAATAGATCTATTCAAAAAATATATAGTTAGAATCTGCACACAGAGCTCGACAAGTGTGTACAATTTCATCTGTCATGCACTAGTGGAGCATATGCAGAACTAAGCGTGAAAAACATGAAGTTACAACATTTGATGTGTTCTGCCATAAATAAGATGGAGCCTCAAGGTTTGGCAATCCAAAGCTAATTCCAAACTTGGAAGGGCACCAAAAACAATTTGAATCCAAACACGCATGTGTTCAAATGCGTGCACGTGTCAATGCACACATGCGGATAGGCACGTGTGCGTTTCTATGTGCACACGAATAGGAGCATGCACGTTTCTATGCGCACATGTGTAGTTCCATCTCTATAAAATCTAATCCTAGACATAAAAGTTCCAAACTATTTTCATTCATTGTTTTTGTTGAATAAGATGAGATTGCCTCTAAATTTGGGACACCCCCCCCCCCCCCCCTCTATAACCCCACCCCCCTCTTCCTATCCACCCAATCCCCCCGACTCTCTTCCACTCTATCTATTAATCCCTCCTCCCCCCCTTAGCCCTCTCTTCTCTCCTTCACCACAAGAGTTAGGATATATACTATTACACAAAATCACTAACTCGCGCTATCCTCATGTACATATAAATATTCATCCTTGTAACCATAAATCCATGACCCCTATATCTAAATCCCCAAACCCTTGACCATTTGTCCCTAGGCACTGGAATCCCTAGTCCCTAGTACAACCAACCACCATAACTCTTGGCCCACTATAATCCTAAACTAGTATATCTCATAAGACTCCTAAATACTAACACATCATGATATATATCCCTTAACCCCTATAATCCTAACCATGTAATTCTAACCTCTAAAGTGCTTAGTCAAATAAAAATTAACCCCTAACCCTTATCATTGTCATAATATTCATTATCTTCACCATCATCATTTTCATCGTCATCACCATCATCTTCATGTCCATCATCATCGTCGTCACCATCATCATCATCATCATCTTCAGCATCAGAATCATATTTTTCATCATCATCATCATCCTCATCGTTAGCATCGTCATCATCTTCATCATCATCATCATCTTCATCATCATCATTTTCATCATCATCATCATCATCATTATCATCATCATTATCATCATCATGAAAACCCTCTTCCTCGTCATCACCATCTTCATCATCATCATCTTCATCATCATCATCATCATCATCTTCGTCATCACCATCTTCATCATCATGATGGTGATTCTGAACAACCTGCAATAATTAATTAATGAAAACACACGAGATAACAGAAATAACAGAACTCATAATCACTTTATTGATCGTAGGTCACTTCGAGGGGGGAAACCTCCATTGAGAAAGATCAAAAAAATTAACTTTACGGTACCTTCATTGGCCTCAACACACACTTATATACTAAGTCTATGCCCAATACTATGGGTCAATACAATGGGACATATAATACTACGGGACGACTTACAAAGCATATGCGTCCAATACTATGGGTCAATAACATGGGACATATAATACTACGGGACGACTTACAAAGCATATGCGTCCAATACTATGGGTCAATACCATGGGCTAATACAAACTATGGATCAACAAATACTATGGGACGACTTACAAAGCATATGCGTCCAACAACAATATACTAACAAAGTGAAGAGAAGGGTTGAAAAGGGTTCCTAACATCCCCTCTCCCTTAGAAAAATATTTGTCCTCAAAGCTTTAGATGTGGAAATTGATGCAGAATCTGAAGGAGTGGTTCCTCTATAGCATCCTCAGGTTGCATTTCGGGCCAGTGACGCCTTTTGAGTTTCAGGGAGGATTGCTTGGGAGGCTGTAGACAAAGAAGAACCATATTAGTTGCGTGAAAATTGCGCTCAGAATGATGCTTCTTGGTTTGTTGTTTCATTCGAATTCTTTCCATGTGAAGATTGTCCTACAGAATGAGAAGAATCCAATCGTGGTTTCAAAGAACCGAATCAACTACCTGAAGTGTGGAATTGCTGAGGGTGTATGGAAGAAGAACTGGCAGTGCCTGTCCATAGACTGCTTCATATGGTGTCCTTTTAGATGTGGTATTGTACCACCAGAGAGATTCTAGGAAACCCATAGAATTAGTTGTCCAAATCTGTGTAGGGATGGGCAAGGGTGCAAGCAGTCTCGAAAGGTGGGTCGTTTCACCCTTGTTTACTTGGAAAGTAATATAGTCAGCCACCATCTGTTGAATTGTCATTTTCAGTCCCTTCCAAAAGAAGTTACATTGTTCCCGGTCATACATTTTGAGGAACCCACAGTGCCCTGTCGATGAAGAAGCATGGAGTTCATAGAAGAGATAGCCCTATTGAACAGATTGCAACCAATTTGGAACAAACAAAGAAATAGCTGTAAGAGAAACTGGGTCATCAAATGTGTGAGAAGGAGCATATACCACCATATTTTCCTTACCCTTCTTGTAAGTGATCGTATAGTCATAACAGATGAGTTGGATAATCCATTTCATGTGTGCTGGGGAGGAGACCCGTTGTTCCAGGAAATTTTCTAGACTCTGGAGATCAATCTTGATGTAGGAATAATTCCCTAATAGGGATGGCTGCCACTTCTGTACTGCATGAAAAATAACCATCATTTCCTGCTGAGATGTAGATGCAGCTAAATGCTTACCGGAAAGGTCTCTTGAAGGAGGCAATCCCACTGGTTCAGCAAAGACACCTGCATATCTATCCAAGGAAGTAGTGGAAACCATTGATGGGTGCATCTGAATGGAATGGAGCTTAGCGATGAAACCATGTGAATTCTTCTTAAGGATATTTTGCAGGCGATGTGAACTAATGATGTGGAGAGACCCTGGTTGTAAGCCCATAAATTTGTGTTGTGTCCCATTGACTGAAATCTGCATCCAAATTTCAGCAAAATCCCATAAGATGGGGCCAAGTGTGCATAACCATTGAATGCCCAAAACCACATCATATCTTCCTAAGGACAAGGAAAACATGCCAGAGCGCAGGTTATAATCTTCCAGAGAGATACGCACATTGTGAAACTTTCCCTTGGAAGGTAAGGTTCCCCCATTGGCAACCATGACTTCAAAGTTGGAGCAAGGATGGAAAAAACAATCAGCCTGTTTGGCAATCCGAGGGTCAATGAAGTTATAAGTGCTACCAGAATCAATGAGTATTGTAAGAGGAAGCTTCTTGTATTAAACCCTGACCCGCATTGTTTAGGGGGTGGTGATTCTGGCTAAAGCATGGAGAGATATCTCAGGGTGGTATTCCTGAGACAAAGGGTAAATAGGCGGCTCTTGAATGTCGACCTGATTATCCATTGTATATGTAGCTTCTTCACCATTTTCAGAGGCATACGGAGAATCCATATCCAAGAGATAGAGATTTTGTTGAACACATCGATGTCCTCGCGTGAATTTCTCATCACAATTATAACAAAGCCTTTTTTCTCTGCATGTCTGCATCTTTATTTCACACAAATGCTTGATAGGAGATAGGCGAGGAGCTGGCGGGATGGGAGGTCGTTGAGAACCCATATTTCGGAAGGGAACAAAAGTGGGTTTGGAGCGCTGTTGGGCTTCAATCTTGTCTTCTGCCAAATTAACCAACCCCAAGGCTTCCATCATTGTGTTGGGACAGAACATTTTAACCTCTGAGTGGATTTCATGCTGAAGACCATTGATAAAACAACTCTTGTAGAATTCATCAAACAATCCTTCTATGTGATTGGCTAGTTTCTCAAAATCTGTCTAATACTCTCTCACAGTGGCAATTCGGCAAAGTTTAGTGAGGGCTCCTATGAAGTCATTAAAAGCACTAGGACTAAATCGTTGCAAAAGGAGCTGGCAAAAATCTGGCCATTTTGGCTCTTCATGAGCCTTGATGTACCAACGGTACCATTGAAGAGCTTCTTATTCCAAATGAAAGGATGCGAGTGAAACTTTTTTGACATCAAAAGTCTTATGCAAATTGAACTACCGTTCTCCATGATATATCCATCCAGTCAGATTAGTACTATTGAAGCGAGGAAAATCAAGCTTCAGAGCATATAAATGGCTGGAAGAAGAGAACCCATTGTCTGATGAAGACTTGGACTGTCGTTTGTTGTTCATTGATGAATGCTCAAGATGGAGGCCGAGAAATGTTTCATCCAGATCCTAGAGTTTGGTTTGGATGCCTGCAAGTGCTTCTTCCATGGTTTTTGCTCCTATGTGGATGACAACCATAACCAGGAGTTGTTTTTTTCGGGGGGGGGGGGGGGGGGGGGAATGGGTAGAAAAATGAGGAGGTTTTGGACACTTCCGAATGAATAGTGAAGTAGAAAATGAGGATTTCAGAAGCGGGTTGAAAGAATGGGAAAATTTGTCACAGATGGATAAAGAAGCAGAAATAGGGAATGAACACGGTGGCAAAATTTGAACGCGATTGGGTGAAAATTGAAGAAGTTATGGAAAACCCTAAAATAGACAAATGTAGGATTTCTAGTTTTGGGAAGTGGAATTTGGGATAAGGTCCTCAGGAATGAAATATGCATAATGGGATTGCATGGGTGTCAGTGAAGTTTCAAAAGAAACTGAATTAAAACAAAGGAGATATGTCGAAAAATGGATTTTTAATTTTTTTTCAGAATGGATCTGAAACGGCTTTTAGAATGGATATGAAATGACTCTGAATGGATTGAAACCGACTGGATCTGAAACAACTTTCAGAATAGATCTGAAATGGCTGGATCTGGAATGACTTTTAGAATGGATATGAAATGACTGGATCTGAAACGGCTCAGAATGGATCTAAAACGGTTGAATCTGAAATGGCACAGAAGTGATTGACAATAGTTCACCTGAAAATAGATATGGACCCCAGGTATGCTTAGCTTCCTAACAGTTCAAGGGTTTCACTGGGCCACCAATGTTGTCTAACGACTTGCACATTGGGGCAGTACCCCTCACTCCATGGCTCAAGTAAAATTGATAACCGCTTTGCCACAAACGATAACTCTTGGTTTACCTCACGGTTGGGAACTAGTCAATCAGGTAGGGGTCGTTTCCCTTTTCATTGGAAGGTCCTCTGAATGGGCCAACTACTTCGGGGTTCCTCTTGTACTCCTCACAATGAGTTTTAGGGCTCATGCCCAAGTATGTCCCACAGTTAAGCGGATAGGGATTATTCCTAGATCCAAAATTACAACAGATGCAAAAAAAACAATTTGGCAGAAATTCCACCCAACGATACCAAGAAAGTGCTCTAATACTAGATGTGAAGAACCTCCAATAATTAATTAATGAAAACACATGAGATAGCAGAAATAATAGAACTCAGAATCGCTTTATTGCTCGCAAGCCACTTTGAGGGGGAAAGCTTAATACAAATAACTTCATGGTACCTTCATTGGCCTTAACACACCCTTATATACTAAGCCTATGCCCAATACTATTGGTCAATACCATGGGACATATAATACTACGGGACAACTTACAAAGCATATGCATCCAATATTATGGGTCAATACCATGGGCTAATACAAACTATGGATCAAAAAATACTACGGGACAACTTACAAAGCATATGCATCCAACAACAATATACTAACAAAGTAAAGAGAAGGGTTGAAAAGGGTTCCTAACATCCCCTCTCCCTTAGAAAAAGCTTTGTCCTCAAAGCTTTAGATGTGGAAATTGATGCAGAATCTAAAGGAGTGGTTCCCCTATAGCATCCGCAGGTTGCATTCTGGGTCACTGATTCCTTTTGAGTTTCAGGGAGGATTTCTTGGAAGGCTGTAGATGAAGAAGAACCATATCAACTGCGTGAAAAGTGCACTCAGAACGGTGTTATTCGGCTTGTTGTTTCATTGGAATTCTTTCCTTGTGAAGATTCTCCTACAAAATGGGAAGAATCTGATCCCAGTTTCAAAGAACCGAGTCAACTACCTGAAGTGTGGAGCTACTGAGGGTGTATGGAAGAAGAACTAGTTTTTCCTGTCCATAGACTGCTTCATATGGTGTCCTTTTAGATGTGGTATTGTACCACAAGAGCACTTCTAGGAAATCCATAAACTTAGTTGTTCAAATATCTGTAGGGATAGGCAAGGGTCCGAGCAGTCCCGAAAGGATGTTCGTTTCAGCCTTGTTGACCTGGAAAGTATCACAGTCAGCCACCATCTGTTGAATTGCCATTTTCAGTCCCTACCAAAAGAATTTACATTGTTTTGGGTCATACTTTTTGAGGAACCTAGATTTTCCTGTCGATGAAGAAGCATGGAGTGCATAGAAGAGATAGCCATGTTGAAAAGATTGCAACCAACTTGGAACAAGTAGGGAAATAGATGTAAGAGAAACTGAATCATCAAATGTGTGAGAAGGAGCATCTACCACCATATTGTCCTTACCCTTCTTGTAAGTGATCTCATAGTCATAACCAATGAGTTGGATAACCCATTTCAGGTGTGTTGGGGAGGAGACCCATTGTTCCAAGAAATTATCTAGACTCTAGAGATCAGTCTTGATGCAGAAATAATTCCCTAATAGGGATGGCTGCCACTTCTGTACTACATGCAAAATAGCCATCATTTGCTACTGAGATGTAGATGCATCTAAATGCTTACAGGAAAGGTCTCTTGAAGGAGGAAATCCCACTAGTTCAACAAAGACACCTTCATATCTATCCAAGGAAGTAGTGGAGACCGTTGATGGGTGCATCTGAATGGAATGGAGCTGAGTGATGACATCATGTGAATTCTTCTTAAGGATCTTTTCCAGGCAATGTGAACTGATGATGCAGAGAGAACCTGGTTGTAACCTTGTAAATTTGTGTTGTTTCCCATTGACTGAAAATTGCATCCAAAGTTCAACAAAATCCCATAAGATGGGGCCAAGTGTGCGTAACCATTGAATGCCCAAAACCACATCACATATGCCTAAGGACAAGGCCAACATGTCAGAGCAAAGGTTATAATATTCCAGAGAGATATGCACATTGTGACACTTTCCCTTGCAAGGTAAGGTGCCCTCATTGGCAACCATGACTTCAAAGTTGGAGCAAGGATGGAAAAAACAATCATCCTGTTTGGTGATCCGAGGGTCAATGAAGTTATGAGTGCTACATTAATCAATGAGTATTGTAAGAGGAAGCTTCTTGAAGTAACCCCTAACCCGCATTGTTTGGGGGGTGGTGATTCTGGCTAAAGCATGAAGAGATATCTCTGGGTGGTATTCTTGAGACAGAGGGAAATAGATGGCTCCTGAATGTCGACTTGATCATCCATTGTATATGAAGCTTCTTCACCAATTTTAGAGGAAGGAACAGAATCCACATCCAAGAGATAGAGCTTTTGTTGAACACATCGATGTTCTTGAGTGAATTTCTCATCACAATTATAACAAAGCCCTTTTTCTCTACATGCTCGCACCTCTGCTTCATAAAAATGCTTGATAGGAGTTGGGCGAGGAGCTAGCGGGATGGGAGGTCATTGAGAACCCATATTTCGGAAGGGAACAAAAATGGGTTTGCAGTGTTGTTGGGCTTCAATCTTGTCTTCTGCCAACTTAGCCAACCCCAATCATTTCATCATTGTGTTGGGATAGATCATTTTAACCTCTGAGCAGATTTCATCCTTAAGACCATTGATAAAACAACTGCTGTAGAATTCATCAGACAATCCTTTTATGTGATTCATTAGTTTCTAAAAAAAAAATTGATACTCTCTCACAGTGGCAATTTGGCGAAGTTTAGTGAGGGATCCTATGAAGTCATCCAAAGCACTAGGACCAAATTGTTGCAAACAGAGTTGGAAAAAATCTAGCCATTTTGGCTCTTCATGAGCCTTGATGTACCAACGGTACCATTGAAGAGATTCATGTTCCAAATGAAAGGATGCAAGTGGAACTTTGTTGACATCAAAAGTATTATGCAGACTGAAACACTGTTCTACATGATAGATCCATCCAGTAGGATCAGTACCATTGAAGCGAGGAAAATCAAGCTTCGAACCATAGAAATGGCTGGAAGAAGAGAACCCATTTTCTAATGAAGACTCGGACTATCGTTTGTTGTTCATGGCTGAATGCTTAAGATGGAGGCCGAGAAATTTTTCATCCAGATCCTAGAGTTTGGTTTGGATGGCTGCAAGTGCTTCCTCCATTGGCTTTGCTCCTGCACGGGTGACAACCATAACCAGGAGTTTTTTTTTGGGGGGGGGATGGGTAGAAAAACACAAACAAAAGCTTATTTAGTAAAGGGAAATTTGGATTTGGGAAAAACTTTGATGGGTAATTGGGATTTGACTAGGTTTTGGACACTTTCGAATGGACAGGGAAGCAAAAAATGAGGATTTCAGAAGTGGGGGGAAAGAATGGGAAAATGTTTCATAGAGGGATAAAGAAGCAAAAACACGGTGGAAAAATTTGAACGTGGTTGGGTGAAAATCGAAGAAGTTATGGCAAATCCTAAAAATAGACAAATGTGGGATTTCTGGTTTTGGGAAGTGGAATTTGGGATAAGCTCCTCAGGAATGAAATATGCAGAATGGGATTGCAGGGGTGTTAGTGAAGTTTCAGGTGAAACAGAGTTAAAACAAAGGAGATATGGTGAAAAAACAGATTTTTTTATTTATTTTTTCAGAATGGATCTGAAAAGGCATTCATAATGGATATGAAATGACTTTGAATGGATAAAAAACATCGAGATCTGAAATGGCTTTCAGAATAGATCTGAAATGACTGGATTTGGAATAGCTTTCAGAATGGATCTGAAATGACTGGATCTGAAACAACTCATAATGGATCTAAAACGGCGCGGAAGTGATCGGTAACCATTCAGCTGAAAATAGATATGGACCCCAGGTATGCTCATCTTCCTAATAGTTCAGGGGTTTCACCGGGCCACCAATTTTGTCTAACGACGTGCATATTAGGGTAGTACCCCTCACTCTATGGCTCTGGTAAAACTGATAACCGCTTTGCCACAAACAACAACTCTTGGTTTACCTCACGGGTGGGAACTAGTCAATCAGGTAGGGGTTGTTTGCCTTTTCGTTGGCAGGTCATCTCAATGGGACAACTACCTCGGGGTTCCTATGGTACTCCTCACAAATATTTTTAGGGCTTATACCCAAGTACTTCCCATAATTAAGCAGATAAGGACTATTCCCAGATCCGAACTTGCAACAGATGCAAAAAAAAAAAAATTGGTAGAAACTCCACCCAACGAGCCCAAAAAAGTGGTCTGATACCAGATCTGAAGAACTTGCAATAATTAATTAATAAAAACATACGAGATAGAAGAAATAACAGAACTCAGAATTTCTTTATTGATCGCAGGCCACTTCGAGGGGGAAACCTCCTTTTAGCAAGGTCAATGCAAATAACTTCACGGTACCTGCATTGGCCTCAACACACACTTATATACTAAATATATGCCCAATACTATGGGTCAATACCATGGGACATATAATACGATGGGACGACTTACAAAGCATATGCATCCAATATTATCGGTCAATACCATGGGCTAATACAAACTATGGATCAACAAATAATACGGGATGACTTACAAAGCATATGCATCCAACAACAATATACTAACAAAGTAAAGAGAAGGGTTGACACGGGTTCCTAACAGTGATGACGATGTTGAAGATGATAATGATGATGATGATGATGATGACGATGATGATGATGATGAAGATGGTGATGACGATGACGATGATGATGATGATGATGATGATTATGATGATGATGATGATGATGATGACGATGAAAATGATGATGATGATGATGATGATGATGACGATGATGATGAAGATGAAGATGATGGTGGTGGTGGTGATGATGATGGAAACAATGATGATGATGACGATGAAGATGGTCATGATGCTGATGATGATGATGATGATGATGATGATGATGATGATGATGATGATAATTAGGAAGAGGGTGATGACGATGGCGGTGATGATGATGATGATGATAATGAAGATTATGATGATGATTATAATGATTATGATGAAGATGATGATGATGATGAAGATGATGACGATGCTAATGATGAGGATGATGATGATTGTTGGTAGGATGGTGAGCTAGCTGTCTCCCACACTGGACTAGCCTTACTAGTTCTGGAAACCCCCAACTGGAGTCGCAGCCAAATGAGTCGCAGCCAAATGTGTCGCAGCCAAATAAGTCGCAGCCAAATGAGTTGCAACCAATTGTGTCGCAACCAAATGATTCGCAACCGAATTTGGCTTTCTCACCAACTTGTCGCTACTCAACCCACTATGAACAGTCGTAGCCAAGTGCTTAATCATTGAGCACTTGACATAAGTCCACGGCTTGGTTCATTGCATGAGTTAGATGAAATATGGCTGTCGGTTTGAACACACGACCACTGGTTTCGACCTATGTTATTTGACCTATGTTGTGGCTAATGAAAACTACTCTTAACCATTAATATGCTCTCCTATGTGTGTGCTATGGTTGAAATGAGAAATCGTAAACCCTCCAAAAGTTGGATTTCATAGTCGCTACTCTCTCTATGTGAATCATCTAATTGACAACGCTAATTTGAAGCCTAAACACGAGTTCAATCAGAGATTGGGGTCTCTATATTTCGATACTCTGTATAAATTTCAAATACTCCACACAATTAAAAGCTGTAACTGAATACAACAAGAATTTTCCTTTGTTGCTTAATGACATTTAGTCTGTGAATGCTTTGAGTGTTCTTAATTGTATATGAAAGTCACACAAGCATGAAAATAGAGATTCATTCACACAGACATCAGGTTAACGCTTGCACACAGCTCTACCTGATAGAATATCATCTTATCTCTCATTCAAATGCATAGTAACACTATTGAACACAGAGAACTTGCTAATTTCATTAACTGATAGCAAGGAAACACATCCAACCTCATTTTACTCTGGTATTTAGGAAAACATCCCACCAACTCTCCCATGTCGAGTTCCTGTCTTCCCCCGTTTCACCCATTCGAAATCCCAAAATAGAATGGTTGAACACAAAAAAAAACTAACTAACTCTCCTCCACAATGAATGAGCCCCCATCCTTATTCAATAATTTTCCTATCTGGATTGATCTCCTTTCAAGGAGTATCAACTTCCCACTATGTCCTATTTTCTCAAAAAAATTGACAACACACTAGTCGGTTACATATTTTGCAAATACTAAAATACTTAATAAACAAATTTTCTTCCCACTTCAGGACAGCTTGTCGTCTTGCTAGCCACAACATGTGAACATGCAATTTCATTACTGGCTTAGCCTCCATGCTCCCTCATTAATGATGATGAAGATGATGATGATGATGATGAAGATGATGATGATGATGACAAATATGATGATGATGGTGAAGATGAAGATAATGATGATGACGATGATGATTATGAAGATGATGATGACGATGATGATTATGAAGATGATGACGACGATGAAGATGATGATAATGAAGATGATGATGATGATGATGAAGATGGTGATTATGATGATGAAGATGATGAAGAAGTTGATGATGATGATTGTTGCTTGGTTTTTCAACCAAGCATGTGCAAGGATGCACCTATTAACTTGTAATAGTAGTCTTCCAATAAAAGCAAAAGCAATTATAAATTTAATCTAACATTAACATAAACATGTGCAAATAAACAAGAACAAGATTAAGAACAATAAGAAAATAGATCTATGGAAGAACAAGATAAACAATAATAGATTTTTTGTATTACCTCAAAGGTGAGGATGTTTGGTGTTGAGCAACTCCAAGGTTGAGGTGCTCCAAGCTCCAATGGTCTCTTCTCCAAAATGCTGAAATGGGGGTCTTCAAACTCAAAATGGGAGGCAATGGCTCTCAATGGGAATTTTGTAGCATAAGGATAGGATGAAATGTGGATGGAAAGTGAGGAGCCCCTATCACCTTTTTATAGTTTTTGGTGACGGGGAATAAAATTATGGTTTTGAGGAAACCAATGGTATTAATCAACATGGTTTAGGTCTCTTTTTCCCTGTTTTTCTTTTTTTGAATATTTTGAATATTTTTATTCCATTTTAATATGTTTTGGGAATTCTGGACCCTTTTTAAGGGTTTTTTGAGGAAAAATATATATTTTGAGGGGAAAAATGTGTATTATGGTCTTTTTGGTGGCCTTTTGATGGCTTTAGAGTTTGAAATGGTGGAAAAGTGGACAAATGGGTCATGTGAATAAGGGAATGAGCTAGTGAGCACTTTTTGGGTGTTAATAGATTCCCCCCTGATGTGTGAGGGCAGTAGCTCATCGTATGGCCGATAGCCATCAAAGTTCTTTTGTCTTTTTTCTTGGGGTTTTGAGAAGAGAAGAGACCAGTTGGAGACTGGAGCAATTGCCCCTTGGAAGTTGAAAAAAATAGAAAAAATACATGTCCTCAAAATGAATGAGGAATAATCGGTGATTATGGATGAGGCGAGCATACCCATGCTCGTATCAAGACATATACATAACAATTAGGCCCATGAATGGGGGCCTGAAGAAATACACAAAAAGCTGCTGGTACATCATAATGGTCCAGAGGGGACACAATGCTGGGACATACTTCATGGTCATATCTGTTAAATATTGTAACTTCAAAGAATATTATATTTGTACTTTATTATTCCGGAGATGATTCATTCCTCCGTGAAGATCTTATTGTATATCCGGAGATGTTTATTCCTCCGTCGGAATGTGGTAACTCGGGTTATTAGACTTCCCTAGTGGGGGTCGGCCCTAAATGTGTTATGTGGGTCAAAGGGTTATTAGACCACCCTAGAGGGGTCAGCCCAGTTAGTTGTAGTGGGTTATTTAACCTATTGGTTAAATACGAGCCTACGTGTACTTGTGTAAAATACATATCAAAGTAGTGTATAAATAGAGGAGGTGTGTTCCTCATTATACACACTCACTCATTCAAGGGAGGCGCACCTATTGGAGGAGAGGTCTGCTACAGTGGAGAAGGAGATCATGTCTTTGGTTTGCATCTTTGTATATTGCTGGTCATCTATATTGAGGAAGCTTTACTGGGTTTTCTACCCCATGAGGGTTTCCCAGGATAAATCTGTGTCTCTTGTGTTTATGCTATGCTTGTTGTTTCTTCAGTGATCCTGTATATGCTATTATTGTGAAATGGAATGTAATGCTGCTATTTTCTGTCTTAGCATATTGAATTTTAACATGGTATCAGAGCTAACCTGAAGGAAGACAAGGTATGGCACTAAAGACACTTGCTTTACTTACGACAATTTGAAGGTTAGGGTTTTACATAGCAAAAACCAGTCATCGTAGCACTTTCGCTATAAATCCGTTTTGGTGAAGTTTTCAGATCTGAAATTGTTACAGGACGAAGCTAAGATCTCCAGGTACCTTGTGTCCAAAGGACAACCTCTAATTCGTTGTACTTTGTTATTTATGATCTGTACAATATAGGGTTTCTGCCTCTTCCAGATCTGAGTCAAAATCAGGTGACCTTGGGAAAAAGGTCATAACTTGGGCTAGGAAGATCCAAATGAAATTTCGTGAAAAGTTACAGGTAGTACACAGACTGTACTATCTCAGAAAAATTTTTCAGAGGCCGAAGTTGAACCAGTGACACGTGGCACTCCGTACAAGTTCGCTATCCTGTATTATCCCATAAACAGGTCACGTTGCGACACTTGGCGTAACTCTCTCTCAGAGAATCCAATTGAGGTCAGACCTGTCAGGATGGAAAGATAACAGGCCGAGCTATCTCAGAAAACTTTTTCAGAGGCCGAAGGTCAAACAGTGACACGTGGCACGCCGTACAAGTTCGCTCTCCTGTATTTTCCCAAAACAGGTCACGTTGCGACATTTGGCATAACTCTCTCTCAGAACATCCAATTGAGGTCAGACCTGTCAGGATGGAAAGCTAACAGGTCAGGCTATCTCAGAAAACTTTTTCAGACCCTGTGGATCAAAAATTTCGGAGTTACACCAGAAACAATCAGGTACATATTTCTGTCAAAACAGAATTATTTTTTTGGTACCTTCATTCATGGCTTCCGAAATTTAGGGCTTTGAAGAAAGTTGGAATTTTTGTAATCGGAGACCACGGCTGGATGCTACTCATCAAAATAGAAATTTAGAGACCAAGATCAGAATTTTTGGTTGGGCAGAAGGCCGGGCTTGATTAGACCCTAGTTCGGGACTTTGATCAGAAAAGTGGAAAATTAGGGCTTCTGTAAAAATAGGAATTTTTGAAATCTGTGACCACGGCTGGAAGCTCCTCAGAAAAATAGAAGCTTAGAGCTTTGGTTCAAACTTTTTGATGGGGCAAAAGAGTGGGCTTCATCAAACCCCAGTTCAGGGTCACGTCCAGTGAATCCGAAAGTTTCAAAGGCAAAATTGAGGAGTAAAACTTTGCAGTTTTCAAATTCTAAATATATCAGTTTGATCAGCTCATCAAGGCGCATATTTCTATCCTTTCGGAAGTCTGAAATTCAAAGTTTGAATTTTTGGGGTTTCTCTGACAAACCCATATCCAGCTCCAGGTCCAGTTCTTGCAAATCAAGTGGATAGGGTTAATCCTAGAAGAAGATAGATTGGTCACCTACATAAGTGAAGGAGTTCATGTTTCAGAGGGAGATGAGGCTAAGGCTTTACATAAGGAGATTACAAGCGATCTCGATAGGTATGACTCATCGAGGTATGTTTTGAGATTTGTTCATGATTAAGTTTATGGTATGTTTGTCTTCATGATTATTACAGTTAGTACAATCTTGATTTTAGATTTGTTGTATCACCTTAACAAAATTATGAATGCATGATAGAAGATATTCATTGGTTAGGGTGTTGACACTTATGATTGTACTAATGCATTATGGTGTTGTGTGAGGTTGAGGTTGTCTGCTAACAAGATACAGGTACATCACAAAAGACAAATCAGGCTTCATGACCATGAAAACATGAAGACAAAGACTCATCCATAATCTTTGTTCTACTTACGAGGTATGTTGTACATAACCAAGTAGGTATAATAATCCAGGTATGTTTCCCATGAATCTTACCTTGTGTTAGGATCCCTTATATAAGTATACTTGGAATGATTGGTTATGCTCATTCATAAAGTTAGTAACCAAGGGATTATGCATATTATATCTCTTATCAATGATACACATGAGTAAAAGAAGACTTCCCTGAAATCTTGAATACTAATGTTTATTAACTATAATCATGACTATACGTTTTCAAGATTATTTAGTACTATAATGTTTTGATAGCATTTAGAATATACTAATGAGTGTATGTTTGTATATGAGATCATGAGGATGACTCTTGAGCATGCACAGTGGTACAGAATGAATAGAAGTTCAAAAGACATACAGAAGATCAAGCGGGAGGCAGCCACACAAACATAAAAGATAAGTATTTGAGTTGCTATTTGAAATAGTAATGATATTGCCTGCATGCATATTTGTATTCCTAGAATATATAATGCTGAGTGTAAACATTCATAGAGCATTGAACAGTATACAACTAATGTGCATATGCTTGGACAAACATTCCATTGTTGCTTGTCTAGAATGAAACCTCTTTGCTGACATGCTGAGAGTTGTGCACACTCTCGATAGTATGTTCTGGTAGAGATGGAAGGCATCTAGATAGCCACTGTATGCATACAGGATATGGGAAAGTGTTGTGCCAAAGTAATGGTCAAAATAGTTGCATCACTATGTAAATGATATCTGTATGCATAATGGGTTATCTTTTGATGATTATGAAGTATTACTAATCATGTACTTAATTTTGATTTGTAGGAAAGGTCATGAAGAATGATGGACACCGTACAAGTGGTGGATGTTCAAACAAGAAGATTTACAAATCAAACAAAATATAGAAGGCTCATGGCTAGAAGATTCTCTTAGAAAGGGGAAGAGAATCATGACAAGATGTTTGCTCCAAGTATGGTGTAATTAAAGAAGAGGTATGAATCAGGTTCTGTATAGGTACCTAGGATCGATAATAATTTAAGCTTAATGATCACCATGGGTGATGTGGATCTCAACCTTTGCTACAAGGTTGAATATGATACACATATGACATGGATGCAAGAAGGAACTCACCACAGAGTTCGAATGATACTGAGGCTCATATCAGTAGACCCATCTAACGAGAGATGGCACAGATAGATATGCAGAAGATCATTCAATGCAGAAATGAAAAATGAAAGATCTCAATTTGATGCTTTACTTCCTAGGTCTGGAAGTATGGCAAGGCTCAGAAGGAATATTTATCAATCAGGGAAAGTATGATGAGAAATATGACTTGAGGTGTTGGAATGGCCACTCTTATGGATTCCAGCTTGAAGCCGTTAGGGGATAACTCATCAGAGTTAGTGGATATAACTCTGTACAGTCAAATTATTGGGTCTTTGATATATCTAACATATACTAGGTTAGATATATGCTCTGTTTTGAACACCTTGAGTTAGTATCTAGTGGAAACTAGATGTGTTTACCTGATAGTTGCAAAGTATGTGATGAGGCACATAAAGGACACGATAGAATTTGATCTATGCTATCTTGAAGATCATGACTTCAAATGGCTATTCAGATTCTGTTTGGGCAGGAAGTGTATCAGACAAGAAGAACACCTCGAGAGGATGTTATTGTCTGGGATTAGCCATGATCTCGTGGTTTAGCTGGAAGCAGTCTAGTGTGACTCTCAGCACAAGCGGAATATATGGCTGCTTGCTCTGCTAGTTGTGAAGAAGTTTGGCTTTAGGATTGTTTGACTTAGAGTTAGAACCAACTGAGATCCTATGTGATAATTAGAGTTGTATCAAGATGACATAGAATCTAGTGTTCCATGATAAGTCAAAGAACATAGGGAACTAACAAGATATGTCACAGAAATGAACTCTAAAAGTTTGAATTTGTAACAGGTTACCATTGTACTAACCAAGCCCCTACGTCAAGTGAAGAAGTTACCAACCAAACCTCTGTCTCGAGTGAAGTTTGAATACTTCCGAGACAAGCTTGGTGTAGTTCAAAAGGACCGTCCTCGAAAGGGGGAGTAGTATAGTCACTACTGATGAGATTGTCTCATCAAACAACAAGGTCGTTGATGAGGTAACCTGTTCTCTACACCCAGTTACTTAGAAATATTTAGATTTAGGACTCTTATACTTAGAATACTTAGCTTTACTTATACATGCTTTTGATGATAGATGTATTGGTGAGAATACATGCTAGATGTATACATGTTTTGGTGTGATGTATACATGTTTAGATGTATTAGTAAGAATACATGCTAGTTGTGATGTATACATGTTCTGATGTGATGTGTACATGTTTTGATTAGTGATGTATACATGTTTTGTTGTACACATGTTTTGATGTGATGTGTACATGTGTTGATTAAGTGATGTATACATGTTTTGATGTACACATGTCTTGATGTGATGTATACATGTTTTGATGTGATATATGATTGTACCTGTATGGATGAGAAAAGAGTTGAGGGGATTGGATCATCCCTGGACTTTCAGTCCTAAAGAGAGCCGTAGACGTAAGGTCTCCGAGAATGAAGTCCTTAGTGGACAGTTGAGGGGATTGGATCATCCCTGGACTTTCAGTCCTAAAGAGAGCCGTAGACGTGAGGTCTCCGAGAATGAAGTCCTTAGTGGACAGTTGAGGGGATTGGATCATCCCTGGACTTTCAGTCCTAAAGAGAACCGTAGACGTAAGGTCTCCGAGAATGAAGTCCTTAGTGGACAGTTGAGGGGATTGGATCATCCCTGGACTTTCAGCCCTAAAGAGAACCGTAGACGTAAGGTCTCCGAGAATGAAGTCCTTAGTGGACAGTTGAGGGGATTGGATCATCCCTGGACTTTCAGTCCTAAAGAGAACCGTAGACGTGAGGTCTCCGAGAATGAAGTCCTTGGTGGACTTGAGGGGATTGGATCATCCCTGGACTCTCAGTCCTAAAGAGAGCCGTAGACGTGAGGTCTCCGAGAATAGAAGATAGGACTGCATCGTCCCTGGACCTTAGTTCAAAATGTACGTGATGGGGATTGCATCATCCCGGAACTGATAGTTCAAAATGTACGTGATGGGGATTGCATCATCCCGGAACTGATAGTTCAAAATGTACGTGATGGGGATTGCATCATCCCGGAACTGATAGTTCAAAATGTACGTGATGGGGATTGCATCATCCCGGAACTGATAGTTCAAAATGTACGTGATGGGGATTGCATCATCCCGGAACTGGTAGTTCAAAATGTACGTGATGGGGATTGCATCATCCCGGAACTGATAGTTCAAAATGTACGTGATGGGGATTGCATCATCCCGGAACTGGTAGTTCAAAATGTACGTGATGGGGATTGCATCATCCCGGAACTGATAGTTCAAAATGTACGTGATGGGGATTGCATCATCCCGGAACTGATAGTTCAAAATGTACGTATTGCATCATCCCGGAACTGATAGTTCAAAATGTACGTGAAGGGGATTGTATCATCCCCGGACTTCGGTCCCTGAATTGATCCGTAGACGAATGGTCTCCGAGAAAGTGATGGTATTAATGATGTGGTTACTTGTATCGGTAGGATACTTGTATTGATGATGTGGTTACTTGTATCGGTAGGATACTTGTATTGATGATGTGGTTACTCGTATCGGTAGGATACTTGTATTGATGATGTGGTTACTTGTATCGGTAGGATACTTGTATTGATGATGTGGTTACTTGTATCGGTAGGATACTTGTACTGATGATGTGGTTACTTGTATCGGTAGGATACTTGTACTGATGATGTGGTTACTTGTATCGGTAGGATACTTGTACTGATGATGTGGTTACTTGTATCGGTAGGATACTTGTATTGATGATGTGGTTACTTGTATCGGTAGGATACTTGTACTAATGATGTGGATACTTGTATTGTTATGGATACCTGTATTGATGACGATGCTGATGATCGTGTGATGACGATGCTGATGATCGTGTGATGACGATGCTGATGATCGTGTGATGACGATGCTGCTGATCGTGTGATGACGATGTTGATGATCATGTGATGACGATGCTGCTGATCGTGTGATGACGATGTTGATGATCATGTGATGATGATGCTAATGATCGTGTGATGACGATATTGATGATCGTGTGATGACGATGCTAATGATCGTGTGTGACGATGCTGATGATCGTGTGATGACGATCTTGATGATCGTGTGATGACGATGCTAATGGTCGTGAGATGACGATACTGATGATCGTGAGGATCCAGATGTTGATGTTGTTGTAGTTGTTCGAGTGCTGCAGAAGATAAAGACTCAGTACTGAAGATGTTGATGTTCCAGTATTGAAGATGTTCCAGTAACTGCTTGAGTTACTGATGATGTTGAGAAAGCTTCCAATGATTTATAGATGTATCATGTATGATGTTGATGACTCCTTGCTCGTGCAGATACTGTTATAATATCCTTCTCGTTAAGGGGGAGTGTTAAATATTGTAACTTCAAAGAATATTATATTTGTACTTTATTATTCCGGAGATGATTCATTCCTCCGTGAAGATCTTATTGTATATCCGGAGATGTTTATTCCTCCGTCGGAATGTGGTAACTCGGGTTATTAGACTTCCCTAGTGGGGGTCGGCCCTAAATGTGTTATGTGGGTCAAAGGGTTATTAGACCACCCTAGAGGGGTCGGCCCAGTTAGTTGTAGTGGGTTATTTAACCTATTGGTTAAATACGAGCCTACGTGTACTTGTGTAAAATACATATCAAAGTAGTGTATAAATAGAGGAGGTGTGTTCCTCATTATACACACTCACTCATTCAAGGGAGGCGCACCTATTGGAGGAGAGGTCTGCTACAGTGGAGAAGGAGATCATGTCTTTGGTTTGCATCTTTGTATATTGCTGGTCATCTATATTGAGGAAGCTTTACTGGGTTTTCTACCCCATGAGGGTTTCCCAGGATAAATCTGTGTCTCTTGTGTTTATGCTATGCTTGTTGTTTCTTCAGTGATCCTGTATATGCTATTATTGTGAAATGGAATGTAATGCTGCTATTTTCTGTCTTAGCATATTGAATTTTAACAATATCATGACTGATCTGAAAAATGGATACACTGGAAAAGGGGACCAACTGTTCTGAATAAGGTATCAGAAGGTTTGATGAACTGCTAAAACTGAAGGTGTCTAACATCTGTAGGTACTCAATAATTGTGAGTCAAATCTGAGGATTTATGTAACTGTATACTCAAGGGAAAAAAAATGCTCGAAAAATATGGTGGTGAGAGCAAGAAATGATTTCAAGCATCATCACAAGTTTGGAAAACTGAATCCAATAGTATAAAAATCGCCAATAAACTAACAAAAACCGATGTGGCACGTAATTCAAGGTGACATGGGGCATGGAAAAAATGCCCGAAAGTATTTAGTGAGAGTGAGAAATGATCTCAAGCATCATCACGAGCACGAAAATATGAATCTTGCGGTGCAAATGGTGCGAAAAATGAAGTTCATAAGGACTCTGGAATGGTCAAAGGAAATAACTAGGTTAAAAAATGGCTACAAATAAAGGTGACCCCACCAAGCCAAGGATGTAGTGGTGGGGAGAAATGATGACCCGTGGGGGAAGAATACTAGGTGTATCAAATCAAATCAAATATACAAGTGATATGTGACCTCAAAAATGGTTGAGATCACGCATGTGAAAAAGTTAGCAGGGTTAATGATCTACCCCTATGCTATGTGCATGGGGTTTATGATTGTGGATCACATATGTGTTAGTTTGAACAATGGGATCATTGAAATACTGAGATATGTGTGACGAGGAAGGTTCAAAATGATTGATCATGAGCCCTATCCTAGGGTTGAGGTAATCTATTATGCCCCCTAAATCAAAGGTGTCAATGCAGTGCAGATGTTGTCTTAGAGAGTGATCAACAGGGCATTGACTAACTGATGGCGGGGGGGTATACCATGAGGATGTGGGTCATGGTGGCATATTGAAGTGATGATATGATGATGGGGGATTCCTCTTATGGGGTGGATGACCCCAATATCTCCGACGAGAATTATGATGATGATGCATAGGCAAGGTTTTGGGCCTGCCCCCATGTTGTGGACATGTGGTTTCCTCATCGATTTGAAAGGGTTGAACATGTGTGTCAAAGGGATCAGTGGAAGGGGCCGAACGAACAGAGGGGTCTCTAGTGGAAACCGTGTAAATGGTGTTAATTTCTTCCGAGGAGGAAGATTTTGGGGGATATATTTCCTCAATGAGAATAGGGGATATCTCTAGGTCGGCATTATTCAGTTCGTATAGTGCTACTCTATAATCTGGGAGATCATGGCAGTGATGTGAATAATGCCCTTAGATGCCGCATATTGCACAAGGGTGGTTGGTATGCAAATATTTATCATGAGGCTGAGGGGGCAGCTCGAGTTTGACAACTGGAATGTTAGTGTCATCATCCAACATTTGTATATGCTCTTGAAGTGCCAGTAATCATGGACATTGATGGGTAGCATGGCCTATATCGTCGCACAAAGAGCACTTGGGGGGAGCATGGATTGTTGGGGGATTCTTCGCCAACCTGGGAGTCGGTGGGGCGTTGCGGGTTGTTGGTCCAGTGGTGTAGGTTTGTTGGCCTATGCCCCCATTGTAGTGGATTTCATGGGGAGCATTACTAGATGTTGATGCAGTGGCCCCTGTTGGAGGTGTCGGTTATGGATGTTTGCTACACAAGGGGGTAGATGGTTAGAAGTATTGATGGGTTGCACCGGTTGTAAAATGATGTGGGTTTTTGGGGAGGGGTTGGGGCAGGTAGGTACCACACAGGTAGTCCTAATGTTAATCCTCGAAGATTAAGTGTAGCCATGACTGGTGTGTTGATGGGGCCTGAAGGGGGAAATAAAAATGGGATAGTATGAATTGGTGTGGCTCCTATGTGAGTTGGCAGTGAGGGTGGTTGCAGGAGTAAAGGGGGTTGTTGGTTTGGAACCTATGTGTTATGTGAGAGGTTGCACAAATCAGATATCTCGGTTATCTTCAAAGGGGGTGGGATGGATTAGAATGTGGAAGTCACAGGTGATTCCGAGTATAATCCGGGTTTGACTGTGGAGACGAACGATGTAGGTGCATTCTGAACTGGTTGTTCAATCATAGGGAGAACATTTTTAGGTGCAATGGGAGCATATTGGTTTCGACATGTTTGGAGATTCATGTCGGACGATGACATCATAAGGAGATGATGAGTATTTGAATCCATTGGTTGGTTTGTGGGTGCAGCATATGTGATTTGTTGTTATGGTGTTGTGGTTCCTTGAGGAGGATCCAACGGATGAGTGTTTGCCACTCCTTGTGTGGGAAAAGGATTCTGCAGCACCATGGGTTGTGGTTGAGTAGGCGGTGCTGGTTGTGCCACGTGCCCTTGGTGTTGGGCATCATCATTCCATAGTTGGCGTGCTCGCTCCAAATGGGGGAAAGTGTGTGTGTAATGGCCGTATACTCCGCATATGAAACACGGTTGGTTTGTTCGTAAATTGGGGTTCTTACCCTATTTTGGTGGTCGATCAGGGTTTTGGTTGGTGGGGGTAGCGTTGTTGTTGTTTGGAGGCTAAGTCTGAGCGAATGGAGGTTGTAGTGCAGCAAGCGCTGCCTGTGGTGGGTAATAAGCCGCTAGGGCTTTTGAGTGAACATGAGCATGTGTGTCCTGTTGATGGTAATAAGTAGGGGGTGAAACTAGAGGTGGATAGGCTGAAGGTGCGTGATGAGGTGGACCTTTTTCTTGTTGTGGTTGTGGGTAACCTTGAGCTGCTGGAAGTGTTGGAGCAAGAGGTGCTGCCTATTGAGGATAATAAGCCACTTGGGCTTGTGGTTGAACCAGAGTCTGGTGGGCTTGCTAGTTATAGTATGAAGGTGGTGCATAAGCTGATGGTGCTTTCCCATAACACTGTGGTGGACATGAGGGTCCATGAGTGTGGTGGGTGTGTGTTACTGGAGCATACGAAGTTGTAGATCTAGAATGAGATGAATCCCTAGAAAGGTCTGGGGCATTGTTTGTATTCATCATGGTAAAAGGTTTTTTTTTTGCCGTAACCTGGCCAATAATACCATCAGCGGCATGGGATTCCCCCAGCGCGTCATGGCGGGATGGATCGTCACGCAGGGCATCAGGTAAAATAGTGTATAGATATCGTGACTGGGCATATATGAGGTCGAATTGTTGAGCTTTTAAGATAGCTTCTTCTTCTGACTGGGGTCGTTTGGAAGCTATATCTTTGGCTATGAGGGGGAGGAGTGATTTGAGGAACCAGTCCAAAAAGATTAGGTCATCAAGCTTTATCTTGCAGAGGATACGACGCTTACACCACTCATGGATATGATTAGTGATGTGTGTAGCGATGTTATGTCTACAAGACAAAAGCATTTCCACTCCTGCATCATAGCGTACAGGTAGTTGAAAGAACTAGAGGAAAGTTGAGGCGAGGGACGTAAATGTGTTGTGGGTCCCATATGGTTGCTCAATGTACCACTTGGCTGCAGAGCGAGTGAAAGTTCTTTGTAAAAGTCTCAGTCTAATGGAATCATCTATTATGGAGTTAGAGGAACACCATAGGTAAAATGACATGATGTTGTTTTGGGGATCTTCCCTAGCTTTTCCTTCAAATTTTGGGATATCTGAGGGGAGCTTTCTGGGCATGGGTGGCCACGTAGAGTTGTGTCTGTTAGGGTCGTTGGTTAACATTTACAAGTCTGGTAATTTTAGACTAGCCATGTATGGCAAACTGGAAGATGGGTGTGGCATGGTCACTGGGGCATAGCTGTTAAGGGTATCATTATGGAGAGGTCCAGTGGTATGCTAGGTGTGAAAGGGATGTTTCCTCCATTCGATGTGGTGTGGGAAGGGCCTACGCTCCCAAGTGCAACATGGGTTGCAGATGGGTTAGGGATGGTTTCGGTAATCCCTAGGATCTGGGTAGTGGTAATGAGAGGGGGGGTGACCCCCATGTTATGCATACCTAAAATAGGTGGTGGTATTGTGTTGGGAATGCCTAGAGGGGGTGTGGCCCCTATGTTTGGCATGTATAGAGGGGGTGTGGCTAACGTGGTTTTCATGGTAGTAGTGGGGTTTGTTGATGTAGCTCCAATAGCACTGGTGAAAAGGGGGTCATATTGTGATCTGGCCACGGGGTTAGTTGGTGTTGTCTCGGCATGGTGTTCGGATTCAACCTCAGAATCAGATGTGAAATGAGGCACGTCAGAATTGGATGATTGGGTTCTATCCCGATGACGTGTGGAGTCAAGGGATAACGCTCTATGTCTATGACGTGTAGAGTCAAGTGTGTCGAACTGAGGGGGTTCACCTTGAAAATGACGGGATCATCTTAAGTTCTCAATGGTGAGATATGTATAGAAATGCCAATGGATGGTGGTGAGATAAAAACTCAAGACCCTAATGCCACAATGTGTGCAGGAGGGGAGTGTGAAAAAATAACGGCTCTGAGGCCAACAACCAGCCTCAAAAGCACTTATTATAATAGTTGTGCTATAATAAGTGGAGGAATCAAGAAAAGTGGTCAGAATACCAAAAAATCAAACGGTTCCTCGAAAAACGTGGTGCTTACTAGACCAAGGGGGGTAGCAGAGCATGCAAACACCTAACTAAAAGTGGTATTATGACTCGACTAAACATATCCTCTGCAAGGTGATGAAATCCAAGTTAGACAATATGGGTAGTGGAATCAAAGGCTAGATATCCCCTACCGGGAGGGACACCGGGTAGACAATCCTAAAAAATGGCCACTAGGATATCCCGTTCATGACACGTTTGGTTGGGTGAATCTGTAGTTTGGTTCTATCGCCATTGTAATCCCATATAGGTGGTACACCGAGAACTGCAAAAGGTATCCTTCGGTTACTAAATGGATAGCGGTATTCCACTCAGGCTTCCAGAACTAGTCTAGCTGCTTCAACCCTCCTAAGGGAGAGGCCTTCCCGATAAATTGGTGTATAACCGTGTCAACAAATAATAAGGGATTTTTGGGACCCTAAAAGACAACCACTATGTCTCAAATGCAAATAATTGAGGGGTTTTATTGGAACACCTATCCCCTCAATCTTACTTAGCTACAAGATTCTTTAAGTGCTCCCCAAATGGGGTTAAAGTGTTGGTTGAGTTAGGTAGATTATAAGGCTCAGTTAATTAAAAATGTGGTAGATTGTGTGCAAGTGTGATTATTTAACTGAAAATGAATTTTCCTCACTTGGGCGATTGATTACAAATTAAAAAAAAAGACGATTCCAATTTGCAAAAAATAAAGTTGTTTTTTTTTTTTTTTTTTTTTTTTTTTTTTTTTTTTTTTTTTTTTTTTTTTTTTTTTTTTTTTTTTTTTTTTTTTTTTTTTTTTTTTTTTTTTTTTTTTTTTTTCTGAAATGTAAATGATTTAACAAAAATAGTTCAAAAACTATGGATTTTTGAAATAATTTTTAAAGGAAAGGAAATATCTGAAAAAGTGCAAGAAATAAATGGATTTCTTAAGAACTTGCTTGGGCAAACTATTAAGCAGATCTGAAGCGAAATCTATGATCTAAACAGAATGCTAAAAACCTTTCTTTCACTTATTGAAAATTTTTAAAAATATTTTAATGGAGCATATGTAATAGAAAATGATTCATTATTGCTGTAATAATGCAGAAAAAATAATGTTGGAAAATAAGCTAAATGGGCAAAAAATGTAGCAAATTTTTTTCTAAAAATTGGGCCGAATGAAAAGTAACAACATCGCGGATTTTAGGGAAAAAGCCACGATGGGCATTGCGGGTTTGAGCCTCGAAGTTGTGATGTGCAACACAAAAAAACGCCGCGAAGCCGCGATGTGCAGCGTGGAAAAAGACCACAAAGCCGCGATGTGCAGCGCGAAAAAAGGCCACGAAGCTGCGGCACGCAATGCAGAAAAAGGTCGCGAGGTCGCTTCGAGCCGTGCGACTGTCGTGTGAAAAGTCGCGATGTGAAAAACGGAAAAAGGGTCGCCGAAAATGAAACCGAAAAAGTGAAATTTCGGTCTGTTAAAGGCTACAAAAAGGGCCAATAGCTAGGGCAACAATGAATAAGTTGTCTAGTATGGCAGATATGCTAATTGGAATGGTAAAAACAAGAACTGAACTAAGATCTAAAGAAAAAATTTAAAGCTTGAAAGCCAACGGAGTCGACAAAAAACTGTTGCTTTGTTTTTCAACCAAGCATGTGCAAGGATGCACCTATTAACTTGTAATAGCAGTCTTCGAATAAAAGCAAAAAAAATTATAAATTTAATCTAACATTAACATAAACATGTGCAAATAAACAGAAACAAGATTAAGAACAATAAGCAAATAGATCTATGGAAGAACACGATAAAAAATAATAGATTTTTTGTATTACCTCAAAGGTGAGGATATTTGGTGTTGAGCAGCTCCAAGGTTGAGGTGCTGCAAGATCCAATGGTCTCTTCTCCAAAATGCTGAAATGGGGGTCTTGAAACTCAAAATGGGAGGCAATGGCTCTCAATGGGAATTTTGCAGCATAAGGATAGGATGAAATGTGGATGGAAAGTGAGGAGCCCCTATCACCTTTTTATAGTTTTTGGTCATGGGGAATACCATTATGGTTTTGAGGAAACCAATGGTATTAACCAACATGGTTGAGGTCTCTTTTTCACTCTTTTTCCTTTTTTGAATATTTTTATTCTCTTTTAATATTTTTTGGGAATTCTGGACCCTTTTAGAGGGTTTTTTTGTGTTTTTTTGAGAAAAAATATATATTTTGAGGGGAAAAAGGTGTATTATCGTCTTTTTGGTGACCTTTTGATGGCTTTAGAGGCTTAAATGGTGGAAAAGTGGACAAATGGGTCATGTGAATAAGGAAATGAGCTAATGAGCACTTTTTGGGTGTTAACAATGATGATGATGATGATGATGATGATGATGATGATGATGATTATGATGATGAAGATGATGATGATGATGATGATGAATACCATGAAGATGATGGTGATGATGAAGACAACAATGATGGTGATGATTATCATCTTCATGGTCTTCACCATCTTATTCATGGTCATCACCATAATCTTCATGGTGTCCACCATCATCTTCATGTTAGTTTTTCAGAATTTACTTCAATCTGATCTAGGATCTTAACTGAGAGAGCAACATGTACAACATATCTATAGCATATCAGTCATGAACATACTAATGCAAGCACACAAGAGACAATAGACACACAGAGTTTCACTGGGGAAAACCATAAAGGTGAAAAACTCCACAACTTCCTCAGAGATAGATAGAGTAATGATACAACCCAAGTATAAGATATAGTCCTCCTAGCAGCAGCTTCTACTCCTCCACAAGTGCACCACTCTCCAATGAGAGTATAAGTGAGAAAGTGAATGATCAAATAGAGTGCCTCCCGCACTCTATTTATACATGACTTGACTTGCCTAATAACCTTCACTAGCTCGACGTCCACTTAACCACTTAACATAATGCTGAATGGGACAACCCCAAATAGGGTGGTCTAATAACCCTTTGACCCACATGACTTATACAGGGCTAACCCCATCAAGGTGGTCTAATAACCCATCAAGTATAAGTTACAACACTTACAACATAAATGACAACACTTCCGTATAGAGGAATAATAACATCTCTATAGGAATACAATATACATATGTGAAATACATTTCGAAGTTACAATTACATCAACACTCCCTCTTAACTAGGAAGGTATTTCTTAACACAGATCTGCTAGCACAAGTCTTCTTCTCTCAATCATTGTTACTCAATCATCGTCATTGAATCATTGTCATCATCACTGCTGCTTCTATCTCAATCAATCTCCGATCTACTCGTCATAGGAAGTTCTATAGAGCCAGTCCTTTTTCATACTGGATGTAGGCCTGCCACCTGTAGGTCTTCATCCTCTACAAAGCCAACCCTTTGTCATGCTGGATGTATCACAAAGCCAACCCTTTTTCATGCTAGATATGACTTAGAACAAATCTAGGATTTCTGCCACAGAGCCAGTCCTTTTTCATACTAGATGGGACCTAGAACAAATCTAGGATTTTCGCCATAGAGCCAGTCCTTTTTCATACTGGATGGGACCTAGAAAAAATTTATGATTTCTGCCATAGATCCAGTCCTTTTTCATACTATATGGGACCTAGAACAAATCTAGGATTTCCGTCGCAGAGCCAATCCTTTTTCATACTGGATGGGACCTAGCACAAATCCAGGATTTATCACCACACAACCTCTAAAGAGCATCCCAGGACTTATTACGGGCACACAACCCAACCTATCAGATCTCCCAGGGTTATATTACATGTGGTCATGGAAAAACCTTGAAAGAGCATCCCAAGGACTTATTACGGGCACACAGCCCAACCTATCGGATCTCCCAGGACTACATTACATGCTATAGAAAAAAACCTCAAAAGAGCATCACATGACTTATTACGGGCACACAGCCCAACCTATCAAATCTCCCAGGGCAATATTACATGTTCTCCTAGAACAATGCCTCAAAAGAGAATCCCAAGACTGATTATAGGCACACAGCCCAACCTATTGAATCTCCCAAGTCAACTTACATGCTCATCTGCATAACCTGTCCACGGCCACATAGCATCAACCTGATACTCATCATACATCATCCTGATGTGCATCATCACATGGTCATCCTGATCATCATCATAGCATCATCTTGATGCATATTATTTGGAGCAACATCCTGAAGCTTGTCATCCATGATCATCCTAATCATACAATGTATCCACCTGATACATATCATCTAGAGCAACATCCTGAAGCTCATCATCTATGATCATCCTGATCATACAATCTATCCACCTGATACATATACAAATCTATGATCCACCTAATACATATACAAATACATGATCTACCTAATCATATCAAGCATCCAATTGATGCATATAGAGTAGTAACTGTAGTATCGACCTGATGCTCATCACACAACACTTATATCCACATCCATGGGAAGGATCCTCCTCTCACCATGCTTGGAATGGCTCCTACAAATGTGTCCATCACTTATTTCTCAAAGTGTCATCAATCTGATGAACACCAAGCCTCTCTCTGAAGTACTTGAACTTCACTCTGGCTAGTGGTTTCGTCAACACATCCACAACCTACTCATCCATCGCAACATATAGGAGCTTCACTACTCCTCTATGCACCATATCCCTGATATAGTGATCTTTGATCTCAATGTGCTTCGACCTATCGTGGAACACAGGGTTCTCAGACAGCTTCACACAACTTTGGTTGTCACAAAAGATACCAGTAGCCTCCAACGGGAGATCAAATAGCTCAGATAGTATCTTTCGAAGCCATATTGCCTCACAACTAGCCGAACAAGATACAACATACTCTACTTTGGCTGTACTCAGTGCTACGCAGGAGTGCTTCCTGCTAAACCAAGAGATCACACCTGATCCCATACTGAAGCAGCACTCCAAAGTGCTCTTCCGATCAATGGCACTGCCTGCCCAATCCTAATCAACATAACCCTCCTGGTTAAACTTTTTATCCGCATCATACTTGAGCCCATAATCAACCGTACCCTTCAGGTACCTCATAATATGCTTTACAGCAATCAGGTGAACACCTATGGGATCCCTCAGGAACTAGCTCAATGTGTTCACTGTAAGGAAAATATCTGGTCTCATGTTCGTTAGGTACATCAAGGACCCAATCATTTGATGATACATCGTGGCATCAATCGAATCAGATGAAGCATCACACAAAAGCTTCAGGTTCAATGCCATAGGTGTGGCCATGGCCTTGCAGTCCATCATCCCAAACCTCTTCAGGATCTCTACTGCATACTTCCCTTGTCCAAGGAATATTCCATCTGCACTCTGCCACACCTCCATACCAAGAAAGTAGTTCATCATACCCAATTCCTTCATCTCAAACTTGGAATCAAGCTTCCTCTTCGTGTCAGCAATCAATCTATCCTCACTTGTTACAAACAGGTCATCCACATACAATAGTAGTATCATTGGATTTCCTTCCTCAACCTTGTAGTAAAGGTTGGAATTCGCTTTACTCATAGTAAAGCCCAAACTGGATAGGAAGCTATCTATCCTGCCATACGAGGTCCTGGGTGTCAGTTTCAAACAATACACGACTTTCTTTAGTTTGCACACATGAGTCTCTCTGTCATGTGTCTCAAACCCGAGTGGTTTCTCCACATACACTTCCTCTTCAACTACACCAATCAAGAAAGTTGTCTTGACATCCATATGGTGTACCTTCCATTTCATCACTTGCAGCCAAAGAAAGTACTGATCTAATCGAAGTGTATCTGGCCATAGAAGCAAAAGTATCCTCATAATCAATCCCTTCTTTCTGGGAGAAACCACGAGCTACAAATATCGCTTTGTATTTCTCTATGCTACCAACTACATCATGCTTGATATTATAGATCCACTTGGAAGTCACAACAGACTTCCCATCTGGTTATGGGACCACATCCCAAACATCTTTCTTCATGATCGACGGATCGTGGTATTATTCCATTACTTCATCCCGGATCCTGGGAACTTCAATATTGTCAATAGATAACTTTGTTGTTGGAACAAATGTTGTAGTCCTTATTTTGTAGGTGATGGTATACGATCTTTCCTACAAAGCAAGTTAAATTGCATGATTAGAAACATCTCATAGTTTTTAGAATAAATTCTTACACATAAAGAAATATGTCATATAGTCATGCAATTATTTTAGCCAATGCTTCAATACAACATTTATCCATATCTCGTAACTTTCTAGATGCCTTCCAATCTCTACCAGAACATTGTTAAGAGTGTGCACAACTCCCAACATGTCAGCAAAGAGGTTTCAATCTAGATAAGTAGAAATGGAATGTTTTACAGTGCCATAGGCCACTTACCCATTACATGCATATTAGTGGTATACTATTCATTAATGCAATTATTCTAATATGCATGATACACAACCTAAGTCTAGGAACATAAGCATTTACATCATTGAACAATATTATTTAAACAAACAAGTATGCAAGAAATGACAATTCAAATACTTATCTTTGTTTGGTTTTAGGGTGGACTCCCTCTCAATATTTGCTTCCTTGTAGGAACTATTGGAGTGTGCTCCCTCTTGATCTTTGCTTCCTGGATTACCTATCTTTGAACTTATATCCATCCTCAATCACTATGCATCCTTACTAGTATCATCATTGTGTTATCCTCGAGATCTCATACATAATCATACATTCATTAGTATAATCTTAATACTATCAAAACAAAATAATCTTAAACATGTATGGTCAAGATCATTTCATACACAGATAATAAATATTAGTATTCAAGGTTTCAGGGAATACTTCTTTTACTCATGCATATTCTTTATTTGACCAAAAGACTTTTCTCGTTAGTCATATCATCAATCAATGTAAGAAACATAATATGCATAAACCCTTGATTAGTTACATTTCGAACTTCATGAATAATCATTATATACCATACAACAGTATAAGATCTTAACACAAGGTAAAATTCTTACTTGATATACGAAAAACATACCTACTTAGCAATGTCTTCTTGTTCTCTTCAATGACTTGTGCTAGTAACCTGCATATCTCATAGGTTGAGCATTGTAGAACCAAATTATACATACCTCATAAGTAGAGCTTCCATGTAATCCATGACAATGGATGAATCTTTGTCTTCATGTCACCATGGTCATATGTTCTTGAACTAGAACATGATTTGTCTTTCTTGATGTACCTTTCATATTAGTGGACAACATCAACCTCAAACAACACCATAATGCATTAGTACAATCATAAGTGTCCAAACCCTAATCAATGAATATCTTCATTCATAATTTTATTAAGGTGATACGACAAGTCTAAAGTTAATCAATATTGTACTAACCTTAATGAAGACAAACATACCATAAACTTAATCATGAACAGATATCGAAACATACTTGGATAAGTCATACCTATCGAGATTGCTTGTAATCTTCTTATGTAACGCCTTAGCCTCATTTCCCTTTGAAACAAGAACTTCTTCATTTATATAGGTGACCAATCCATTCTCTTCTAGGATTAACCCAATCCACTTGATTTGTAGAAACTCGATCTAGAGCTGGATTAGGGTTTGTTAGAGAAACCCTAAAAATTGAAAATTTGAATTTCAAACTTCTGAAAGGATATAAATATGCACCTTGATGTGTTGATCAACTTGGTATACTCAGAATTTGAAAAATGCAAAGTTTCACCCCTCAAATTTGCTTTTCAATCTTCTGGATTCATTGGGGAGGACCCTGAATTAGGGTTTGAGTTTCTCGGAGCTTCACCCAACCAAATAGTTTGATCCAAATCTCTAAACTTTGATTTTTCCAACATTCTTTGAAACCCTAAATTCTCGGAGCCATGAATGAAGGTGCTCAAAATCCAATTTTGTTTTGATAGAAATATGCACATGATTGTTTCTGTTGTAATCCCACAATTTTAGATCTACAAGGTCTGAAAATTATTCCTGCGGTAGCCTGACCTGTTATCTTTCCGACCCCACATGTCTGACCTCAAATGGATTCTCTGAGAGAGATTTATGCCAAGTGTCGCAACGTGACTTGTTTATGGGATAAAACAGGCGAGCGAACTTGAACGGAGTGCCATGTGTCACTGGTTCAATTTCGGCCTCTGAAAAGCGTACCTATGAAATCACAGTCCATGCCCTATCTATAACTTTTTATGAAATTTCATTTGGAGCTTCCTATCCCAATTTGTGACCTTTTTTCCTAGGTCACCTGTTTATGACTGAGATCTGGAAGAGGTAGAAACCCTAACTTGTATTGATCATAAATCACAATGTAAAACGAATTATAGGTTTTCCTTTAGATATAAGGTACATGGGGAGTGTATCTTCGACCTATAATCTTTTCAGATCCTGAAGCCTCACCGAACATTATTTATAGCGAAAGTGCTACGATGACTAGTTTTTGCTATATCCCTAGCTTCATAAGTGTAACAAGTGTCATAAATGCCATACCATGCCTTCTTTCAGGCTAGCTCTGATACCATATTAGTTCTTAATAATTTACTCCAATCTGATCTAGGATCTTAACTCAGAGAAAAACATGTACAACATATCTATAGAATATCAATCATGGACATAATAATGCAAGCACACAAGAGACAATAGACACATAGAGTTTCACTAAGGAAAACCATAAAGGTGAAAAACCCCACAACTTCCCCAAAGATATATAGAGCAATGATACAATCCAAGTATAAGAGATAGTGCTCCTAGTAGCAGCTTCTCCTCCTCCACAAGTGCGCCACTCTCCAATGAGAGTATGAGTGAGAAAGTGAATGATCAAATAGAGTGCCTCCCGCACTCTATTTATACATGACTTCACTTGCCTAATAACCTTTACTAGGTCAGCCTCAACTTAACCACTTAACATAATGCTGATTGGGCTGACGCCCAATAGGGTGGTCTAATACCCCTTTGAACCACATGACTTATACAGGGCCGACCCCATCAAGGTGGTCTAATAACCCATCAAGTATAAGCTACAACACTTACAATATAAATGGCAACACTTCCGTATAGAAGAATAATAACATCTCTATAGGACTACAATATACATATGTGAAATACATTCCAAAGTTACAATTACAGCAACACTTCATGGCCTTCATCATCATCATCATCATATTCTTCTTCTTCATCATCATCATCATCATCTTCATCCTCATCCTCATCATCGTCCACATCTTCATCTTCATCATCATCATCTTCATCATCATCATCATCATCATCATCATCTTCATCAACATTTTCATCATCATCTTCTTCATCATTGTCATCTCCCTCTTCCTCATCAACATATTCATCATCATCATCTTCATGATGATGAAGATGATGATGATGAAGATGAAGATGAAGATGAAGATGATGGTGATGATGGTGATGAAGATGATGAAGATGAAGATGTTGATGATGATGATGAGGATGAAGATGATGAAGATGAAGATGAAGATGAAGATGAAGATGATGGTGATGAAGATGATGAAGATGATGGAGATGAAGATGACGGTGATGAAGATGATCAAGATTAAGATGATGATGATGATGATGATGATGAATATGATGACGATGATGATGATGACAAAGATAGTCCTAATTCATCACCATCATCGTCATCATCATCATCGTCCTCATCTTCATCATCGTCCTCATCTTCATCATCGTTTTGATCCCCATCTTCCTCATCAACATCTCCATCGTCATCATCTTCATCATCATCATCATCATCTTCATCATCATCATTTTCGTCTTCATCACCATCATCTTCATTGTCTTCATCGTCATCATCATCATCATCATCATCATCCTCATCATCATCTTCATCTTCATGTTCACCATCATCATCATATTCGTCCTCATCATCATCATCATCATCACCATCATTGTCAACATCTTCATCATCATCATCATCTCACACTAGTAATGATTCAACAAAATTAGAGAATCTCCTTATATCACCATCATCATCAACAACATCAACAACATCTTCATCATCATCAACATCACCATCATCATTATCATCCCCATCATCATCCCACACTAGTAATGATTCAACAAAATTAGAGAATCTCCTTATATCATCATCATCATCATCATCTTTATCATCATCATCATCATCACCATCACCATCATCATCATCAACAACATCTTCCTCATCATCACCATCACCATCATCATCATCATCAACATCTTCATCATCATTCCCATCATCACCTCACACTAGTAATGATTCAACAAACTTAGAGAAGCTCCTTATATCATCATCATCATCATCATCATCTTAATCATCATCATCATCATCATCATCATCACCATCATCATCATCAATGTCTTTATCATCATCACCATCACCATCATCATCATCATCACCATCATCATCATCTCAACATATTCATCATCATCCTCATCATCATCATCATCATCTTATATCCTCCTTATATCCAAATTTGAGAAGCTCCTTATGATGATTAAGATGATTTAGATGATGATGGTGATGACCATCATCATCATCATCATCATCACCATCATCATTGTCATTATCATCACCATCATCATATTCATCATCATCATCTTCATTATCATCATCATCATCATCATCCTCATCATCATCATTGTCCTCCTATTCATCATCATCATCATCATCTCCCCCTTCCTCATAAACATATCCATCATCATCGTGTTCTTCATAGTAATCATCATCATCTTCATCACCATCATCATCATTAACATCTTCATCAGGATCACCATCATCATCATCATGATCTTATATCCTCCATATATCCAAAATTAGAGAAGCTTCTTATGATGATGAAGACGATTTAGATGATGGCGATGAATATGATGATGATGATGATGATCATCATCATCATCATAATCTTCTTCATCATCATCATCGTCCTCCTCTTCACCATCATTGTCATCTCCCCTTCCTCATCAACATCCCCATCATCATCATCTTCTTCTTCTTCATCATCATCTTCATCACCATCATCATCATCATCAACATCTCCATCCTCATCACCATCACCATCATCATCATCTTATATCCTCCTTATATCCAAAATTAGAGAAGGTTCTTATGATGATGAAGACGACTTATATGATGATGATGATGATGATGATTGTCATCATCATCAACAACATCATCATCATCTTAATCATCATCATCATCATCATCATCATAATCATCTTCCTCCTCTTAACCATCATCATCATCTCCTTTTTCCTCATCAACATCTCCATCATCATCATCATCTTCATAATCATCATCATTTTCATCACCATGATCATCATCATCAACATCTTGATCATCATCACCATCTTCATCATCATCATCTTATATCTTCCTTATATCCAAAATTAGAGAAGCTTCTTATGATGATGAAGACGATTTAGATGATGATGATCATCATCATCATCGTCATCATCATCATCATCATCATCATCATCATCATCATCATCATCATCATCATAATCCTCATCATCATCATCGTCCTCCTATTCACCATCATTGTCATCTCCCCCTTCCTCATCAACATCTCCATCATCATCATCATCTTCATCATCATCATCATCATCTTTATCAATATCATCATCATCTTTATCACTATCATCATCATCAACAACATCGTCATTGCCATCACCATCACCATCATCATCATCATCATCTTATATCCTCCTTATATCCAAAATTATAGAAGCTTCTTATGATGAAGATTATTTAGATGATGATGATGAAGATGATGATCATGATCATCATCATCATCATCATCAACATCATCATCATCATCCTCATCATCATCATTGTCATTCTCTTCACCATCATTGTCATCTCTCCCTCTTCATCATCTTCTTCATCATCATCATCATCTTCATCACCATCATCATCATCATCAACATCTTCATCATCATCACCACCACCATCATCATCATCTTATATCCTCCTTATATCCAAAATTAGAGAAGCTTCTTATTATGATGAAGACGATTTAGATGACGGCGATGAGAATGATGATGATGATGATCATCATCATCATCGTCATCTTCATCATCATCATCCTCATCCTCATCATCATCTATTAGTTTTTCAACATTTGATTCAATAGATATAGGATCTTAACTGAAAGAACAACATGTACATCATATCAAGTATAAGAGACAAGAGACAAGAGACACAAAACATTTCACTGGGGAAAACCAAGAAGGTGAAAAACCCCGCAACTTCCTCAGAGATAGAATAACGATCAATACAAGAATCACAATGATCAAACCCAAGAGATAGATATCTTCAGCAGCATGCTCCTCCTCCACTTGTGTGCACCCTCCTCTTCTCTCACTAATGTGAAGTGAGTGAATAATAGAATGTGTAAAATGCGAGAGACACACTCTCTATTTATACACTAATTCACTTGTCTTTTAACTTTAACTAGGTCGGACCCAACTTAACCACTTAACATAATGTTGATTGGGACGACTCCCACTAGGGTTGTCTGATAATCCTTTAACCTACATGACTCATATAGGTCTGACCCCATCAAGGTGGTCTAATAACCCATCAAGTATAAGTTACGACACTTACAATATAACTTGCGACACTTGCAAGTACAACTGACAACACTTCCAATCGGAGGAATAATACATCTCCGTTGGGGATACAATAAAGTACAAATACAATATACAAGTGAATATCTTCCGAAGTTACAAATACATCAACACTCATTGTTAACTAGGAAGGTATTCTCTTGACAGAAGTAATCAATACATATAGGCACAAGTCTTCAATTCTGGAGCTGGATCATCATCACTGTATCACGGAGCATCATCATCGTCATTGCTACTATACCCGTCATCTCGATCACTAGGCTATCTCCGAATTCTTCTCGTCATAGGAAGCTCTACAGAGCCATCCCTTTTTCATGTTGGGTGTAGGCCTACCACCTGTAGGTCTTCATCAACACTGGCCATACTATGGAATCCTCAGGACTTATTACGTGCTTCACAATGCCTCGAAAGAGAATCCCAGGATCCTTTATGTGTTGAAGCACGACCGGCAATATATCCCAAGTCAACTTACATGTGCCTCCCACCACAATGCCTCAAAAGAGTATCCCAGGATCCTTTATGTGCTAAAGCACAACTAGAAAGATCTCCGAGGCCTACTTACATGTGGTCACCACAAAGCCTCGAAAGAGCATCGTAGGACTGATTACGAGCGTACTGCTCAAACTATCTGATCTCCCAGGTCTAGTTACATGTGGTCATGGAAAAACCTTGAAAGAGCATCCTAGGAATGATTATGAGCATACTACTCAACCTGTCGGATCTCCCAGGGTGCTATTATATGTTTAGGACAAAGCCTCAAAAGAGTATCCCAGGATCCTTTATGCACCGCAGCACGACCGACAAGATATCCCAAGTCTAGTTACATGTCCTCCCAGAGCAATTCCTCGAAAGAGTGTCCCAGGATCCTTTATGTGCTGCAGCACGAACGACAAGATTTTCCAGGTCCAATTACATGCTCATCTACACAACCTGTCCATGGCCACAGATTATAACCCTGATACTCACCATATATCATCCTGATCATCATCATAGCATCGTCCTGAGGCATATCATCCAGAGTATCATCCTGATACTCATCACACATGATCATCCTGATCATCGTCATGGCATCGTTGTGATGCATGTCATCCAGAGCATCGTCCGGCTACTCATCACACATGATCATCCTGATCATCGTCACTGCATCTTCCTAATGCATGTCATCATACATGATCCAACTGACTATACAAAGCATCCACCTAATGAATATACATATACATGATCCGACTGATCATACAAAGCATCGAACTGATGCATATCAATATACATGATCCAACTGATCATACAAAGCATCCAACTGATGCATATCAATATACATGATCCAACTGATCATACAAAGCAGCCAACTAATGCATATCCAAAGCAGTAACTGGAGCATCATCCTGATGCTCATCAAACAGTTATTACATCCACAACCATGGGAAGGATCCTCCTCTCACCATGCTTGGAATGGCTCCTGCAAATGTGTCCCGTCACTTCTTCCTCGAAGTATCTTCAATCTGAAGAACACCAAGCCTCTCTCTTAAGTACTCAAACTTCACTCTGGCAAGTGGTTTCATCAACACATCTACAACCTGCTTATCCATCACAACATACAGGAGCTTCACTGCTCCTCTCTGCACCATATCCCTGATATAGTGATATTTGATCTCAATGTGCTTCAACCTGTCATGGATCATCGGGTTCTCTGACAACTTCACACAACTTTGGTTGTCACAATAGATATAGGTAGCATCAAACGAGAGATCAAATAACTCAGACAATATATTCCTAATCCATATTGCATTACAACTAGCCAAACAAGCTGTGACATATTATGCTTCGGCTGTACTCAGTTCTACACAGGACTGCTTCCTGCAAAACCAAGAGATCACACCTAATCCCATACTGAAGCAGCACTCAGAAGTGCTCTTCCTATATACAGCACTGCCTGCCCAATATGAATCAACATAAC
The DNA here is from genome assembly GCA_027924585.1 of Larix kaempferi. Lineage (NCBI taxonomy): Eukaryota > Viridiplantae > Streptophyta > Pinopsida > Pinales > Pinaceae > Larix > Larix kaempferi. The sequence continues at coordinate 43,214,543 of BSBM01000372.1, read as the reverse complement.
CCTCCAGGTTAAACTTTTGATTCGCATCATACCTGAGCCCATAATCAATTGTACCCCTCAGGTACCTCAGAATATGATTTACAACAACCAGGTGAACACTTCTGGGATCTGTCAGGAAGTGGCTCAATGTGTTCATTGTTGGGCTTGGCCCAACTTATCCATTTTTTGGTAACATTTTTGAAGGTAGAAGAACTTGAGCTAAGCACATCTCCAAAAAAATGGAATTTTGGCTAAGAAGTAGGGATGCTACGAAGATGCGTGTAGTAACCATGTTTTGATCGATGCTGCAAAGATCAACACTGCGTAGAAGCAGTGCTGTGGAGATAGGAGGCCACGTGGAGCCAGAAAAGCAGAATGCTGGATGAAGGACATGTGCAGGTATCGGTCAGACCGATAGCAGCCTATTTTTGGGAAAGATGCTCCAAGAGTGCCAAGCGGCGGGCATGAACAAATCAGGAAGGTGGCCAATGCACGAGTTTGTTAAGGAAAGGACAGCTCAGGGAAAGTGATGGCTTGGCACACCTAGTGGGTGAAACCGTTAGAGATGAATGGTTCAGCGGAAGTGACCTGTTGGAACGCGTGCAATAGGGAGGCCGATAACAACAGAATGAAGACATGGAGAGCTGCCACGATGAACAAGACGCTACTAGGAGCCAGCAAGTCAGTTTAGGGAAACCGACATAGTTTTGTAAGCCCTAAGGGTTTTGGGTTTAGATCTTCGGCATTGTAAAGACATGACCTTAGGGGAATGATCTATTTAAGAAGACAATTTTGTATGGGATGGGATTACTCTTTACTTTTTGTTGTTACAATTTTGGGTGTTGTATTGTAAAATCTCTTAAGTTGAGAAGATTGTAAAGGCTCTGCAGCTGTGTGCGCAGAGACCTATCTGAGAGGAAGGAAAGTCTGCAGCTGAGTGTGTAGACTAAGAACAATTGTCCCCATCCCTTTTAAAGATATATATTACCAACCATTCTTGTGAACGTAGCTTCCCATCCAGGGGAGTGAACCACGTCAAATCTGTGTTGTGCGTTTTTGTTTTATGGATGAATGATTATCTGTATTTTCTATAATTGAATGTCTAGATGTTTCCTTGCATGTTGTTATGAGAGAACTATTGTATGCATTTGCCACCAGAAGAAGTATGGGGATGATATGTTAAGTTCTGCATGAATAGATGAATGGTGAACATTTAGCCTATGTTTGAGAACAGTGAGTCAATTGATTGGTTAAGTGTTAAGAGATCACTTAAGTACTTCCCTATGCACAATAGAACAAATGCACAACAATTAGATGGATAATCGGCTAAGTAGTTGAATGAGTGGATAAGTGATACTCAATTTAGAGCCTTAAGCATTTCCAAGATAATCCAAGTATAGAATAAAGCTGTATTGTTCGTAGTTTCAACAGAGGTCCCGTAGTAGAGGAACATAGTGGTGCAGACCGCAGCATTGTCCATCGTGGCACAGTCCCCCCTCGCAGCGCATACCCCCTGTTGTGTCGCGCAGTATGTCCACCCAAGCAACTCATCACTTAATGTGGAAACCTGATTCCGTAGTACCCCATAGATACACCTCGGGTAAGACCTCAACCTGCTCGCAGGTTGTTGCCAAAAGGGCTGGTGCGAAGGGGTTTTGTTGGTCAAAAGGAAACCGCAAAGAACCTGGGTCTTATAGAAAACCTTTGGGTCAGTTATAGCTAAAAAATGGTTCCGTTGCCGTGCTAGAATCCTTGATGAGTTGCAACCATAATGTGTGACGATGAATGTCAGTTCTCAGAAGGTTCTGACAACTGGCATCTTGGAAAGACAGAAATCCAAGCTTGGTGGGACAAGACCATAAGAGAGTTTGCAAGGAAAGAGAATAGACACCCGCGTCTATGTGACACACAGTGGTCGGATAGATATCTGTGGAAAGATATTCATAAGATCTTCTGGGCATCATTTCCAAATGAGCTGCATGCGTGGATCTCGCGGCTCGCAGAAAAGATAACCTATTTTCAAGGACGATTTCCTACAGAGTGGACTCTCGAGCTCACAGTGTAGCTAAAAGCAATAGACATCCCGCTGACATGCATAGTTGATTTTTGGGTTGATCATATGCTAGAAGGATTCATAACAGAATTTGCTGTAGACACACTCAAATCCTACAACCAAGCAAAAGCATACTTTTTTAGAGGATTCCAAGGTAAGTTGCTGAACAATCTTAGTCTATACGTTAAGATGTTGTTAGCTAAAAATGGTGTTTTAAGAATGCAGTAATATTCTCAAGTTTGTCATGGTAAACAATATATATAGTGATTCTGATGAAGATACCCATAATCTTCGAAGTGGTAAGAGATATAAATTTAATAAGAATCTTGGAGGCCCTGGAGTCCAAATAGATACTGATATTCCTTGTGACCTTGAAAAAGAAGCCACACCACCATTTACCACTGAGAACCCAAAGGTTGTAGAGACCGCACCACCTTTATCTCAGAACCCGCCCTCTATGTAGCCCACCCCGCAGAATACTCAGCCCAGTACATCTATCCCGATAATCCCATTTGTTTTCACTGCACAGAGCCCTTTACAGTAGCCGCGCACTAATCTGGGCTCTCCACCACCTAATAGGACAATGGAAAACATAGATATGAAGCTACCGATATTCAAAGGAACTAGCCTACAAGACCCTGACCAGCATTGGTTCCTTTCGAAGCCATATGGAGTGTATGACAAATCTAGGATGATGCCGTGAAGAGAGCACAGCTCATCACCACTTTCAGGGACAGAGATTTACATTGCTTCATGAAGTACTCTAACACACAGCCGAGAACCCTCGCAGAAATTAAAGCTGCGCTTGTGGTAGAGTTTAAGAAACCCAAATCAAAATCTCAGTGCATAACCGAATGGAAAGAAATAAAGCAGAAACTGACTGAAACGGTGTGGGAGTTTGCTCAGAAGTTCAAGACCCTATTAGACCAAGTAAGATTTGTTATAGCTCCAGAACAGCACAAGGAATGGTTCATTGCTGCGCTGTTGCCCCATATTGGATTAACGTTGATGCAACATAATGTTACATCGCAGGAAGAGGCCTTGGAAATCACAATGAAGGTAGAGGCTTCGCCGATTGGTGAGACTAGTTATGGGATGTCTCAGATCTAGAACCAGCTGACCACCCTGACACTAGAGCTGTTAAGCATGAAGAATGACAAAGAACAAAGGTATGAACCTAGACATGAGGTCTAGTGTACAATTTGTAAAGGAGAAGGCCATGACCGGGAGCATTGCCCTTTATTCCGTGACTATCTTAATAGTGGTGCACCCAACCCAATAAATCAGAATCAGGCCCCATGGTGTGAAATTTGTAGAACCACAGGACACAGACCTGAAGATGGCTATCTCATACAGAAGTATGTGAAAACACCTAAAAATTTATACTGCAATTTCTGTAGATCAGTTGGACATGATGAATCCAACTGCCGCGCATATGAACTAATGAACAAAAGAAAATGAGATATGGAATCAATGAGAGGCGCTGGATTGTACCGCATACAAGAAGAAAGCGAGCCAAAACAAGAAAACATGCAATATGACCAAGGAGGATATAGAGGTCGTGGTGCTGGATACCGCAGTAGAGGGAGAAATGCTGGCCTGGCGCAGGGAAGAGGCTGCGGCCTGGTAATTTGCCATACATGTGGCCAGCCAAGTCACGCATCTAGAGATTGTGTTAACCCATGCACTACATGCAATTATTGTAAATCATTTGAGCATGTTATTGAATATTTCCCAGTACTAGAGGTTGAAATGTAGAAAAGAAGACGAACGGACGCACCAAACACGAACACCCAGTCAGGATCGCAGTGGAGAGAAAACCAGTAGACTTGAGCATCAATGTGGTCATGCGCAGTAGCACTGAGACAGGCCGTGATATAGGAGAGAAATCTTCAACGTCAGGGGAGGCTCACACAAGCCAGACCCCTCTTGAAACAATATAGATAAGGAAGGCCCCAGGAAAAATGCCTGCTCTTGACTTACAGCAAAACAAGGAGGTCTTTGTCGATGCACGAGATACCTTTAGAGAACCAGTACCCCAATCATAGAGTATCGCATTGTGCAGTGAAATACCGCATGTTGAAGACATGCCTGCTGCCTATGACAAAACAAGCACTGCGACAGATGTTAGTACTTCCGTTGCGCAGTTCCTGTGAAGCTGCATGAAGTTACTAAAAAGTGAAAATGGCATAGTAGAGTTGCAGAAGCTCATAAACCAGTATGAGCCGCAGAACGGAACAAAAACTTCTGATAGCGTAGTAAATCACATAAAGAAGCATAAAAGAACAGGTTGAGAAATGAGGCTTACCGCGCAGATAGGAGATTTTAAAACCGATGAAGTCATCCTTGATCTGGGATCAGAAGTAAATGTCTTGACTAAGCAGACATGGTAGCATATGGGTCGACCAAAGTTGTCATGGTCACCTATCCAGCTAAGAATGGATAACCAAGAGAAATTCATACCTTTTGGTCGGTTAACTGACGTGATAGTCGACATCGATGGAGTCCAAAGTCATGCAGACTTTGAAGTTATCGAGATTGTGGATGATAGTCAGCCTTTTCCTGCACTGCTAGGAATTGACTGGGCTATTGATAACTTGGCTATCATAAATTTGAATACAAAGAAGATGATATTTGAAGGAAAGCATCTTACGGTCATCGTACCATTGGATCCTACAGATGGTGACAGATACAGTGAGCTGATTCAGTAGGAATCCAAGGCTCAAGACTTGGACAGACTATACCAGCTCACAGTGAACCAGAAAGATTACATTAATCCTACTGCAGAGGGTACACTCAGCTGGAGATGTGATAGCTCCTGCGTCTCTGATGTGGAGGCAGGATTGGAAAATTGGAAAACCCGGATGCATGAAGTATCAGCAAGAAGGTGCATGCAGCTTACGAAATCACTGCGCTCGATTGGGAATGAGGTAAGTCCTATTCCTACATATGATGGTTCTGCTAATGTTTACAGTTTCATTTAAGAATATGATGTAGCCATTACAGCTGAGCACAAAGTACCAGCATTGGATATGGCACTGCACGACACACCCACTAGATGGTGGAATGCACATAAGCATACATTGACCATGTGGGATCAATGAAGAATTAACATGCAGATTCGGTTTGCTGACCGGGTTACTTTACCCTTTGAAACATTTAATGGACAAATAGATCCTAGTCAGTACATTGAAGTTTGTTCGTAGGCATGGCTGGAAAGGCCACATGAAAAATGGGTGCACCTATTTGTGCATACTCTGGAGGATGACATTCCAAAGAAATGGTACCTAGACCTGGAGTTGCGCAGGGAAACCATGGATTGGAACATGTTGACTGCGAACTTCCAGAAGGACTTCAGCTTTGTGGACGAGAATCCACTGATCCATGATGCATTGCAAATAATTAGGGAACGCATACTCAGGGAAGACTCTCCTCACAGAAATATGACATTGGAGGAATTCTTCAGGGCAGATCGTGTTCCTGCACACCTACAGTTAGAATGGAAGGAAGACAAAGAACACCTTATTGAGTGTCACAACCTGGCTGAAGACATCGATGATAGAAATGAAAACGATGAGGACGACCCGCGCAACATAGCCATACCAGAATCAGAGGGCACGCGTGATGTAGAAGGACCTCTGCTAGAAATCCTAGATATGAGTGGGCTAGTAAAGACGCAGAAAGTGAATATTGGCACAAGCGAAGAACCGAAGTTTGTAGCAATCGGAGACTATTAGGACGATCAGACTGTTGCAGAGATCGCATACACTCTCCATGAGTATCAGGAGCTGTTTCTAACAAAATTTACAAAAATAAAAGGAATTATGGGAGACCTAAGAGTCATGAAAATACCTTTGAAGTCAGGTGCAAATCCTGTGAAGCAGAGACCGTACAGACTAAATCTATGCTACAAATAAAGAGTACGCGCAGAGCTGGATAAGATGCTTGAAGCAGGAATCATTGAACCTGTCGAAGAGTCTGAGTGCATTAGCCCCATGGTTGTTCAAGACAAGAAAATGAAGGGTGAGATCAGGATTTGTGTGGATCTCAGAAAATTGAATGATGCTTCTATGCACGACCCATTCCCCACTCCTTTTATAGATGAAGTGATTGACAATGTTGGAAGGAATGAGGCTTATTCCTTTACTGATGGTTTCTTCGGATATCATCAGATCAGGATTGATCCCACGGACAGGCATAAGATGAATTTTGCTACAGAATGGGGGTCATTCAAGTACACAGTAATGCCTTTTGTCCTGAACAATGCACCTGCCATATTTTCCAGAGTGGTTGTCGCAGCATTCAAAGAGTTTATGCATAAGTTTCTTGAAGCCTATTTTGATGATTGGACTATGTTTGGTCTATTGAAGAACCATTGTGCGAATATTAGAATGATGCTTGAGAAGTGTCGACAACATCATATCTTTTTAAATCTAAAGAAGTGTATTTTTTGTGTTCCTTATGGGATTCTACTTGGATGCATTGTTTGTAAGCAGGGATTGATGGTGGATCCTGCAAAGATCGCAATAATTGTGAACTTGCCAACACCAAATTCAGTCAAGATGTTGTGCTATACCTTAGGCCATACTATATACTATAGGAAATTTATAAAGGGTTATGTGCAGATAACCGCAGCAATGGAAAATATACTAAAGAAAGACACACCATTCATTTGGAACGCGGAATGTGAATAGGGTTTTGATACACTAAAAGAAAAGATGGTTACCACACCAGTTCTTGTCTTTCCAGACTGGACAAAGCCATTCCATGTCCATGTTGACGCATCATGCATTGCCTTGGGAATCGTATTCACTCAACCAAGAGAAGGAGGTATTGACCCCCCCATTGCATTTTCAAGCAGGAAGCTCTCAAAAGCAAAGAAGAACTATACTACTACCGAGAGGGAAGGCATTGCGATGGTATATGCACTATAGAAATTCAGACATTACTTGCTTGGTGTGCATTTCCTTATGTTCACCAATCATTCTATATTGAAATACTTGGTCAATAAGCTGGCAACGGAACCATTTGTTTGCTATAACTGACCCAAATATTTTCTATAAGACCCAGGTTCTTCACGGTTTCCCTTTGACCAACAAAACCCCTTTGTACTAGCCCTTTCGAAAACAATCTGCGAGCAGGTTGAGGTCTCACCCGAGGTGTATCTATGGGTAACTGTGGAATCAGGTTTCCACATTACGTGACAAGTTGATTGGGTGGACGTACTGCGTAGTGCAACAGGGGGTATGCGCTGCAAAGGGGGACTGTGCAGCGATGGACAACACTGCGGCCTGCACCACTATGTTCCTCTACTGTGGGACCTCTATTGAAACTGCGAACAATGTAGATTTAGTCTATACTTGGATTATCTTGTAAATGCTTAAGGCTCTGAATTGAGTATCACTTATCCACTCATTCAACTACTTAGCCGATTATCCATCTAATTGTTATGCATTTGTTCTATTGTGCATAGGGAAGTACTTAAGTGATCTCTTAACACTTAACCAATTTAATGACTCGCTGTTCTCAAACATAAGATAAATGTTCACCATTCATCTATTCATGTAGAACTTAACATATCATCCCCATACTTCTTCTGATGGAAAATGCATACAACAGTTCTCTCAAAACAACATGCAAGGAAACATCTAGACATTCAATTACAGAAAATACAGATAATCATTCCTCCATAAAACACAAATGCATAACACATATTTAACGTGGTTCACTCCCCCAGATGGGAAGCTACGTCCACAAGAACGGTTGGTAATATATATATTTAAATGGGATGCAGACAACCGTTCTTATTCCGTGCCCTCAACTACAGACTTTCCTTCCTCTCAAATAGGTCTCTGCACACACAGCTGCAGAGCCTTTACAATCTTCTCAACTCAAGAGATTTTACAATACAACACCCAAAATTGTAACAACAAAAAGTAAAGAGTAACCCCATCCCATACAAAATTGTCTTCTTAAATATATCATGCCCCTAAGGTAATGTCTTTACAATGCCGAAGACATAAACCCAAAACTATTAGGGTTTACAAAACTGTGTCGGTTTCCCTAAACCGACTTGCTGGCTCCTAGTAGCATCTGATTCATCGTGGCGGTTCTCCACATATTCATTCTATTGCTATTGGCATCCCTGTCGCACGCGTGTGAACAGGTCACTTCCGCTGAATCTTTCATCTCTGACGGTCTCACCCACCAGGCATGCCAAGCCATCTCTTTCCCTGAGTTGTCCTTTCCTTAAAAAAATCGTGCATTGGTCGCCTTACTGATTTGTTCATGCCCGTCGCTTGGCACTCCTGGAGCATATTTCCCACAAATAGGCTGCTACTGGTCCGACAGGTACCTGCACCTGTCCTTCGTCCAACATTCCGCTTTGCTAGCTCCACGTGGCCTCCTATCTTCGCAACACTGCTTCTGCACAGTACTGAGCTTCGCAACATCGATCAAAACATGGTTAATGTGCGCATGTTCGCAGCATCCCCAGTACTTAGCCAAAATTCCATCTTTTTTGGAGCTGCGCTCGGCTCGGGTTCTTCTGCCTTAAAAAATGTTACCAAAAAATGGATCAGTTGGGAGAGGCCCAACATTCACTGTAAAGAAAATTTCTGGTCTCGTGTTTGTTAGGTACATCAAGGACCTAATCATCTGATGATACATTGTGACATCAACCATATCAAATTAAGCATCACACAAAAGCTTCAGGTTTGATGGCATAGGTGTGGCCATGGCCTTGCAGTCCATCATCCTGAACCTCTTTAGGATATCTATTGCATACTTCCCTTGTCCAAGGAAGATTCCATCTGCACTTTGCCACACCTCCATGCCTAGAAAGTAATGCATGATCCCCAATTCCTTCAACTCGAACTTAGCAATAAGTTTCCTCTTTGTGTCAGCGATCAAACCATCCTCACCTGTCATAAATAGGTCATTTACATACAGTAGTAGTATCAGAGGATTTCCTTCCTCAACCTTGTAGTAAAGGTTGGAATCCACTTTACTCTTGTTAAAGTCCAAACTGGATAGAAAGTTGTTTATCCTCACATACCAAGTCCTAGGAGCTTGTTTCAAGCCATACAAGGCTTTTTCAATATGTACACATATAACTCCCTGTCATGTGTCTCAAACCCGAGTGGCTGCTCCACATACACTTCCTCTTCGACTACACCATTCAAGAAAGTTGTCTTGACATCGATCTGGTGTATCTTCCACTTCATCACTGTAGCCATAGGAAGTACTGTTCTAATGGAAGTGTATCTGGCTATAGGTACAAAAGTCTCTTCATAATCTATCCCTTCTTTTTGGGAAAAGCCACGAGCCACAAACCTCGCTTTGTATTTCTCTATGCTACCATCTGCAACATGCTTGATCTTATAGATCCACCTGGAAGTCAGAACAGATTTCCCTTCTCTTCTTGGGACCAGATCCCAAACATCATTCTTCATGATCGACTGGTACTCCCTGATCATGGCATCCTTCCATTACTACATCCCAGATCTTGGGAACTTCAGATTCTTCAATATCTTCAATAGATAATTTTGTTGAACTTTGTTGCTGGAACAAATGTTGTTTTCCTTCTTTTGTAGGTGATTGTACATGATCTTTCCTACAAGTCAAATTCAATTGCATGATTAGAAACTTCTCATAGCTCTTCAAAAACACATTCTTATGCATAAGGACATATGTCATACAGTCATGCAATTATCTTAGCCAATGCTTCAATACAACATTTATCCATATCTTGTATTCACACGGTAACTTTCTAGATGCCTTCCATCTCTACCAGAACATTTTTTAAGAGTGTGCACAACTCCCAACATGTTAGCAAAGAGGTTTTGTTCTAGATAAGTAGCAATGAAATGTTGTACAGTACCATAGGCCACTTACCCATTACTTGCATATTAGTAGTATCTTGCTCATTAATGCAACTTTTCTAAAATGCATCATATACATGATTGAACAATATCATTTAAGTAATCAAATATATAATAAATGAAAAAATACTTATCTTTGTTTAGTTATTGGGTGGACTCCCTCTTTATCTTTGCTTCCTGGAGTGCTCCCCTTTGATCTTTGCTTCCTTGCAAGAATTTTTTGGAGTGTGCTCCCTCTTGATCTTTGATTCCTAGATTTCCTGTCCTTGAACTTATATCCATCCTGGACCACTATGCATGCTTAAGTGTGCACTAGTGTCATGATTGTGTTATCCTCAAGATCTGATACATAACCATACATAGATTAGCATAATCCGAATACATTATGATCCTAAATAATCTTATGTATGGTCATGATCATTTCACACACAAGTAATTTATCACAAGCATTAGTATTCAAGGTTTCATGGAGGAATTCTATTAGTCATGCATATTCTCATTAGACCATTGGACTCTTCAGGTTTGTCATATCATCAATCAAAGTAAGAAACATAATATGCATAAACCCTTGATTACATAAACTTATAACTTCAAGAATAATCATTATCATTCATACAAAAGTATACGATCCTAACACAAGGTAGGATTCTAACTTGATATAGGAAAAACATACCTGGATTGTCATGCTTGCTAGTTATGTCTAACATACCCACACAATGTCTTCTTGTTCTCTTCAATGACTTGTGCTTAGTAACCTGCATGATTCCTAAGTTAACCATTGTAGAACCAAAATTATATATACCTCGTAAGTAGAGATTCTATGTGATCCATGACTATGGATGAGTTTTTCTCTTCATGTCACTATGGTCATATGTTCTTGAACTAGAACTTTCTTGATGTACCTTTCATGTTAGTGAACAACATCAACCTCCTACAACACCACAGTGCATTAGTACAATCCTATAACCCTAATCAACGAATGTCTTCTATCATTCACATGCATTCATACTCTTACTAGGGTGATAAGACAAGTCTAAAAATTAATCAAGATTGTACTAACCTCAATAATATGAAGACAAACATATCATAAAATTAATCATGAACAGATTTCAAAACATACCTATATCTCTTCAAGTCATACATGTCGGGATTGCTTGTAGCCTTCTCATGTAAAGCCTCAACCTCATCTCCCTCTGGAAATAGAACTTCTTCACTTATGTAGGTGTCCAATTCATTATCTTCTAAGATTAACCCAATCCATATTGATTTGTTGAAACAGGATCTAAAGCTAGATTAGGGTTTGTCAGAGAAACCCTAAAAATTCAAATTTTGAATTTCAAACTTCTGAATGGATGGAAAGATGTCTTTTGTTGAGCTGATCAAGTTGGTATACTTCAATTTTTAAAATTGAAAAAATTGACCCCTCAAAATTGCCTTTGAAACTTTCAGATCTTCTAGACAGGATCTCGAACTAGGGTTTGATAAAGCCCAGTCTTCTGCCCATCCAAAAGGTTTGATATTGTGTTCTAAACTTTGATTTTTCTACGGAGCTTCCAACCGTGGTCACAGATTTCAAAAATTCCAACTTTTGCAAAAGCCCTAGTGTTCCACCTTTCTGATCAAAATCTCGAACTAGGGTTTGATCAAGCCCGACCTTCTTCGCAACCAAAAAGTTCGATATTGGTATCTAAATTTCAATTTTGATGAGGAGCATTCAGCCGTGGTCTCCGATTCCAAAAAATTCCAACTTTCTCTAAAGCCCTAAATTCCCACAGTAGTGACAAGCCAAGAATGAAGGTGCTTAGAATCCAGATCTGTTTTGACAGAAATATGTGCCTTATTGTTTCTGATACATCAATGAAGTTACGAATCCATAGGTTCTGAAACTTCAACTTGTGGTATCTTGACCTGTCATCTTTCAAACCCCACAGGCCTGACCTCAATTGGATTGACTGAGACAGATTTATGCCAACTGTGGCAACGTGACCTTTTTATGGGATAAAAAAGGAGAGAGAAATTGTACGGAGTGCCACATGTCACTGTTTCAACTTCGGCCTCGGAAAGAAGGAGCTGTGAAAGTAAATTCCGTGCCCTACCTATCACATTTTATGAAATTTCATTTAGATCTTCATAGACCATGTTGTGACCTTTCTTCCTGGGTCACCTGTTTATGACTGAGACCTGGAAGAGGCAAAAACCCTAGATTGTAATGATCATAAAATAGAAATTACAGCAAATTAGATGATGTGCTTTGGACACACATTACATGGAGATGTAGTCTACGACCTCTGAAAGTTTTAGATCCTGAACCTTTTCCAAAATGGATTTATAGTGAAAGTGCCACAATGACTATTTTTTTCTATATCAAGCCCTAGTTTCTGATTTGTCACAAGTGCAACAAGTCTCATAAATGCCATAGCATGCCTTCCTTCAGGCTAGCTCTAATACCATGTTATTTTTTCAACATTTGATTCAATAGATCTAGGATCTTAATTGAAAGAACAACATGTACATCATATCAATCATAAGAGACAAGAGACAAGAGACACAAAACATTTCACCGGGGAAAACCAAGAAGGTGAAAAACCCCACAACTCCCTCAGATATAGAATAAGCACCAATACAAGGATCACAATGATCAAACCCAAGAGATAGATATCTTTGGCAACATGCTCCTCCTCCACTTGTGCGCACCCTCCTCTTCTCTCACTAATGCGAAGTGAGTGAATAAAAGAATGTGTAAAATGAGAGAGACACCTCTCTATTTATACACTACTTCACTTGTATTTTAACTTTAACTAGGTTGGCCCCAACTTAACCACTTAACATAATGTTGACTAGGCCAACCCCCACTAGGGTGGTCTGATAACCCTTTAATCCACATGACTCATATAGGGCCGACCCCATCAAGGTGGTCTAATAACCCATCAAGTATAAGTTACGACACTTACAATATAACTTGTGACACTTGCAAGTACAACTAACGACACTTCCAATCGGAGGAATAATACATCTCCGTTGGGGATACAATAAAGTACAAATACAATATACAAGTGAATATCGTCCGAAGTTACAAATACATCAACATCATCATCGTCCTCCTCTTCACCATCATTGTCACCACCCCCTTCCTCATCAACATCTCCATGATCATAATCATCTTCATCACCATCATCATCACCATCAACATCTTCATCATCATCACCATCATCATCATCATCGTCTTATATCCTCCTTATACCCAAAATTAGAGAAGCTTCTTATGATGATGAAGACGATTTAGATGATGATGATGAAGATGATGATGATGGTAATGATGCTCATCATCATCATCATCATCGTCATCCTCCTCCTCCTCTTCACCATCATTGTCATCTTCTTCTTCCTCATCAACATCTCCATCATCATCATATTCATCATCATCATCATCATCTTCATCACCATCATCATCATCATCAACGTCTTCATCATCACCACCACCACCACCATCATCATCATCTTATCTCCTCCGTATATCCAAAATTAGAGAAGCTTCTAATGATGATGAAGGCAGTTTAGATGATGACGATGAATATGATGATGATGATGATCATCATCATCATCATCATCATCATCAACATCTTCACCATCATCATCATCATCCTCATCATCCTCATCGTCTTGCTCTTCATCATCATTGCCATATCCCCCTTCCTCATCAACATCTCCATCATAATCATCTTCTTCAACATCATCATCATCATCTTTATCATCATAATCATCATCATCATCTTCATCTTCATCATCATCATCATCATCATCATCATCTACATAATCTTCATCTTCATCATCATCGTCATTATCATCATCACCATCATCTTCATCCGCATCATGATCATCCTCATCCTCATATTAATCATCGTCATCATCATCATCATCTTTGCAAAATCATATTCATCATCATCATCATCATCATCACCACCACCATCATCATCATCATTAACATCTTCATCATCATCCCCATCATCATCATCATCATCTTATATCCTCCTTATATCAAAAATTAGAGAAGCTCCTTATGATGATGAAGATGATTTAGAAGATGATGATGATGAACATCATCGTCATATTTGTCATCATCATCATCATCATTATAATCATGATTATGGTCATCATCATCATCATCACCATCATCATCTTCATCATCATCACCATCATCGTCTTCATCATCATCATCTTCATCACCATAATCATCATCATCATCATCATCATCATCCTCATCATCCTCGTCATCATCATCGTCCACCTATTAATCATCATTTCCATCTCCCCCTTCCTCATCAACATATCCATCATCATCATCTTCCTCATCATCATAAACATAATCTTCATCATCACCACCATCATCATCATCATCATTATCATCTTCATCACCATCATCTTCATCTGCATCATGATCATCTTCATTGTCATCACCCTCTTCCTCATCATCATTTTGTGCACTTATGCACTTAGGGATTAATTTTTAGAAGAGGTCCTAAAGGCCTTTATGGGGAGGGGCATGTTGATGCCTTGGTTGTGTATGTGCTAGAATGGGGTTCAAGGAAAACAACAGGGGAGGAAAACCTAGCCAAAGGCTTCAGATAATCCTACACAAGTTTTACCCTATCCTCGAGATGTTTGGTGTGGTTAACACCCATGGATACAAAGGCCTCCACTGGAACTTGCGTGTGTTTTATCCTGTAAAGGATTTGTCTTCTTGTGAGGAAAGAGAAGAGTTTTCCTAATCCTAAGAGTTAGTCTAACTTTGAAAATAAATATAATCTATGTCAAGCCTATTCTAAAAGGAGTGATTTGATTGTGCACAAGATAACTTGATCCAAAAAATTACTGATTCTTTTCACCAATTCAACAGACATGCAAAACTGGATCTTGATTCAATAGCTTAAGATATAACCAGTTAAAGACATTCAAACAACAATAACTTAAGAATTAAATGCATACAATCATATCCTCCATCTGTAATGTGAATTGACAAATTAACATTAACTTAATGTGTTCTGTGAATCATTTGCAGAAATAGATAAACTATTTTTAGATAAAGACATTCATTTAAAACATCAATTACAGAGATCATAAGTTGAGAGAAATCTGGACTATAGACCAATGCAGATTATTGATTGCAAATAATAAACAGTATTAGTGAATGTGTTGAAGCAAAATCACAATCCATCAAAAACATTTGACAAATTATAACATAAGAGAAAGATGAAGAAAAACTAACCGTGTATTAAGTCCTACAAAATATTACATAGTCTACAACAACAGAGCATATCCAGTCTCTTATGGTAATTATGTATTCTCACCATTCCCCCCCCTTGGCTACGAGAGATCTTGCCTTTAAATAATAATTACAAAATGATACAAAAGAGTAAGTTCCCCTTCAACAGGGATTACAAAATTCAGACTGGACTAATGGCCAAGGAAATCTTTCCTCTTGGCCCATACTTCTAACAGTTCATCTATATCTGGATAATTCATTGACTCAAGCCGCAGTTGGGCGTCATATGTAAAGCTTTCCATCTCGTTTTTAGCCATCTTATGCCAAATACAGATAAAAATGTGGATCTTGACCTCCATGGCAATAAGTTTCCTAATTAACTGATCCACGTCTTCAATTTTGATATACTCGAGGTGTTGAATCTTCTCTTTGGCCTCCTCGCATTGGCGTTCAACCTATTGAATTACCAATTTAGGTGGACAGGCGGTTTCAATAAAGTCCATAGTAGGGAATTGCAATGTCTCCATGATGTGGTCAACAACGTACCATCTCCTTACGCAAATAGCCTGTGCTTTCTGAATAGTGTCTTCAACCATATCATTTAGATCCTGCCAAGCACGCAACACAGTCCTAATTTTCTTGAGCTGGAAACTACTAAGAACTGGAAAGTCCTCTAGCCTGTCCTTAATGTACCTATGCCATTCGACAATATCTTCATTGGCCTTAGAGGCTTGCTGTCTTTTAGCTATCTGCTTATCAAGAATAACAAACATCTTTCCAAAAGCCATGTGAGTCTCTCAAATTTCATCCAAAGTGCTAACCAACTCAGTCAACAGTTTGTAATGTTCTTCATTTACCTAGATGGCCAAGTCCTTAAACATCTGCTGGGAAAACCTAGAAAAAGCAGAAGAGGCTGCACTTGCAGTTGCATCCTCACATTGTTCTTCAAGCACATCTATCCTTTGTGTATTGATAGCATTCATAGCTTGTGCATTACGTAATTGAACCTGGAGAGAGCTATTCTTCCTCTGCAAATATTCATACCTATCTTCAAATATTTTCCTGAGATCATAAACATAAACTTCATGCTCCTCATTGGTTTTGGCCAATTTCTCTTCAAGCTTCTTCAATTCTTCTTTTTTCAAATCAATATCCCTATTCAGTGTTGTCACTAAGTCAAAGTTTGCACCTGCAAATGCACCCATGGTTGCAACAACATCCACTGCTTCCTGTTGGATATTATCAGATTGCTTAGCCCAAATTATTTGATTAGGAATGGGTGCCTCCAATGAGTCTATTCCACCTTGATCCTTGCTTCTTTTCTTACATTTTCTCATAACTGCCTTTGATGCTTTACTATAGAAATAATCCCCAAGAGGGACTACAATATCTTCTTCAAACTTAGCTACCAATTCAGTACATGATGTAGTCACATTCATAGTCGAAACCTATGAGGATGTATGAGTAGTAGTGGGACTAGGTATAGACATAGTTACTTGGGGAGTAGTTAGGGAGGAAGGGATATTTTGAAAAAATGTTGGCACAAAGGTTGTGGAAGGGATTGAAGCGAAAACCTCAGAAAGTGGAACATGGATGTCATCAGCTGGTGATGAAGAAGGAGGAACCAAATTTTTCTAATCAACAACTGGTGGTGATAAAATAGATGAATATGATTGCAAAGGGATAGTCGAAGACTGGGCCTCTACTGCTACAAGTGGAAAAATGGGAAGTGGAACTGAGCTAGCTTAGTAATGGAAGTTACTGTATGAAATAGCTGGGATATGGAAGGTGGTATTACTTCCCCAGATGATAAGGTTGAAATAATTTGAATAGATGAAAGAAGGAATGTTGAGGTTGTGGCAACAACATCAAAAGTGATTCCAAGGATCTGTCGGTCTATGACATAGTCATCCATTTCAATAACAATCAATAAATCTATAACTGTTTGTGAAGTTTTAATTATTTCTTCAATTACATGCACATAAGGGTATACTTCATCTTCAACATCACATGCAATAATGTTTAAGGCAGAGATTTGAGATGCATAAATTTGAGTTTTCCGAGTTTTAGCTAGTTTAGTCACAACCACCACTTGATCATCACTAATATGAGTAACTGCAGGAGTTAATTGAATTTCAACAATAGGATTAGCAACTGCAATTACCTAGGTGTACAAAACTGAAGTGATCTTTGCTAGTTCTTGCTTTGATTGTTGAGATGCTTGCATCAAAAATTTCAATTGGTCAACAGTCTTTACCTCTGAAGCATATTCCATGAGGCCTTTTCCTTTATCTCCTTCACTACAGGTCAACATTAATGGACCAGCTACTTTCTAAGCTTTCTTCTCTTCTCTTTCTTTTCTTACCTGCTCAATGAGCTTCAGTTCCATTGCTATGTAGCTTAGAACCTTAGCTTTGAGATCCTGTTGATACAACATGATTTGGTTCTGTTCATCTCTATTCTTATCCCTAGCGAGGACTTCAGAAAAGGTATTTACTCCCTGATATATGGAGTCATCAGGAATATCTTCATGATCATAACCAACCTTTACATGGTTTTGCTTCAAATGAGCATCAAGTAATCCCTTAGGATCATGTCTTCTCTTGGTAGCATAGCCCAATTTCAAAGAAGTCATTTTGTCACCACACACTATTGCCCAAGTTGAAGTTGGAATGGTGAGTGGTCCAAGGTTCAAAGGGAAGTTAGGCCAACCCTTCCTTTTGGGACCAGTAAGCTTTAAGTATACAACATCTGTACAAGTCTGATATGAACCTTCTTCAATGACCAACCTATCAGGAACTATCCTGGGTAGAAGGTGAGCAGAGCCACTTCTTCAAACTCTAATGTATGAGAAGGATTCAGCCACGTACCAGTCACCAATTGTGCTAATGAAGGTTTTGGCATTAACTGAGAAAGAAGGAGCTTATTATTTGAATATTTTAAGATAAATACTTCCAAAGAAGTGGTCACAAATGTCATATAACCAAGGTATGTAATTGTTTTCCCATAATACAGAATGATAAATATGGTCAAGAGGGTCTGATGGAGTCCAAATCCATCCCATGTTGGGATATTGAAATTTTGTGCAAAATACATCAATGACAAAAGCTAAAAAGAAGAAATGTGACTTCCTTAGAGCTAGCACTTTCTGATATGCTTCAATGGTTGTTTTGAGTTCAAATGATAGGATAGACGCCCAAGGGAAAGACTCACCAGTCGTTAGGATATGATGGGATACATGATCCCATTCAGCTATAAATACCAAACAATTTGGGAGACCATACAGTCTACATAGCATGGATGCCACTAAGGAATAAGGTTCCCTAAACCAGGAGACATGGTATATATTGTTATCCATAGGCATGAATCTATTAGGTTGATTCATCCATGACTTTAGCATTTCGTCAAAATTAAACCTTGTTTTAGAAGACTCTACGAATTCACCATTAAGAAGTTGCGTGGCTGGTTTAAGGGAATAGGCTCTGATGAAAACCTCAATGCGGAAGGTAGCCAATTGTGACCCCGCACTGTCATTGAATGAACGATCTTTAGGGTTAGCATTATCGACAATCCATTTAACCACATCAGTATAAGGAAGGATAGGGGGTCTGGAAGCAATGGCATGAAGTTGGCAATCCCTAATTCTCTCATATGCAATTTGGTCATTATGGATGTTCGATAGGTCATCGTTATAAAAAATTTAGTAGATTTTGGACCAGTCAATTTCATAGGTTTCAGTAATGTTGTCACTGGTGTCTGAGAAGATACCAAGATTTGGGTCTTTGGTCAGCAGGTCTTTGTGAGCAGTCTTAGACCGAGTATTCCGTGACATTTTGAAAGACTCAATAATTATTATAAATAGAAAAACACAAAATCAAAACTAATTCAGAAATAGCAAAACTGTAAATAATAGAATGCAAAATTGACAGGAAAACCAACTTGAATTAACTGAAAACAGTCAAAATGACCCCTGGTAAAACTCACAATGAAAATCCACTCAGCAAGGTAATTTTTGAAAATGAAAATGATAAGGAAAAAAATAGAAAAAACACTATATTTATCAATTTTCCATGAATAAAATCCACGCCATAGGATTAGAACGAATCAATGGCTGAGATCAAATCTTGCGGGATCCGGGGTCAAGTTGTGGGGGTTTATTTTACAACTGTGTACATTCTTCCCGTAATCCGTAATCTGTAATTGCAGGTTGTGGGTTGCGGGATCGCAACTTAGAAAACCAACGTACAAAAGAGTTCTTGCACTCCGCAATCCGCAATTAAGGGCTTCGGGTTGCGGGAATGCAAACAATTCTTTATTAAAAATAAAATAATCTTTCCACAATTCGCAATCTACAATTGCGGGTTGCGGGTTGTGGAAACACACAACGCGATTTTATTATTCAATCCACTTTTCCGCAATCCGTAATCCGCAATTGCGGGTTGTGGAATGAAAAGTTCAAAAACTATTTACAAGGCCTTCCCGCAATCCACAATCTTGCAGGTT
This sequence comes from Larix kaempferi, assembly GCA_027924585.1. Lineage (NCBI taxonomy): Eukaryota > Viridiplantae > Streptophyta > Pinopsida > Pinales > Pinaceae > Larix > Larix kaempferi. The sequence continues at coordinate 43,194,865 of BSBM01000372.1, read as the reverse complement.
GTGGGAAGCCAACATATCGAAAAGGAAAAACAAGCTCCCATAATCCGCAATTGTGGGATGAAAATGACTTTCAGAGAAAAATCAAGGCTTTCCGCAATTTCAGAAAAACAGTAAAAAACTGGAAAATTTTAAAGGAAAAATCCTAATTTCATTAATCCAAATGTAAAGGCGTGAAATTATAATAAACATGCTAAAGAAACCCCATAATGATAAAGAAATTTTAAAACCATTACATTTGTATTTAAGAATCTTGGGGCTCCCATGTTCTAACCGAACATGAGATCTGTTGTAACTACAACAAATGGTGACTGGCTGGGAAGAACCAGTTATCTTTGTAAATAAAAACTTTAGTTAAAATAAAATACGTCAGTAAACTAATGTCTCAAACTGAAATTTAGAAAATGTTCATACAAAAGGACAACCAACAAGCAGAGTTAGACATATGATTGATATACTCCCGCCCACAATGAATTTAAAGGTGATGCAAATCTGATAAGGAGATATAAGAAATAACAAGTATCCATTACCATTATGCAATCATAGGCAGATAGCTTGAGTTGAACCTGGGAACAAACTTAGAACCACTATGGATATCCAACTTATATATCACCTTGATTTATTAATTGCATTATTTATATACAAATGCATTATTGACAATATATATATTTCTTTTGTCTGCCTTTTTTTTGTTTTTTGTTTTTTTGAAGAAAACTATAACTTGCACATAAGACCAAGTTGACATAAGAACACTGCCCTGAGTTGACGATCAGATGTTGGCAATACCATTCACAAACCTGATCTGGAGACTGAACAAGCTAGCTTGGTAAGGAGACTCCTTGTCTTCCATCTTGTGATACTTAAAGCCATTCTCATGGCTTGGTGACCCCATAATGATAATTTCATTCCAACATCAAATCCATGATCATGGTAGGGATGGATTCTGATAAGACCCCCCTATCCTTATATACAACATTTGTCTTATAAAAGAAAACAAAAATTTATTAGGGTGCAAATTACAAGACATTGCCATGGCTTGGTAACCACATAATATTAGTGTTACTCATTGATGATTTGCAGATCATGAGTGGACTGACCTATGACAGGATCTTCCACCTTCCAGTAGAAACTGAAATTCATCTCCCAAGTTTGGTAGCTTGATGTAAAGATGTCATTCCACTAAGCATCTATGAACCTAATGGGTTGGCTTGTAATAAGACCCCCCATCTTGTAATCTACAATTATTAAGGAAAAATTATTTTCAAGGTGATTATGATAGGATCCAGAGCAGATAAAGGTGGACCAAGTTATTCAGATGTGATGTATTTCACTAGTGAATCATAAGGTAAGAAAAACCAACCATTCCCATAACCTCAATTAACACAATAAGACATAAATGATGAAGATGGGAAAGTATCAATCAAAGCTCTGCAACTACTGATTGTGAATTTTGTACCAAATAAATTATGTCATGGGCTGAGAAAAGCTAAGACTGACAATGCATTCCACTAACTCCAGACTGTATTAATCTTTGAGACAGATTGATCGACAACCATTTCCAAATGTGTGGGAATTATTCCAACACAAACTAATATAAAATAAAAATAAAAAGAATAAGAATAACTCTCGAAAGGCAAATAAACCATACTTTATTGCAGACAATAAAAAATAATTCATTCTACACCTAGTCCTACGTTGTTCCAAAGGTAAAAAAGACTCAAGTATAGTCAAAATACCAATGAATCCAATCTAACGGTTTTACACTTGAAAGGAAAAAAACATGATGCATTAGCAATAAAATTCTTAAAAATGGAGGCCCACAAATTGGAAAAACTAAACCAAGTCTCTTATTTTCAATAAAAAAAACGAGGTGAAAAATAGTTTAAAAAGGATTTGCTCTAGCCATAAATAAATTGGATCATACAAAATAGGATGGAACTTATTTAGATCATGATTCAAAATAATTTCATCAAACTCAAGAGTGGAGAATTTTTCTCTTTTCATAATATCATGATCATTGCTTTGAAGGGAAAGATCATCATTTGAATTTTGTTAATGGTTGACTTTGTCTAGTTGGTTTTTACTCAGTTGCTCATTCTTGTCAGGAGCATCGGATTTGTTTTCCTACAAGTTATCTTATCGAAATGACCTTTCATTTAGAAGTTGCTTTACGGAGAAGGTATATTTGGAAAAAAAATTTGGAATTCACTCTCAATTTCAGCCAACTCATCTTTTAAAGATTTGTCAATCTTATCTTCTTCGTAACAATCAGACCTGGAGGATGTAGGAAGAAAATTTTCAGATTTCACTAAACCGATAGTATCAACATGTTGTTCAAAAAGCTTCAAGTGCAATTAACATACTCAAAAATCTCAGTTCCAAGATCCAACATTCGGTTGAAAGGTGAAGAATGAATCTCACTTGGAAAGGAAGGACCATTAAAATCATCAAAAGTAGGCAAATAACCTTCTTCACAAAACTCAGGATCTTCATTTTCATTCATAATTGGATCGTTATAATCGATTTGAGAAAAAGGCAGATGTTCAAAATTCAGCTAAACCAATTTCTCACTGCATAGATTGTGATAATATGCAAGGGATCTAGCAACTTTAGAAACTCACAATCAAACTCTCAAGTATGTTGCAAAGAAGAAGAGAAGGAGACACCCAATAATCACTCATAAACACATAAGAATAGACAAAATATCAGTATCATACAATGAATAATGAATGTAGTGAATGAGTTACAATGAACTATAAGGAGCATGATATAGGATTTGAATTAGCCAAGTAGGCCATTCGAATCTCTGAGCTCATATTCTAGATTGGATAACAATGGAGACATTATGCAGTAAGTAGTATCAGTCATAAATGGTAAGAGCTAGTCAAGTGTGTCCAACTAAGTCTAACATAACCATCTATGCATAAATCACGGAATGGAGACTCCAAGGGGGGCGCATGAGGCTGTCATAGGGTCAAGTGGCACTCCAAAACTAGCTAACAAGGAGATACAAGTAGTTAGGATGAGGAATCATTGGAACAACTACTCAATCCATGCACTAACTAAGTGATAACTCCCGGTATGTGAAAAAAAGGTTCCCTAACTGAGTGGTAGGTGAGTAAAGGCACTCTAACTAACAATGGTAGGTGAGAAAGGAGAAATTGTCATGCAGATTAATCAAGAAGGGCGCATAAGGTAGGTAGGAGGCTAATGGGGGCTAAAGATGGGCTCCAGAGAGCTGGAAGCAAGCTGTAAGTGATGGGGAGACATCCGTGATGATGAGTGGATGCATGCAACATGCAAAATACAAAAATGATGGTGTGAATATTCCAACACCCCCCCCGCAAGCTATAATATGAGAAAATAGCTGAAATCCAAAAATAGGGCCCTAGTGACTAAGACCAAAGGTCACCCTGTACAATCAATCTAAAAAATAAAGTAAGTGAGGAAAGAGGGAAAACCCAATGGGAAGAAAGCCCTCCCTCAAAATAGACTGAAGGATGCTAAAGTAGCATATCATAACTCACCCTTGAAGGAGGAAGGTGTCCTTCCTTCCCGAAGGAGGCTCGATCGATCTGAAATGGATCAACATTGTGAGGAGGATGAACCCTTTTCATGCTGAAAATATGATCTGGTTCTTATATGATCATGTGGATCACCATGTTAGGAACCCATGTCAACCCTTCTCTTTACTATGTTAGTATATTGTTGTTGGACGCATATGCTTTGTAAGTTGTCCCATAGTATTTGTTGATTCATAGTTTATATTAGTCCATAGTATTGACCCATAGTATTGGACGCATATGCTTTGTAAGTCGTACCATAGTATTATATGTCCCATGGTTTTGACCCATAGTATTGGGCATAGACTTAGTATATAAGTGTCTATTGAGGTCATTGAAGGCACTATGAAGTTAATTGTATTGAGCTTGCTCAAAGGAGGTTGCCCCCTCGAAGTGGCCTGTGATCAATATAAAAGTGATTCTGAGTTCTGTTATTTCTGATATCTCCTGTATTTGCATTAATTAATTATTGCAGGTTCTTCACATCTAGTATCAGAGCACTTTCTTGGGCTCATTGGGTGGAATTTCTGCCAATTTTTTTTTTCGCATATGTTGCAGCTTCGGATTTGGGAATAATCCCTGTCCACTTAACTGTGGGAAGTACTTGGGCATAAGCCCTAAAACTCATTGTGAGGAGTACCACAGGAACCCCAAAGTAGCTGGCCCATTGAGAGGACCTGCCAGCGCAAAGGGCAATGACCCCTACCTGATTGACTAGTTCCCACCCGTGAGGTAAACCAAGAGTTGTCATTTGTGGCAAAGCGGTTATCAGTTTTACTTGAGCTGTGGAGTGAGGGGTACTGCCCCAATATGCAAGCCGTCAGACAGCATTAGTGGCCGACTGAAACACCTGAACTGTTAGGAAGCCGTACATACCTGGGGTCCATATCTATTTTCAGTTGAACTGTTGCTGATCACTTCCGCTCCAGATCCATCCATTTCAAATCTATTCTGAAAGTCGTTCCAGATCCATTCGTTGTTTCATATCCATCCATTTTCGATCCCTTCGATGCTGTTGCAGATCCATCTGTTGCGGATCCCTTCCGCGTCGTTGTTGCCAATCCATTTCTGGAAAAAAAAAGAGTATAAAATTCTGTTTTCCGGCCATATCTCCCTTGTTTTAACTTTGTTTTCCCTAAAACTTCACTGACATTCCTGCAATCTCATTCTACTTATTTCGTTCCTGAAGACCTATCCCAAATTCCACTTCCCAAGACCAGAAATCCCACATTTGTCTATTTTTAGGGTTTGCCATAACTTCTTCAATTTTCACCCGATTGCCTTCAAATTTTACCATAGAGTTCCCGCTTCTGAAATCCCCATTTTTTGCTTCCCTGTCCCTCAGAAAGTGTCGAAAACCTAGTCAAACCCCAATTACCCCTTTGAGTTTTTCCCAAATCCAAATTTCCCCTTACTAAATAAGCTTGTGTTTGTGTTTTTCTATCCATTCCCCCCCCCACAATAAAAAAAAATTAAAAAATAAAAATAAAAATTTCCTGGTTATGGTTGTCACTCGCACATGAGAAAAACCCATGGAGGAAGCACTTGTAGCCATCCAAACCAAACTCCAAGATCTGGATGAGAAATTTCTCAGCCTCCATCTTCAGCATTCAGCCATGAACAATAACCGACAACTAGAATCTTCTATAGCCACTGGGTTCTCTTCTTCCAACAATTTTCATGGGCCGAAGTTTGATTTTCCTCGCTTCAATGGTACTGATCTAACTGGATGGATATACCAAGCAGAACAATATTTAAGTCTGCATAGTACTTTTGATGTCCAGAAAGTTCCACTTGCATCCTTTCATTTGGAATAGGAAGCCCTTCAATGGTACCGTTGGTACATCAAAGCTCATCTCGAGCCAAACGGGACAGATTTTTGCCAACTCTTTTTTCCACGATTTGGTCCTAGTGCTTTTGATGACTGCACAGGAGAACTCATTAAACTTCACCAAATTGGCACAATGAGAGAGTATCAGACATAATTTGAGAAACTAGCCAATCACACAGAAGGATTGTCTGATGAATTCTACAGGAGTTGTTTTATCAGTGGTCTCAAGGATGAAATCCACTCAGAAGTCAAAATGTTCTATCCCAACACAATGATGGAAGTCCTAGGGTTGGCTAAGTTGGCAGAGGACAAGATCGCAGCTCAAAAACGCTCCAAACCCACCTTTGTTCCCTTCAGAAATATGGATTCCCAACGACCTCCCATCACACCTGCTCCTCGAACAACTCCTATCAAGCATTTTTCTGAAACAGAGATGCAGGCACGCCGAGAAAAAGGGCTTTGTTATAATTGTGATGATAAATTCACTCGGAGACATAGATGTGTTCAACAAAAGCTCTATCTCTTGGATGTGGATTCTCTGCCTGCCTCAGAACTTGATGAAGAAGCTCCAGATACAATAGATGATCAGGTCGACGTTCAACACCCACCTGTTGACACGCCATCTCAGGATGACCCACTCGAGATCTCTCTCCATGCTATAACCGGCGTCACCACTCCACAAACAATGCGAGTCAGGGGATACTTCAAGAAGCTCCCTCTTACCATACTCATTGATTCTAGTAGCACTCATAACTTCATTGACCCTCGGATTGCCAAACAGGATGATTGTTTTGTCCATCCTTGCTCCAACTTTGAGTCATGGTTGCCAATGGGGGCACCTTACCTTGCAACAGGAAGTGTCACAATGTGCGTATCTCTGTGGAATATTATAAATTTCGCTCTGATATGTTTTCCTTGTCCTTAGGCGGATGGGATGTGGTTTTGGGTGTTCAATGGTTACGCACACTTGGCCCCATCTTATGGTATTTTGCGGAACTTTGGATGTAGTTTTCAGTCAATGGGGCACAACACAAATTAATGGGCTTACAACCAAGGTCTCTCCGCACCATTAGTTCACATCATCTGGAAAAAATCCTTAAGAAGAATTCACATGGTGTCATCGCTACGCTCCATTCCATTCAGATGCACCCATCAATGGTCTCCACTACTTCCTTGGATAGATATGTAGGTGTCTTTGCTGAACCAATGAGCTTGCCGCCTTCAAGAGACCTTTCCGGTAAGAATTTAATCGCATCTACCTCTCAGCAGGAACTGATGGCTATTTTGCATGCAGTATAAAAGTGGTAGCCATACCTATTAGGGAATTATTTCTACATCAAGACTGATCTCCCGAGTCTGGAAAATTTTCTGGAACAATGGGTCTCCTACCCAACACACCTGAAATGGGTTATCCCTATGCGATCACTTACAAGAAGGGTAAGGACAATATAGTGGCATATGCTCCTTCTCACACAATTGATGACCCAGTTTCTCTTACAGCTCTTTCTCTGCTTGTTCCAAATTGGTTGCAATATGTTCAACAGGGCTATCTCTTCTATGAACTCCATGCTTCTTCATCAGCAGGGCACTCTGGGTTCTTCAACATGTATGACCGGGAACAATGTAAATTCTTTTGGCAGGGACTAAAAATGACAATTCAACAGATGGTGGCTGACTGTGAAACTTTCCAGGTCAACAAGGGTGAAACGACACTCCTTTCGGGATTGCTCAAACCCTTGCCCATCCCTACACATCTTTGGCTAACTATTTCTATGGATTTCCTAGCAGCGCTCTGGTGGTACAATACCACATCTCAAAGGACACCATATGAAGTAGACTATGAAAAGACACTGCCATTTCTTCTTCCATACACCCTTAGCATCTCCCCAGTTCAGGAAATTGACTCAGTTCTTCACAACCACGATCAAATTCTTCTAATTCTATAGGACAATCTTCACATGGCTAGAATTCACCTGAAACAACAAGCCGATCAGCACTGTTCTGAGCGCATTTTCCACGCAGTTGATAGGGTTCTTCTTCATCTACAGCCTTCCAAGCAATCCTCCCTGACATTCCAAAGGCATCAGTAGCCTGCAATGCAACTCGAGGATGCTACTGGGGAACCACTTCTTCAGATTTTGCAACAATTTCTCCAACCAAAGCTTTGAGGACAAAGCTTTTTCTAAGCGAGAGGGAATGTTAGGAACCTGTGTCAACCCTTCTCTTTACTATGTTAGTATATTGTTGTTGGATGCATATTCTTTTTAAGTTATCCCATAGTATTTGTTGATTCATAGTTTACATTACCCCATAGTATTGACCCATAGTATTGGACGCATATGCTTTGTAAGTCGTCCCATAGTATTATATGTCCCATGGTTTTGACCCATAGTATTGGGCATAGACTTAGTATATAAGTGTGTGTTGAGGTCATTGAAGACACCGTGAAGTTAATTGTATTGAGCTTTCTCAAAGGACGTTGCCCCCTCGAAGTGGCCCATGATCAATATAAAAGTGATTCTGAGTTCTGTTATTTGTGATATCTCGTGTATTTGCATTAATTAATTATTGCAGGTTCTTCGCACACCAACCAAATCACCTGCTGATCGAAGTGTAATGGAATCCCATCGAGGGAGAGGAGTAGCATCATGTTCTTGTGGATCTGGATCTCTCATCCTCTCATCTTCATCATCAGTTTCTATACCTTCAGGTTGTTGTGGATCTGGATCTAGCATTCCATCATCATCATCTCCATCTTCAGATTTTGAAACTGAAGCATCATGTGAAGATGCATCGCTCTCATCAATCAAAGGAGGAGTGGTAGGTGAGCTACCTTTCTCAATAGAAGATTATCATGGAGAGGCCACTCCTCAAACTATACACTGCTTTCCAAGAATGTGTTCATGGAGGTAGGATCAAGTAACTTGTATGCCTTTGCATCAAATGCATAGCCCACCATAATGCACCCTTTGCTTTATGAATCAAGAGCTCTCCTTTTGTCAGCTGGAATCCTTTCCCAAGCTCTAGATCCAAATAATTTAAGATGAGACACATCAGGTTTGTATCCCATCCATGCTTCAAAAGGAGTAGTGTCACTGAGTCCCTTGTGGGGAACTCTACTCTGAAGATAGGTGGCACAATTAATGGCTTTTGCCCAAAGACTAGGGTGCAACCCTTTCGACTTTAGCATGCAAGTGGCCATCTATTTCAATGTTCTTTTCTTCCTTTCAGCTACACCATTCTGTTGTGGTGTATAGGGAATAGTATGTTGCATCTCAATGCCCTCTTCAGTACAAAAATCTTGAAACTCACCCTTAATGTACTCACCACCATTGTCAGTGCAAATGGATTTTATCTTCCTGTCTGAAAATTTCTCTAGAGAGGATTTGAAAAACTTGAAGAACCCAAATACTTCTGATTCCAATCTAAGGAAATATACCCAAGTGAATCTAGAATAATCATCAATAAAAGTGATCACATACCTTGATTTGTTTAGAGACAGATTTGGAAATGGACCAGCCGCATCACTATGGATGATATCAAGGGGTTGAGAGGCTCTCCTAGCCTTTTCTTTTTCGAACTTCTTCTCGGGATGCTTCCCCTTCAAACAACCATGACAGTTGTGTTTGGAAAACTTGATCTTCGGCAGCCCATCAACCATCTCCTTTGCATGCATGTCATGTAGGTACTTATTGTTGAGATGCCCAAATCCTTCATGCTAGAATTTGCTTTCTTCATTGGCATGAGTATGGAGAGCTGATTGCTTTGAGAGAGGTAGGAAGTGTCAGAACTCATATAGTTTGGAGTTGTGATTTGCAACTCCCTTTGCAATGATTTCACCTGAAACCATGTCTTGTATCTCAGCCTCATTTGGAGAAAAGATCACTCTCTTGGTCTCTCCAATATGAGTCATTTGATACACTGAAAGTAGGTTGGCTATAAGAGAAGGAACATAAAGCACATCAGAAAAGTAACCATGGTCAAGATTGATTCGTCCAATCCTCTGAGAGGAGACTTTTGAATCATTTCCCAACATGATGGATGGTCCAACTGAGCTCTCGAAGTTGGAGAAGAGATATTTGGAGGAATACATGTGTCTTGAGCCTCTTGAATCTATGATGAAAGAAGAATCTCTTGATGCACTTGCCATGTAGGCATGACATCTTTATTTTCCTTCAGATCTAGAAGATTCAGTATCAGGAGCTTTCTTCCTTACACATGTTGGTACAATAATATTGTTCTTCTCAAGTAATTGAGCCATCAAATCTATAGTCTTGTTCATGCAAATATTCTCAGGATGAAACCCCCGATGGAATTATGTGCAATTGGATTTTCTCTTATGAAAATGCTTGGTCTTCCTTGAGTTCAAAACCTCATCTGACTGGTATGGACTATCTGTAGGTCTTATCATTCGATCTCTTGTCAGAAATATTTTACTTTCCTTTACCATTTTCTCTCTCTGCAACTGTAAGAGTTGAATCCAATTTGGGTTTGATCATTCCCATAGAGATCAACTTCTCTTCCTCTTGAGTAAGAGATTGGGTGAAGTCATCAAATGAGGGAAACTTCCATCTTGGAATGGACAACCTAGATAACTGGAAAGTAGAGACAAAAACTGAGAAGTTTGCCCCCAACTTTGAGAAAATGGCAAGTATAAGCTGCTTGTCTTCTTTCACTATCTCATATCTTTTGAACTGTGATATCAAGCTTTTGAACTTGGTAAGAAAGGCATTAATAGATTCGAAGCTATCAGGACTCAAACATATGAGCTCATTCTCGAATGTGTGTCCTTGCATATCATCTTTCATTCCAAAAAGGGATTTGAGCTTGTCCCAAACCTCTTTAGGATATGTAAGATCAATGACGTGGAAGTGAATATCTTCAAAAATTGAGAGAAGGAGGAGGCCAATTGCTTCATCAACCCTATCCAAGTACTTGGACTTTTCAACTGCATTGAGAGGTTCTACCATCATTCCGTTGAGTATTCGGGTGAAGCTCTTTGATATCTTGAAGAGAGTCATCTTGGATTTCCACTCAACATAGTTGGAAGCTGTGATCTTTAGATCCATCTGGATAGAAGAAGTTGAATAGTTGAAGAAGATTATGAACGGGTGAATAAACCTACAAAACAAGAAAAGTGGTGTTGATGAAGAATGCTACACTTCAACTGAACACTACCTTAAGAACACTTGGCACATAGACTAAGTCCTTCACACCTAGATATATGTCACTGTATTTCTCCAATGAATTCAAGTAATAGCACCAGGATTTGCTGTGGAAACTGAAAGGCTTTTGGTGCACAAGTGAAAGATAGCTTCTCAAAGAAATGCTGCAACTGCTGCTGCTGCAATTCGAATAGTTGATTCCTGCTCTGATACCATGTGATAATCTGCAAGGGATCTAGCAGCTATAGCAACTCACAATCAAACTCTCAAGTATGTTGCAAAGAAGAAGAGAAGGAGACACTCAATAATCACTTATAAACATAGAAGAATAGACAAAATATTAGTATCATACAATGAATAATGAATGTAGTGAATAACATACAATGAGCTGTAAGGGGCATGGTAAAAGATTCAAATTAGCCAAGTAGGGAACTCGAATTTCTGAGCTCAGATTCTAGCTTGGATAACAATGGAAACATCATCCAGTCAGTAGTATCAGTCATAAATAGTAAGAGCCAGTCAAGTGTGTCCAATTGAGTCTAACAAAATCATCTAGGCATAAATCAAGAAATGTAGAGTCCAAGGGGGGTGCATGAGGTTTTCATAGGGTCAAGTGGCACTCCAAAACTAGCTAACAAGGAGCTACAAGTAGTTAGGATGAGCAATCAGTGGAACAACTACTCAATCCATGCACTAACTGAGTGATAACTCCCGGTAGGTGAAAAAAGGCGCCCTAACTGAGTGGTAGGTGAGTAAAGGTGCTCTAACTAACAGTGGTAGTTAAGAAAGGCACAGTTTTCATGCAGAGAAGTCAAGAAGGGAGGATCAGGTAGGTAGGAGGCCAATTGGGGGATACATACAGGCTTTGGAGAGCTAGAATCAAGCTCTAGGTGCTAGGGAGACAACCATGATGATGATTGGATGCATGCAACACCCATATTTGCATGCATGCATACAAAATACAAAAATGATGGTGTGAATATTCCAACATAGATTGGGAGTGACTGAAATAAGGTTCTCTTCAAGAGTTTTAGGCCGAGGTTCCAGATAATGAAGGGAAGATGTGAAACATTCATCATACTTTCATCCATTTAAGAAAGAAACATCAGGGTCAGGATCTTCATTTGATTTTATGCCTAAATTTAAGGAAGATGAAATTTTGGATGCAAAAGGTATTTCTTCCAAATCATGAAAAGCATTTAGAATATTTATTTCCTAATTAGTGGTGAAATCCCTATTGAAAGAATCATTAATTTGTTTATTTGATTGAACCGTTTGTGAAACCCTTAAGTCTGCTTCAACAAACTCAACTTCATCACACATGGACGGGTGAAAAAGATATAGAGGATTTATCTTCAAGTCTTTCTCAAGGTTTTGAGCCTTTTTACATGCTTTATTGAAATCTGTTATTCCTTCACATAATAAGAACAAATCCATGGTCTTGGGAAAATACCTAACATACCAGCAAAGGGTGAGTTGTGCTAGAGACCTATGTTCTTCATGTAAGCTGTAATAGAGTTGTCGAAAATGTGTATTAAAATATTCGATTGACTCCCCATCATGTACTTGCATTTGACTCAAATTTTGATGAATTTCAATTGCATCATAATCTTCAAAAGAATCTCTACAAACATTCTTAAATTCTGACCAACTTGAGATGGAGATCAAAGGTAAAAAATGAAACCAAAGAGAAACCTTACCTTCAAAGGTAAATGGGAATAATCTACAAGCAACATCTTCATGAAAGACATTAAATAAATGTAAAATAGATTCATACCTTCTAATATGCTCAGTGATAGAAACATTACCTTCGCCATTGAACTTCGGCAATATCTTAACTTCCTTTTTAGGGAGCTCATGTAATGGCCCTAGTAGTCTTAATGCAGTGTCAAACTCCCATGCAAGGATGTGGGAAAGAGCCATGAAAACATAATAAATAGGAAGTATCCCTAATTAAGGGCAATGTGCCAGATCATGCCCTCCTTCTAGTGCCATTTTTTGATTCCTTGGTTGTGTATGTGTTCGAATGGGGTTCAAGGTAGACAACAGGGGATGAAAACCTAGCCAAAGGCTTCAGATAATCCTACGCAAGTTTTACCCTATCCTCGAGTTGTTTGGTGTGGTTAACACCCATAGATACAAAGGCCTCCACTGGCACTTGTGTGTGTTTGATCCTGGAAAGTATCTGTCTTCCTGTGAGGAAAGAAAAGAGTTTTCCTAATCTTAAGAGTTCATATAAATTTGAAAAGAAATCTAATTGTAATGTCCCTAAAATAAAATAAAAAATTCCGCTACTGTAATAGCTAGTTAGGAAATGGTAATTGTAAATTAACTCTAGCACTGTTAAGAGAATACTATAGCGATACTTCTTTTGTGACACTTTGATGAGTCTTAGTTTTATAAGAAACATGGTCTTACTAGTTTTGTGAATCCTACATCTTTGCAGAAGCGTTGTAATGAATAGAAGTGTAAATCGATCACCATTGTACAATGTTTAGAGGATAATAATGCAAATCTCCTTCTTATATTTTTAAGAGTTTGTATGCATGTTCATTAAAGTCTATCTAATAAATCAAGTGGGATGGATCCCTATTGGTGGCGGTTGCGGCCCATGGTGAGATGCTTGGTCTTTTCAAGGGCAGAGTACCCCGGCAGGGCTGCCGAGAGGTAGGGTTTAAGAAGTGGAGACTGCTGACTTACTTAGCGAGTTTCGCTAATGCATTCAATTTGTATCTATTTGAAGGTGTGCTTATAACGGCATTCAACTAGGGTGCTTACTACATGGGGATAGTGTAGGGTTTGGCCATTTGGCTCAATGTTGATCTTTACAGAAGTTGTAATACTAAATACCCAATATAAGACTGGGGTTTATATGCCTGTGTATTTTGTGTATAAAAGAATCCTTGGACCTGCGAAATGGAGGAAATGGCTTATTATATGAAACTATAATTGATTGGCACGCTGTCTAGTTTCTATGTGTTCTTATGGTAAGAGTAGTTCGATTTTATGGAGTTGCTTGTTGGTTGCTTTTGATCTGAAGGTTGTCATTTGAGAAATTTATCATAAGAATCATGATTTTGTCATACCTACATCTATTAAGAGCTGAGTTTGACTCTGTATAATGTTTAGAAGAAGAGTAGGGAAGGTGTTGGCCTCTGCGTGTTCTATTAGTCTGTATACCCGAATTAAAGAAAGATGCCTTTAATGATCTCTTCGTTTTCTTTGCATGAAGTAATGGTTATAAGTATGGATTCCCTATGTGGTTAACGTGTCCCTGTCTATATAAATGTATTTTAAATTCTTTGTTTATGAAATCGCTAGCAGTCACGATGTGTTGGTGAAAAGAACGAAATCGTGGTTTTGTTTCCTTACATGCCTATGGGGATTATCTTTGATTCTTCTTTGTGTGCATTTTGTGGTAGTTTCTATTAAATTTTCAGAATTTACTTCAATCTGATCTAGGATCTTAACTAAGAGAACAACATGTACAACAAATCTACAACATATCAATCATGGACACAATAATGCAAGCACACAAGAGACACGGAGTTTACTTGGGGAAAACCATAAAGGTGAAAAACCCCAATAACTTCCTCAGAGATAGATAGAGCAATGATACAACCCAAGCATAAGAGATAGACATCTCCTAGCAGCAGCTTCTCCTCCTCCACAAGTGTGCCACTCTCCCGAGAGTGTGAGAGAGAATAGAATGATTAAATATAGTGCCTCCCGCACTCTATTTATACTTGACTTGACTTGCCTAATAACCTTTACTAGGTCGGACTTAACTTAACCACATAACATAATGGTGACTGGGCTGACACCCAATAGGGTGGTCTAATAACCCTTTGACCCACATGGTCGACCCCCAATAGGGTGGTCTAATAACCCATCAAGTATAAGTTACGACACTTACAATATAAATGATGACACTTCCGTATAGAGGAATAATAACATCTCTATAGGAATACAAACACTTCCGTATAGAGAAAAAATACCATCTCTATAGGAGTACAATATACATATATTAAATACATTCTGAAGTTACATATACATCAATAGTTTCTTTTACATGGAAACCTAGCGGGATTCGATCCCTGACCTTGCGTTTTATGTTGAAAAGATTGGTTGTATGTGTTTGCTAAATGGTAATGAAAATGCTTGTTTTGGATGTATAACTGCTTATGTGTAGAACAATACGCTATTGGGTTGCCTGGACTATAGCGTCTTCCTGGAAAAGTCAATGAGACTCGATCTCGTGACCTTTATTTCAATGGTTAAAAGTACTATAGTTTAAAGATCTGGAATGCACTTGTTGGTAATGGGATTCGTTTCATGAGAAAAGTCTACTGTTATGTTCGATTTAATGTTTGAATGTTTAAATGAAAACGTATAGATAGTGGAATGGAATGATACCATAGTTAGACTGGCAGAAAATTAATAATCATTGCTACTATTAATTCTCTGTTCTGATGTGTAAGTAACTAGAAGAAATCGCTACTGTTAATACTCTGTTTTGATGTGTAAAGTAACTAAGAGAAATCACTACTGTTAATACTCTGTTTTGATGTGTAAAGTAACTAAGAGAATCGATGTTTGATTTGATGCTATTGTCATTACTTAAGAACAAAGAGAATAACCATAAAAAAAATAAAATAGAAACATAATTAATCCCTGCACTACGAATTAGCAGAATGATTCAGATCGAAGACATCATTATTGGGAAATATAGTAATAAATCTAAGTTTGTTGATGGGGTGTTGTCTAGCACAAGCTAGATTGGCTAGATCTGCTAGACCCTCCACTGGTTTCTGGGTGAAACCTCTAAGTGTTGATAATGTTTATAATGAGGACACTGCTGAAGAATTAATTATAATTTAAATGCCTACATCTACTATAACTGGGAAATGGAAACAATTAATACCACATACCTGGTTGCTTGGGAACTCAATCCTTTCTTATAGAAACCTGCACACTCAAACAGTAATTAGGGCAGAGCCTGTTGTGATTAGCTAACATGTTAGGGTGATTTTTCTTAGCTGGATAACTTTGGGGCTACTGTGTTCCTCCCAACCATGATCCTACAACCATTCTTGGTTCTGTATGGATCCCCTCGAGCTCGATTCCAACATCCAAGAGAGATAGAGGACCTAGGGTTGCTGCTGGTTCAGTTTCTTGGAGCAGAAGACTTTCCTTTGATTACCATCAGAGAATGATAATGAAAAAGATAGATGATCCCCAAAACTTGTGATCTTCCCTCTTTATGTAGGAGAGTCTTGAATTATAACTGTTAGAATAATTAGTTTCTTTAAATTAGATAAATAATATTTAAAACATATTATTTAGTAAATATCTAGTCTTTTGCACTAAGACGTTTTCAATGGTCTAATCTATAAGTGCTTTTTGATTTAAGCTCTTCATCATAATTATGGTAAGAATAATTATATTAATAAAAATATTTATAACCTAGGTATTAATACATTATTAATACTATTTATAAATGTGGCTTCCCACTAAATATTTATACTCTATTAATACTATTAAATAATGTGGCATCCCACTATGCATAAACTATATGCAATCATGTCTTTTATAAATAATTAATCACATCATTATTTATTAAATATTCTTAACAATACTATTAACTCTGGTATCTTTACATGATACTTAGTTTTAACAACTTAAGGGTGAGGTCCACTTCTTTGGATGGTCTTTCAGTAAGCTAGGATAGACACCCCTAGTGTCTCTCTTTGCATGTCGGATTCCCTAGTTTAACATGGTAGTCCCCGCAATATTTGATGATAGATAAAAGATGAATCATTTAATCAAATTAAATAAATGTGATGAAAGTAAAAGTGTTATTTAGAGTCTTTTCCAACTCAACACTTCGAGATCCCATAACCCCGAGTGCTCTTCAGATCCTTTTAACTCAACACTCTCACATGGGTGTTATGCTAGTGAAATTCCAGAGCCTCTGCTCAACACTAGTGCTAGAATGTGGTTTTGAGGCACATCTAGAATATTTAAGTTGCCTCGGATCTGGTATTCATTTATCAAGCTTGGAGTGCTCCATGCCCAACACATAATGTACCTCAGGGATTACTCTTAGTACATAAACATTCTTCTAGGTACATTGGGGCTTATGCCCAATACGTTTGTTATGTGTGTTTCTGAGTCCATGCGCAACACACTCACAAGTCAAATCATGCAAAAATCATAGCTCTACACAGTAAGTAATCAAAAGATCATCTCAGTATATTAGGGTTTGTACCCATATCAAAGATGAAGAACATCATTAAAACATTGGGGCCTTCTCTCCCAGTATACACTAAGATAAAGGAGTCAGTCAGGGTCCATGCCCGATATGTCAATATATAAAAGAGTAAATCATATGTGTTAGGGCTTATGCCCAATACTCAAAGAATAAAACATAGGTGTTGGGGCCATGGCCGAATATAACAACAAAAATAGTTAGTCCAAAATTTGGGATATTACATCCCTCCTCGCTTAGAAACAACACCGTCTTGGTGTTTCTAGGGACTAGGAATGAGGTCATGAAACAAGGTGGGGTATGCCTCTTTCATGGTGGTCTCATCTTCCCAAGTAGCCTCATCTGGTCCAAAGTGCCTCCATTGCACTTTCAGCTGGGTAATGGTCCTCCTCCTAAGCTGCACCTCCCTCTTGTCTAGAATGTCGAGTGGTTCGGGCGTGAACTCCCCTTCGGGCTCCACCTATAATAAGGACCAATCAATAACATGTTTAGTGTCGTATACATATTTCTATAATAATGAAGCATGAAAAAAATTATGAACTTTTATATGCGTCGGTAAGGCTAACTCATAAGCCACTAGGCCCTTCTTGGACAGTATTTCAAAAGGTCCACAAAACCTTAGGGCTAATTTCCCACAATGTCCCAAGCTCAACGAGCTTCGTTTTTCCTTTATTTTTAGAAGCACATGTTCACCAACTTGGTAGTCTTTGTCTTTTATTTTCTTTTCCGCATAACTCTTTTGGCAGTCTTGTGCTTCTTTTAAGTTCAGTTGTACCTTGGAGACTAGCTGTTCCAAATTTTTTAGTAGGTCGGGTCCTAACATAAGTTTGTCTACTGGACTGTCCCAAGTTACGGGTGTCCAGCATTTCCTGTCGTAGAGTACCTTTAAAGGACTCATTTTGGCCAATGTTTGGTAACCTTTGTTGTATGCAAACTCTGCAAGGTGCAAATAATCTTCCCACTTGGTCGGGTTGTTCATGACATACATACTCAACATGTCCTCGAGGATTTGGTTTACTTGTTATCTTTGTCCGTCGGTTTGGGCATGGTACGTAGTATTGAATTGTAATTTGGTTTCCAAAGCGGAGAACAATGCTCTCCAGAAGTTACTAGTGAACTTTGTGTCTCGATCGAAAATGATTGCCTTGGGTATCCCGTGTAATCGAAAGATCTCCTTTAAGAATATTTTCGTGATGTGAATTGCCTTGTAGGTATCTTTTACCGGTATGAAGTGAGCTGCTTTGGACAACTTGTCTACCACTACAAAGATGGAGTCGTTCAGTTTCTTACTGTTGGGTAAGCCTATAATGAAGTCCATAATTATTACCTCCCATTTCCATTCCGGAATGGGAAAAGGTTGAAGTAATCCGGAGGGGTGTTGGTGTTCTTCTTTGACTAGTTGGCAATCCTCACATTTCGAGATGAACATGGCAATGTCAGATTTCAACTTAGGCCAAAACTAATGTTTCTTGATTGTCGATATCATCTTTTGATATACGAGATTCCCTGAATAGGGTTTGTGGTGAAACTAAGTGAGAATGTTTGATCTAATGTCTCCACTTTCTGAGACGTAGAGTCTCTCGTTCGACCACAGTAGTCCTAACTCATCTATCTTATATTCCTTTTTTTGCTAGAATAATCTGTCTTCCTGGATATTTGCAAGTATTTTCGTGTAGTAACGATCACTCTTACATGTCATTCGAATCTTGTGGTGTAAGTTTGTTGAGTCAGTTTGACTCACCGTGAATTCTTAAAGCATATGTGCCCAACGGGTCAAGGCATCCACAATGTTTTTAGTTCGAAATGGTATTCAGTAAGGAAGGCTAACCACCTGGCCTGCCTGGCATTTAGGTTGGGTTGGTCGAAGAGGTATTTCAAACTCATGTTATTAGTCATCAATAGAAATTTCTTTCCCATGAGATAATGTCACCACATCTTCAGAGCATGGATGATGGCGGCTAGTTCGAGGTCATGTGTAGGGTAGTTCTGCTCATGCTCTTTTAATTTCCTTGATTCATAGCATATGGTAAAATTGTCTTGCATAAGGACTCCCCCAAGTCCTTCCTTGCTTGCATCCGTGCAAACGATGAAGTCCCCATTGGGATCCGTAATACACAGAATTGGTGCACTAATCAGTAGTTGCTTTAGCGTTTGAAAGCTTTCTTCACACTTATCCGTCCAGATAAACTGGTTTGCCTTTTTCAGCAAGGCAATCATGGGACATGCAATCCATGAAAAGTTCTCAATGAACTTTCGGTAGTAGCCGGATAATCCTAAGAATGATCTAATATCAAATTTTCATTTAGGTGTGGGCCATTCTTCGATAGCTTTGAATTTTTCAGGAATGACGGCTATTCCCTTCTCGAAAATGATATGTCCTAAGTATTGAATTTGGGGTTTGTAGCACTTACTAAACTTGGCATAAAGTTGGTGTTCCCATAGTATACATAGAACAATTCGGAGATGTTCCTCATGTTCCACTTCGTTCTTGGAGTAGATCAAAATTTCGTCAATGAACACTAGAACGAACTTATCGAGGTATTTACTAAAGATGTTGTTCATCGTGCACACAAAGTTGGCCGGTGCGTTCATCAGTCTAAAGGGCATCACTATGAACTTTTAGTGTAATGTCCCCATTTTGACCCCCTTTGTATTAAACCGTAAATGATGTAAATATTGTAATTAATCATGGTGAGGAGCTCAAGGCCAAGGCCCCACCATTGATTTAGCGTTTCATGAATCGGCAATTAAAAATAGATGCCCATGGTTCTTGTGCAAGATGGGCACAATGTAAATAAGACACCATGTAAATACGAATTTTAATGGAAAAACCCACAACCGGCTATGCAATGCAACAAAAGAGATGGGGCATGACTCTACAAGGAAAAGGGAGGGAAATTATTCAAACCTTGAGCCAATGGTATTAATCCATGTGTCAATGGGGAAACCCATAAACCACCAACTACCCATTTTGTCTCATGTACCCAATCATTTAATTTTTCCAAGAAATTGGTTAAGGCAGTTAATGCCTTGGGAATGAAAGAGTATGGGCAAGCCATTTTCGTGCATGGGCAAGCCATCAACTTGGAAAATCGTGTTTTTGCTTGTGGGGCAGGAAACCACCCACGAAATGGTTCCCAAAGCCATGGGGAATGGGCAGTCTTCATTCATTCACGCAGTTGGAGTTAGCTGGGTTCTTTCCATTTACGTTTTTCATCTAAATACTGCATTTTTCCATGCCTGGGAGTCGTTTTTGCAGTATATAACAGTTGGGAGAGGGAGGGACACGTTTTGAGGACTGTAGGGAGGTCATTTTTGCCCCTGAATGTCCAGGGACGTTTTTCCAAAAACGGATTTGGCTTCCTGGGTTGTTCACCAACTCCCCATTTCGTTTTTGTGGGTTCCCACGTTTTTCTGGGTTAGTTGAAACCCCATCTCATGCATTCCACTGTGGAAAACGTTTTCCTCATGCCCAGCAAGCGAGGCTCTGTTGTTATGTGCATCCTTGTTCTTGGTTTGAGCCTGTGAGCTGAAGTGTTGGAGTGGTAGTGGATAGAAGTGGCTTGATAAACCTAGTGGGGGAGACAACCTCTCAAAAAGATCAAGAGGGCTTTGGTTACTCTTCTATGCATACCCTGAGAGCACTAGATAGGGAAGGTATGGCTTGAGGTACTGCACAGCAGTGAAAAGAATACTTCCCTGTGCTGGGTGTGTAGGTATTGTGGGTGCCAAGCTAGATAGATCTTGCAAGGTTATCCCTGGCTCTGTGCTGGAGCTCACTAGCTTAGCAACTCTTCCTTTCCATCTCCTAGTAGCCTGATAAACCCAATTGTAGATTGGCTTGGCTCATCTTGGTGTATGCTTGGCTATGTGTGAGTCTGCTGTTCCCTGGTTCCTTGTAGAGATCATGCCCAGCTCGGGGGTGGCAGTGGTGCTGAGAGATTGAGGAGCACACTGGCCTATGGTTGGGTGGAACGTTGCAGTTGCATAGCCAGTTGCTTGGGACTGCCTTATTGAGATAAGTATTCTCTTGTGTAAATTGGCAATTATCATTTGATGAATGTTATGAATGTATGTGGATGTATTAAACGAATTTGCTTCTGCTGTGTTTTTAAAAGTTTAGGCATTTCCATATGATCTTGTATAATTCTGCACAGATCTTTAGTTCATGGCTACCACAGAATCTCGAATGTGTATTAAAGATCAACAGCATTTATTTGATTACCGTCGTTTTTCCATAGTATGCACAGATACAGTTCTTGCATCAATGATTTTAATTCAAACGTTTTTTTTGGGGCTAATTACCCGGATTGAGCACCACGTCCTCCCTATCTCGTTGGTATGGTAGGAGGGGACACTACATTTAGTGGCAGTAATGGGTTCGAAAAGTGGTTTTGTTGATATTCTCATCACAGATTCTCACCTGATGGTATCCGAATTGCAAGTCGATATTTGAGAAGATCTTCGCTCCTCCGACTTGGTCAAACAAGTCGTCAATTCTAGGTAGTGGGTAGCGGTTCTTAATGGTCATCTTGTTGAGTTGGTGGTAATCGATGCACATCCGCATCATTCTGTCTTTCTTCTTGACGAAGAGTATTGATGTGCCCCAAGGGGACACACTTGGTTGAATGTACCCTTTGTCTATTAACTCTTGTAACTGAAGCTTGAGCTCCAACAATTCTAGTGTGCTCATGCGGTATGGGCCATGGGGCTTTACAAGCTGGTACTGACCTGGGTGTTAGTTCAATGGAAAAGTCTAAGTATTGTTTGGGTGGTAATTCTTGGTATCTATTTGGGAATTATATCTTTGAACTCTATGAGAATTGGAAAGTCTTTGATCTGCTGCTCCCTATTAGTTTCTATGTTTTGGATATTGACGACAAAGAGTTTTCAACCTTTTATGATACGTTTCTTTGCTTGTAACGCAGACATCTGTCAGACTGACAATTTCTTAGGGATACCCCGAATTGTTTTCTGATCCCCTTGGTCATCCCTACAGAGTAAGGATTTGTTTAAGAAGTTCAGTAGCACATGGTGTTCCTTTAACCAGTCCATGCCGATAAGTACATCATACGACCCTAGGGGTAGAATGTTTAATTCTATCCTAATTTGGAAACCATTTAAGTCTATCTCACAGGTTTTAACTAACTCAGAGACCTTTTGTTTGGTATCGGTGGCTAGTTGTATTAGCCGCGGTCTCTCGTGATGCTCTCAGTTCAACTTACAAGTGTCCACTAACTTAGGGGATATGTAACTTCGGCATGCGCCGAGATCTATTAAAACTTAAATGGTTGTGTTAGAGATCTTACCCTCAATCTCAACCATGGTGGCTTGGTGATCTTCCTGTCAGCCATCAAGAGCGGCATAAATCCTGGGTGTCTTTTCCATGTCCCCAACGGTAGGTTCTACTTGGACATTGTGTAACACGCCATCCGTTTTGTTGGGGCAGTCTCTGTAGTAGTGGGGCCCTTGGTATTTCCAACAAGAAACGATTGGTGGGACAGATTTTGTCTCTTTGTTGAAAGATGGCATGTTGATAGGTCCTGGTGGTGCACTGGGTCGTGCTTGAGGTCGGTTGAAGCCTCTATTGGGCGGAAAATTGTTGTTATGTTTCCAGAAAGGTGGAGGTCTAAAACCTGGTCTGCGGTTGTCCATGAAGGTTCTGAACCTATCTCTGCTTCTGTTGAGGTTGTCATTCCTTGGCTTTCCATGTTCATAACACAATCTTTCTTTATGTAAGGTCACATCAAGGGTTTTGAGCATGTCAAACTCTATCTTTTCTCTAAAGTTTGGTGGAATCCCTCCCAAGAACTATTGTATTTTGACATTCTCGTCTTTAATGTATGGCACATAGTGCAGCAAGTCTAAGAATCAGTTTATGAATGCCTCCATAGTTAGGGGGCCCATTTTCAACTCATGAAATTCTTTAATTTTCTTGCCAAAGAATCTTTCGGACATATATTTGTCCTGAAATATTCTGTTTAAAGTCTCCCATGTTATGTCTCTCAGTTCTTGTCCTTTGGTGTGTTTCAAGTCCCGCCACCATCTTGCTGCTTTACCATTCAGGTTGTATATGGCTAGTAGGGCTTGCATTTCACTGGAGTAATTATGAACTTTGAAGTACTTATTTATTCCTAGTAGCCACTCTTTAACCTTCTCCCCGGAGTTAATCTCTCTGTCATACATTGGGGATTTTATCTTTCTAAATTCTCCTTGTAAGTTGTCATCACCTTTCCTCCTTTTCTTGCAAGGAGGTGGTGAAGCTTTATCATTGGAAGAGTTCTTACAGTCCTCTTCCATTGATTTCGGTATGTGTTCTCCCTGTTCTTCTCCCTTAGGGCTAGCAATACTTTTTGTGTGACTGTTTCCATTTTTAAAAGTGTCGACTGAGAGTGTGGGTTGTCCGTGAGGTTTTTTTCTTGTTAAAGTCTGAAGCAGTGCTTCATTTATGGCTTGCTGCTCTCTTCTTTCCCACATGTTTTAATCTCAGAAACTTTGGAACTATACCTGCATATTTTGCATAGACTTCATCAAATCTAAGTTTAGTTCCACCACCACCTCTCGTTCTTGGGGTGGTGAGTTCAGATTTCTGTGTATGCTGCTGCCCTGTTCTGCATTCATTTTCAGACAGTGTCTGTACCTGAAATGTTATATAAGTATAGGAGCAGAAAAATGTGTTAGTTTATTTTCACATAGAACAAAAAATAAAATTTAAATGTATGTTTTCTATTTACTGAGTAACGACAGCGGATGTTCTGTTTCCAATGAGCCCAATAGGTCACTTAGTTTTTGTAACTGAGCTCTGATACCACTTGTAATGTCCCTAAAATAAATAAAAAATTATGTTACTATAATAGCTAGTTAGGATATGGTAATTGTAAATTAACTCCAGCACTGTTAAGAGAATACTATACCGATACTTCTTTTGCGACATTTTGATGAGTCTTAGTTTTATAAGAAACATGGTCTTACTGGTTTTGTGAATCCTACAACTTTGCAGAAGCATTGTAATGAATAGAAGTGTAAATCGATCGCCATTGTACAATGTTTAGAGGATAATAATGCAAATATTTTTCTTATAGTTTTAAGAGTTTGTATGCATGTTCATTAAAGTCTATCTGATAAATCAGGTGGGATGGACCCCTATTGGTGGCGGTTGAGACCCATGGTGAGATGCTTGGTCTTTTCAAGGGCAGAGTACCCCAGTAGGGCTGCCGAGAGGTAGGGTGTAAGAAGTGGAGACTGCTGACTTACTTAGTGAGTTTCGATAATGCATTCAATTTGTATCTATTTGCAGGTGTACTTAGAGAGGCATTCACCTAGGGTGCTTACTACATGGTTCCCATAAATTTCAAAACCCAAAGTATGTGAAGGTTAAAGTTCGGCACCTTTAAAAGCCTTGGAGGCTTTTTGCGAAACTTGTTGAACTTATAATAATTGTTGACTTGGTAATGTATTGTTGGTACTAGGCAATGCTTATGGTCTTTGCAATACTTGTGTATTTATAAAACTTGTTGATCAAGTGTGACTCTACCACTATAGAGTTTTGGGTCCAAATCGAGATCTTTGGGGTTTGGTGGTAGCATTGAATGCGCTTTTGCCATGGCAAATGGCCAATGCTTCCAGCTATGATGAGGGTATCTCCCTTGGTTTCTACACTAGCGAAGGTTCCACTTCGTAGTTCATTTCACTTGTTTTGATGTATGCGTTGAGGGTTTCGTGTACTGACCTGAGCTTGGCTTATGGTCGGCACACCATATGAGGGTTTCGTATGCAGAGATGGCGACTGACCAAGAAGGTAAATTCTTCCCTAGCATAAATACTACGTCTTCTTTTTATTTTAACTTGATAGATTTTGATACTAATTCTCAAGGTATTGACTTCGTATGGTTTACTCGTTTGGTAGGTGGTCATGTGTCATCCTCCTTCTACTTGGCTACCAATTGATGGCCAGTGCCTCGACTTTGATTGTGTTGTGAATGGTAAGTCAGATTTCCCCATTTCTTAACTCCCCCTCTTGCCTCTGTGGAGTGTACTGTTAGTGTTTTTTATGCGGAACTTCATAAGCCTGGTTTGGGTTTACTGCAAGAGTTTTAAGTTCCTTGAGGTCGTCGTTGGCCGGACCATAATCAAATGTATCTTTTGGTTATTCTTAATGGACATGGGGATAGTGTAGGGTTTGGCCATTCGGCTGAATGTTGATCTTTACGGAAGTTGTAATACTAAATACCCAATATAAGACTGGGGTTTATATGTGCGTATTTTTTTTATAAAAGAATCCTTGGACCTGCGAAATGGAGGAAATGGCTTACAATATGAAACTATAATTGATTGGCACACTGTCTAGTTTCTATGTGTTTTTATGGGAACAGTAGTTCTATTTTCTTGATTTGCTTGTTGGTTTCTTTTGATCTGAAGGTTTTCGTTTGAGAAATTTATCATAGGAATCGTGATTTTTTCATACCCGCGTCTATTAAGAGCTGAGCTTGAATCTGTATATTATTTAGAAGAAGAGTAGGGAAGGTGTTGGCCTCTCTGTGTTCTATTAGTCTGTATACTCGAATTAAAGAAAGAAGCCTTTACTGATCTCTTTGTTTTCTTTACATGAAGTAATGGTTATATGTATGGATTCCGTATGTGGTTAATATGTACCTATCTATATAAATGGATTTTCAATTCTTAGTTTATGAAATCGCTACTAGTGAGGATGTGTTGGTGAGAAGAACGAAACCCTAGTTTGGTTTCCTTAATTCCTATGGGGATTTTCTTTGGTTCTTCTTTGTGTGCATTTTCTGGTAGTTGCTTTTACATGGAATCCCAAAGGGAATCAATCTCTGACCTTGCATTTTATGTTGAAAAGATTGGTTGTATGTGTTGTATCTAGGGTTTTACCCCTAGCTTGTGCTAATGAGCACCTACTAAGGAGAATGGACTCCTTAGTAGCAGTTCAATAATGATTAAATGATTAAGCTAAAACAACAATTAACAAACTACTTTAAGCATTGCATGAGACATAAATAAAAGATGTAAAAAATGGTTTTATATTAATGTTACCTTGAGTGTCAAGGTTGATGAAGCCCTTTGCAGTGTCCAAGAGGATGCTCCAAGCTTCAGAATGCTCCTTTCTCCTTCTCCAATGTTGGGGATGGGCCAAAGGTGGCTCTCAAGGTGAAAATAGTTCAAAGGTGAACTAGGGTTTCGAGAGAGATTTTGGCAGAGTAAGGGTGCTTGTGATTGTGGATATGGAATAAGGGATCTCCATCACCTATTTATAGTTTTTTGGTGGTGGAGTGCTGACCCATGGTTTTAGGAAACACATGGTTTTGTGCAGCTGTATAGGGTTTTTTCCTCCTTTTCCTCATTATTTTATATTTTTTATTCCCTTTTTAGGGGTTTTTGCTATTTTTGGAGGAAAAGGGGGTTTTTTAGCCTTTTTTAGGCTATTTTGAGGGTTTTGTGGCCTTTTGGAGGCATTTTAGGCCTTTTGGAGGCATTTTAATGGGATTTTTTGGGATTTTAAGGGAAAAATGGTAGGAAAATGGACAAATGAGCCATATAATGTGGTAATGAGGTAGTGAACACTTTTTGGGTGTTAACAGATTGCCCCCTGATGTGCGAGGTCAGGAGCTAATCGTATGGCCGATGGACATCATAAGTCATGAATGGTTTTCCTGGGATGTGGAGAGAAGAGAAGAAACAAACTGGAGCCCGGAACAACGATCCCGAACAACTGCAAGGACTAAAAGTACATAACCTCAATAATGGATGAGGAATCATCTGATCATATGGACGAGGCGGGCATTCCCATGCTCGTATCAGGATATAACATAATAACAACAATGGGGTCCAAAAAATGGGGACCTGAAATATACATGACCTCAAATACTGAATGAGGAATAATCTCAATATATGGACGAGGCGGGCATACCCATGCTCGTATCAAGATACATAAACAAAACTGTGAGGCCCGAAAAATGGGGACCTGTAAGATACATGATCACTGTGTACATCATAAGAGTCCAGAGGGGACACAAATTTGGGACATACTGCTGAGCTGATCATGTGTGATCTAGATAAATGGTGCACTGGAACAATCAACAGTGCTACTGAGTGTGGTACCAAAGGAACTGATGAGCTGCTGGATCATAGTGACTGGGGTCATACTCTCCATGGTACACTGGACTGGAACTGAAATGGGTACTCAAGGAAGCATGGAACTGGATGGCTTCCGAATACAAACGCCAACGCAGCCCGGACATCCACGGGAACATATAACTGGGCGTTCCAAAGTGACTCACCAATGTGCTAGAGTCGGGGGAAATACGGGGTCTTCGACGAAAGACTGATGGGATATAATCCTACGCGATCCTCAACGATGCGATCAAGGTGCTGAAGTCGAGCATGTGAGGAACAACCACTCGGAGAGGAAATGATGTCTCCTCTCAGAATGATCCGTAGGCACCTACCACAGATGGTGATAAGTCCAAGGCGTAGGGACCTCTGGGCCTATCCTCTGGAATAGAGGAGCTGTCATCGACAGAGGGAGACCTGCAACTATCAAGGCAATGATGTTTCCTTGACAGGAGCGCGAGGTATAAGACCGAAATGTGATAGTGCTGATGGCAGGACTGATAAACTGTGGAGGGACAACTGGGCAAGTAGAGTGGGTGGACTCAAACTTCCTTTGTTCAGAGTATGATAATGGGAATGATCTGGCAGCATATGAAACTAACTGAGGGGAAAGGGATCATAGCTGTAATGGATCTGGGAGGATAACTGGCTGAGGGAGACTCAAGCTGGTGTAAAAGGGCAGAAGACTGCTGAATACTCTGAACAAAGGCGACCTGATTGGGGGTGCTGCCGAGATGATCGATCACAGTGCCATGAGGCACGGGAGGACACTTCTTCATGGGTTGAGGAACTAGAAGAAGTAAGTGGATAAAATGATACTGTCGTGTGGATTTTACGAGCCCAGGACAGTTCATGCTCGTGGTTGCTTTCAATTTTAAGGAGTCTGAAAGCGATAAGAAGACTCTGAAATGATGGAATGGTACTGCCGTGTGGATTTAATGAGCCCAGGACAGTGTATGCTCGTGGTTGCTTTCAATTTTAGAGAGTCTGAAAGCAAATAAGAAGACTCCAGGGGGTTGCTTTTTCGTAGATTTAGTCTCCAAGGCCCAAAGAAGCATAAAAGGATGCAATGAAGAACTCTTCTAGCCGGTGTGACTAGAGTATTCCTTTTTCGTAATTAGTCTACCAGGTCCGGAAAAGGGTTAAACTTATACCAGATAGACGCCCTTTCAGGTACTTTAGCGAGCATGAAAGGAAGCAAGATTGCTCGACGATCTTTTCATTCTTTTAGGAGTCAGAAAAGAGCTTAACGGAAACTCCCTAAGTGCCTTTTTTGTAAAGGACTTGTCCGGCCCGAAAAAGGGATAAAATTATACCGAACAAAAGGAATGGCCAGGCAAGGAGGAAGTGTTCAATCAAGGTTTAGTAGTGATGACCAAGAACGAGGGTAGGTGGGAACACTGATGGACCTTCTTGCGGGGTAGATGAAATGGTGGCAAAATAACGAGACATTTGCAGTATGACAGGAGTGAATGGCTCATGTAAAAAATGTGGAACAATCCGATGGCGGCCGATGTGGCACACAAACCGAGGCAGCAAGGTGTTGGGACACAATGTTGAAATTGTACCAAGTGAGAGCGAGAAATGATCTCTAGCATCATCACGAGCTCGGAAAAATGAATCTGGCGATATAAAGGATGTCAAAAACGGGTAACGGCCGATGTGGCACGCAAACCGAGGTGACGGGGGCATTTTTGAAAAAATGCCCAAAAAATCTGGGGGTGAGAGCGAGAAATGATCTCAAGCATCATCACCAGCGCGGAAAAATGAATCCGATGATATAAAACATGTGAAGAACGGAGAACGGCCGACGTGGCACGCAAACCGGGATGACAAGGTGTCATGTCACGATGTCAATAAAGGTTCTGGTGAGAGCAAGAAATGGTCTCAAGCATCATCACGGGCACGGAAATATGAATCCGGCAATGCAAATGGTGCGAAAAATGGAGGTCATAATACTAGGTGTATCATGATGGCCCGCGGGGGCAGAATACTAGGGGTATCAAAAGCAAGTCAAATCTACAAGTGATATGTGACCTCAAAAATGGTTGAGATCACAAGTGTGAAAAAGTGAGCAGGGTTAATAACTTGCCCCCATGCTATGTGCATGGGGTTTGTGATTGTGGATCACAAATGTGTGGGTTTGAACAATGGGTTCATTGACGTGCTGAGATAGATGTGATGGGGTAGGGTCAAAATGATTGATCATGCCCCCTATCCCAGGGTCGAGGTGATCTATTATGCCCCTTGACTTAGAGGTGTCAAGGTGGTGCTCTATTATGGCGGGGTCGAGACCAGGCATTTCAGTATAGGACCAGGAAAAGACATCACGAAATTCTTTGAAAAGGTTTGTATAGTCCTCAATCTCTTGTTGACTGCAGAATGCTCCTAAAGTGATGAGTTCAGGGGCACGTCCTGGGGCAGCGATATCAACTTGGATGACAGGTGAGATGTTGGCCATGTTGCCCTCCTCGAAGGCATCAAGAGCAGGAATAGGGTCCTTGAACCAGTCGACCTTGGTGGGGAGGAAGTCTTTGGATTCGACCGCGTATTGGGTAGCGGTGCTAGAGGAAGATTCTTCTGGGATGAAATAGGAACGGTGGTGCATATCATCCCAAGGATAATCCGGGGCAGTTAGGGCCTCAAGAATCTCCTCATCAGTACGGAAAGTCTGCGTCGTCAAATCGGTTGACGAGGGGGTAGTGGTGGAAGTGGTGGTTGAAGAGATCATATAGATGATATTAACCTCTTCGGAAGGGGGAGAGACCGGGGGGTAGATCTCCTCAATGGTAGGTGGTGCCGTCTCAAGGTCCAGATTGTTCATCTCATAAAGAGCTGCTCTGTAATCCGGGAGATCGGGACAATGATGTGAATAATGCCCGTAAATACCGCATATGGCGCAGGAGTGGTTGGTACGTAGGGACTTATCTTTAGGCTTAGGAGTGGGGTTTAGTTCGACAGTTGGGATGTTAGGATCGTCATCGAGCATTTGCATGTGCTTCTGCAATGCGGGTAACTGTGGGCATTGGTGAGTCGCATGGCCCAACTCATCACACAACGAGCATTTGGGAGGAGCACGAAACACTGGAGGGTTTTTGACTGTCTTTGGAGGTGGTACAGCAGTGTAAGGTTGAGGACCTATGCCCCCAGTGGGTTTAGGAGGAGGAGGAGGTGTCGTGGAGGACGAAGCGGTAGAGACACCGGGAGGTGGCTGAGTGGTAGTAGCCATGGGTTGCACCGGCTGGAGGACGACATCTGGTGTCGGCGGGCGAACGGGAGGCGAAAGATACCATACAGGTAATCCCAATGTTAACCCAGGAAGGCTAAGGGTAGCCATGACCGGGGCGCTTACTACTCCTGCTGGAGGAACTAGGAAGGGGATCGTATGGATCGGTGTAACACCAATGTGACTAGGTACCAATGGTGGTTTAGGAAACAAGGATGGTTGATTGTTAGGTGGTAGGATGTCATGGGACAAGGTACATAAGTCAGACATTTCGGGCGTAGATGACGGCGGAGGAATGGATTGAAAGGTGGAGGTCATCGGCGCGTCTGAGTAGACTCCAGGCCCCGTAGAGGAAACAAACGAGGTGGTGGCAGGAGAAACAGGTTGTTCAACCATGGGGAGAACATTTTCCGGTGCCGCCGGAGCACTGGGATCATAGTAGGTGAGCTGGTCAATCTTAACCACGCGTCCTTCATGGGGGAACATCATGGTGCGAAAGACAGAAGAGGCAACCGCCCGCATGGCATACATGTAGCTGCGGCCAAGTAGAAGGTTGTAATCCAATTGGGCATTGATTACCTCTATGTCAATAAGGACTGTTTTACCACCTAACTGGACTGGAACGTTGGGCAGGAGGCCTTGGGGCTGGGCCGAACGACCGTCGTAGGCACGTAACGCAGTGGTGGACTGCTGGAGAGGAGGGGATCCTAGCTTCTGCCATACAAATGTAGACATAACGCATGTGGAGGCACCCTCATCGATGATGCACCGATGGATAACAAGGTTCCTAACGGAGACAGTAACTTGGAAGGCTAAGCTGGAAGGTAGGCGTGGTTCAGACTGGTCTAAATCAAACGCCATCAAATGCGAATCAGTTGGGTCAATCCCCCCGATGGCGGAGAGTAACGTCTTGCGCTGGGAAGGGCAGTTCTTCAAGACTTCTAACGCAGACATGGCTGCGGGAGACTGGGCTAGGTCGTCTACGATGTTGTAGTTTGACGCAGCGCGCGCAGTAGGGTTATTGTTGATTCGGCGAAGTGGGAAACGAGGTGCTTTCGCGGCGCCGTCTATGGGAGGCGGAGGTATACGTAACGCCTGATCGGTGGGATGGGCGTTAGTAGGTTTATCCGTGGGAGTGGCTTCAGAGGTGGAGCCATATTGGTTCCGACGGGTTTGGAGGTTGACGTCAGCGGATGACATCATCAGTAAGTGGTGAGTACCCGAGTCAAACATGGGTTGATCGGGAGCAGCGTAGGTGATCTGTTGTTGTTGGGCCGCATTGGCTTGATGGGGAGCCAACGGCTGAGTGTTCACTATGCCTTGGGTAGGTAAGGGGTTTTGCAGCACCAAAGGGGGTTGCTGAGGTTGGGGGGGGTTGGGCGGTGCTTGGGGAGCCGCATGCCCTTGGCGATGGGCCTCGTCAACCCAAAGCTGCCGAGCTCGCTCTAAATGTGGGCAAGCGTGGGTGTAATGTCCATAGACTCCGCAAATAGAACAAGGGTGGTTTGTTCGCAGATTGGGGTTTTTGGCCTGCTTGGGCGGGTGATCAGGGTTTTGATTAGCGGGGGCCGCATTGTTATTGTCAGGGGGATTAGCCGGTTGACCAGCTTGGTCTGTAGGTTGGTTGTTTCCCCGATTACGGCCCTTGCCGCGGTTCTGTTGGCCCTGGTTACGTTGGTTATTCTAGTTTTGCTGCGGGTTTTGTTGGGCGTAAACTTGCCCTTGGGCAGCAGGTGGATTTTGAGGTTGCGCAGGTGCAGGAGCCGGCTGCGGAGGATGATATGTAGGTTGAGGCTGAGCAGGTGCAGCAACTTGAGGGGGTTGCTGATAGGACTGCGGAGCAGGTTGTGGATGTGCTGCAGGGGCTGCCTGTGGCGGATAATAAGCTGGTGGGGCTTGTGAAGGCGCAGGAGCTGGGGCAGTCTGCTGATGGTAGTAAGGCTGAGGGGCGACTGGAGGAGCATAAGCAGGAGTCGCATACCCAAAGCACTGAGGTGGACACGAAGGTCCATGGGGATGGTGATGTGTCATGGGAGCATATGAGTTGGTTGCTCCCGACTGGGAGGTAGCCCTCGACAGGTCGGGGCCAGGGGTAGGACGTGCTATAGAAAATGGTTGGGGATGCGAAGAAACACGGCCAATGATACCATCTGCAGCGTGGGATGCCCCCGGCGCATCATGATGGGAGGACTCGCCGCGAGGGGCGTTAGGTATAATGGTATAAAGGTAACCCGATTGGGCGTAAATGAGGTCGAACTGTTGTGCCTTAAGGATGGCTTCTTCTTCAGACTGGGGTCTTTCTGAGGCCACATCCTTAGCAATAACAGGGAGAAGGGATTTGAGGAACCAATCAAGGAAGATACGGTCGTCGAGTTTGATCTTGCATAAGCTACGGCGTCGACGCCACTCATGGATGTGGTCCGTGATATGGGTAGCCGTGTTTTGTCTACAAGATAGAAGGATCTCAACGCCCGCGTCATAGCGGACAGGCAACTGGAAGAACTGCAGGAAGGTCGAGGCCAGGGAAGAAAAGGTGGCGTGGGTCCCATGAGGCTGCTCAATATACCACTTGGCTGCAGAGCCAGTGAAGGTGCGCTGTAAGAGACGGAGGCGAACAGAGTCGTCCACTATGGAGTTAGAGGAACACCATAGGTGGAAAGACATGATGTGGTTTTGTGGGTCCTCACCGGCCTTGCCCTCGAACTTAGGGATGTCCGAGGGTAGTTTGGTAGGCATATGAGGCCATGTAGGGTCGTGTCGAATGGGATCGTTGGTCAATCTGGCCAAGTCAGGTAGGTTAAGGCTAGCCATGAATGGCAGACTGGAAGAAGGCTGTGACACAGTAGTGCTATGGACCAAGTTGGGGCCAGTGCCCCCAAGTGGAGGGACAAAATTAAGGGTGGTGCCCCCAAGTGGGGGAACTGAGGTAGTGGAGGATGGTCCAGCACCACCATGGGTAGTGTGAGCCACTGATGTAGTGGGGATAGGTATTCCCGCTGGGGGAATAGGTACCGTGAGGGGAACAGTAGATGGTTGCCCCATGGAGGGCATACCAAAAACAGGTGTAGTCACTGGTGTAGTGGTGGATGTGCCACTAATGGTCCCTATGACAAATGGAGTGGAAGTCGTGCCAGCCATGGGGCTAGTAGGGGCAGTATAAATAGGGTTCTCAGACTCTTCGTCAGAATCAGAGGTAAAGTAAGGTGCGTCACTATCTGGTGACGGAGACCTACGTCGCTGACGAGTGGAGTCAAGTGACAAGGCTCTAGATCTGTGATGAGTGGTATCAACGGACAATGATCGGAATCTACGACGAGTGGTGTCAAGAGAACCGTGCTGTGGGGGCTCGCCCCTGAGGCGCCGAGAATGTCTCAGGGACTCAATGGTGACAGATGGTGTCTAGTCTCTGTGGGTTGAGGTGAGTATAAAAACAGCTCAAAAATCCTAATGCAACCGAGTGTGCAGGAGGAGAGCTAAAAAACAAGGCACTCAGGCCAACAACCAACTCAAAACACCCACTGCAACAGCTGTGCTACAATGGGTGGAGTAACAACAAAGATGGTCAGAATACCAACAAGCAGCAGGTTTCCTAAAAAAGAAAAATGGTGGACTCACTAGACCAAAGGGAGGTAAAGGAGCATGCAAACACCTAACTAAAAGTATTCTGACTTAACTAAACATATCCTCTGCAAGGTGATGAAATCCAAGTCAGACAATATGAGTAGGAAAGCCAAGTGGCTATGATATCCCCCTACCGGGAGGGACACCGGGTAGTCAATCCTAGAAGAATGGCAACTAAGATACCCCGTTCATGACACGTCCAGAAAGGTGAATCTGCCGTTTAGTTCGTTGACCGCAATACCCCTATACAGGGATATCCCGCGAACCGCGAAAGGTAGCCCTTCGGTTACTGAATGGAGTGCGGTATTCCACTCAGGCCTCCGGAACCAGTCTCCCGACTTCAACCCTCCTAAGGGAGATGCCCTCTGATAAACTGGTCGTGACCGTGCCAAAAAGTACTAGGGGATTTTGGTTCCCTATTTGGACAACAACTATGTCTCAAGTGAAATAACCAAGGGGTGTTATTGGAAGCCTATCCCCCTGATCCTACCTAACTACAATGATTCTTTTGTGTTCCCCAAGTGGGGTTAGAATGTTGGTTTAATTAGGTACTTTTTAAGGCTCACTTGATTTTATGTGACAGAGTGTGTGCTCGTGAGGTGTTGAACCCAAAAATAGAAGTGCCACAAGGGGGGCAACTTCCAATCTATCAATAATAAGGAAATTGAAAGTTTAATTTGCAAAATTTTCTGATTTAAAAATACTGAAATTTTAAAAAGATTCTGTAAAAGGAACAGAAATTATGTTGCAGAAAGGCTGTAAGGAAGTGGGCTGCAGGTGGGACAGAGGGCTGTTCAAATGCAGAAAATATTGCAGCAAGAGGGGCTGGGCTCAAAACAGGAAAAGATCAGAAATCAGACCGCGGGTCTGTGGCGGATCAGAACAGGCCGACCGCGGGTTTGAGGGAAACAGCGGCGGTCAGGTCGCGGCTATCGGGCCAACAGAGGCAGTCGGGACGCAGGAAACAGGGGAAAAGACACAGTCAAGTCGCGGCTATCGGGCCAACAGTTGCAGTCGGGACGCAGGAAAAATGGAAAAAGATACAGTCGGGTCGCGGAAAAAAGGCTAACAGGCGCAGTCGGGACGCCCGAAAGAGGCAAAAAGCCGCAGTCGGGACGCGTGAAAAAGGCCGACAGGCGCAGCCAGATCGCGGCAAACAGGATGATTAGCCACGGTCGGATCGCAGGTAACAGACTTGAATCCGCCGGCGGAGCGTCGGAAGCAGTCTGAGAGCCACGGTCGGATCGCGGGTAAAGGCCTGAAAGGCGCGGTCGGGACGCGACTGCAGAGGGAAAAAACGCGGTATGCGGCGGCCGAAAGGGACAGCCGAAAAGAAAAAATTTAAAAAACGGAAACCAGAAATTCGAAAACTAGGGGAGTCGCCAAAAACTGTAGCTAGGGTTTTACCCCTAGCTTGTGCTAATGAGCACCTACTAAGGAGAATGGACTCCTTAGTAGCAGTTCAATAATGATTAAATGATTAAGCTAAAACAACAATTAACAAACTACTTTAAGCATTGCATGAGACATAAATAAAAGATGTAAAAAATGGTTTTATATTAATGTTACCTTGAGTGTCAAGGTTGATGAAGCCCTTTGCAGTGTCCAAGAGGATGCTCCAAGCTTCAGAATGCTCCTTTCTCCTTCTCCAATGTTGGGGATGGGCCAAAGGTGGCTCTCAAGGTGAAAATAGTTCAAAGGTGAACTAGGGTTTCGAGAGAGATTTTGGCAGAGTAAGGGTGCTTGTGATTGTGGATATGGAATAAGGGATCTCCATCACCTATTTATAGTTTTTTGGTGGTGGAGTGCTGACCCATGGTTTTAGGAAACACATGGTTTTGTGCAGCTGTATAGGGTTTTTTCCTCCTTTTCCTCATTATTTTATATTTTTTATTCCCTTTTTAGGGGTTTTTGCTATTTTTGGAGGAAAAGGGGGTTTTTTTAGCCTTTTTTAGGCTATTTTGAGGGTTTTGTGGCCTTTTGGAGGCATTTTAGGCCTTTTGGAGGCATTTTAATGGGATTTTTTGGGATTTTAAGGGAAAAATGGTAGGAAAATGGACAAATGAGCCATATAATGTGGTAATGAGGTAGTGAACACTTTTTGGGTGTTAACATGTGTTTTCTAAATGGTAATGAAAACGCTTGTTTTGGATGTAAAACTACTTCTGTGTAAAATAATATGCTATTGGGTTGCTTGCACTATAGCTTGGTCTTCCTGGAAACGTCAATGAGACTTGACCTTGTGACCTTTATTTCAATGGTTAAAAGTACTATAGTTTATAGATGTGGAATGCACTTGTTGGTAATGGGATTTGTTTCATGAGAAAAGTCTACTGTTATGTTCGATTTAATGTTTGACTTTTTAAATGAAAACGTAGAGATAGTGGAATGGAATGATACCATGGTTAGACCGGAAGAAAATTAATAATCCTTGCTACTGTTAATTCTTTGTTTTGATGTGTAAGTAACTAGAAGAAATCGCTACTTTTAATAATCTGTTTTGATGTGTAAAGTAACTAAGAGAAATCGCTACTGTTAATACTATGTTTTGATGTGTAAAGTAACTAAGAGAATCGATGTTTGATTTGATGCTATTGTCATTACTTAAGCATAAAGAGAATAACCATAAAAGAATAAAAATAGAAACATAATTAATCCCTGCACTACGAATTAGCAGAATGATTCAGATCGAAGACAACAAATATAGTAATAAATCTAAGTTTGTTGATGGGGTGTTGTCTAGCACAAGCTAGCTTGGCTAAACCTGCTAGACCCTCCACTAGTTTCTGGGTGAAACCTCTGGTTCAATTTCTTGGACCAAAAGAATTCCCTTTGATTACCATTAGAGAATGATAATGAAAAAGATAGATGATCCCCAAAACTTGGGATCTGCCCTCTTAATGTAGGGGAGTCTTGAATTATAACTACTAGAGTAATTAGTTTTTTTAAATTAGATAAATAATATTTAAAACATATTATTTAGTAAACATCTAGTCTTTCGCACTAAGACTTTTTCAATGGTCTAATCTATAAGTGCTTTCCGATTTAAGCTCTTCATCATAATTATGGTAACAATAATTATATTAATAATAATATTTCTAACCTAGGTATTAATACATTAGTAATACTATTTACAAATGTGGCTTCCCACTAAATATTAATACTCTATTAATAGTATTAAATAGTGTGGCATCCCACTATGCATAAACTATATGCAATAATGTCTTTTATAAATAATTAATCACATCATTATTTATTAAATATTCTTAATCATAATATTAACTCTTGTATCTTTACAGGATACTTAGTTTTAACAACTTAAGGGTGAGGTCCACTTCTTTTGACGGTCTTTTGGTAGGCTGGGATAGGCACCCCTAGTCTCTCTCTTTGCATGTCGGATTCCCTCATTTAACATGGTAGTCCCCGCAGTATCTGATGATAGATAAAAGATGAATCATTTAATCAAATTAAATAAATGTGATGAAAGTAAAATTTTTATTCGGAGTCTTTTCTGACTCAACACTTTGAGATCCCGTAACCCCGAGTGCTCTTCAGAGCCTTTTAACTCAACACTCTCACATGGGTGTTACGCTAGTGAAATTCCATACCCTATGCTCAACACTAGTGCTAGAATGTGGTTGTGAGGCACATCTAGAATATTTAAGTTGCCTTGGATCCAGTGTTCATTTATCAAGCTTGGATAGCTCCAGGGCTTAGGCCCAACGCTCAATGTACCTTAGGCCTTTCTCCCAGTACATAAACATTCTTCTAGGTACATCGGGGCTTATGCCCATTACGCTGGTTATATGTGTATTTCTGAGTCCATGCTCAACACACTCACAAGTCAAATCATGAAAAAATCATAGCTCTGCACAGTAAGTAATCAAAAGATCATCTCAGTATATTAGAGTTTGTACCCATATCAAAGTTGAAGAACATCATTAAAACATTGGTGCCTTCTCGCCCAGTATACACTAATATAAAGAAGTCAGTCAGGTTCCATGCCCGATATGTCAATATATAAAAGAGTAAATCATATGTGCTAGGGCTTATGCCCAATACTCAAAGAACAAAACCTATGTGTTGGGGCCATGGCCCAATATAACAACAAAAATAGTTAGTCCAAAATTCAGGATATTACACTAATCTAAGTCAAGCCTATTCTAAAAGGAGTGATTTGTTTGTGCACAAGATAACTTGATCCGAAAAAATACTAATTCTTTTCACCAATTCAACAAACATGCAAAACTGGATTTTGACTCAATAGCTTAAGATATAATTAGTTAAATACATTCAACCAACCATAACTTAAGAATTAAATGCATACAATCCTATCTTGTATCTGGAATGTTAATTGGCAAGTTAACATTAACTTAATGTGTTCTATGAATCATTTACAGAAATAGATAAACTGTTTTTAGATAAAGACATTTAGTTAAAACATCAATTACAAAGATCATAAGTTGAGAGAAATCTGGACTATAGACCAATGCAAATTATTGATTGCAAATAATAAACAGTATTAGTGAATGTGTTGAAGTAAAATCGCCATCCATCAAAATCATTTGACAAATTATAACAGAAGAGAAAGCTGAAGAAAAACTATGTATTAAGGCCTACAAAACATTACATAGTCTGCAACAAAATATCATCCTTAGTCTCTTATGGTAATTCTATTTTCTCACCATTCCCCATGTTAACAATCAAATTGACACCCTTAACTAAGTGAAGGGGCAGCATATGTTTACCATGCACCCGCGACAGGAAAGTCATGACACAAGTTCAATCAAAGACGAATCCTCTCTGAGAAATGCATTAAAATGCATCATTTGTGTTTAAAACATCCTAAGTGGAGCAAAAAGCCTAAAAACTATATAAAAGTGGGTTTTCACTTGAAAATAATCAAAATGAGGAAAATGACTAATCCCACATTTAGAAGAAAATCCTAATTCCCATTTCACATTGCTATATAAGAAAGGCATGGGAGGCATGGTAAGGAGAGACAAAAAGAGCAAAGGAATGCTGAGGAGATTATGAAGGAAGAAAAGAGATCCAATTCTTCAAGAGAAAGGGTGAAGGAAGGAGAACTTATGGCAAGGGAGGAGGCACTCACACCAGGATTCTTGGTAATCATGTATCTTCTCCATTGTTTTAGCATGAATTGATTCAAGTTTCTGCCATTATAATGTTTAGATGTTGCTTGTCTTGTGTGGTTCAACTAGGCTGCCACATGAACCTCATCTCAATGGTATGACAGATTCTGTCAACCATTTTGAACAGATTACCCCACATTTGGGACACGTTTCTATTCAGAATTCGCAACCCACAGCAGGCCAGGCAATACAGGAACCTTCCAATCCTTCCAACAATTCTAACATCCTCATAGTCTCATCCATAGACGTTAGAGGAAAGAAAAAGAAGTACAAGAGTAAGAAAAATGCTAACTCTGGGAAGGGAGATGCTCCAACTGTGCTTCAATGCCGTGGGAAACAACAACCCACGATTTTGACACCAGTA
This sequence comes from Larix kaempferi, assembly GCA_027924585.1. Taxonomy (NCBI): domain Eukaryota; kingdom Viridiplantae; phylum Streptophyta; class Pinopsida; order Pinales; family Pinaceae; genus Larix; species Larix kaempferi. The sequence continues at coordinate 43,155,543 of BSBM01000372.1, read as the reverse complement.
CCTCCGCCAGGGGGAAATCAACCAACCCCCCCACAAGGGGGCAATGATCGTAATGCCAATGTCTTCATGTGTGATCCTGAGATGAACATTCAAACAGGACTTGATTCTTATGATGTCTCTCCTACTACATCAGATCAATCGGTATCACAGCCAGATGGTTATCTCTACATTGAGAAACCATCCATAGACTTAGTACCACACCCCCCAAAGGTGTTCTACATAGAAAAATGCATAATCCTAACATGCGAGCTACTCAGAATGGTAATGTTCTTGAGGACCTAGCTCAAGTACTATGTGCCATGTGGGCCTTGGAGGTATTGCAATGTCGTTCTGCACCAAGAAAGGAACTATTGTCTACCATTGGTGTTGTTGATCCATCCGATGAGACTTTGATCACATCAGACATAAACCATTCGATATGTAGGATCCTTCCCGAAGTTGCTTTTCAAATTAAAGTAACGACTTATTGTAAGAACATATATCTAACCATAGTAGATGAAGGGACCTCATCTTGTGTAATGTCATTTCCATGTTGGCAAGCATTTGGATCACCCCTATCTGTTGTAGAAGTTTCAAACCAAGCTACTCAAATAACTTCAGCAGATTCAGATCAAAATCCTCCCTTGATGAAGGAATATGATTCGGTTACCTGGCCCATTTGGGTTGTGAGATCTCCCAGCTCACATGAATTCTTGGATTACAGTTTATCATCAAATGAAGACATCCCTGAAGTTGTAAACATTTGGTTGTACCCACCTAAGATCATCTTTTGTGGGGCCACCGGGAGCATACTTGATTTAAATCTACCAAAGTATAGGAGCATGATCTATATGTTCCTCGATCTTATCTAGTATATTTGGAAACTTGCGTATAGGTTTAGGCCATCCCTTTGTGAAGATGCATTTGAACCTTTTGCAACCCAAACTTACCATAGGGTCGAACCTATTGGAAATTGGTGGGTCATCCCTTCATATTTGTATTTTCTGCTATTCCGACAACAGAGCCTACCGAACATGGGACACCCTAGTTAGCACCCCATTGCCATTTTGGTGCTCATTCTGCATTATTCTCATAGGCCCGGGAGCCCTATTAGTCCCATCATGACTTGGAGTTTGAGACCACATATTTCTCTTTCATAGATTTCTGACCATATCCTGATGGCCTCCCTTTTTTTGTCATTATACATAAGCTTGCGTTAAAATATCCACTTGAACATCCATGTAAACTACTTAGTTGCTTATTTCTTATGTTGCTTATTTGCCTTTATAGTCACTTTCTGTTACAAGATGCCTATAAACCATTGCTTATGTATATTTGACCCATACCCATGGAGGAAACATCTGCAAGAGTGTACATAACTAGCTCAGCCCTTGTTTGCAATATGGATCTTTTCCTTGGCTTGACCCATGCCCTTGACATTTAGGCACATGCCCTTGAGACACTCGTTTTTTCTAATGTATCATAGCATGCTTTATTCCTTTTTCAAGCTAATAAATGAAAAAGGTTAAAAAAAATTGGAAAACACAAAAATCCAAAAAAATTGGAAAAGGACTTGAATCACTTCATATTATAGACTCCAAAGAAAATGGCAACAGTCAATTATTGTTGCCCTTTAACATGACACATAATTTTGTATCTACGGTCAGTACACCATCTACATTTTCATTAGGAAATTGTACCAGTATTTTGAATAGATCTCCACCGATGGGTTATCCTTCCCGTCACCAATGGAGCTTTCATTAATGCATATAGAATTAGCAGATTTCATTAAGGTCAGTTACTCAAATTCCTATGTTGCCAAGTGTCCATTCTGCATCATGTTATGTGTTCAAGGCAAGCCCAAACCGAGTCGGCCATTTCTCAAATATTCCTAACTAATCATGTCGGGCTTCCTTGTGTCAGTATACAATGTTGGATCTTGCAGTTCTACCAAATTACATCATACTATTGATCTTTCTTTCGTATCGGTTGATGTGGGATACACCAATGCCCTCCTTCCGATGGATCTATTCCTATCAACATCAAATCATCATTTAGGACATGGATCTAGAAACCCAAGAGTACCTTGGATCTTGCAGTCATTAGTGGCAGTTTTCCTCGCAAATGATAGTGGGTATACATCAATGACCCTTGATTATTTGATTCTACAAGTGTTCGACTTCTGAACATCTATTCATACTTGCTATTTTGTACTCAGTACCTTAGAGCCCATCATCATTATCGGTAGGTCTCTTTGCATCTGTTAACGGTATATATCAATGACCGATAATCAGATGGTGTTTTATTATGCTTGACATCATATAACTTATTCGCATGATATAAACTCGTACTATAGTCGATTTGTATTGAAGACCTTGGGAAAAAAATCTGTATCAATCATTTATGCATTGACCGAGCTGTGCAAGATTAGTGTTGGCTATACAATGCTGACCAGAGGTTTTATGAAGACCCAGGTTCTGCGCGGTTACCATAAACCAACAAAACCCCTTCGCACCGGCTCTTTCGGCAACAGCCCGCAAGCAGGCTGAGGTCTCACCCGAGGTGTTTGTAATGGGGCACTGAGGACTCAGATGTCCACAGTGAGTGATGAGTTGATGGCTATGATGAAGTTCGTGGCAGCACACCGGCTGTGTGTTGCGAGGGTCGGACTACACGGCGATGGCCAACACCGCGGCCCGCACCACTACCTTCTTCCCTACTGTGGGGTTTAATACTACACTGTGAACATGGCCACTTGACTTCCTATACTTAGCCTAAGTGCAAAATGTTCAAGGCAGTGAGCTAAATACCACTTATCCACTTAGTCATTCACGTGACTATCTTACTACTTAATGCTCATAACACACACTTATAATGTTACTATTTTAAGCATAACCCTCAGGTGTGCAATAACTATTATACATTCATCGACTACATCCATTCAAACACGTAAACAACTTTCTCCATTCTCAAGCAAATGATAGATTCACTGTCCTTAGAAGCAAAGCTAATATTAACCATACATCTATTCATGAAGACTTAACATATCATTCCATACTCTCTTGATGGAAAATGCATATAAAAGCCTCCTCATAACGGATTGTGAGCAAATATTCAGACATCCAACTATAGAAACAGATAAATGCAACCACATGCATAAACATTCAGTCACTCAACCCACTATTTAACGTGGTTCACTCCCCCAGATGGGAAGCTACGTCCACAAGAACTGTGTTTGATATTTCTCTTTAAGGAAGGGTTCATAGTTCTTATCCGTGCACTCAGCTGCGGCTCTCTTCTTGCTCAGTTAGGTCTCTGCGCACTCAGCTGCAGAGCCTTTACAATCTATTCTTGATTCAAAATATATTACAATACAATATGATCACCATAACAATCACCAATAACAACCAACCCTTCCTTTACAAAAATGGTCTTCTTAAGTAGATCACACCCAAAGGTCATGTCTTTACAACATTGAAGACCAAAACCCTTAGGGTTTCCAAACCACTACGGTCCCTCTGAACTGTCATGCCGGCTTTTGATAGCGATTATGCTTTCGTGGCAATCCTCCATGCCTTAGACCCATCGCTTTCAGCCTTCCTATTGTGCACACACCAACAGGTCATCCATTTCGAGCCGCCCTTCCACTAACGGACTCGTGCGACTGGCTCAGCTCCCAGTCACTTTCCCTGTAGGCCATCCATCCTCTAACGACCACGTACAACTAGCTTAGCTCTAGTCATTGTCCATCCGTCATTTCCCCTTAACGGTCACGTACTCTGCTATACACTGAACTATCACTTTCCCGACCCGTCCTCTGCTTAATGGACTCGTACAGTCAGCCACCTTCCTGATCTGCTTATGCCCTCAACTGGGAATCTTTCCAGCAGTCTTACCAAAATTAGACCATCGCCCGTCTATCCACACTATCTAGCCATACTCCGTTAACTACACAACTTTACTGGCTCCACGTGGCCTACTACCTTCGTAGCACTAAACTTGTTCAGCACTGATCTTCGCAGCATCCTTCAAAACTAGGCACTGTGCATATCTTCGCAGCAACCCCAATAATTAGCCAAAATTTACTTATTTTCTGAGTTGCGCTCAGCTCAGCTCCATCTAGCCTCAAAAATGTAAAAAAAATGGCCCTGTTGGGCCAGGCCCAACATGCCCCTAACACTTACATGTGGCTCATCCCCGAGCCACTTGCTGCTGCAGTTGTCTCACTCTACTCCGCGGTCAGTGGAACTAGTTTGGCCGCGAACTCATTATATACACCGAGCAACTGCTCCATTGCTTGTTTGGTATCTTGCTCAACTTGCTGAACTGTTTTGAGCAGCGCTGGGGTTATTTTTGCTCCAATCTATCCCTGTACCTGCTCCTGGTTGTCGCGTATTTCTACCAGCTTGTCTTCTATCTACTGTGACACTATTGTAGCATCCTCCATGAGTTGCTGTGACTGATTGTCCATTTCGGTCTCCTTCTCTCTTAATGCCTTGACTTGCTTCTTCAAGCCTGATACTTCCTTATACCTAACCAGCCTCTCCGTTGGTGGCACAGCTTTGAACTCTGCGTCCAATTTATCCAGGGAGGTCTGGTTTTCCTTTACTGCGATCCTCATGTGCTGTAGCGCTTGATCCTCTTCAAGAGCAGTGAATTCCTTGGAGACTTGTTCCAACAACTCTTGGCACTGAGTGATGCCGCTCATCATGTTCTGTGCAGCGGTACTGACGACTTGTTCTCTCAGCTACTGCTCAGTTAATGCTGTCTGCTTATTCAGCTTATCCTTCAATGTGGCAATATCAGCCTCATATTAAATCTCTTTATCCTGCATCTCTGACTGCAAGTATCTCACCTTATCTCTGATCCTTAGAACTATGTCTGCAGGATCATCCTCGATTTCTATGCCTTCAATATCCTTCACAACATTAGATATGGTAGTCTCCAAGTTCCGTCAGCGGTCCTGTTCATTTCATAGTTGCATGTCTGCGCGTAACTCGAGCCGTCTCTTTGCTGCGGTGAGCTCCGCTTGTGACTTCATCGACTCTACTGTTCATTCATGCATCTCCTCGATGATCTGCGTGTGGATGAAGTGCAATCCTGGTAAGGGGATTTTTTCCAAGTCGAGCTCTACCCGCTCGACTCCCTTTGTGTCTAAGGCCAACTTTTCTGCCATTGGCAGTGCAACAACCAATGGGTCAACGTGGACAATTATAGTCTTCGATGGTAGCGTCATTGCTAGCTGTGGCAGTTCTTACTGCGAGTTCCCTGCTGACCTCCCTTCGACTCCTGCTTCTCGCAGCAAGGTATGGCTTTTCTGGACATCGTCCATTTTCTTCATTAGGCCTTGCATTACGAGCCGCGTCTTCTGCAGGTCATCCTGGATGACCTTATCCTTCTTATCTTTAGCCGCCATGAGCTCCTTCATTTGTTCTGAAACTATTTCAGCTATCATCTCATAATCATCTTCATTCAGGACTGCCTCAGATTGAGTCTTTGTAGCCTTCACCTTCTTTCTTGCCTTTGGATTCTGCGGAGTCTCTTGTTCTTTGCGCTTGCCAGTTTCTTCAACAATCAGGCATGCCAGTGAGATTGGCTTGTCCTCTGCAGAGTTTGTCTAAACATCCATGACTTCCACATGGAAGTCAGTGGGCCAATCCTTCATGAGGGATTCAATGTCCTCCTCATACATGTGGTAGTTACCTGGGAACCACTCTGGGTTCTTCATTTATGCCTTTGGTGCAATGAAGATACATCGTATGTTTGCGCTGAATTCCAGAATGTGAATGTACTTCGACATTATCTGGTTTGTGATGCAGGGTGTACGGACAATCGCATTTCCTAGCTGAGTATAATAGTGGTAGAACACCTTAGATGTCGCATGCTATCGCTCTACAATGACATTTGTCGAGAGGTTGGCATACCGGAATCCTTTGGGATCATTGGTTTCTATGTTAATCCCCACATAGTCTCTTGGCTCCTTCCATCCACAAAAGGTGATGAGGATAATGAGCCATGTGAAGTGGAACTGTCTAGCATTTTCCTGGGTATCATTGAGTTCATCCATGAACTCATTCAGAAGGAATTGACACCAATTGAACTCAGTGCCCACAACTGCTACGGCACCAAGTAATACTGCACCCACAGGCACCTCCGAAGGCCTAACCATTCTAAGGATTTTTCCTGCGAGTAACTGGCTCACAAATTTTGTCATTCTGTCCTCAATGTCTTCTGTGGGAAAGCCTCTTTTCCCCTTTGTCAATGGCTGACTTTTCTTCATTTTCTCAACAACTTCTTTATCTTTGCTCTTCCCTTGGAAGAACTACTTAGGATCTTTACCGTGCTTGCTGAGACCTGCTATGCGGTGGATCAAGGCAATATTGACATCAATGTTTTTATCTAGCCACAGGTATCCCTGGTGGATTCGCACCATCAGTGTGCGAACAACCGCATTAGCTTCCGCTAATCGGTCAAAACGTGGCAGTCTAAAGAGGTTTAACAAGCCTGACAGAACTACCGGCGTCATCCAGCTTTCAGCAACCAAGTTAGGTGTACCCCTGGCATCTTTCATCTAGCACATGTACTGGTCAAGCTGGAATCGTGGTTACTTAGGTGTGTGGGGCTCTTCCTTTTGTACGCCTAAGAGGTCATAATCTTCCCACTTGCAATCCGGAATTTTTCCAAGTAGGTTCTTGGCAACGTCTACATGCTTTGAGATCGGTGACAATGGGATCTCATACTTAACACTCTTGACCAATTTGAAGACTGGGGCGTCCAACTCCTGAGGTGATATGTATTCGTGTGTGAGTTTCAATGGTTCTTTCTGAAGGATTGGCGATTTTTGTGCCGACGATCCCATCTCTATGATCTTGCTTCGAGGTGCAGTTACGTCTTTTGCTTTATCTTTCCCTTTTTCCTGCATGCTCGTATTATGACGAGGTGATCTTTGGGATGCTTGACCTAGCTCGATTACAACCTTCTTGGAAGAGGTTTTCATTAACTCTGTAATTCCCCTGTACTTAAATACCTTAAGTGCTTCTTCAATGGTCAACTCTTCTTCTCTATAGGATGGTTCGTACATTCACTGGTTAGCTAAAGGCTGTAATAATCAGATGATAGAAGAATACTAGCTCAGGGAGTGATCGCAAGAAAATTCTAAGTGTTGAGTAACGCCTGCGAGTCCTGTAGAGGTGTTATTTATAGGCGCAGCTAGGTCCCCCCCGTGCCTCCCAATGGTTATATCTACATTTAATGAGTTGTGCATTGGCCAATTTGAACAGATCCTCCTGTCTCTTCTATCGCCAGTGTGTCCAGAACGACTATCTTTCCTTTAAATGCTCAAGTAGTTGCTGCAATGATCATTTCAATGGTTATTTTCTCAAAATCCATGCAACGACTATTTCTCTCTGAATGCTGCACCAATTTGCGTGGCAAACCATTTCGACTCCTGCACATTTTCTTTGCGGTACTGATCTTTGAACTGCACAGATTTTTTCCCACTATTGTCTTCCTCGTTCATGTGCTGCTTCAACAGTGCTGTGTTGCTCATACATTCTTCCTTTATGATCCATATACAGACTCTATACATTTCTAGTGCCCAATTTCAACTGTACTTGACACTTAAAAATTTCTCCCCATGTTTATCTTTCCGTATATTGCGAAGCAGGACTATTGTAGTATAATTTAAGTCTGATTCCATTTATCATAGTGGATAGAGTATCACCAGCTAAAGTGGCTAACTAGATTGCACCACTGTTAGTGACATACATAACAATATATGGACCAAGCCAATGCATTTTAAACTTGCTAGGAAATTTCATGAACTTGCTATCATAGAGGAGGACTAAGTCACCTACCTGAAAACATTTGTTCCTGATATGGAAATCATGCCATGCCTTTTCACAATCCTTTTGGACTTGCTGTTGAAATCCTCCAATGAAATGATCCTCCTCCAAGCCGACTAAATGTAACAATCTTTCATCTAATGCTTCGCGATCTACCATTCTGGTGAATGCAGCAATCCTCAAACAGGGGACAATGTACCCCATTGGCATTATGGCCTCCTTCCCATAAGCCAACCGGAAGGGTGTCTATCCTGTCAACTTCCTACAAGTTGTTCTGTATGCCCATAGTACAGACGAGATGTGCAGGTCCCAATCATCCCTGTTTACGTTGCACACCTTCGTCAGTGTGTTTTCCAATATCTTATTGAAAGATTCAATAGTTCCATTTTCCTACGGATGATATGGTGTACTATGGTGATGCCACATGTGGAATTCCTCTGTGAGGGCTTCAATGGTCTTATTCAAAAAGTGAGTGCCCTGATCACTCATCAAAATTTTTGGACAGCCGAATCTTGACAAAATTTCCTCAAAAATGTACTGCGTGGCAGTACCTGCACTGGAGTCCTTTACTGGTTTAGCTTATGCCCATCTGGTGAGGTAATCCGTGGCAGTAAAGATATACCTCACACCAATTCTCTTCCTTGGTGGGTTTATAGGTCCCACAAAATCAATTGCCCACTTCTCAAAAGCCTATAAGGTCAACTACGGGTTCAATGGCATTTCATCTCTCTGTGATGGCTTCCATGTCCTCTGACAAACATCACAGTTCCTACAGTATTCCTTAGAATCTTTGTGGATGGTAGGACACCATAGCCCTGCGCGCAATATCTTCTACATAGTAGCCCTTCCTGCGTAATGACCTCCTGTGATCCCTGAATGCCCGTCTGCTAGTATATATGGTTTCTCATGGTCGAGCACACATCTGCGCAGGACTTCATCTGGTCTGAGTATATATAAATGACATGCAATGATAGTGAAATCCGCAGTGCGGACTACTAGCTACTTCTTCTGCTGAACATAAAATTCTTGCGGTGTCAGCTTTGTTGTCAGAAAATCATTGATATCATTATAGTAATCATCTGCAACCTGTATAGCAAGCATCTGCGCATCAGGAAGACTGTCTTCAATGTTCGTCGGCTCCTCTCCCGACTCGATTCGAGATAGCTGGTCAGGTCCCAAATTTGGCCTGCCAGGTTTAACAACGATCTCGAAGTCGTACTCCTGAAATAGCAACAGCCATCTACATATACACCCCCCTAACACTGGCTTATTCACCAAGTATTTCAATGCAGAATGATCGGTGAACATAAGGAAGTGCGCACCAAGTAGATAGTGTCTAAACTTTTGAAGCACATATACCATCGCAAGTCCTTCCCACTTAGTAGTGGTATAATTCTTCTCTGCTGTCAATAGATTCCTACTAGAAAATGTGATGGGGTCATCAATAACCCCTTCTCCTGGCTAAGCTAGCACAATACTGAGGGCAATGTATGATGCGTCCACATGAACATGAAATGGCTTTGCCCAGTCTGGAAATACTAGTATCGGCGCAGTAACCATCTTTTCTTTAAGGGTGTCAAAACCCTGTTCGCATTCTTCGTTCCAAACAAACGGCATGTCCTTCTTCAACAGCTTCTCCATTGCTGCGGGGATCTGCGCGTAACCTTTAACGAACTTCCTGTAATAGCCTATATGGCCCAAGGTAGAGCGCAACATTTTAACTGAAGTTGGTGTATGCAAATTTACAATGATGGCAATCTTTGCAGGGTCCACCATCAATCCCTGTTTGCAAACAATATGTCCCAAAAAAATTCCATAGGGCACACAGAAGATGCACTTCTTTAAATTCAATGATATTTGATGCTGGCGACACTTATCAAGCATCATCCTCAAGTTCGCGCAATGGTTCTTCAACAAACCAAAGACAGTCCAGTCATCAAAATATGCTTCAAGAAACTTATGAATGAAATCTTTGAATGCTGCAACGACAACCCTGGAGAAGATGGCGGGCACGTTCTTCAAACCAAACGGCATGACTGTATACTGGAACGACCCCCATTCTGTAGTAAATGTTTTCTTATTCCTGTCTGCGGGATTGATCCTAATCTGATGATAACCAGAGAAACCATCAGTAAATGAATAGGCCTCATTCCCTCCAACATTGTCAACTACCTCATCTGTAAATGGAGTAGGGAATGGGTCATGCACAGAGGCATCATTAAGTTTTCTGAGGTCGACACATATCCTAATCTCACCCTTTTCTTTCTTATCCTAGACAACCAAAGGATTGATCCATTTAGATTCCTCGACAGGTTCAACGATTCCTGCCTCTAACATTTTGTCCAACTCTACACGGACTCTCTCTTTATACCGTGGATTCAGTCTATATGGTCGTTGCTTCACAGGTTTAGCGTCTAGCTTCAAAGGGATTTTCATGACTCCTAACTCACCCAATATTCCTTTCATCTCTGTAAACTTGGTTGGAAATAGCTCCTGATATTCGTGTAAAGTGTCCGCAATCTCCGCGATAGTCTGATCATCCCGGTAGTCTCCGATAGATGCGAACTTCGGCTCTTCACTGGTGCCAATGTTTACCTTCTGTGTCTTGACCGGTCCACTCATGTCTGGGATTTCTAATGGTGGTCCTTCTATATCATGCACACCTTCTGACTTTAGTATATTGAGCTTGCACGGATCATCTTCATCTTCTTCTCTTCCATGCTCATCATCTTCAACTAGATTATAACACTCTATCAGATGTTCTTCATGTTCTTTCCATTCTGAGTGTATGTTCACAGGACTGTCATCTGTGCCAAAGAATTCTTCCCATGACATGTATTCGCGAGGATAATATGTTCTGAATACACGTTCCTTGATTATCTGTAGTGCCTCATGTATTAAAGGGTTCTCATCCTCGAAACTGAAATCTCTCTGGAAGTTCGCAGTTAAAGTATCCCAATATGTGGTCTCCCTACGTAACTCCAGGTCTAGATACCATTTCTTCGGAATATCCTCTTCCAAAGTATGCATGAACAAGTGCACCCACTCTTTAGGTGGACTTTATTCCCATGCCTGTAAGCAGACTTCCAAATGCTGACTAGGATCTGTCTACCCGTTGAACTTCTCAAAGGGTAAGGTAACCCTTACTGCGAACCGAATCTGCATCTTTGTTCTGCATTGATGCCAAGTGATCAATATCTGCTTGTGCGAAGCCCACCATCTGGCAGGTATGCCACGCAGTGCCATATCCAATGCTGGAAACCTGTTCTCTTATGGAACTACTGCAGTATAGTCTTGAATAAAAGTATAAACATGAGCACAACCATCAAATGTAGGGATCGGGCTTACCTCCTTTCCAATCCAGCGCAGTGATTTCGTGACCTGCGCACACCTTCTAGCTGACACTTCGTGCATGCGATTCTACCAGTTTTCCAGTCCAGCGTCCGAGTTAGAAACATAGGAGCTATCGCATCTCCAGCTGAGTGCACGATCCGTAGTAGGATTAATGTAATCCATCTAGTTTGCAGTCATCTGGTACAGCTGGTCCAAGTCCTATGCCTTGGATTCTTCCTGAATCGGCTCACTATATCTGTCCCCATCTGCAGGATCCAATGGTGTGATAACCCACAGATGCTTGCCTTTGAATATCATCTTCTTTGTTTTCAAATTTATAATGGCCAAATTGTCAATAGCCCAGTCAATTCCTAGCAGCGCAGGAAAGCGTTGGCTATCGTCAACAATATCGATGACTTTCAAAGTCTACATGGCTTTGTACTTCGTCAATATCAACCACAACATTGGCTAAGTGGCCAAATCGTATAACTTTCTCTTGGTTGGCCATTCTCAGCTGGATAGGTGACCACGATAGCTTTGGTCGACCCATCTACTGCCATGTCTGCTTGGTTAAGAAATTTAATTCTGATCCCAGATCAAGGATAACTTCGTCCATCTCAAAGTCTCCTATCTGTGCAGTGAACCTCATCTCTCGGCCCAACCTCTTATGTTTCTTTATATGATGTAGTGCGCCATCAGAAGTTTCTGCTTCTGCCTGTGGTTCGTATAGATTTATTAGCTTCTCCAGCTCTGCTATCGCGTTTTCATTTTTCAGCAGCTTCATGCATCTTCTTAGGAACTGCACAACAGAGGTGCTAACATCTGCTGTGTGTCTTGTCTTTTCATACGCAGCAGGTGTGTCTTCAACACATGGTACTTCACTGCGCAGTAGGATCCTTCGTGATTTAGGTGTTGCTTCTCTGAAAGTATCCCGCGTGTCAACAAAAGCTTCTTTGTTCTTCTTCAGATCTAGAGCAGGCGTCTTTCCTAGGGCTTTTCTTACCCATATTGTTTCAAGAGGGCCCTGCTTCGCATGAGCCTCTCCTAAAGTGGAAGCCCTTGCTCCCCTATCACGGACTGTCTCCACGCCACTGTGTGTGACTAATTTAATGCTAGGATCCAGAGGTTTGTTCTCTGCTGCGATCCACTGGATGTTCGGGGCTAGCGCGTTTGTCCTTCTTCTTTTCTACATCTCTACCTCTAGCACCTACCAATATTCTATCACATGCTCAGATGATTTACAATAATTACAGGTGGTGCAAGGATTTACACAGTTTCTCGATACGTTACCTGGCTGGCCACAATTATAGCAGATGACCCCGCCGCAGCCTCTTCCTTGTGTTGGGCTGGTATTTCTTCCTCTACATCGGTATCCACCACCATGGCCTTTGTAGGAATATTGGTCATAATGCGTGTTTTCTTTCTTTGGCTAGTTATGTTCTTGCACTCTATACAAGCCAGCGCCTCTCATTGAATCCATGTCGCGCTTTATTTCATTCATTAGTTCATAGGCGCAGCAGTTGGATTCATCATGTCCAACTGATTTACAGAAATTACAATATAGATTCTTAGGTGTCTTCACATATTTCTGTATTAGGTAACAATCTTCAAGTCTATGACCAGTAGTTCTGCAGATCTCAAACCAAGGTGCCTGGTTCTGATTGATGGGGTTAGGCGCACCATTGCCGAGGTAAATGCGGTATAGGGGACAATGTTCGTGGTCATGCCCTTCTCCTTTGAAACTCGTGCACCAGATCTCATGAGGAGGTTCATATCACTGCTCTTTTCCATTCTTCATGCTCTGCAACTCCAATGTCAAGGTGGTAAGCTGGTTCTGAATATGGTTCATCCCAAAACTAGACTCACCGATCGGTGAAACCTCCAATTTCATCGTGATCTCTAAGGCCTCTTCATGCGAAGTAACCTTCTACTGCATTAATGGTAATCCAATGTGGGGTAACAATGTAGCAATGAACCATTCCATGTGCTGATTTAGAGCTATAACAAAGCTTACTTGGTCTAATAGGGTCTTGAACTTCTGATCAAACTCCCAGACCGATTCAGTCAGTCTGCTTGATTTCCTTCAGCTCAGTTATACACTAAGATTCAGACTTTGGTTTTTTGAACTCTGCTATCAGCGCAGCTTTAATCCCTACCAGGGTTTTGGGTTGCGTGGTAGAATACTTCATGAACTAGTGCAGCGCTCTATCTCTGAATGTGGTAATAAGCTAGGCTTTCTTCTCATCATCATGTCGGATCTGTCTGACACTCCAGAAAGCTTCACAAAGGAACCAGTGCTAATCAGGATCTTCTAGACCCGTCCCTTTGAATATAGGAAGCTCCATATCCATATGGGCCATGGCTCTAGGGGGGGGTGTAGCACTTGAGGGGGCACCTTGAGGTGTGCCCTAAGGGGTGCTAGGGTGTCGTACAAGACTCTGCACAGTGAAAAAAAATGGGCGTATAGGGGTAGACATACTAGGTTGTATATCCGATGGGGTTGTCTCTACAAGTGGAGGATTCTGAGGGGTAAATGGGGGTGCGGCTTCGTTTTCAATATTAGAAGGAATCTCAGTATCTACGTGGAGTCCAGAGCCTCCAGGATTCTTATTGAACTTCTATCTTTTCCCACTTCTTAAGTTGTGAATATTTTCGTCGGAATCGCTATAAATGCTATTTACCATAACAACTTGAAAAAAATTACTACATTCTTAAAACACCTTTCTCAGCTAACAACATCTTAATGTATAGACTGATATTGTTCAGGAATTTACCTTGGAAACCTGCAAAAAAGTGTGCCTCTGCTTGGCTATAGGGTTTGAGCGTGTCTAGAGAAAACTCTGTGACAAAGCCTTCTAGCATATGATTGACCCAAAAATCCACTGCGCGCATGATATGAGCTCAGAATTATACTGTCATGTCAACTTCTGATAGCGATTATGTTGTCGTGGCACTCCTCCATGCCTTAGACCCATCGCTTTCAGCCTTCCTATTGTGCGCACACCAACAGGTCATCCGTTTCGAGCCGCCGTTCCACTAGTGGACTCGTGTGACTGGCTCAACTCCCAGTCGCTTTCCCTGCAGGCCGTCCATCCTCTAACGGCCGTGTACAACTAGCTCATCTCCAGTCATTGTCCATCCTCCATTTTCCCCTTAACGGTCACATACTCTACTGTACACTGAACTGTCACTTTCCCGACCCATCCTCTGCTTAACGGACTAGTACAGTTGACCACCTTCCTAATGTTCTTATGCCCTCAACACGGGATCTTTCCAGCAGTGTTACCAAAAGTAGACCATTGTCAGTCTATCCACTATACTTGGCCATCCTCCATCCAGTACACAACTTTACTAGCTCCACGTGGCCTACTACCTTCATAGCACTGAACCTGTTCAGTGTTGATCTTCGTATCATCCTTCAAAACTTAGTACTGTGCACATCTTCGTAGTACCCCCAATACTTAGCTAAAATTTACTTATTTTCTGAGCTGCGCTCAGCTCAGCTCCATCTAGCCTCAAAAATGTTATAAAAAATGGCCCTGTTAAGCTAGGCCCAACAATTAGACTGCCATGTCAGAAGTTTGATAAAGACTTTTTTCTCACACTAATCAAAGTGCATGTTTACATTTTAGAAAAATTTGCTTTTAACATGGATCCACTATGTATTGTTCGTGGCCATGCTTGTTTACTGCTGAGCATGGGTATGCCCTCCTCAGGAAGATATTATATATTTGAGAAATTGCTATGTTTTGTAGGTATGATACTCAATCCTACGCCCATGAGTTTTCCTTCCCTTATCCTTGCTTTGAACGGTAAAGAGTATTAGTACAAAGAGTATTAATATAAATAGTATCAGTATACCGAGTATAAATTTCAGTAATGTATTTCGGCCCTTAGCTCTGCTTCGGACCTCACACATTAAGGGGCATCTGTTAACAATCAAATTGACACCCTTAACTAAGTGAAGGGGCAAATAAAGTTTACCATGCACCCGCGACAGGAAAGTCATGACACAAATTCAATCAGAGATGAATCCTCTCTAAGAAATGCATTAAAATGCATTAATTGTGTTTAAAACATCCTAAGTGGAGGAAAAATGCTAAAAACTATTCAAAAGTGGGTTTTCACTTGAAAATAATCAAAATTAGGAAAATGACTAATCCCACATTTAGAAGAAAATACTAAGGCCCATTTCCCAATGCTATATAAGAAAGGCATGGGATGCATGGTAAGGATCAGAGACAAAAAGAGCAAAGGAATGCTGAGGAGATTCTGAAGGAAGAAAAGAGCTCCAATTCTTCAAGAGAAGGGATGAAGGAAGGATAACTTATGGCAAGGGAGGAGGCAGTCATAGCAGGAGTCCTGGTAATCATGTATCTTCTCCATTGTTTTAGCATGAATTGATTCAAGTTTATTCCATTATAATGTTTAGATGTTGCTTGTCTTGTGTGATTTAAACTGTTAAATGGTTGTAGATCTTAAATTTGCTTATCTTAATTGATGAATGAATCTAGATCTTAAAGGTAACTTGTGATAATATGTTCATCTCTAATGTAGAGAATCACCATCTCTTGGCAAAATAGTAGAACTAGTGTAGACAAGTCCTTGCACTAATTACTGTTATCACCCCCCCTTGGCTACAAGAGATCTACCCTTTAAATAATAATTACAAAATGATACAAAAGAGTAAATTCCCCTTCAACAGGGATTACTAAATTCAAACTACACTAATGGCCAAGGAAATCTTGCCACTTGGCCCATACTTCTAACAATTCATACATATTTGGATAATTCACTGACTCAAGCCCCAGCTGGGTGTCACATGTAAATCTTTCCATCTCATTTTTAGCCAGCTTATGCCAAATATGGATAAAAATGTGGATCTTTCCCTCCATGGCAACAAGTTTCCTGATTACCTGATCCACATCTTCAATTTTGATATACTTGAGGTGTTGAATCTTCTCTTTGTCCTCCTCAGATCGGCATTCAACCTATTCAATTACAAATTTAGGTGGGCAGGCGGTTTCAATAAGGTCCATGGTAGGGAATTGCAATGTCTCCATGATGTGGTGAACAACGTACCATCTCCTTCCATAAATAGCCGGTGATTTCTGAATAGTGTTTTCAACCATATCATTTAGATCTTGCCAAGCACGCAACACAGTCCTGATTTTCTTGAGCTGGAAACTACTAAGAACTGGAATGTCCTCTGGCCTATCCTTAATGTACCTCTTCCATTCCACAATATCTTCATTGGCCTTAGAGGCTTGTTTTCTTTTAGCTATCTGCTTATCAATAATAAACAACATATTTCCAAAAGCCATGTGAGTCTCTCGAATTGCATCCAGAGTGCTAAACAACTCAGTCAATAGTTTGTAATGTTCTTCATTTACATGGATGGCCAAGTCCTTAAACTCCTACTGGGAAAACCTAGACAAAGTAGAGGAGACTACACTTGTAGTTGCATCCTCACATTGTTTTTCGAGAACAACTATCCTTTGTGTATTGATAGCATTCATAGCTTATGCATTACGTAATTGAACCTGGAGAGAGGTATTCTTCCTCTGTAAATCTTTAGACCTGTCTTCAAATATTTTACTGAGATCAGAAACATAAACATCATGCTCCTCATTGGTTTTGGCCAATTGTTCTTCAAGCTTCTTCAAATCTTCTTTTTTCAAATCAATCTCCCTATTCAATGTTGTCACTGAATCAAAGTTTGCACCTACAAATGCATCCATGGCTGCAGCAGCATCCAATGCTTTTTGTTGGATATTATTAGATTTATTAGCCCAAATTATTTGATTAGGAATGGGTGCCTCCAATGAGTCTATTCCATCTTGATCCGTGCTTCTTTTCTTACCTTTTCTCATCACTACCTTAGATGCTTTACTATAGAAGTAATCCCCAAGAGGGACTACAATATATTCTTCAAACGCATCTACCAAATCAGTAAATGATGTAGTCATATTTATAGTCGAAACCAATGAGGATGTTTGAGTAGTAGTGGGACTAGGTATAGACATAGTGACTTTGGTAGTAGTTAGGGAGGAAAGGATATTTTGAACAACTGCTGGCACAAAGGTTGGGGAAGGGATTGAAGTGAAAACCTCAGAAAGTGGAACATGGATGTCATCAGCTGGTGATGAAGAAGGAGGAACCAAAGTCTGCTCATCAACAGTTTGTGGTGATAAAATAGATGAAGATGATTGCAGAGGGATAGTCGAAGACTAGGTCTCTGCTGCTACAGATGGAAAAATGGGAAGTGGAACTGAGCTAGCTAGAAATTGGGCAGTAATGTAAGTTAATGTATGAAATAGTTGGGATATGGAAGGTGGTATTACTTCCCTAGATGATAAGGTTGAAAGAATTTGAATAGATGAAATAAGAAGTGTTGAGGTTGTGGCAATAGCATCAGAAGTGATTCCAAGCATCTGTTGGTATGTGACAGAGTCATCCATTTCAATAACATTCAATAAATCTGTAACTATTTGTGAAGTTTCAATTATTTCTTCAATTATCGACACAGAAGGGTGTACTTCATCTTCAAAATCACAGTCAGTAATGTTTAAGGCAGAGATTTGAGATGCGGAAATTTGAATTATCTGCCTTTTAGCTGGTTTAGTCACAAGCACCACTTGATCATCACTAATCTGGTAAATTGCAGCAGTTACTTGAATATCAACAGTAGGCTTAGCAGCTGCAATTACCTGGGTTTCCAACACCAAAGTGATCTTTGCTAGTTCTTGCGTTGAATGTTAAGATGCTTGCATCAAAATTTTCAATTGGTCAGCAGTCTTTACCTCTGAAGCATCTTCCTTGAGGCCTTTTCCTTTATCTCCTTCACTGCAGGTCAGCATTAATGGACCAACTGCTTTCTAAGCTTCCTTCTCTTCTCTTTCTTTTCTTACATGCTCAATGAGATTCAGTTCCATTGCTCTGTAGCTTAGAACCTTAGCTTTAATATCCTGTTGATATAACATGATTTGGTTATGTTCATCTCTTTTCTTAGCCCTAGCCAAGACTTTAGAAAAGGTATTTACTCCCTTATATATGGAGTCATAACGAATATCTTCATGATCATAACCACCCTTTACATGGTTTTGCTTGAAATGAGCATCAAGAAATCCCTTAGGATAATGTCTTCTCTTGGAAGCATAGACCAATTTCAAAGAAGCCATTTTGTCACCCAACCCTATTGCCCAAGTTGAATTTGGAATGGCGAATGTCCCAAGGTTCAAAGGGAACTTAGGCCATCCCTTCCTTTTGGGACCAGTAAGCTTTAAGTATACACCATCTGTACAAGTCTTATATGAAACTTGTTCAATGACCAACCTGGGTAGAAGGTGAGCAGAGCCACTTCCCCAAACTCTAATATATGAGAAGGATTCACCCACGTACCAGTTTCCAATTGTGGTAATGAAGGTTTTGGCATCAACTGAGAAAGGAGGAGCCTGTTCTTTGAATATTTTAATATAAACACTTCCAAAGAAGTGGTCACAAATGTCATATAATCAAGATATGTAATTGTTTTCCCATACTAGAGAATGATAAATATGGACAGGAGGGTCTGATGGAGTCCAAAGCCATCCCATCATGGGATATTGAAATTCTGTGCAAAATACATCAATGACAAAAGCTGAAAAGAAGAAATATGGCTTCCTTAGAGTTGGCACTTTCAAATATGCTTGAATGATTGTTTTGAGTTCAAATGACAGGATAGATGCCCAAGGGAAAGACTCACCAGTCGTTAGGATATGATGGGCTATAGGATCCCATTCAACTTTAAATACGGAACAATTTGGGAGACCATACATTCTACATAGCATGGCTACCAGTAAGGAATAAGTTTCCCTAAACCATGACACAGGGTATAGATTGTCAGCCCTAGGCATGAATCTTTTAGGTTTATTCGTCCATGACTTTATCATTTCGTCAAAATTAAACCTTGTTTTAGAAGAATCTACGAATTCACCGTTAAGAGGTTGCATGGTCAGTTTAAGGGCATAGGATCTGATGAAAACCTCAGGGAGGAAGGTATCCAATTGTGACCCCGCGTTGTCATTGAATGACCGGTCTTTAGAGTTAGTGTGATCCACAATTTATTTAACTGCATCAGTATAAGGAAGGATAGGGGGTCTGGCAGCAATAACATGAAGCTAGGAATCACTAATTCTCTCATATGCAAGTTGGTCATTCTGGATGTCCGATAGGTCATCGTTATGAAAAATTGAGTAGATTTTGGACCAGTCGATTTGATAGGTTTTAGTAATCTTGTCACTGGTGTCTGATAAGATACCAAAATTTGGGTCTTTGGTCAGCAGGTCTTTGCGAGTAGTCTTAGATCGAGTATTCCGTGACATTTTGAAAGACTGGATACTTCTGATAAATAGAAAAACACACAAAAAAAACTAATTCACACACAACAAAACCGTAAATAACAGAATGCGAAAATGACACGTAAACCAACCTGAATTAACTGAAAACAGTGAAAATGGCCCCTGGTAAAACTCACAGTGAAAATCCACTCAGCAAGGTCATTTTTGAAAATGAAAATGATGAGGAAAAAATAGAAAAACCCCTATATTTATCAATTTTCAACAAATAAAATCCAGGTCGTAGGATTAGAACGAATCAATGGCTGAGATCAAATCTTGCGGGATGCGGGGTAAAGTTGTGGGGGATTATTTTACAACTATGTACATTCTTCCCGCAATCCGCAATCCGCAATTGTGGGTTGCAGGTTGCGGGAAGGAAAACAAATCTTTATTGAAATAAAATAATCTTTCTGCAATCCGCACTCTGCAATTGTGGGTTGTAGGATGCCAACATTCTGAAAAGGAAAAACAAGCTCCCGCAATTGCGGGATTGTGGGATGAAAATGACTTTCAGAGAAAAATCAAGGCTTTCAACAATTTAAAAAAAACAGTCAAAACTGAAAAATTTTAAAAGGAAAAATCCTACTTTCATTAATCCAAATGTAAAGGCATGAAATCATAATAAACATTCTGAAGAAACCCCATAATGATAAAGGAATTTTAAAACCATTATCTTTGTATTTAAGAATCTTGGGGCTCCCATGTTCTAATGGAACAAGGGATCTATTGTACCTACAACAGGGCCCTAGGAATAAACCGACACATATCGATTTATTGGGCAATAAATGAAGTAAATGTTACCCACAGAACTATGCAACATTCAACAGGGGCATGCACGTGCTATGGCAACGTGCACGTGCATCTAGTGCACATGGACTCCTAGCACGTGCACGTGCATCTAGTGCACATGCACTCCTAGCACGTGCATGTCCTTGCTGAGCATAAAATTCAGAAAATAACCTACTCTCTTCTCCCGCATTATTTCTCTCGTTCCATGCATGTTTTTAGTTGTTTTCATGCACAGCCTGACAACTATTTTCATCTTGGATTGAATTCAGACACCATTTGGTGTTTCTTTGACAATTTGGATAGAGTACACAAGAGTTGGGGCTCTAGTTGGCTCTTTGGATTGAATACACATCAGTTGGGCTCTATTTGACTTCTTTGATTGAATACACAATAGTTGGACTCTATTTGGCTCCTTGGATTGAATTCTCATTTTGTTTGGACACACTTGAACTCTTCTTACATACAGTGGATACATCAAAAGAGCATTTTACATTTGAAGCAAAGAGAAATCATAACCATTGAGGTATGGTTCCCTCTTCCTCTTATTAATTGTATTTTAGTCTTCATTCACTTTGTTTGAATTCTATCTAGTTTAGTTTTTCTTCATGAATTGTATGATAGATGTATTTTAGTCTTCTTAATCTTCAACATAGACAATAAGAAAATCTTACCACAAAAAAACCACAACATGCACCAAGCAATGCTTTCAACATTTCATGAAGATAATAAAAAAAACTTGCTTGCATCACCACCGATAACCCTTCATAATCACATAATTCCATCTAATACACAAACATTTGTTGAATTCCTCATGATTTCAGTACAAGAACTCACACAAACACCTAAAGAATCAAACTCTTAATCTTTTGGGGCTTTTTTCCCTCATCCAAAACATGAAAATGAAGTGAGTAGGAGCTTCTCCTTTTGTAGGAAATGTCCTCCTACTAACATCCCATAACACCATCCAATATCATCCAATTGAGTTTGTAGAGGTGATGTTGTTGTTATATCTAGGGAATTCTCAATAGATTTTAAGATTATATGAAAACATTCTCACTAGATGTTGTTGTACATAATCAATTGCTAGATCAAGTTTTAATAATCATGCACGTCAAGTTTTAATATCTTATTTGTTGCTCATTCTTGCAAGGGTGATATTTTTGTTTTGTTAAAAAACGTATTGAATATGGGAAACATACGTAATAATAAAAGAAAGTATAGAAGGAAGGAGCTGCCCCCTTGAAAAGGCCCATGAGATAAGAGAAAAGGCCAGGTTATACATGGAAAACCATAGACATCAAGATGTTAGTGCCTTAGATCCATCAACAAGCAACAGTGAAGTGGTTGACATCAATCAAATCTTGCTTGATATCGAGTATGAAGGGATGGATGTTGAACAGGTTATTAATTGGAAACCTCCCCAAGAATAGCACACACATGTAGAACATACTCCCTTGTAGAACCAAATTGTGAACCAAGGGCCACAACAAACCGGTGATGAGACTCGTACTTCCTTTCTAAATCCCTTACCTCAACTATCAAGCAGTTGACAAAGAACTCCCAGATGTATTCATGTGGATGAAATTTCATTTTCAGGACTTGAAGGTAAGTTTCCCAAACACACTATTGATTTTCATTGTAGTAAGATAATCAAAGAATTTTTGAATCCAAAACCGCTGCAAAAAAATGTCAATTGTTTCTGGCTTTGTTAAAATCACATTGTCTAGCTCATGTTAGGAGAATTTTTGGCATAAGGGTAGTTAGAATTTCAGAGTCCAACAATCATGTTCTTATAAATCGACAGTCTGCATTTAATTTGATTGGAAAAAATTCTCGTACAAAATATTTTAATGCAGCCCATCGTGTATTGTTGGAATCGATTGTAGACAAATCCACAAGGCAACGTCACCTGCTATCACACATATGTACAATATTTAAAGTAGATAGAAATACTCTTCAAAAGTATTATTCTATCAGAGAAAAACTTGAGACCCCGGGCCAAAAATATTGTTGGGCCTTTATTGGTACGTTACCTCGTTCAGACATGAAGCTTATTGATGATGTTAAAGAACTAGTACAAAAGTTTTGGTGATAACACTAGACCATAGTCGAATCAAAGAGATGTGCTAAAGTTGAAAAAAGGTGTTAAGGGGTGTGAACCCCATGTCAAGCACTTCTTTGACACAACACAAACAAAACTCTATGAGAGGTTCAAGAATGAGCACACACAATAGAACTTGGGCCAAAGGTCCTTTGAAAAATGCAAACCCTGGTATGTTAGAATTTGCATTGATCGCAACACATGTTGCTGTAGATACCATGTATAATTTGAGTACTATTATGATACATATAGCCATATATTTTGTGATTTGCATACTAGCATTGTGAAAGACTTCCCATTGTTACAACCATCGAATGCATCCAGAGAATTTATACATACCATAATGTGTCCAAGACCTGAAGGAAAAAATATTATAAAAAATCATGTTTATATGGGACATGTTCAAATTGCAGTGGATTTCATTATTGATCCGATGCATCGATGAAACTAAGAAGCACGAATTTGGGAGGATGTCAGTATAAATGCAGAACTTCAAGTACATAACATATCAAGTAGATAGTGCAAAGGAAAGAAAAAAAATTGCATTGATGAAGTCACAGGTAATCTAAGTTTGCATACTTTCATACTATACATGTTGAATTTGTACATATATATTCATATTGAAAATGTCACAGTGTATTAATGCCCTTGGTTTTGTGGAAATAGGTACAAATTTGCGATTTCATGAAGGAATTCTACCAAAATACCGAGCAGTATGTATAACATGTCCATGTAGCATGATGGAAGAATGAACAGTACAGATAGTGCAGGAACACTGTTATAGGTCAAATCTACACTTCTCCATCCATGATCACATTACCCTGTTGATCACACAAAAGGACACTATGGATGGAAGAACTAGGTTGACTTAGATGACTTGCTGCTAGAAGTCACTCTTCAGCTGAGAATCTTACAGTTTCTCTTGATTTCATGACATGTACGCTTCTCTTTGTATAGAAAACCCACGTACACCTTGGAAAAATACCCTACTTTGCTCAAGGACAACCAGCGTACATCTCCCAAAATGTTGTAAACGCAGGTTGTAAAGCACAAAAGTTGCTTCTTGTACGCTACTCTTGTTGTATGAAACCTGCATACATCTTACAATGAAATTAGAAATATATTAATTTGACGAGTTGGGATTAGTTGAAGTTGTTTCTTCAACTCCCCCAATCTCCCAATCCAACCACTAGTACAAAATGAGAAATTAATGACTAAAATTCGACTATAAACGACTATTTTTAAGTTGGTGAGTAATAGTATCCGATTTCCACTATCTTATCTCTAGCTGTATTTCACTAGTCATTAATTGGTTGACTAATTAGTCATTGATTTAGTCATTGATAGTCATTGATTAAGTCATTGATTTAGTTATTGATTGCCACAATTAATGACCAAATATATGACTAAATAAATTACTAGATGATAACATATTAATGACTAAGCTAAATACGACTAAACGTTAGTTGTGCTATGAGATACTGGAAATTAGCTTCTAATAGTTGTATATATGCAAATTTAGTCATTTTCTTAGTCACTAATTAATGATAAGGTACGGTGGAATCGAACCACCAATCTCCTTCCTATAATTAGGCAAGTGCTCTACCATTGAGCTAGCACCCTTTAAGAAGTTGTTATTGTTTGACAATTATGATATTCAAACAAATTTTGCATCATTCAAGCATACAAAATAATGATTACCAAGTTACTATAGATCCATAATGGCTTACCTTGTACTAGTCCTTCAAGTCTTTCAACTGCATTTATTAAGTGCAAATATATTTTTGCACTTAATAAAAGTAGTTGAAGAACTTGAAAGACTAGTACAAGATAAGCCACTATGGATCTATAGTAAATTGGTAATCATTATTTTGTATGCTTGAATGATTCAAAAATGCAAAAATCCTGGGAAAACAGTAACCTCTGATTTTATTTTTTTTAAATCAGATATAAATTTTGGAATCAACAAGATAGGATCCCTTGTAATTTTCTTAGTCTCCAATGGAGCAAATCATTACCCAAAATGTATATAGAATAGTAAAAAGAAATATACTACTAATTCCATTTCACATCAAGAAGAATGGGCATTAGCTCTAAGTGCTCTTAGCCACTAGATAAATGGAAATGAAATGAGATGACAAGATCTCAGAGTTACTACCAACCCTGACAACAAAATAAGTTCATCAAAGAAGGGGTTATGTTGCAGGTAAAATCTAACCCTAGAGTTTTCCAAAAGCTTTCAGTCCAGACTGGATCAACTTTACCCATTGTATCATTAGGCTCAACAGGAATAACCTTCCAAGAATCAGAGTCATAGGTAAGACAAGTTGAATATGCTGGAACATACCTACACAACAACATATCACTAAGAAAAGACAAATGAAGAATGCTAGGACCACCATTTGATATCAAAGGGCTATGTCCAATCCTATTAGTCCGTCCTGCATATATGTACTTTTGAATCCTTTGGCGTATGTCGAAGTATTTAAAGTTGTTTTTTCTTTACTTTATTCTAGGTTTTTTGTCCTTCATTTTGTAGTTCTGGGCCTTATGTTGTGGTTGGGGAGCTCAGGTCTATTGTTACTCTCCTTTTCCTTTTGAGTTTGAAAAGCACTTTGAACATATATGTGATTTGGTAGTAATGGGTCTTCAAGGCACGTTTTGGCTTAATATTTTTAGGAGTTTGTAAATGGCTGAATCTTTTTATGCGATAATCACATAGTGTAAATGTTCTCTTTAATTCATACTCTATGAATAACAAGAAATAACATTTTTTCCTACTTGAAAAAAAGGCAAGGCTCATTAGATCATAAAAAGTAAGACCAAGCTCTGAAATGTAACGATAATCTTAGTGTGGTCAAGATACATAAATAAAAAATGGAGTGTGAATATAATCTTAATGCGGTCAGTCAAAATATAAGTCTATATATAGATAATTTTAAATATATTATATATGTT
Source organism: Larix kaempferi (assembly GCA_027924585.1). Taxonomy (NCBI): domain Eukaryota; kingdom Viridiplantae; phylum Streptophyta; class Pinopsida; order Pinales; family Pinaceae; genus Larix; species Larix kaempferi. The sequence goes on along the minus strand of BSBM01000372.1, from coordinate 43,130,161 downwards.
TTAATATTAAATATATTACTTAATTTTGTTCTCCTAAGTGTAAATTGTATACCCAAATTATTTTTTATCAAATCGAACTTGTTAACTATGAACATGATCACAATGTGTAAATTGTATACATAGATTATTTTTTATCAATCTGAACTGGGTTACTATAAACATGATGACAATGTGGGTCGAAACTATTTCATTAAAAATGTTGATTGACTTTTACCTTTGAAACAATTTCATAAAAAAATGGTGATTTTTTATTGACTTTTATATTTCTCTTTCTTGGTGGCTCGACATTTATGTAGATTGTTTTCCATTTAGAGCTCAGGCCTATAACTTTGGATCAATATAAAGTCATGACATCATGCTTAGGCCATCTTAAATTTTTTACTTCCAGCAGGCTGTTTCAATTTTTTATCTCTAGCGAGCTCTTTCAATTTTGTAGCTTGCTTATCAGATTTATCAGGCGCTAGATCAATCCACAAAAGCTTTAGTATGGATGCTCACGAATCAATTCTTGGATAATTGAACGTATTCTAATTTCCAGGATTCAACTTTGATCTGATATGGGACTGCTATGAAAGATCTCTAAAAATCGTGATGCCATGTTCAACACTTGGGCTCATTAGAAAATACAATCGATATGCAAAAATAGCTATCTATTTGTCATTTATATAAAGATCTGTTGTCGTACTATACAACATCATCCTCTCAATGGAAGCATCATTATTGCAGAAGATATAGTATGGACCACCAGTGTGAATACATATATCTTCACAGTCAATCCATGAGGTTTAGCTCAAGTCATTTGTGGGAATATTTTCAGTTTTCACTAATTCAAGGGGTGTCCATCTCCGCTTATAAAAAAATGATTCTGCCATCCAACATTGAGACTAGCCTTGACCTAGACTCAATTTAGTATGAAGAAGATAATTCTGCCATCCAATGTTAAGACTAGCCTCAACCTGAGCATCATTATTGCAGAAGATATAGGATGGACCACCAGTGTGAATACAGATATCTTCACAGTCAATCCATGAGGTTTAGCTCCATTTGTGGGAATATTTTCACTACTTCAAGGGTTGTCCATCTCGCTTATAAACAGATGATTATGCCATCCAACATTGAGACTAGCCTTGACCTAGACTCTATTTAGCACGAAGAAGATGATTCTTCCATCCAACATTAAGACTAGCCTCGACCTAAGCATCATTATTGTAGAAGATATACGATGGACTACCCGTGTGAATATAGATATCTTCACAGTCAATCCATGAGGTTTATCTCAAGTCATTTGTGGGATTATGCTAGAACATACCTGCACAACAGCATAACACTAAGAAAAGACAAATGATAAATAAAAGGGAAACACTATCATTTACACTCAATCGAGTTACAACTTTCTAGGGATAATATTAGTATATTTGGACAAAAGGTCAGCTTTTTGAGCAAATACCCTGCACCTGGTAGATTGTGACATACATCTGGCAAAAAGACACAAGATATGGAAGAAACCTGCTGAGAACTTAGTAGTTGACCTCTCCAAAACACCATAAATAATATGACACAAGAATTCTTGCTTCAGGTCTAAGAGCACACAAACTATATCCAGCAATAGTATTATGAATAAACCTAATATGAAGCAGTTATTTTAGGTTACTGTATAGTGTATACCTTGTTGTTGAAAGCATGCACACTCCTTTATGATCTATTCTCGATCCAACACACAGTTCACCTGAATTTTTGCAATCTTTTGAGCAGGGAAAGGAGTCTTCTCTTGGAATAGAGGTACGCTCTGCAAGAAAATTCTAGATAAATCGGGACATATCATCAACATAATCAGGATATGAAGATGAAGGGTCTCCCATGATAACACCAACATAGTGATTTGTGCAAACTTGGGTAGGTGTGATAAGCTCTTTGACCAATCTAAAAGATAGCCCTGGTTTACAAGAAAACAAGCATCCTACTAGCGCTTCAACAAGTGATTCATTCACATTAACTGACTGCAGAACTGTATTGCTTCCTGATCCATTGTTTGCTAGAATATATAGGCTCCGTGAAACCAAAGAAGCAGCTGCTGCAATTGATGAAGAGTTGACATTTGCTGCACATGTAGAGAAAGGAAATGAGAACAACATTGATTATCAAAACTTCCAATTGAACAAATACTTTGTCCAGGAAAACTATAAATGAGCTAAAATATGGGCTTTTGGCTGCCAAGGAAAGAAGGTAAATTGAGACCATACGTGAGTCATCCAAATGACTGATAAAAACTGTTTTTGAAGGTGGTGTTGAATTCTTCCAACACAATTCCTGGAGTTGAAGGGTCCTACAATGATTAAAAGAACCTTTTAGTTAAAATAAAAGCATCCAAAATTTCTAGGATTTTGGAATTTGAAGGAACCATGGATGCATAAACTTAAAATGAAAGGAACCTTGTTTGGGAAGGACATTAATGATGAAGGTGGTATCCCTGGATTAGAAGTGCCAGCTCTTTCAACTTTAATTGTTGATGTATATGTAACTTTGGAATGTATTTCACATATATGTATATTGTATTCCTATAGAGATGTTATTATTCCTCTATACAGAAGTGTTGTCATTTATATTGTAAGTGTCGTAACTTATACTTGATGGGTTATTAGACCACCTTGTTGGGGTCAGCCTTGTATAAGTCATGTGGGTCAAAGGGTTATTAGACCAGGGGGTCATCCCAGTCAGCATTATGTTAAGTTGTTATGTTGAGGCCGACCTAGTTGAGTAAAGGTCAAGTCAAGTTAGTGTATAAATAGAGAGTGTGTCTCTCTCATTTTACACATTCTATTCTCTCACTCACACTTTGGATAGTGGCGCACTTGTGGAGGAGGAGGCTTTGCTACTAGGAGAAGACTATCTCTTGTATTCTAGTTGTATCATTGCTCTATCTATCTCTGAGGAAGTTATTGGGGTTTTTCACCTTTATGGTTATCCCCAAGTAAATTTTGTGTCTCTTGTGTGCTTGCATTATTGTGTCCATAATTGATATGCTGTAGATTTGGTGTACATGTTGTTCTCTCAGTTAAGATCCTAGATCAGATTGAAGTAAATTATGAAAATTTAACATGGTATCAGAGCTATCCTGAAGAAGGCATGATATGGCATGTATGACACTTGTTGCACTTACGATGCTAGGGCTTGATATAGCAAAAACCAGTCATCGTAGCACTTTCACTATAAATCCATTTTGGTGAAGTTTTCGGATCTGAAACGTTTACAGGTTGAAGATCACATGCTCATGTACCTTGTGTACAAAAGGACAACCTATAATTCGTTGTACTTTATGATTTATGATCTGTACAATATAGGGTTTCTGCCTCTTCCAGATCTGAGTCAAAATAAGGTTACCTTGGGAAAAAGATCATAACTTGGGCTAGGAAGCTCCAAATGAAATTTTGTAAAACGTGACAGGCAGTACACAGACTTTAATATCTCAAGAAAAATGTTTAGAGGCCGAAGTTGAACCAGTGACACGTGGCACGCCGTACAAGTTCGCTCTTCTGTATTATCCAATAAACAGGTCACGTTGCGACACTTGGCATAACTCTCTCTCAAAGAATCCAATTGAGGACAGACCTATTGGGATGGAAAGATAACGTTTCGGTCTATCGGAGAAAAACTTTTCAAAGGCTGAAGTTGAAATAGTGACACGTGGCATGTTGTACAAGTTCGCTCTCTTGTATTATCCCATAAACAGGTCACGTTGCGATACTTGGCATAACTCTCTCTCAGAGAATCCAATTGAGGTCAGACCTATCGAGATGGAAAGATGAAAAGTCGGGCTATCTCAAGAAAATGTTTCAGACCCTATGGATCAAAAAGTTCAGAGTTACACTAGAAACAATCAGGTACATATATTTCTGTCAAATCAAAATTATTTTTGAGCACCTTCATTCATGGCTTCCAAAATTTATGGCTTTGGAGAAAGTTAAAATTTTTGTAATCAGAGACCATGGCTGAATGCTAGTCATAAAAATTAAAATTTAGAGACCAAGATCAGAATTTTTGGTTAGGCAGAAGGCCGGGTTTGATCAGATCCTAGTTCGAGACTTTGAACATAAAAGTGGAAAATTAGGGCTTCTCCAAAAATGGGAATTTTTTAAATCTTTGACCACAGTTGGAAGCTCCTCATAAAAATAAAAGCTTAGAGCCTTGGATCAAAACTTTTGATTGGGAATAAGAGTGGGATTCATCAAACCCTAGTTCGAGGTCACGTCTAGTGAATTCGAAAGTTTCAAAGGAAAAATTGAGGAGTGAAACTTTGCAGTTTTCAAATTCTGAATATACCAGCTTGATCAGCTCATCAAGGTGCATATTTCTATGCTTTCAGAAGTTTGAAATTCAAAGTTTGAATTTTTGGGGTTTCTCTGACAAACCCTATTACAGCTCCAGATCTAGTTCTTGCAAAATCAAGTGAATTGGGTTAATCCTAGAAGAAGATGGATTGGTCACCTGCATAAGTGAAGAAGGTCCTGTCTCAGAGGGAGATGAGGCTAAGGCCTTCCATAAGAATATTACAGGAAATCTTGACAGGTATGGCTTACAGGTATGTTTCAAGGTTAAGTTTATCATATGTTTGTCTTCATATCATTACAGTACAATCTTGATTAATTACTGGACTTGTTGTATCACCTTAATAGAAGATATTCATTGATTAAGGTTTTGACACTTATGATTGTACTAATGCATTGTGATGTTGTATGAGTTTTATGTTGTTTGCTAACACAAAAGGTACACCAAGAAATTCAAATCATGTTCTACTTCAAGAACATATGCTCATGGTGACATGAAGACAAAGATTCATCCATTGTCATGGATCACATAGAAGATCTACTTTCGAGGTATGTATAACTTGGTTCTACAATGGTTAACTTATGAGGCATGCAGGTTGCTAGCACAAGTCACTGAAGAGAACCAGAAGACATTATGCGGGTATGTTAGACATAACTAGCTAGCATGCTAATCCAGGTATGTTTTTCTTATATCAAGCTAGAATCCTACCTTGTGTTAGGATCTTATACTGTTGTGTTGTTGATAATGATTATTCATGAAGTCATATGTTTGAATAATCATGGTTGTATGCATATTATGTTTCTTACCATAATTGATGATATGACTAACCAGAAGAATCATGAAGGTATAGGTTTGAATCATCACGGGTTTTATGCATATTATATCTCTTATTTTGATTGATGATTCAACTAACTAGAAGAGTCCTATGATCAAATAAGAATATGTACGAGTAAAAGAAGACTTCCCTAAAACCTTGAATACTAATGTTTATTATCTATGAATGATCATGAATATACATGTTTAAGATTATTGTGTTTTGATAGTATTAAGATTATACTAATAAATGTGTGATTATGTATGAGACCTCAAGGATAACACAATGATGATACTAATAAGCATGCATAGTGATTAAGGATGGATGTAAGTTCAAGGACTGGTAATCCAGGAAGCAAAGATCAAGAGGGAGCACACTCCAATTGTTCCTACAAGAAAGCAAAGGAGCACACTTCAGTAGTTTCTACAAGGATGCAGATATTCATAGGGAGTTCACCACTTCTCACAATCCACATAAGAATGGAGTTGCATAAAAGAAGCAAAGACTGAGAGGGAGTCAACCCAACAAACAAATAAAGCTAAGTATTTGAATTGTCATTACTTGCATATTTTATTGTTTAAATAATACTGTTCAATAATGTATATACTGATGTTCCTAGAATTAGGTTGTGTATTATGCATATTAGAATAGTTGCATTGATGAACAGTATACTACTAATATGCATGGGTAAGTTTCCTATGGCACTATACAACATTCCATTGCTACTTATCTAGAATGAAACCTCTTTGCTGACATGTTGGGAGTTGTGCACACTCTTAACAATGTTCTGGTAGAGATTTGAAGGCATCTAGAAAGTTACGGGATATGGATAAATGTTATATTGAAGCATTGGCTAAGATAATTGCATGACTGTATGACATATTTCTTTATGTGTAAGAATTTGTTCTGAAAAATATGAGATGTTTTTTAATCACGCAATTTAACTTGTTGTGTAGGAAAGATCGTACTCCGTCACCTACAAAAGAATAACTACAACATTTGTTCAGCAACAAAATTATCTATTGAAGATATTAAAGTTCCCAGGATATGGGAAGAATGCCATGATCTGTCAATCATGAAGAATGATGTTTGGGATGTAGTCCCATGACCTGAAGGGAAGTTTGTTATGAATTCCATATGGATCTATCAAGATCAAGCATGCTGCAGATGGCAACATAGAGAAATATAAAAGTGATGAAATAGAAGATACACCCGATGGATTTCAAGACAACTTTCTTGAATGGTGTAGTTGAAGAAGAAGTGTATGTGGAGCAGCCACTTGGTTCTGAGACACATGACAGGGAGTCATATATGTGCAGAACTTGGGTATGATGCACCACTATCTAGGTATGGAGGTGTGGTAGAGTGAAGATGGAATCTTCCTTGGACAAGGGAAGTATGCAGTAGAGATCCTGAAGAGGTTCGAGATGATGGACTGTGACGCTATGGCATCGAACCTAAAGCTTTTGTGTGATGCTTCATCTGAACCGGTTGATGTCACTATGTATCGTTAGATGATTGGGTCCTTGATGTACCTGACGAACATGAGACCAGATATTTGCTTTGCGGTGAACACATTGAGCCAGTTCTTGACAGATCCAAGGAGTGTTCACCTGGTTGCTGTAAATCATATTCTAAGGTACCTGAAGGGTACAATTGATTATGGGCTCAAATATGATGCGAATCAAAAGTTTAACCTGCAGGTTTTTGTTGATTCAGATTGGGCAGGCAGTGCTGCAGATAGGAAGAGCACATATGGGTGCTGCTTCAGTATGGGATCATGTGTGATCTCTTGGTTTAGCAGGAAGCCATCCTACATAGCACTGAGTAATGCCGAAGCAGAGTATGTTGCGACGGATGAGCAGGTTGCAGATGTATTGACCAAGCCGTTGGCCAAAGTGTAGTACTTCAAAGAAAGGCTTGGTGCACTTTAGATCGAGGTTCCTTCCAAAGGGAAGTGATGAGTCTAGAAGATGTAGATGCACATGAGATTTTCTGACATGGTTGATATGTTCTCCCATGGTCGTGATGTAATTGCTGAGCCATTCTCACATGGTGGTAGATGTGTTCTCCCATGGTGTAGATGTAAGGGATGAAGCCATTTTTCACATGGTGGTAGATGTGTTCTCCCATGGTGAAAAAGTAAGGGTTGGATCCTTCCCCGAATGGTGGTAGATGTGTTCTCCCATGTTGGTGGTGTAAGTGTTGGATGATGTGCATCTGGGCTGTGCTTCGTGGATGATGAGATGATCTGAAGAAGATGATGCTATGATGATCAGGAGGATCATGGATGACGAGCATCAGGACGATGCTCCAGTTACTGCTCTGTATATGCATCATGTTGGATGCTGGATATGATCAGTTTGATCATTTATATGTATATGTATATACGCATCATGTTGGATGTTGGATATGATCAGTTGGATCATTTATATTTATATGTATGTACGCATCATGTTGGATGTTGGATATGATTAGTTGGATCATTTATATGTATGTACACATCATATTGGATGCTGGATACGATCGCTTGGATCCTTTGTATGTATTTTGTATATGCATCATGTTCGATGCTTGGACCATGTATCTGTATATGTATCAAGTGGATACATTGTATGATCAGGTAGATCATGTATGTTGATATGGATCAAGGATGATCAGGTGGATCATGTTGATGTGTTCTCCCATGGTCGTGATGTAATTGCTAAGCCATTATCACATGGTGGTAGATGTGTTCTCCCATGGTGTAGATGTAAGGGTTGAAGCCATTTTTCACATGGTGGTAGATGTGTTCTCCGATGGTGAAAAAGTAAGGGTTGGAGCCTTCCCCGAATGGTGGTAGATGTGTTCTCCCATGTTTGTGGTGTAAGTGTTGGATGATGTGCATCTGGGCTGTGCTTCGTGGATGATGAGATGATCTGAAGAAGATGATGCTATGATGATCAGGAGGATCATGGATGATTAGCATCAGGACGATGCTCCAGTTACTGCTCTGTATATGCATCATGTTGGATGCTGGATATGATCAGTTTGATCATTTATATGTATATGTATATACGCATCATGTTGGATGATGGATATGATCAGTTGGATCATTTATATTTATATGTATGTACGCATCATGTTGGATGTTGGATATGATTAGTTGGATCATTTATATGTATGTACACATCATGTTGGATGATGGATACGATCGCTTGGATCCTTTGTATGTATTTTGTATATGCATCATGTTCGATGCTTGGACCATGTATCTGTATATGTATCAGGTGGATACATTGTATGATTAGGTAGATAATGTATGTTGATATGTATCAAGGATGATCAGGTGGATCATGTATTTGTATTTGTATTAGGTGGATACACTGTATTATCAGGTGGATCATGTATGATGATATGTATCAGGTAGATACTTGGTATGCATCAAGTAGATGCATTGTATGATCAGGATGATCATGGATGACGAGCTTCAGGATGTTGCTCCAGATGACATGCAACATGATGTTGCAGTGATGATGATCAGGATGATCATGTGTACATGAGGATGATGTATGGTGAGTATTAGGTTGATACTCGGTGGCCATGGAACAGGTTGGGCAGATAAGCATCTAATTTGTGCCCTGGGAGATTCACAGATATTCTTTTGAGGTTTTGCCTATGGCATGTAATTTGTACCCTGGGATATCTGGCAAATGCTCTTTCGAGGTTTTTCTTGGGAGGACATATAATTTGTTCCCTGGGAGATCTGTAGATAGTCTTTCGAGGTTTTTCCAATGGCATGTAATTTATGCCTTGGGATATCTGGCAGATGCTCTTTTGAGGTTTTGTCCTATGGCATGTAATTTGTGCCTTGGGAGATCCAATAGGTTGAGCCATGTGCTTATAATCAGTCCTGGGATGCTCTTTCGAGGTTTTGCCATGACCACATGTAATTTGTGCCCTGGGAGATCCGATAGATGAGCCTTGTGCTCGTAATCAGTCCTAGGATGCTCTTTCGAGGTTTTATGGTGACCACATGTAATTTGTGCCCTAGGAGATCCGATAGGTTGAGCCTTGTGCTCGCAATCAGTCGTGGGATTCTCTTTCGAGGTTTTGTGGTGGGCTCACATGTAATAAGTCCTGGAGATCTGGACAGGATGAAAAAGGCCTCAGATGCTCTTTAGGGTTCTTGCTAGTCAAGAGACTCTTTTAAGGTTTTGTGACGCACGTAATAAGTCCTGAGATTTCTACAGTATGGCCAGTGATGACGAAGACCTACAGGTGGTGGGCCTACATCCAGTATGAAAAATGAATGGCTCTATAGAACTTCCTAGTTAAGAGGGAGTTTTGATCTATATGTAACTTCAGAATGTATTTCACATATATGTATATTGTATTCCTATAGAGATGTTATTATTCCTCTATACGGAAGTGTCGTCATTTATATTGTAAGTGTCGTAACTTATACTTGATGGGTTATTAGACCACCTTGTTGGGGTCGGCCCTGTATAAGTCATGTGGGTCAAAGGGTTATTAGACCACCCTAGTCGGTGTCTGCCTAGTCAACATTATGTTAAGTGGTTAAGTTGAGGTCGACCTAGTTGAGTAAAGGTCAAGTCAAGTTAGTGTATAAATAGAGAGTGTGTCTCTCTCATTTTACACATTCTATTCTCTCACTCACACTTTGGAGAGTGGCACACTTGTGGAGGAGGAGGCTTTGCTGCTAGGAGAATACTATCTCTTGTATTCTGGTTGTATCATTGCTCTATCTATCTCTGAGGAAGTTATTGGGGTTTTTCACCTTTATGGTTTTCCCCAAGTAAATTTTGTGTCTCTTGTGTGCTTGCATTATTGTGTCCATGATTGATATGTTGTAGATTTGCTGTAAATGTTGTTCTCTTAGTTAAGATCCTAGATCAGATTGAAGTAAATTATGAAAATTTAACATTAATAACTTCGGATCCAAATGATGCAGCAGCCCTTTCGAAAGCTTTTGCAATAGCTTGTGTGCTATCAGAGTCCTATAGCCAAAAGAAGAATATCCATGAGCAGACAAACGCAACAATAAAGTTTGCTGGAAAGAAAGGTTTTCTCTAAAGTGAGGATCTGTCTCTATAGAATATGATGTTATATCAGAGAAACATAGATGAAACCTTTTCGATATTGTGTTTTGGATATAATTGAATAACCAAGTAAATTAATCAAGACCCAAAGGTCAAAAGACTCAAACAAATACATATGCATTGAATCTAGTGGAGGGCCTATTTTAAACATAGTTACTGACCAGGCTTGGAAAAAAATTGCTAAGACAAAAGAGATAAGACTACGACTCGACTTAGGAAAATTTTGGTAGAAACTCAGCAAGTACAAAATTATCAAAAAAATATTTCTGCAGGTTTTTCTGCATTTTTCTTTAGGTCAACAAGTCAAACACAATGACCTGGTCATGAATACTTTCTATGTTGAGTTGGTAAACCAAACTCGTCAACAGAGAGTTTGATTCAAAATTACATACTCAAACTTGGTTGGCCTGGGAATCGACAAAACTTAGTGACTCCAGAAAGTCTTGGCTAACCTGCTTGGGTTTTATACCTTGTTTTATTGCCATGGTGAAAACCCTCTTCACCAATGCTTCATCCTTTGTTTCTATCAACAAAGGCTTGTCCAATGAATTTTTTTGCATTAGACCATTTGTTCAGGGTGCTTGTTGGCTCATTATATCTATGTATTAACTGCAAACAACTTGCTAGAGAGTAGTCATATTGCAGGGAATGTTCGTGGTATTTTTCTCCCAAATGATTCAGAGATGATTAACAACAATTTGCAAACAAGTCAATTGATGGGGATCTTTGAAAGCTGTAGCTAGTTTGGTCCATTGGAATTGAGAGGGAAGAAATGTAGGTTGGGACTTAGCATGCCAGCCCATTTGCAGCTGGAGGTTGTAGGGTTTGTCTGTGGTAGAGGTGCCTCACTTACAAGGATGTCAATTGAGTAGGAACCGCATTTTTGTCTAGGGGATTCTGTGGGATGCAGCGATTTGTGCCTGGAATGATTAGATACATTGCAAAATATAAAGCAATGCATATTTATTTCCTTTTTGCAGGTGGAATTATTCCCACTAAAAAGAATAAAAAAATCAACAAATGCCAAGAGCAAGCAAGCACCGAGCACACAGGTATCAAAAAATGTACCTGAAGGATGCTATGTCGAATGTTTAAGATTGCTAAGCTGGAATATAGATGGCGCAGTGAAGTGAAGTGGGGTGCCAATAAAACTGTATATTTTTTGGGCTTTAACAATCTACTTTATACAACAATCAACCAATCTCAATTTGCAAAGACATTAGATTCAAAACTGTACTAGACTACATGCTCATGGTTTTGAGAATGGGCCATATACAGTAAATCTAGAGTTTGCAGAGATAATTTCTAAACGTAGACAGCATTTTGTTGATAGCTTGGAGAGGATATTGCAAAAAGAAGAAACAAGTTATTAAGTTTGCAAGTCTCAGGGAAAACGTTTTACATTAAGATCATGAACATGAAATTTCCAATGATTATCCTTTATCAACATTTTATAAGGCAGATGAATATGCAATGGGACTCTTATTTTTTATACCAGTTGCTATATTGGTTTGGCTTCCATTTGAATCCGAGTTCCAGGTGCATTTGCTCTTCAATGTCTTGCTATTTCTCTATTGTTGGGGTTTTATTTTAGTTTTCTCGTGACTGCTTATAATTTATATCTTTTGCATGGTCGATTATGCCTGGTTTTGAGTGGACTTAAAAAAATACAATGATACCTGAAGCTGCCATACAACATAATAATTCGAAGTAGCTCTTACTCCACAATCATTTGTCCAGCTTGGTTTGTTTATGGACTTACAATTATGGTGATATTATTCTAAAACCTTCATTGAGGTAATTGGGTTGCTGAAGATGTAAACTTTGTATTGGTTGCCAGTTGATATGCTCATCCATTGAAGAGATAGAGTTTCAGATCCAGTTATGCTAACCTAGTGAAGCTTCTTCTGCTGCGCTTATGAAAGACACAGCCTTTGGAGAAAAGTATTAGGAATCAATCCAATTAATTCTAGACTTCAAGCACCAACTACCTGTTGGGAATTGAAAAAAGAATAAGGAAATAATTTGATCAAAGAAGTTTCCACAAGAATTATAGAGCATTGATAGGTTATCTTAAAGGTAGGTGTCACTCTGAGATTTCCAGTGTATGAAATCAAAGCAATCCTAGATTTTAAGGCAACATTTTTGCAGTTAACATAGTTGATAGTTCACCTAGCAGTTACAAATTTTGGGGATGATCAATGATGAGATGACGATCAATAATATACTATATCAACCTCTCTCTCAAGTTCATTCAATATACTATATGTACTTCCACAGAGTGCCACTGTTGACACCAAGTTTCCACCTTTATTTTTCACAATAGTCACCTACAGCAGACTGGGGAACTTGGACCTTAATAGCCTATGCAGTTTTGGCTATCAAATGCCTCTGCTGATACAAATTCCTCACTAAACATATGACTAAAAATGGACAGAAACTCAGATTGTCCCAGAAATGCTGAAAGTCTGTCTGTCCCGATGCAATATACAAAGCTAGAAATCAATACATATTTTTTTATCTATGGTTGAGCAGGTTCATTCTATTAGCCAGTCATCCCCAACAACTGATCACAAATCAAATCCCACGAAACCAATTCACTTGCACAAACAACACAAGCCCTAGCTCTAAACAGTGAAACTGATGTGCACAGTGTTAACAAAAAAGGCCTGCATTACCTTAGCATTTGTGGCTTGCAGTAGTTTCCATTTCATATCAATATAGTAATAAATACCAGATTAATACCCAAACTAGGAATCATCAGAATTAAACCAATGCCCAAAACAGGTATAAAGACAAGGATTGAGATCCACGAAACATAGAAACATTGTGGCAGGCGATAGTAATTGGCGACAAGATGTCAAGATTTCGAAACTCATGAAAACATTTATTGAATTCAATAAAATATGATATAACACCACAGGAGAACATGGATCTCTCAATATTAGTCTACTTACACTACTCAACAATGGATCGAACAAAATATACAAGGACAAAAGAGATCCCGTGAGACCTAGAAGAAATTCACAGGCTGAAATCCCATTGATATCCAGATCATTGATTGGATGATACTTGTGCAAAAACAACTTGTGTTACATATAAAGACCCAGCACAACATGTGCACCTGTATGCATTGGGTTCGATTATGTCCCCACTTCATTTTATAATTTCTATTACAGGTATTTTCATACACACACAACACTTCAATTAAACAATTAAATAATCACAAACATGACTTCTCTGATAGTCCAGGGTATTCATGCAGAGCCATGATTAATTCAAATTATTATACATTGAAATCTTCAATGACGCCTAGCAACCCAAAATGTGGGGGAGTATAGTTAATTCCTTCATAGTTCATTAGCCCTTATAAGACCCAGGGACATGGGATGGGATGGAACAGGCTTCAGACTAGAGAATGTTTATCCCAGAACCCTGCCAGGAAGACCCCAGTTGCCATCGCACCTGCTCTGAATAACCCCCCCTTAGCTGGATTATTACCAATGTAATCATAAAAAGTGAGTTTCTTGGGAATTTTTTACCAAGCTTCCGATAGGCTCAAGGTAAATAGCAATTCAGAAAGTAAAGAGCAATGTTCATCCCACGCACCCAAACAAGCAAGCACTCAATTCATTTCCTAATTCCCTGTGGCTTGACCCGGGTGTCAGAACAAAGTAAAGGGGCTACCTAAAGCTTGCTCGAGTTGCACAGCTTGTTCATGCACTTTTATCACAAGACTTCAAATCATTCAAACCAATGGTTGAACGCTGGGTCAAGGGTAAACCATGCTAGTGCCGGTAAAGAACGAGCTGCCAGTAAACAACCTCCTACGTGCTATTAATTGTGTAGTGTTAGAGCGGCCATACTATCATTGGTTAGCAGGCTGACTTAGATAGATTACATGGGATGGATTGTCTGGATTCGGTGTCAAAAGCCTACTCCAATGGAGGAAGAACTAGCTTTCCTATTCCTTTTTTTAGATTAAAACCCACACATCAATAGATTAACACAGATGAAATAGCACTTGATACTTGGAGACAAAACACATTGATTTCATTAATTTGATCTGTGTAAATGATTCCTACAACTCAGGAATCCTTCTATCTCTTGTTGCTTGCCCTGATTTTACATATTTCTTTGGGCGCTTCTATGGCCTTGATAGCTATCTTGATTATTTTGTGCCAGGGCCATAATTATGTGGAGGTTTGCTTGGCATGTGGAGGACCATATATGGAGGACCTTCTCAATTATGGCCCTGGCCACCTTCTATGGTCCCAATATGGTCCTGCATTTTACTGATCTCTAATGAAAAGGGATTCAATTTTTACTATGGGAAAGTAAATAACGGTGATAAAAAATTAGGGCTACAAAGAGAAGCATGAGGCATACCTGTTGGACTAACCTAGCCACCATAACCATCACGTCTGACCACTTCCTAAAATGTAACAGTTGCATCTTTGGGCATGACATACAATGTTCAAAGCACCCATATGGATATAGTTCATACCTTTGACAAGTGGAACTTCTTTTGTTAGGCTTTTGTTCAAAATCCAGAGCCCCTAGTTCATACCTCTGACGAGTGGAACTTCTTTTGTTAGGTTTTTGTTCAAAATGCAGAGCCTCTGCAACAGGAGGGTTCCATTCGCGGGAAACTCTAGATTTGGAAAATGAAAATGATTTTTATTTTATTTTTAGGAGGGTTCCATTAAATTTGGAAAATGAAAATGATTTTTTTTTTCTATATATTTTTTATTTGTTTTAGGAGGGTTCCATTAGTGGGAAACTCTAGATTTGGAAATGAAAATGAATTTTTTTTCTATATATATTCTTTTATCTTTTTATTAATTTTAATAAATTACTAAAGTCACTCAATTCAAATATAGATAAATATAGTATTTAGTTTTTATAAAATGAAATAAATAGGCTAGTCAACCTATGAATTATGGTCTTTTATATTATCCATTATCTTTTTCCTTTATGACAAATTCTATTATAGATTTGAAATGTTGATGAATTAAATAGCTATTATGGATAATATAAAAGTATTTCATTCTTAGAATTCACACCATAAATATCTTAAAACAAAAATTACAACATGGTTAGCAAATTAGTATTGTAATTTTATAAATGTCTTATGCAACTTGTAGTCAATCACACCAATGTTGAGTCCATGTTGGAAGTATGGCCTCTTGCTTAATAAGATTTGTGAGGCCATTTCACAAATATTATATACCCCTTGCATAATGTAAGGTCTTCTCATTGTATGCATATAAAGTTAATAATAACCTTTATGCAATTGCAAGTAATGATAAACTGTTTCATCTGAGAGATGTGGATAGGAATTCCTAAACATTTGTTCTATGAGAGATATTATCACCATTTTGAGCGCAACATCAAGGATAGTTATTGGTGGAGATAGGATATCAACATTTTTACACCAAATTATAAGCAAAGAACTACAATTTTTGGAAGTTTTTTCACACAGCATGCCCATAGCTTTGGGGTTACACCACATAATTGAGTTTTCTTGCTTAGGTTATAGCTATAATGGGGATTTATTATACAAAAGTAAACCAACACTTATGTGTATAATCATCCCTATCTAGCGTTACATTTTGGTAGCGTAGACCAAAAAGTGATTCCAGTCATAGTTTAATGAACCAAGGTCCTATTAGCATGAACACACAAAACTCACTTTTACTTTATATAATGCTAGTAATCAATTTGAAATGTAATAATCTAATACAATAACTTTGCATTTATTTGTCCTAGAAATAGTGGGAAAACAATAAATTTTACCTATTTCATCGTCATTTCTTTGTGATCAATCATTAAAAATAGTTTACCATATTATCTTTAATTTGATTGTTTTTGTTGGTATGCCAATACATGAAGGGCATTGAAGATTTCCTGTGCATTTTTTCATATTTATAAAATCAACAATAATTATCTACTTAACTAGGTTCACTTTTCTAGATGTCGGATTATATTTGGATGATTGAAATAAATTCCTACATTACAAGTACTTCACAAGGATCCAACATTGTAAATTGTCATAGTGTTTTATGACAGTGTTTTAGAGTTCCCTCCAAATAATATCATTAGAATTTTAGAGAATTTATGGTGATTAATGCTTTATATGAAACTCTTAATAAGCCAAATCTACATACCAAAAATCAAACGTGCAAAGGGACTTAGGTCTAAATACCCACCCTTAATATTATTTAATTTAGAAGCCAACTTGCATTCCAACAAGCACAAAGGATAGGAAAATCTATTTCACTTACGCGAGGGAACACTCTTGTCATATAGCATATTTGATCCTCAAACCTACAAATGGATACATTTGGTGCAGGGTTTTAAATCCCATTTAATCGGGTTTGAGCATGAAGGTGGGATATATCCCACATAAGGGGTGGCAATGATCAAGGGAAAATACAACATTTACAATTCTTGCTTTTGGAAAGGTGATTGGCATTTTCAATAGGCACACAAGGGTCTTGTAGTTAGTGGTAAGCTTGACCTCTCCTTTCAATTTACTCGCATGTGTTTTGAATTCACCTTGCTTGGAATTAGTGGTTATGTTTCTAGGCACTTTTGTGTATCTTGGGTCAAAGGAAATTTGTTAAATTGTGTTGAATTTCACAATATAAATGACTAATTCAGATTAATCGTTGTTAGCTAGTCATATTTATATTTCCGTGACTAAATTAGTCATTTATGTTAGTCATTTTTATTTTAGTCACTTGTTATCTAGTCATATATTTTATCCCGTGACTAAATTAGTCGTTTATCCTAGTCGTTTTTTGTTGGATTCTTTAAAATTGCTCAATTTTACTCGTTTATCCCTTGAAAAAACTCTGGTGACTAAATTTTTTAGTCTCCTAGTCACTTATCTCTCATTTTGTACTAGTGAACCACCTCTCGATTTAAACTGCCTACCTTGTCTCATAAACACAAGGAGGATCCATGAGAGGGGTTAGACTTAATAGTCATAATGACCTAGAAAGATTGCTTTGAGTACTGTTACGCTGGAGGAATTCCCAAGTCAGAGTGAAGAGCAAGAGCCCAGGATCCGGTTGCAGAAACATCTCTACACGTCAGGTATATTGTACTGATTCATGTTTCTTTGACAATAAAAAGGTCGAAACACCTTTCCTGTCCGAAATCGAATGTCTACTAGATTGTATATTCATTTGGATCAATATCTTGTTATATTTGATGATTAATTTGTTTATCCTTTCATCATATTTATTATATCCAAGATACACTGAGGAAGGTGTCTTTTGTGTTGCAGTTTCGTCAAGCAGAAGAGAAAGTAGGAGATCAAGCAAGAGACCAAGCGAAAGCTAGGACCAGCCATTGAAAAGAGGTATTTCTATCAATCCTCATCTCTTTCTTTTGAAGCAACTAAATACAATATAATTAATATGTTTACCTCTCAACCCCACCCAGTTGGCAGTATCCATCTCCTCACTATAAGGTAGAAATCCTGAACAACAGACTGGCGACTCCGTTGGGGAGTAACTGTGTGTTTCACTGCTCTAGGAGACCTAGTTAGGTGTTCTTCCAGCCCTTTTTTCAGTCTCTTTGATTGTCTGAGAGGCCTTGTAGGTCTGTATTAATTGTCCTTTTTGATTGATTCATTTCATTTGACTGTTTGGAAAGCCTATTTTTCCCCTTATAAGGCATGTACGTTGGTTTACCCTACTTACAGTAGCATTTTTTCCTGATGTACCCTCCTTTGTCTACTACACAGTAGCATATTTTAGCTGATGTACATTGCTTTGTCTACTACATAGTAGCGTATCTTTCCTAGTATATGCTACTTTATACATTGCACAATAGTGTATTTTCCTATAGTGTCCAGTTTGTTGTTAGGGTTTGATTTCCAAGCTTTTCGTTTCTTTTCCAACCTATTTCTTTGCTTCCCTCACTGACCCCTGAGACCTTCCATGTCTCTATTGAGTCTTGTTTGACTCTCCGATGTCTCTTAGCTTGTTTTTGTTGTCTTGAGTCTTTGTTTAAGTGTCTTCACTACCTTCTAACCCTTTTTGAAATTCGTGCATTATTCTCTTTTCGACATAACTACATGCTTTGGCCCTAGTTGCTAGTTGCAGTCATACAAACCTATGTTATTATCGTTAGTTGTTTGTGGAAACAATAGCACACTTTCTCTTTCTCTTATCGTTTCCATTAGGGTTTGGCGTTCAAGTTTGAGTCCTTAGGGTTGCTTCTAAAAGGTTTCTTGGTTTAGATGTTTCCTGATTGTTTTCAGTTTAGTCCAAGTGAGTCAAAGCTTCCTATTTAGTCTTCTTTCGAGTATGTGTGCTTGGTAAGGTCACTTGTTGGTTCCCTTGCTTACTCCTTTACTTGGCTTAGTGTTTTCTTAGGGTTTTGATGCTTAGGAGCAGCCTATGAGGCCTGCCTTTCCATTAAGAGAATTTCTTTTCCCTATCTCTTTTACACTTTGTTTCCAAGTCTCAAGTTTTTCTTTTGCAAAAACTTGGTAAGTCAAGTCTTCCTTAGATCATTTGATTTGTTTTTTTTAACCATTTAGGTGTTAGTCTTACTCGCACTTCACTTTTAGGTATTACTTGTGCTTTTACAAGTTCTTTTTCTTTGACAATTATCATAAAAAGAAAAAAAAATGTTTTAAGTAGCTTAGTAGTAAGGTATATCGTAGTTTTGAAGTAGCATAGTTGTCTTCTAAATATTAAAAGAAAATACAAAAATATTTTGTTTTAGGTTTGCTTATCTTTAGTTTCGGAAAACAATGAATGAGAAAGTTTAGTGAAAGTTCTTTACTTTTATGTACTTTCCATTTTAGTCACAACCATGACACACACTTCATTTAAAATGAACAAGAACAACCATTTAAAATGAAATCCTAATAAAATTAATTAGCAACATCTTTCATTTTTAGGTATACACGACATCAACGAGCTGAGGCTAGAGTTTCAAGCTTAAATCACCTTAAACTGCTTGAAACTAGCTTCATTACTCAACAATCATAGTACGACTATCTTTTAGGTAAATCCAGCTGTATCAAAATCTCTTGGAAAACTCTACTGAAACCAAAGCTAAGAACGAGGTCGTGTGAGACTAGAATTGCTGAGGATAACCCCTCACTTTCTTTTCGAGCATAAACCAGACTTGTCTCGCGTAAGGGGATCCTTTTGGATTTTGGGCTTTGTTACCCTGCCCATGCGTTACGGCTAGACTAGCGACTTTCCCCCCAATAATTTCCGTTCTTATGGTGGCCATAGTATATTGACCATCTAGGACTATACACAGGTGACGACGGAAGGCTATTTCTTTTGTACCTAGGACATAAGTGGGAGGAAACCCTCTATAGAAATTTGGGAAGGTAGTTTGGTGTTTCAAACGCTTGCACCCACAGGACCTATATGTGGACCCCAGGTAACTATTCTTGATCCTTCGTTGGTTAGTTCTGGGCCCTAATCATCCCAGAGTTCCCTCTAGAAGGCATGTGTTTTTCTGGTTTGGATTACCTTAGGAAAGTTTTAGTGGTGTGCTCTTTGTGCCGCTTGTTTTTGGACCTTAGATATTTTTCACCCATTGAGTCAGAAACTATGGAAAGCATCTCGGTGGGCACCAATCAAGGGACCCCTACTGAAGGGGATCCTTGTGCTTTTACATTCATTGGGAACATTCTTACTCCCTTAATGGCTACCTTGAATCTTCCAGATTCACTATAGGGCTACCGGTTTGGCTGTTTTCCACTCCAAACACCTTGCATGCTTTTGATGCTTCTCAAGTAAGCACCTCACATCAAGAGCATCAGAACCCTATGCCTGCTTCGCCAGTAACACCTTCTCCTCCTCCTTCTACCTCATGTGGTGAAAGTAGTAATACTAGTAACCAACAGTATAAACAGAATAGACAGAGGAAGAATAGGAAGAAGATGCCAAAGCAAGGGGGCACCCACCCAACCTCTGGAAGTCATGCTTGGGGCACTTACCCAACCTCTGGAGGTCATGTTGGGGGAAAACTCTCAGTCACTAGAAATCATACTAAACCTTGCCACCTAGCCTTTGAAGTTCATGCTTGGGGCATCTACCCAACCTCTGGTTGTCATGTTGGGAGAACTCACTCAGTCACTGTAAATCATACTGAACCCACCCACCCAGCCTCTAAAGGTCATGCTGGGGGAACCCACCCAGCATCTGAAGGTCATGCTGGGGGAACCTACCCAGCCTCTGGAGTTCATGCTGGAAGCAAACATTTAGTCACAACAAATCATACTGAAAGCATGTATTCAACCACTGTTGCTCATGTTGAGGACACGTCATTGATTATTTCTGGTCATATTAATGACAAGTCACCAGTTCTTGTGAGTCATACTAGAGACATTGAATCAGCCACTGCAATTTATGCTGAGAATGTTAACATTGTTGACAAACCTAATAAACATAAGCTTAAGTTCCCTTCTAAGTTTTGCGAGGGAGACCACCTGACCTATTTGTGCCCTGTACTTCTAGAAGTGCAAAGAGTGCAGTCCATAGTTCAAAAGTCGTCTGCTTGTGAGCAACTAGCCACTGCAAGTCATGCTGGGGGCACACTCATCAGCTAATGCTATTCATGCTCAGAGTATTGTTGTTGTAAAGGAGTCTAAGCTTATAGGATGGAAGCCAAAGTTCCCGTGTAAACTTTGTAAGGGAGATCACCTTGCTCACCTATTCCATATTATTCAGAGGTGCTGAGAGTGTAGTCCATGTCTGAAGGAACCTATGCTCTTGAATTGTCTATAGATTCCCAATAGCCTACTCAACCTTTGGTTGATGAAGTGGTTGAACCAATGCAATATTTGGTCAACCCAACTCTTTCTTCAGAGAGTGAAGTGATCGAATCGATGCAATCTTCGACCGATCCCATCAGTCCTTCGGAGATTGATGCACATGTCCCTAAAGTCTTCTGCATTACCAGTTCGGATGTTTCTGAAATGCGGGGCACTACATCTGTGCCGAGTAAACCCCTACCAAGCTTTGGGATTATTTCCTTTGATTGGAATAGTCTAACTGGACCTCTCCTTCCTTCTGCTACACCTTTTTAGATAAAGGTTGATATCGGAAACCATGCAGTTCACCGATGTATTGTAGATGAAGGAGCCTCTGTTAGTATCTTATCCCCTTATGCTTGGAGAGATTTAGGTTTCCCTAACCTTGTTCCAGCTGCTAATTGGTCGTTGACTTTCGATAAATAACCTAGTGAACCATTGGGATTCCTCCCTCAAGTACCTATTACTTTGAGTGAAAAAACAGATTTATTTTATGGTTTTAAAGGACCCTGTGGATTTTGATATGATCCTCGGGAATGATTATGCATATGCTATGCAGGTTTTGGTGTCTACGCTCTTTCGTGTGATGCATTTTCCTCACAACGAAAGCATTGTCACTATCGATCCGCTTACATTTGTTGATCCCTCTTATTACCCGACTATAGACCAAGTATGTTCCCCATCAATAGGCACTGCCATGTCACAATCAAATATTGTGGCATATTGTTCTTTGAGTCCAATTGCTACTGAGAAGAAGCCTCTGAATTCATGCTGACCTTCTCGGGACTAGGTCCCAGCAATTGACCAGGTAATGACTCCATCTCCATGTTTAGACATGCATTCTATTTGGGATGATATACTTCCTTCTGATGAAGTTTTCCTAGAGTCTATAATGCAGTCTGCCATTCATTTGGACATTGATCCACCTACGAGAATTCTTTCACCTTCACTTGAAGCTCATTAAAAACAGTAAGTAGGTTACGAGCATCCTTCCACCTTCACTTCGAGCTCATTAAAAACAGTAAGGAGGCTATGAGCATTCTTCCACCTTCACTTCGAGCTCATTAAAAACAGTAAGGAGGTTGTTAAATTTTCAGAATTTACTTCAATCTGATCTAGGATCTTAACTGAGAGAACAACATGTACAGCAAATCTACAGCATATCAATCATGGACACAATAATGAAAGCACAGAAGAGACATAGAGTTTACTTGGGGAAAACCATAAAGGTGAAAAACCCCAATAACTTCCTCAGAGATGGATAGAGCAATGATACAACCAGAATACAAGAGATAGTCTTCTCCTAGCAGCAGAGCCTCCTCCTCCACAAGTGCGCCACTCTCCAAAGTGTGAGTGAGAGAATAGAATGTGTAAAATGAAAGAGACACACTCTATATTTATACACTAACTTGACTTGACCTTTACTCAACTAGGTCGGCCTCAACTTAACCACTTAACATAATGCTGACTAGGCCGACCCCCACCAGGGTGGTCTAATAATCCTTTGACCCACATGGACGACCCCCAATAGGGTGGTTTAATAACCCTTTGACCCACATGACTTATGCAAGGCCAACCCCAACAAGGTGGTCTAATAACCCATCAAGTATAAGTTACAACACTTACAATATGAATGACGACACTTCCGTATAGAGGAATAATAACATCTCTATAGGAATACAATATACATATATGTGAAATACATTCCGAAGTTACATATACATCAACACTCCCTCTTAACTAGGAAGGTATTTTTCGACACAGGTCTTCTAGCACAAGTCTTCTTCTCTGGATCATCGTCACTAGATAATCGTCATCGAGTCATCACCATCGTCACTACTGCTGCTATCTCAATCAATCTCTGAATCTACTCGTCATAGGAAGTTCTACAGAGATAGTCCTTTTTCATACTAGATGTAGGCCCACCACCTGCAGGTCTTCATCATCTGTGCGAACGGTCTGATAGAGGTGGCCTCTCATGACTAATTTTATGTGCAGAAGCAATACCAGAAAGTGTATCCCAGAAACATTTATGTGCCTAAGCACGACCGGCAAGATCTTCTAGGACTGATTACATGCATATCCTCCACAATACCTTTAAAGAGCATCCCAAGAAAATTTATGTGTCGCAGCACGACCGACAAGATCTCTAAAGAGAATCCCAGGACTTATTACGAGCACACAGCTCAACCTCTTGGATCTCCAGGACTGATTACATGTGGATGGACAAAACCTTTAAAGAGCATCCCAAGAACATTTATGTGCTGCAGCATGACTGGCAAGATCTCTAAAGAGAATCCCAGGACTAATTACGAGCACACAGCTCAACCTCTCGGATCTCCAGGACTGATTACATGTCTCCATAGTAATACCTCATCCCAGGACTAATTACGAGCACACAGCTCAACCTATCGGATATCTAAGGACTGATTACATACTACATAGCAATACCGGAAAGAGTACCCCAGGAACATTGATGTGTTGCAGCACAACCAGAAAGATCTCCTAGGACTGATTACATGTTATTTGCACAACCTGCCACATATCATCTTTGACCTCCAAGTATCAACCTGATACTCATGATCCAATGGATCATCATCGCACGAGGCATCATCCTGATGCCCATGATCATCTTGATCATCATAACTGCAACATCCTATTGCATCTCATATGGAGCAACATCCTGAAGCTCGTCATCCATGATCATCCTGATTATACGATGCATCTACCTGATGCATACCAAGTATCTACCTGATACATATCATCATACATTATTCACCTGATCATACAGTGTAGCCACCTTATACAAATAAAAATACATGATAGATATCACCATACATGATCCACCTGATACATATACAGATACATGGTCCAAGCATCCAACATGATGCATATACAAAAATACATACAAGTGATCTAACTGATCATATCCAACATCCAACATGATGTGTACATACATATACATATAAATGATCCAACTGATCATATCCAGTATCCAACATGATGCATATACAGAGCAGTAACTGGAGCATCGTCCTGATGCTCATCATCCAACGCTTATATCCACAGCCATGTGAAGGATTCTCCTTCCAACATGCTTGGAATGGCTTCTGCAAATGTGTCCATCACTTATTCCTCGAAGTGTCATCAATCTAAAGAACACCAAGCCTCTCCCTGAAGTACTCGAACTTCACCCTGGCTAGTGGCTTCAACAGCACATCTACAATCTGCTCATCCATCGCAATGTACAGGAGCTTCACAGCTCCTCTCTGCACCATATCCCTGATATAGTGATATTTTATCTCTATGTGTTTCAACCTATCATGAAACACTGGGTTCTCGGACAACTTCACACAACTTTGGTTATCACAAAATATACTAGTAGCATCCAACGGGAGATCAAATAACTCAGACAGTAGCTTTCGTAGCCATACTGCCTCACAACTAGCTGAATAGGCTACAACATACTCTGCCTCAGCTGTACTCAGTGCTACATAGGACTGCTTCTTGCTAAACCAAGAGATCACATCTGATCCCATACTAAAGTAGCACCCAGAAGTGCTCTTCCTATCTGCAACACTTCCTACCCAATCTGAATCAACATAACCCTGTAGGTTAAACTTTTGATTCACATCATACTTGAGCCCATAGTCAACCATACCCTTCAGGTACCTCAGAATATGATTTACAGCAACCAGGTGAACACTCCTTGGATCTATCAGGAACTGGCTCAATGTGTTCACCACAAAGCAAATATTTGGTCTTGTGTTCGTCAGGTACATCAAGGACCCAATCATCTGACGATGCATAGAGACATCAACCGGCTCAAATGAAGCATCACATAGAAGCTTCAAATTCAATGCCATAGGTGTGGCCATAGCCTGCAATCCATCATCCCGAACCTCTTCAGGATCTCCACTGCATACTTCCCTTGTCCAAGGAAGATTCCATCTGCACTCTGCCACACCTCCATGCCAAAAACAAATAGTGCATCATCCCCAAGTTCTACACATACATGACTCCCTGTCATGTGTCTCAGAACCAAGTGGCTGCTCCACATACACTTCTTCTTCAACTACACCATTCAAGAAAGTTGTCTTGAAATCCATCTAGTGTATCTTCTATTTCATCACTTTTATATTTCACTATGCTGCCATCTGCAGCATGATTGATCTTAATAGATCCATATGGAATTCATAACAAACTTCCCTTCAGGTCTTGGGACCCCAAGCATCATTCTTCATGATCGATGGATCATGACATTCTTCCCATATCCTGGGAACTTCAATATCTTCAATAGATAATTTTGTTGCTGAACAAATGTTGTAGTTCTTCTTTTGTAGGTGATGGTATATGATCTTTCCTACACAAGTTAAATTGCATGATTAGAAAACATCTCATAGTTTTCAGAACAAATTCTTACACATAAAGAAATATGTCATATAGTCATGCAATTATCTTAGCCAATACAACATTTATCCATATTCCGTAACTTTCTATATGCCTTCCAATCTCTACCAAAACATTGTTAAGAGTGTGCACAACTCCTAACATGTCAGCAAAGAGGTTTCATTCTAGATAAGTAGCAATGGAATGTTGTACAGTGCCATAGGCCACTTACCCATGTATATTAGTAGTATACTGTTCATCAATGCAACTATTCTAATATGCATAATACACAACCTAATTCTAGGAACATAAGCATATAAATCATTGAATAACATTATGTAAGAAATGACAATCCAAATACTTAGCTTTGTATGGTTGCTAGGTGGACTCCCTCTGAATCTTTGCAACACCATTCTGATGTGGATTGTGAGAAGTGGTCAACTCCCTTTGCATATCTGCATCCTTGCAGAAACTACTGAAGTGTGCTCCTTTGCTTTATTGCAGGAACAACTGGAGTGTGCTCCCTCTTTATCTTTGCTTCCTCGATTACCTATCCTTGAACTTACATTCATCCTTCATCACTATGCATGCTTATTAGTATCATCATTGTGTTATCCTTGTAATCTCATACATTCATTAGTATATTCTCAATACTATCAAAACACAATAATCTTAAGCATGTATAGTCATGCTCATTTCAAACAGAAATAATAAGCATTAGTATTCAAGGTTTTAGGGAAGTCTTCTTTTACTCATATATATTTTTATTTGATCATAGGACTCTTCTGGTTAGTTGAATCATCAATCAAGATAAGAGATATAATATGCATAAAACCCATGATTATTCAAACGTATACCTTCATGATTCTTCTGGTTAGTCATATCATCAATTATGGTAAGAAACATAATATGCATACAACCATGACTATTCAAACCTATGACTTCATGAATAATCGCTATCAACAACACAACAGTATAAGATCCTAACACAAGGTAGGATTCTAGCTAGTTATGTCTATCACACCCGCATAATTTCTTCTGGTTCTCTTCAGTGACTTGTGCTAGTAACCTGCATGTCTCATAGGTTAACCATTGTAGGACCAAGTTATATATACCTCGAAAGTAGATCTTCTATGCGATCCATGACAATGGATTAATCTTTTTCTTCATGTCACCATGATCATATGTTCTTGAAGTAGAACATGATTTATCTTTCTTGGTGTACCTTTTATGTTAGCGAACAACATAAGCCTCATACAACATCACAATGCATTAGTACATTCATAAGTGTCAAAACCTTAATCAATGAATATCTTCTATTAAGGTGATACGACAAGTCTAGTAATTAATCAAGATTGTACTGTAATGATATGAAGACAAACATATGATAAACTTAACCATGAAACATACATGTAAGCCATACCTGTCAAGATTGCTTGTAATCTTCTTATGGAAGGCCTTAGCCTCATCTCCCTCTGAAACAGGAACTTCTTCACTTATGCAGGTGACCAATCCATCCTCTTCTAGGATTAACCTAATCCACTTGATTTGTAGGAACTGGATCTGGAGCTGTAATAGGGTTTGTCAGAAACCCCAAAAATTCAAACTTTGAATTTCAAGCTTCCGAGAGGATAGAAATATGTGCCTTGATGAGCTAATCAAGCTGGTATATTAAGAATTTGAAAACTGCAAAGTTTCACTCCTCAATTTTGCCTTTGAAACTTTCGGATTCATTGGATGTGACCCCGAACTAGGGCTTCATGAAGCCCACTCTTCTGCCCAATCAAAAGGTTTGATCCAAAGCTCTAAGATTTTATTTTTATGAGGAGCTTCCAGCCGTGGAAACAGATTTCAAAAATTCTCATTTTTGCAGAAGCCCTAATTTTCCACTTTTCTTATCAAAGTCTCGAAGTAGGGTTTGATCAAGCCCGACCTTCTGCCCAACCAAAAATTCTGATATTGGTCTCTAAATTTTGATTTTGATGAGTACCATTCAGCCATGGTTTCCAATTACAAAAATTCCAACTTTCTCCGAAGCCCTAAATGCCAGAAGCCGTGAATTAAGGTACTAAAAAATAATTATGTTTTGACAGAACTATGTACCTGATTGTTTCTGTTCTCTGAAATGTTTGATCCACAGGGTCTGAAAAATTCTCCTGAGATAGACCGACCTGTTATCTTTCCATCCTGATAGGTCTGACCTCAATTGGATTCTCTGAGAGAGAGTTATGCCAAGTGTCGCAAT
This sequence comes from Larix kaempferi, assembly GCA_027924585.1. Classification (NCBI taxonomy): domain Eukaryota; kingdom Viridiplantae; phylum Streptophyta; class Pinopsida; order Pinales; family Pinaceae; genus Larix; species Larix kaempferi. The sequence goes on along the minus strand of BSBM01000372.1, from coordinate 43,102,487 downwards.
GTGACCTGTTTGTGGGATAATACAGGAGAGCGAACTTGTACGACGTTCCATGTGTCACTGGCTCAACTTCGGCCTCTAAGTATTTTTCCTGAGATATCCCGACCTATTATATTTCCATCCCAATAGGTATGACCTCAATTGGATTGTCTGAGAGAGAGTTATGCCAAGTGTCACAACGTGACCTGTTTATGGGATAATACAAGAGAGTGAACTTGTACGGTGTGCCACGTCTCATTGATTCAATTTCAGCCTCTAAATTTTTTTTTGAGATAGTACGGTCTGTTTAATACCTGTCACTTTTTACGAAATTGCATTTGGAGCTTCCTAGCCCAAGTTATGACCTTTTTCCCAAAGTCACCTGATTTTGACTCAGATCTGGAAGAGGCAAAAACCCTATATTGTACAGATCATAAATCCCAAAGTACAACGAATTAGAGGTTTTCGTTTGGACACAAGGTACATGGGGATATTCTCTTCGACCTTTAAAAAGTTTCATATCCGAAAACTTGGCCAAAATGGATTTATAGAGAAAGTACTATGATGACTAGGTTTTTCTATACCAAGCCCTAGCATCGTAAGTGCAACAAGTGTCATACATGCCATATCATGCCTTCTTTCCGGCTAGCTCTGATACCATGTTAAATTTTTAGAATTTACTTCAATATGATCTAGGATCTTAACTAATAGAACAATATGTAAAACAAATCTATAGCATATCAATCATGGACACAATAATGCAAGAACACAAGCGACACAGAGTTTACTTGGGGAAAACCATAAAGGTGAAAAACCACAATAACTTCCTCAGAGATAGATAGAGCAATGATACAACCAGAATACAAGAGATAGTCTTCTCCTAGCACCAAAGCTTCCTCCTCCACAGGTGCGCCACTCTCCAAAGTGTGAGTGAGAGAATAGAATGTGTAAAATGAGAGAGACACACTCTCTATTTATACAGTAACTTAACTTGACCTTTACTCAACTAGGTCAGCCTCAACTTAACCACTTAACATAATGCTGACTGGGGCGACCCCCACTAGGGTGGTCTAATAACCCTTTGACCCACATGGCTGATCCCCAATAGGGTGGTTTAATAACCCTTTGACCCACATGACTTATACAGGGCCGACCCCAACAAGGTGGTCTAATAACCCATCAAGTATAAGTTACAACACTTACAATATAAATGACGACACTTCCGTATAGAGGAATAATAACATCTCTATAGGAATACCATATACATATATGTGAAATACATTCTGAAGTTACATATACATCAATAGAGGTTATGAGCATTCTTTCACCTTCACTTCGAGCTCGTTAAAAACAGTAAGGAATTTACGAGCACTCTTCCACCTTTTCTTCAAGCTCGTTAAAAATAGTAAGGAGGCTACGAGCATTCTTTCACCTTCACTTTGAGCTTGTTATAAACAGTAAGGAAGTTACGAGCATTCTTCCACCTTCACTTCGAGCACGTTAAAAAAAGTAAAGAGGCTACGAGCATTTCTTTCATATTCACTTCGAGCTCCTTAAAAACTGTAAGGAAGTTATGAACATTTTTTGGTATCTCCTTTGAGCTCGTTAAAAACAGGAAGGAGGTCACAAGTTTACTTTTTCGGGCTCGTTAAAACTTTATGAAAAAGATCTTTATATAGTTCTTTCACGCTCTTGTTAGACTCTTTAAATATGATAATATTGCCGAGTATAGTTGTCATTTCAGACTCGTTAAAGGATTTGAAGCGACATCCACTTAAGTGTAAGTTTAACCCTTTTCCGGACTTTTGTGGATTACTTACGAAAAAGGACTACTCTAGTCACATGTGGCTAGACGAGTTCTCCTCTCATTGTTTTATACTTTTTTGGGGGAGGGGACTAACTGTACGAAAAAGGACTTTTGGAGCCTCTCTTTAGGGTTTTCAGGCTCTCAAAATATGAAAACACCAAGCAAGCATTCACCTACTCGGGCTCGATGTGAAATCCACGAGAAGGTATATAGAGGATTGTTTAAGTTTTTTAGACTCTATAAATAGGAAAACACCAACGAGCATTAACCTACTTGTGGTCGATATTAAAATACATGAGTAGGTGTATGGAGTTATTGTTTAAGTTTTTCAGAATCCTTAAAATTAAAAACACCGGCAAGCAAGAACAGATCTCGGCTCGATATTAAAATCCGGAGATCAGTATTACAGAGTAATCGTCTATCTTTTCTTCCAACTCTTTAAAAAATGAAGAAGGTCCTGAGTCTTCCTCCCATGGGCTTGTTAAAATTATTACATGGTTGGACTTATTGAGTTTTCTATCTTTCTTAGACTCATTAAAACAACAAGAAGGACATTATTTTATCAAAAAAAATAATGGATAAGAAGGGTATATCACATATTTTTTAGTTTCAAAGGAAGTTCAGTCAGGCATATCCTTGAACACATCATCTACTTGAGTCTTTCATATTAGTTGGGTTTTATTTTTTGGCCTTAGGGTGAACCTAATCTACGAGTTGTCAACTCCCCTGGTTGGTTATTCTTCCAACCATATGGAGGGTATGTTATGTCTCCTACTTCACCGACTTATATCATTTTCCCCTTCATGTTGAAAACTGCCTAAGTCACTTTGTGTCGTTCTCATTGTTCAAGGATACGGCTTGTGTTTGCCATTCTGCAGATTACCTTGACTTCATGTTTCAGCCATCCTCGTGTCAGTTTGTTTCATCTTGTTACTCGTCATACTCCACATACGCTCATACCTGTGAGTGTTCCTCGTGTTGGATGATGGAGGATTCATTAATGCCTCCCTTCCAACAGGACTTCTTCCCATCGAATTCAGATAATTATTCTCTGGGAAGGAAGTTTAGAGTTTCGGTTAGTACCTTGGGGATTACAATCATCAGTGGTAGTTTCCCTCACTGTTGAATAATGGGAATACATCAATTTCTCTTATTCGACAGGTTCCTCAAGTGTTCGACTTCAAGTCATTTTATTCACACTTGTTGGATCGTACTAGGTACCTTGCGCCCCATTATCATTATCGATGGAATCCCTCGCGTTTGTTAACGATATACATCAATGACCAATAATCAAATGATACCCCCCTTGTTTGAATTCAGCTCATTTATTCGCATGGATAGGGTTTGTACCTTGGGTTGTTTGGATTAAGACCTTGAGACTCTGATAGCATTACCATATTTATGTTATCGCCCAAGCTATGCAAGACTTCGCCTCACTCATTTTCGCTCTTCATGAGACATAGATCCAGTTTGTTGTTATGGCTATGACCTCTCATGTTGACGTGGATCCACGCTTGTATTTCAGTGGCCATGCTATATACACATCTCCTAGTTATGTATCAGATATCATGTTGTATCATTCTACACATCTATATGATGTCAAGATTGTAATTGCTTGTTGACCTTGATTGTTGCTTCAGGTGTTTTTGTGCCTTGGTTCTGCAGTTTCTTGCTCCTCTTCTGACTTGGAATTATAATGCATTTCGACCATCGTTTCCCTCTGACATCACACATTAGGGGGAATCTATTATAGGTCAAATATACTATTAGGGGGCATTGATTTCTTGCTCCTCTTCTGACTGTTAAATTGTAAGAATTTACTTCAATCTGATCTAGGATCTTAACTGAAAGAACAACATGTACAGCAAATCTACAGCATATCTATCATGGACACAATAATTCAAGCACACAAGAGACACAAATTTTACTGGGGGAAAACCATAAAGATGAAAAACCCCAATAACTTCCTTAGAGATAGATAGAGCAATGATACAACCATAATACAAGAGATAGTATTCTCCTAGCAATAGAGCCTCCTCCTCCACAAGTGCGCCACTCTCCGAAGTGTGAGTGAGAGAATAGAATGTGTAAACTGAGAGAGAGACACTCTCTATTTATACACTAACTTGACTTGACCTTTACTCAACTAGGTCGGCCTCAACTTAACCACTTAACATAATGTTGACTAGGCTGACCCCCACTAGGGTGGTTTAATAACCCTTTGACCCAGATGTCCGACCCCCAATAGGGTGGTCTAATAACCCTTTGACACACATGACTTATACAGGGCCGACCCCAACAAGGTGGTCTAATAACCCATCAAGTATAAGTTACGACACTTACAATATAAATGACGACACTTCTTTATAGAGGAATAATAACATCTCTATAGGAATACAAACACTTCCGTATAGAGGAATAATACCATCTCTAAAGGATTACAAAATACATATATGAAATACATTTCAAAGTTACATATACATCAACACTCCCTCTTAACTAGGAAGGTATTTCTCGACACAAGTCTGCTAGCACAAGTCTTCTTCTCTGGATCATCATCAATGAATCATCATCCTCGAATCATCATCATAGTCACTGCTGCTGTTATCTCAATCAATCTTTGAATCTACTCATCATAGGAAGTGCTACAAATCCAGTTCTTTTTCATATTGTATGTAGGCCCACCACCTACAGGTCTTCATCATCTGTGCGAACGGTCTGATAAAGGTGGCCTCTCACGACTAATTTTATGTGCGGATGCAATATTGGAAAGAGTATCCTAGGAACATTTATGTGCCTAAGCATGACCTGTAAGATCTCCCAGGACTGATTACATGCATCTCCTCCACAATACCTTTAAAGAGAATCCCAGGAACATTTATGTGCCGCAGCACGACCGGCAAGATCTCTAAAGAGCATCCCAGGACTTATTACGAGCACACAGCTCAACCTCTCAGATCTCCAAGACTAATTACATGTGGATATAAAAAACCTTTAAAGAGCATCCCAGGAACATTTATGTGCCGCAGCACGATCGACAAGATCTCTAAGGAGCATCCCAGGACTAATTACAATCACACAGCTCAACCTCTTAGATCTCCAGGACTGATTACATGTCTCCGTAGTAATACCTCATCCCAGGACTGATTACGAGCACACAACTCAACCTATCAAATATTTGAGGACTGATTACATACTACATAGCAATACAGGAAAGAGTATCCCAGGAACATTTATGTGCCGCAGCACGACTGGCAAGATCTACTAGGACTGATTACATGCTATTTGCACAACCTACCACATATCATCTCTGACCTCCAAGTATCAACCTGATACTCATGATCCAATGGATCATCATCGCACGAAGCATCATCCAGATGCTCATGATCATACTGATCATCATCAGTGTACCATCTTGGTACACATCATCCGGAGCAACATCTTGAAGCTCATCATCATGATCATCCTGATCATACAATGCATCCACCTGATGCATACTAAGTATCTACCTAATACATATCATCTAACATGATCCACCTGATCATACAATGTATCCAACTGATACAAATATAAATACATGATCCACCTGATCATACCTGATACATATCAACATACATGATCTACCTGATCATTCAATGTATCCACCTGATACATATACAGATACATGGTCCAAGCATCCAACATGATGCATATACAAAATACATAAAAATTATCCAACTGATCATATCCAGCATCCAACATGATCCATACATACATTAATGATCCAACTGATCATATCCAACATCCAACATGATGCAATGATCCAACTGATCATAACAAGCATCCAACATGATGCATATACATATACAGAGTAGTAACTGGAGCATCATGCTGGTGCTCATCATCCATCATCCTCCTAATCATCATAGCATCATCCTCTTTAGATCATCTCATCATCCATGAAGCACAGCCCAGATGCACATCATCCAGCACTTACACCACCAACATGGGAGAACACATCTACCACCATTCGGGGAAGGATCCAGCCCTTACTTTTTCACCATGGGAGAACACATCTACCACCATGTGAAAAATGGCTTCAGCCCTTACATCTACACCATGAGATAACACATATACCACCATGTGAGAATGGCTCAGCAATTACATCATGACCATGGGAGAACACATCAACCATGTCAGAAAAGCTCATGTGCATCTGCATCTTCCAGACTCATCACTTCCCTTTGGAAGGAACCTCGAACTAAAGTGCACCAAGCCTCTCTCTGAAGTAATCAAACTGCACTCTAGCCAACGGATTGGTCAATACATCTACAACCTATTCATCCGTCAACATACTCTGCTTCGGCTATACTCAGTGCTACGCAGGACTGCTTCCTGCTAAACCAAAATATCACACCTGATCCCATACTGAAGCAACACCTAGAAGTGCTCTTCCTATATGCAGAACTTCTTACCCAATCTGAATCAACATAACCCTGTAGGTTAAACTTTTGATTCTCATCATACTTGAGCCCATAGTCAACTGTACTCTTCAGGTACCTCAGAATATGCTTTATAGCAACCAGGTGAACACCTCTGGGATTCGTCAGGAACTGGCTCAATGTGTTCACCGCAAAGCAAATATCTGGTCTAGTGTTCATCAGGTACATCAAGGACCCAATCATCTGATGATACATAGTGACATCAATCAGTTCAGATGAAGCATCACATAGAAGCTTCAGGTTCGATGCCATAGGTGTGGCCATAGCCTTGTAGTCCATCATCTCGAACCTCTTCTGGATCTCTACTGCAAACTTCCCTTTTCCAAGGAAGATTCCATCTAGACTCTGCCACACCTCCATTCCAAAAACAAATAGTGCATCATCCCCAAGTTCTTCATCTCTAACTCGGCAGCAAGCTTCCACTTTGTGTCGGCAATCAATCTATCCTCACCAGTAACAAACAGGTCATACAAAAGTAGTATCACTCGATTGCCTTCCTCAACCTTGTAGTAAAGGTTGGAATCCGCTTTACTCTTGGTAAAGCCCAAACTGGATAGAAAGATGTCTACCATACCAAGTTCTGCACATATATGACCCCTGTCATGTGTCTTTGAACCAAGTGGCTTCTCCACATACACTTCTTCTTCAACTACACCATTCAAGAAGGCTGTCTTGAAATCCATCTGGTGTATCTTCTATTTCATCATTTTTATATGCTACCATTTGCATCATGCTTGATCTGATAGTTCCATTTGGAAGTCACAACAGACTTCCCTTAAGCTCTTGGTACCGCATCATCGTTCTTCATGATCGATAGATCATGGCATTCTTCCCGTATCCTGGGAACTTCAATATCTTCAATAGATAATTTTGTTGCTTGAACAAATGTTGTAGTCCTTCTTTTGTAGGTGATGGTATACGATCTTTCCTACACAACAAGTTAAATTGCATGATTAGAAAACATCTCATAGTTTTCAGAACAAATTCTTACACATAAGGAAATATGTCAGACAATCATGCAATTATCTTAGCCAATGCTTCAATACAACATTTATCCATATTCCGTAACTTTCTAGATCCTTCCAATCTCTACCAGAACATTGTTAAGAGTGTGCACAACTCCTAACATGTCAGAAAAGAGGTTTCATTCTAGATAAGTAGCAATGGAATGTTGTATAGTGCCATAGGCCACTTACCCATCAAACACATATTAGAAGTAAGTTGTTCATTAATGCAATCATTCTAATATGCATAATACACATCCTAAATCTAGGAACATAAGCATATACATCATTGAATAATATTATTTAAACAAACAAGTATGTAAGGAATGGTAATTAAAATACTTATCTTTGTTTGTTTGTTGGGTGGACTCCCTCTGAGTCTTTGCTTCCTTGCAGGAGCTGCTGAAGTATCTTCTTCTACACCTTTCTATTGTGGAATGCAGAAGGATGGTCAACTCCCTCTGGATATCTGCATCCTTGTAGAAACTACTGGAGTATGCTCCTTTGCTTTCTTTCAGGAACAACTGGAGTGTGCTCCCTCTTTATCTTTTCTTCCTAGATTACCTATCCTTGAACTTACTTCCATCCTTAATCACTATGCATGCTTATTAGTATCATCGTTGTGTTATCCTTGAGGCCTCGTACATAATCACACATTTATTAGTATAATCTTAATACTATCAAAACACAATAATCTTAAACATGTATAGTCATGATCATTCGCAGATAATAAACATTAGTATTCAAGGTTTCAGAGAAGTCTTCTTTTACTCATACATATTCTTATTTGATCATAGGACTCTTCTGGTTAGTTAAATCATCAATCAAGATAAGAGATATAATATGCATAAAACCCATGATTACTCAAACCTATACCTTCATGATTCTTCTGGTTAGTCATATCATCAATTATTGTAAGAAACATAATATGCATACAACCATGACTATTCAAACCTATGACTTCATGAATAATCATTATCAACAACACAACAGTATAAGATCCTAACACAAGGTAGGATTCTAGCTTGATATAGGAAAAACATACCTGGATTAGAATGCTAGCTAGTTATGTCTAACATACCCGCATAATGTCTTCTGGTTCTCTTCAGTGACTTGTGCTAGTAACCTACATGTCTCATAGGTTAACCATTGTAGGACCAAGTTATACATACCTCGAAAGTAGATCTTCTATGTGATCCATGACAATGGATCAATCTTTGTCTTCATGTCACCATGATCATCTATTCTTGAAGTAGAACATGATTTGTCTTTCTTGGTGTACCTTTTATGTTAGCGAACAACATAAACCTCATACAACATCACAATGCATTAGTACATTCATAAGTGTCAAAACCTTAATCAATGAATATCTTCTATTAAGGTGATACGACAAGTCTAGTAATTAATAAAGATTGTACTGTAATGATATGAAGACAAACATATGATCAACTTAACCATGAAACATACCTATAAGCCATACCTGTCAAGATTGCTTGTAATCTTCTTATAAAAGGCCTTAGCCTCATCTCCCTCTGAGACAGGAACTTCTTCACTTATGCAGGTGACCAATCCATCTTCTTCTAGGATTAACCCAATCCACTTGATTTGCAAGAACTGGACCTCGAGCTGGATTAGGATTTGTCAAAGAAACCCCAAAAATTCAAACTTTGAATTTCAAACTTCCGAAAGGATAGAAATATGCGCCTTGATGAGCTGATCAAGTTCCTATATTCAGAATTTGAAAACTGCAAAGTTTCACCCCTCGAAATTGCCTTTTAGATTTTCGGATTAACTAGGGAGGACATTGAATTAGGGTTTGAGTTTCCCGGAGCTTCACCCAACCAAAAGATTCGATTCAAAGCTCTAAGATTCGATTTTTCTGAGGAGCTTTGCAGCCGTGGTCACATATTTCAAAAATTCCCATTTTTGCAGAAGCCCTAATTTTTCACTTTTTTGATCAAAGTCCCGAACTAGGGTCTGATCAAGCTCGGCCTTCTTCCCAACCAAAAATTATGATCTTGGTCTCTAAATTTCAATTTTGATGAGTAGCATTCAGCTGTGGTCTCTGAATACAAAAATTCCAACTTTCTCGGAAGCCATGAATGAAGGTGCTCAAAAATAATTCTGTTTTGACAGAAATATGTACCTGATTGTTTCTGGTGTAATTCCAAACATTTTGATCCACAGGGTCTGAAAATTTTTTCTGTGGTATCCTGACCTGTCATCTTTCCATCTTTAAAGGCCTAACCTCAATTGGTTTCTCTGAGAGAGAGTTATGCCAAGTGTCGCAACATGACCTGTTTATGGGATAAAACATGAGAGTGAACTTGTACGGCATGCCACATGTCCCTGGTTCCACTTCGGCCTTTTCAAAAGGTTTCTTGGTATAGTATGGTCTGTTTAAAACTTGTCACATTTTACGAAATTTCATTTTGAGCTTCCTATCCCATGTTATGACCTTTTTTGTCAAGGTCACCTATTTTTGACTCAGATCTGGAAGAGGCAGAAACCCTATATTGTACAGATCATAAATCACAAAGTAAAATGAATTAGAGGTTTTTCCTTTGGACACATGGTACATTGGGATATGATCTTTGACCTGTAAAAGTTTCAGATCCGAAAACGTCGCCAAAATGAATTTTTATCGAAAGTGCTACGATGACTAGTATTTTCTATATCAAGCCCTAGCATCATAAGTGCAACAAGTGTCATACATGCCATATCATGTCGTCTTTCAGGCTAGCTCTGATACCATGTTAAATTTTCAGAATTTACTTCAATCTTATCTAGGATCTTAACTGAGAGAACAACATGTACACCAAATCTACAACATATCTATCATGGACACAATAATGCAAGCACACAAGAGACACAAAGTTTACTTGGGGAAAACCATAAAGATGAAAAACCCCAATAACTCCTCAGAGATAGATAGAGCAATGATACAAACAGAATACAAGAGATAGTCTTCTCCTAGCTGCAGATCCTCCTCCTCCACAAGTGCGCCACTCTCCCAAGTGTGAGTGAGAGAATAGAATGTGTAAAATGAGAGAGACACACTCTCTATTTATACATTAACTTGACTTGACCTTTACTGAACTAGGTCGGCCTCAACTTAACAACTTAACATAATGCTAACTGGGATGACCCCCACTAGGGTGGTCTAATAACCCTTTGAACCACATGGACGACCCCCAATAGGGTGGTATAATAACCCTTTGACCCACATGACTTATACAGGGCCGACCCCAATAAGGTGGTCTAATAACCCATCAAGTATAAGTTACGACACTTATAATATAAATGACGACACTTCTTTATAAAGGAATAATAACATCTCTATAGGAATACAAACACTTCCGTATAGAGGAATAATACCATCTCTATAGGAGTACAAAATACATATATGAAATACATGGGTGAAATACATTCCGAAGTTACATATACATCAACACTAACTTGGAATTATAATGTATTTCGACCATCATTTCCCTCTGACCTCACACATTAGGGGGCATTTGTTATAGTTCAAATCTACACTTCTCCGTCTGTGATTACATTACCTTGTTGATCACACAAAAGTACACTATGGATGGAAGAGCTAGGTTGACTTAGATGACTTGCTGTTAGAAGTACACTCTTCAGCTGAGAATCTTATAGTTTCTCTTGATTTCATGACATGTACGCTACTCTTTGTATAGAAAACCAACATATTTCTTGACATGAACGCTACTCTTTGTATAGAAAACCCGTGTACACCTTCGAAAAATACCCTACTTTGCTCAAGGACAACCAACGTACATCTTCCAAAATGTTGTAAATGCAGGTTGTAAAGCATAGAAGTTGCTTCTTCTACACTACTCTTGTTGTATGAAACCCGCGTACATATTAAGATGAAATAAAAAATATATTAATTTGACGAATTAGGATTAGTTGAAGTTGGTTCTGCAACTTCCCCAACCTCCCAATCCAACCACATCTTGATTTAAACTACCTACCTTGTCTCATAAATACAAGGCGGATGCATGATAGGGGTTAGATTTAATAGTCATAATGACCTAGAAAGAATGCTTTGAGTGCTTTTACACTGGAGGAATTCCCAAGTTAGAGTGAAGAGCCGGAGCCCAGGATCCAGTTGTAAAAACATCTCTACATGTCAAGTATATTGTAATGATTCATGTTTCTTTGACAATAAAAAGGTCGAAACACCCTTCTTGTCCCAAATTGAATGTCTACTAGATTGTATATTCATTTTGATCAATATCTTCTTATATTTGATGATTAAGTTGTATATTCTTTCATCACATTTACTATATCCAAGATATGCTGAGGAAGGTGTCTTTTGTGTTGCAGGTTCGTCAAGCAGAAGAGAAAGTAGGAGATCAAGAGAGAGACCAAGCGAAAGCTAGGACCAGCCGTCAAAAAGAGGTATTTCTCTCAATCCCGATCTCGTTATTTTGTAGTGACTAAATGCAATATAATTAATGTGTTTACCTGTCAACCCCGCCCAGTTGGTAGTGTCCATCTCCTCACTATAGGGTAGAAATACTGAACAACAGACACTTTTCCCAACGGCACAATATTGTCGGTTGTGGACATTGTTGAAAACTGCACCCTATAGCCACAGAATGAGATTCAAATTCAATACTACCATTCATACCGAGTTAGCATAATGGTCCATATCATGTATAGGCATGTGGCATAGATCAACAATGACATGAGGATAATATTGAAAGAGACCAACTTCTACATCAGTGGCGACAGGTGCCACAACCTACATTATGTGTAGTATTGCTTCAGAATTTTCTATGATCAGCTGATGGAGAGAGGTATACAAATGGATCAGCATTGGATATGGTCATATGGTTGTGCAGGCCTGTTCAAAAATGCACGTGTATTCCAGTGGTTGAGTATTTTGCACAAGACTTATGATGTGTTGCATATATGGAACTATTTTGAGACCGGGCATGGAAAGGGAGAGCATGATGGAGTTGGAGCATGTCTCAAAACTGCCCTACGAATGGAGGAGATGAGGTGCATGACAAACCCTCATATTCGGGATGCAGAATCCATATTTCAATGGTGGTCTGCAAGAATTTCAGATTGAACCACAGAACAACATAGACCAACAGGTAGAGGACATGTTGTCATAAACGTATGGCATGTGGTTGATATAAATCGATCGCGTTCTTATATTTGTAGTACTGTACAAGGAACTTGTGGATTTCATTCAGTTCGAAGCTCAAACAACCCCTTATTTGAAATATGGACATGGAAACTTGCTTGCTTTTGTGGGTCTGGCAGCAATTGTGAGTGGGATGAGTGTGAATCAATGGATTGGGTTGATGAATGGGATCATGTATCACTTGCAGTGGAGCCACGTGCAGTTGTTGAAAAAATCCAGTTAGAGGAAGTCCAGTTCTCTATTTCGAATCAATATGATCATATATTTGATCTTGTACGTCCATGTAAATATTTCTGCATGCATATCCCGGTTCCCTCCTTGTTTTCGTAATTATCGAAGTTATCAAACAACTACTTATTGGAATATGACCATAAAATGCATTTTTGCAGGACACATCTACCGAGTTGTCGCCCCGATAGACAGTGCAATTGGGAAAAATTATTGGTTGGATGGATGCACCCAAGGGAATCAAACCCTCCTCACATCATTAATCGATAGTGAAGGCATTACCTTTCCGACTGTCTCGATGGTTTTTCAGGGGGAATATCTTACAGTAGATGGAAAGGGACCAAAGAGAAATGGATACACATACACCGATTATAGACCAGGTTCATGGGTGTATCACTTTACGCACTTCATTGTCGGTACAAACATAAAACTACAAACAATGTCAATGATACATCAAAAAAGGTACGCTACTTACTGTTGAGATATTGTAACTTCAAAGAATACTATATAGTACTTTATTATTCCGGAGATGTTTCATTCCTCCGTGATCTTATTGTATATCCAGAGATGTTTATTCCTCAGTCGGAATGTGGTAACTCGGGTTATTAGACTTCCCTAGTGGGGGTCAGCCCTGTATGTGTTATGTGGGTCAAAGGGTTATTAAACCACCCTAGAGGGGTCGGCCTAGTCAGTTGTAGTTGGGGATTTAACCCATTGGTTAAATACGAGCCTACGTGTTCTTGTGTAAAACACAAGTCGAAGTAGTGTATAAATAGAGGAAGTGTATTCCTCATTTGACACACACACTCACTTGAGAAAGGCGCACTTGTGGAGGAGAGGTCTTCTATGGTGGAGGAGGAGATCATGTCTTTGGTTTGCATCTTTGTATATTGCTGGTCATCTATATTGAGGAAGCTTTGTTGGGTTTTCTACCCCATGAGGGTTTCCCACGATAAATCTGTGTCTCTTGTGTTTATGCTATGCTTGTTGTTTCTTCAGTGATCCTGTATATGCTATTATTGTGAGATGGAATATATTGCTGCTATTTTCTGTCTTAGCATATTAAATCTTAACATGGTATCAGAGCTAAACTGAAGGAAGGCAAGGTATGGCACTTACGACACTTGCTTTACTTACGACAATTTGAAGGTTAGGGTTTTATATAGCAAAAACCAGTCATCGTGGAACTTTCTCTATAAATCCATTTTGGTGAAGGTTCAGGATCTGAAACCTTTACAAGTCGTAGATAACATCTCCAGGTATCTTGTGTCCAAAGGGAACCCTCAGATTCGTTGTGCTTTGTAATTTATGATCAGTACAAGTTAGGGTTTCTGGCTCTTCTAGATCTCGTCAAAATCATGTGACCTAGGAAAAAAGATCATAACTTGGGCTAGGAAGGTCCAAATGAAATTTTGTAAAACGTGATAGGTAGTACACAGACTTTACTATCTCAGGAAACTTTTTCAGAGGCCAAAGCTGAACCAGTGACACGTGGCACGCCGTACAAGTTCACTCTCCTGTTTTATCCCATAAACAGGTCACGTTGCGACACTTGGTATAACGCTCTCTCAAAGAGTCCAATTGAGGTCAGACCTGTCAGGATGGAAATACAACAAGGCGAGCTATCTCAGGAAAAGTTTTCAGAGGCCGAAGTTCAAACAGTGACACATGGCACGCCATACAAGTTCGCTCTCCTGTATTATCCCAAAACAGGTCACGTTGCGACATTTGGCATAAATCTCTCTCAGAAATGCCAATTGAGGTTAAACCTGTTAGGATGGAAAGATGACAGGTCAGGCTACTGCAGAAAAAGTTTTCAGACCCTGTGGAGTGAAATTTTTGGAGTTATAAGAGAAACAATCAGGTACATATTTCTGTCAAAACAGAATTATTTTTGGAGCACCTTTATTCATGGCTTCCGGAATTTAGGGTTTCGGAGAAAGTTAGAATTTTTGGAATCGAAATCCACGGCTGAATGCTACTCAGGAAAATTGAAATTTAGAGACCAAGATCGAATTTTTTGGTTGGGTAAAAAACTAGGCTTGATTAAACCCTAGCTCGGGATTTTGATCGGAAAGATGGAAAATTAGGGCTTCAGCAAAAGTTGGAATTTTTGAAGTCTGTAACCACGGCTGGAAGCTCCTCAAAAAAATAAGAGTTTAGAGACTTGGATCAAACCTTTTGATTGAGCAAAACGGTGGGCTTCATCAAACCCTAGTTTGGGATCCTATCTAGAAGATCCAGAAGTTTCAAAGGCAATTTTGAGGGGTCAATTTTTGGAGATTTCAAAATTGAAGTATGCTAGTTTGATCAGCTCAGCAAGACACATCCTTCCATTCATTCGGAAGTGTGAAAGTCAAAGATTGAATTTTTAGGGTTTTTCTAGCAAATCCTAAGCAAGCTCCAGATCAAGTTTCAGGGGGAGTTGAGGCTAAGGCCTTACATAAGAAGACTACAAGAAGTCTCGACAGGTATGACTTAAGGAGGTTCATGTATGTCTTGAAATCTGATTCTTGATTAAGTTCATGATGTGTTTGTCTTCATATTATTTATTAGTACAATCTTGATTAATGTTAGAATTGTCTTATCACCCTAGTAACAATATGAATGCATGTGAATGATCGAAGACATTCATTGATTAGGGCTATATGATTGTACTAATGCATTATGGTGTTGTGTGAGGTTGATGTTGTCTGCTAACAAGATACAGGTACATCACAAAAGAAAATCAAGTTCCATGACCATGACAACATGAAGACAAAGACTCATCCATAATCTTTGTTCTACTTACGAGGTATGTATGACTTTGCTATATTATGCTTAACCTATGAGACATGCAGGTTCTAGCTCAGGATCTCTAAATCATTGAAGATATTGTTTAGGTATGTTATACATAGCTAAGCAGGTATATTAATCCAGGTATGTTTACCTATGTCAAGTTAGAATCTTACCTTGTGTTAGGATCCCTTATATAAGTATACTTGGTATGATTGGTTATGCTTATTCATAAAGTTAGTAATCAAGGGTTTATGCATACTATGTCTCTTATCTTGATGATTTAATTAACCTGAAGAGTACTATGATCAAACAAGAATATGCATGAGTAAAAGAAGAATTCCTTGAAACTTTGAATACTAATGATCATGACTATATATATTCAAGATTATTTAGAATTAGAATGTTTTGATAATATTAAGAATATACTAATGAATGTATGTTTGTGTATGAGATCATGAGGATGACACTAGTGCACACTTGAGCATGCACAGTGGCACAGAATGAATAGAAGTTCAAAAAACATATAGAAGATCAAGCGGGAGGCAACCACACAAACATAAAAGATAAGTATTTAAGTTGTTATTTGAAATAATAAATGATATTGTCCATAATAGGTTGTATGCATATTTGTATTCCTATAATATATCATACTGAGTGTAAACATTCATAGAGCATTGAAACAGTATACTACTCATATGCATATGATTGGTAAGATGGTCAAACATTCCATTGTTGCTTGTCTAGAATGAAACCTATTTGCTGACATTCTGAGAGTTGTGCACACTCTCGATAGTATGTTCTGGTAGAGATGGAAGGCATCTAGATAGCCACTGTATGCATATAGGATATGGAAAAGTGTTGTGCCAAAGTATTGATCAAAATAGTTGCATAACTATGTAAATGATATCTGTATGCATAATAGGTTATCATGTCAATATTATTTGATGATTATGAAGTATGACTAATCATGTACTTAATTTTGATTTGTAGGAAAGATCATGATAAATGATGAACAATGAACAAGCGATGGATGTTCAACAAAAGGATTTACAAATCAAACATACTATAGAAGGCTTGTGGCTAGAAGATTCTCTTAGAAAGAGGAAGAGAATCAATATGAGATGTTTGCTCCAAGTGGCTAGACCATTCTCTTAATGGTGTAATTAAAGAAGAAGTGTGAATCAGGTTCTGTATGGGTTCCCAGGATCGATAATCAATTGATGAGCTTAATGATCACCATGGGTCATGTGGATCTCAACCTTTGCTACAAGGTTGAATATGGTTTCTATACACAGATGACATGGATGCAAGAAGGAACTCACCACAGAGTTCAAATGATATTGAGGCTCATATCAGTAGACCCATCTAATGAGAGATGGCACAGATAGATATGCAGAAGATCATTCAATGCAGAGTGTGAATGATGTTCAGTCAGAAAGAGAGAATTGACAGTCTCTTGGTAAGCTTGGACTTTACCAAAAGTAAAGTTGTTCCTAACCTTTAACTTAAGGTTGTGGATGATGAACATATCATACCATTATTGTATGACGATGATCTCTTTCTGACAAAGAATGAGAAACAGATCATGAAAAGAAAGAAGAAGATGGCTGTAGAAATGAAAATGAAAGATCTCAAATTGATGCATTACTTCCTAGGTCTAGAAGTATGGCAAGGCTCAGAAGGAATCTTTCTCAACCAAGGAAAGTATGCTGAGAAATATTAAAAGGACTTGATGTGTTGGGATGGCCACTGTTGAAGTTGTTAGCAGATGACTCATTAGAGTTAGTGGATAGAACTCTGTATTGATTCATTGATGTGTCTAAAGAATACTAGGTCAGATATATGCTTTGCTGTGAACACCTTGAGTCAGTATCTAGTGGAAACTAGATGTGTTCACCTGATAAGATGCAAATCATGTGATGTGGTACCTATAGGATACAATAAGACTTTGATCTATGTTATCTTGGAGATCATGACTTCAGATGGCTACACAGATGTTGATTGGGAAGGAAGTCTATCAGACAGGAAGAGCACATCGAGAGAATGTTATTGTCTGGGATCAGCCATGATCTCGTGAGCACAAGCAGAATATATGGCTGCTTGCTCTGCTAAGTTATAAAGCAGTGTGGCTTCAGGATTGTTTGACTTAGAGATAGACCCAACTATGATCCTATGTGACAAGTAGAGTTGTATCAAGATGGCAAAGAATCTAGTGTTCCAAGATATGGTGCAGAAAGGAACCAAAAGTTCGAATTTGCAACAATGTACTAACCAAACCTATACTGATTCGATGTACTAACCAAACCTCTACCTCAAGTAAATTTTTCCGAGACAAACTTAATATAGTCCAGAAAGACCCTCCTCGAAAGGGGGAGTGATGTGATCACTTATGATGAGATTGCCTACATCGACAGTGAGGTCGATGATGTGAATACCTATATTGGTGGATGGTCCTTAGACAGGGTCTAAGGTGTCAAGGGGATTGCATCATCCTTGAACACATGTTCTAAAAGGATCCGTAGACGTATGTCTTCGAAAATGAAGTCCTTGGTGGACATATAAGGGGATTGGATCATCCCTGGACTTCTGTCCTAAAGAGAGCCG
Organism: Larix kaempferi; assembly: GCA_027924585.1. Classification (NCBI taxonomy): domain Eukaryota; kingdom Viridiplantae; phylum Streptophyta; class Pinopsida; order Pinales; family Pinaceae; genus Larix; species Larix kaempferi. The sequence continues at coordinate 43,084,424 of BSBM01000372.1, read as the reverse complement.
TAGACATATGTCTTCGAGAATGAATTCCTTGGTGGACTTGAGGGGATTGGATCATCCCTGGACTTCAGTCCTAAAGAGAGTCGTAGACGTATGTCTTCAAGAATGAAGTCCTTGGTGGACTTGAGGGGATTGGATCATCCCTGGACTTCAGTCCTAAAGAGAGTCGTAGACGTATGTCTTTGAGAATGAAGTCCTTGGTGGACTTGAGGGGATTGGATCATCCCTGGACTTCAGTCCTAAAGAGAGCCATAGACATGATGTCTCCGAGAACAAAATCTTGAATGAACAGGTAAGGGGATTGGATCGTCCTCGGACTTTAGTCCTTTGAATTGAGCCGTAGACATGATGTCTCCGAGAAAAAAATCCTGAATGAAAAGGTAAGGGGATTGGATCGTGCTTGGACTTTATTCCTTTGAATTGAGCCGTAGACATGATGTCTCCGAGAACAAAATCCTGAATGAACAGGTAAGGGGATTGGATCGTCCTCGGAATTTAGTCCTTTGAATTGAGCCGTAGACATAATGTCTCCGAGAACAAAATCCTGAATGAATAGGTAAGGGGATTGGATCATCCTCGGAATTTAGTCCTTTGAATTGAGCCCTAGACATGATCTCTCCGAGAACAAAATCCTGAATGAACAGGTAAGGGGATTGGATCATCCTCGGACTTTAGTCCTTCGAATTGAGCCGTAGACATGATGTCTCCGAGAACAAAATCCTGAATGAATAGGTAAGGGGATTGGATCATCCTCGGACTTTATTCCTTTGAATTGAGTCGTAGACATGTTGTCTCCGAGAACAAAATACTGAATGAACAAGTAAGGGGATTGGATCGTCCTCAGATGTTAGCCCTTTGAATTGAGTCGTAGACATGAGGTCTCCGAGAATTGAATGATAGGACTGGATCGTCCTTGAGCTTCGGTTCAAAAGGTACATGATAGGACTGGATCGTCCCTGTGCTTCGGTTCAAAAGGTACATGATAGGACTGGATCGTCCCTGAGCTTTGTTAAATATTGTAACTTCAAAGAATATTATATTTGTACTTTATTATTCCGGAGATGTTTCATCCCTCCGAGGTAATCCTATTATGTATCCGGAGATGTTTATTCCTCCGATGGTTAGTATTAACTAGGGTTATTAGACCCACCATATGTGGGTCGGCCCTGTAGTTACATTTTAGGGGTTATTAGACTTCTCCAGGTGAGGTCGGCCCCAACAGGTCTTTTAGTCAGTTGAGATTCAAGTATAAATAGAGGAGGTGAACTCCTCATTAGATCATTCACTCACTTGTGGAAGAGTGCGCACTAGTTGAGGAGATCTGCTAAGGAGACTTAGAAGGAAGGAGCACATCTTGTATTTTGGTTGATCATCTTATTGAGGAAAGCTTTACTGGGTTTTCTACCCCATGAGGGTTTCCCAGGATATATAGTGTGTTTATCTTGTGATTGTGTTTCTATCAGAGATCTTGCTTGTCTATTTGGTTTAAATTCAACATGGTATCAGAGCTAGACTGAATAGGACATCTTTCACAAGGTAAGAATACCTCTTTCTCTCTCTTTGATGAAGTTAGGGTTTTCAGCCCAAAGTTGTTATTTTTGATTTTTGGTTACATGGCTGGATAGCTCTCTTCAATACCTTTCTTTTGAGCTATAGATCGAACTTTTTGGTTGGGTAGAACTTCGGGAAATCCAAACCCTAATTCTACCAAAAGTGCGATACGTCAGATTTTGGTTTCAGAAAAAAGTTGTAATTTTTGATTTCTAATTACATGACTGGATAGCCTTTCTCAAGAGCATTCTTTTGAGCTATAGATCGAACTTTTTGGTTGGATAGAACTCCGGGAAAGTCAAACCCTAATTCTACCAAAAGTGCGATAAAATTCTGTTCCAGTTTCCGGAAAAGTGAAAAGTAACTTCTCAGGTAAGTCTGCTCTGTCTCTTGGACTCCCCCAAGAGAAGATGGCTCCAAATACTAAGCTTGAAGACAAGCTAGAAGGCATAGAGAATTTTCGGGCATGGAAATACAGAATTGGTCTCATTCTTGAGGAGAATGATCTTGCTCATTATATCAAGGAGGAAGTTGCAGAACCAGAAGAAGATGAAGCTAAAGAAAAACACAGGAAGGATCTGATTAGGGCAAAGAGAATCATAGCTGATTCCATTAAAGATCACTTGATTCCCCAAGTGTCTTCCAAGAAGACTCCAAAGGAAATGTATGATGCCCTAGGAAGAATGTATGAAGGAAAGAACATCAACAGAAAGATGAATCTAAGGACTCAGTTGAAGAGTACCAAGATGCACAAAGGAGAATCCATTCAAGACTACTTCTCAAGAGTCTCTCAAATCAAAGAGCAACTAGATGCCATTGGTGATACTCTTGATGAAGATGAACTTGTGATGACTGCTCTAAATGGTCTCACTAGATCTTGGGAGTCATTCATTCAAACTATGTGTGCCAGAAAAGAAAGTATGAAGTTTGATGTAGTTTGGGAGGATTGTGTTCAAGAGGAGGCTAGGGTTGCAAATCGAGAAGCCTTGCTCAAAGAGGATGACCAAGCCTTGGCCACCCACACCAAAAGAAGAAGGAATCAATCCTACTCTAAAAAGGATAGTCACAAGGAGTCTCATCCTCCACTCAGATTTCATAAGAAAAGAGGATCTAATCAAAGAAGAGATTACTCTTCTTTCCAGTGTTTCTCTTGTCACAAATTAGGACACATTGCTAGAGATTGCCCTCTACAGAAGAAAAAGGGCACTCACTACAAAAGGCACCAAGCTCATCTTGCAGAAGATGATAGTGAAGAAGAAGAAGTAGAGGAAGAAAGGTCTCACAATAAGAGACCTAGAAATGAAGAGGAAGAAGAAAGGACCTTCTTCAAAAGAAGGTCAAGGAGAAATGAAGAAGAAGATGCAGAAGAATATGTTCTCTTCTCCGCACTCTCTGGATCTATAACCCCTGGAGAAGGTACATGGCTTATTGACAGTGGTGCTTCAAAGCACATGACGGGACAGAAAAGGACTCTCTCAAATCTTGAAGAAAAGACTTCTCCCCAAAGGGTATCTCTAGGAGATGACTATCAATACCCCATTAAGGGAATTGGTGAAGCAAACTACAAACTCGATTCTGGAACTCCCATGAAGATGAAGGAAGTTTTATATGTTCCAGGATTGAAGAAGAATTTGCTTTCAATCTCAGCTTTAGACAAGAAAGGCTACAGGGTAGCATTCATTGATGGACAAGTGTTAATGTGGTCCAAAGGAAAATCTATTAAGGATGCAATTGTTATTGGTGAAGAGGAAGGAGGTCTATATAAACTCAAGGGTCATCCAGAAGCTGCCCTTGTTCATGAGACCTCTAGCCCCAGTGAGCTATGGCATAGAAGACTAGCTCACATTAACTACAAAGCCTTACCCTATGTAAGCAAGGTGGTCATTGGACTACCAGATTTGAAGGTTGATCATGATGGCACATGCAAAGGATGTAAGAAAGGGAAGAATGTCAAGAACCCCTTTCCAAAGAGTGAAACAAAGACTAAGGGTATCTTGGAGTTAATACACTCAGATGTATGTGGTCCAATGCCCACCACCTCTCTAAGTGGTTTTGAATACTACCTTTCATTCATTGATGATCATTCAAGGAAAACTTGGATATACTTTCTAAAGGGCAAGAATGAAGTTTTTGGAAAATTCAAAGAGTTCAAGGCTCTAATAGAAAATCTCTCAGAAAAGAAAATCAAGATTCTCAGAACAGACAATGGTGGAGAATATACTTCAAAAGAGTTTGAAGATTTCTGTAAAGAAGCTGGAGTCAAGAGAGAACTAACTACTCCCTACAATCCCCAACAAAATGGGGTTGCAGAAAGGAAAAATAGAACCATCATGGAAGCTGTGAAGACTATGATACATGATCAGGATCTTCCCATGTATCTGTGGGCTGAAGCAGCCAGGACAGCAGTATATGTTCAAAACAGATTATCCCATAGTGCTCTTGATTTCAAAACTCCAGAAGAAGTGTTTTCTGGAAAGAAGCCCGAGGTAAGCCATCTTAAAATATTTGGGTGTCCTGTGTACATTCACATTCCAAAGGAAAAGAGAACCAAGTTGGATCCTTCTGGTAAGAAAGGATTATTTGTTGGCTACTGTGAATCATCCAAAGCTTTCAGGATTTACATACCAGGCTTTCATCATATAGAAATAAGTAGAGATGTAACCTTCGATGAGGAAGCAGCTCTCAAGAAATCTAGAAAGTGTCAACTTGAAGAAGTTTATGAAGAAGATACTTCTCCCAGAATCTCAGAGACTGTTCACATCCCTGAAGAGGACATTCCAGAGGATCATGACATGCTGGAATCACAAGAACCTCCTGTTGCAGAATTATCTAGGAAAAGAAGACCAGCATGGGCTAGAGATATTATTCAAGGAGCTGAAAGATATGGTGCTCCTGAAGGCTCCATTAGAGAAAGAAAGAAACCAAAGTTAGTATCCAACTATATGGCCTTGATGTGTGATCTTGTGGATCAACTACCTACTAGCTATGAAGAAGCAGCTCAAAAGAAAGAATGGGTAGAAGCAATGACGGAAGAATATCAGTCGATAATGAAGAATGATGTTTGGGATATAGTCCCCAAACCAAAAGATAAAAGTGTGGTTTCTTCCAAATGGATTTTCAAAATAAAACATGCTGCAGATGGTAGCATTGAAAAATACAAGGCAAGGTTTGTAGCCAGAGGGTTCTCTCAAAAGGAGGGAATTGACTATGAAGAAACATTTGCACCTGTTGCTAGGTATACTTCAATTAGAACTATCATGGCACTTGCATCCATGATGAAATGGAAATTGCATCAAATGGATGTTAAGACAGCTTTTCTGAATGGTGTAATTGAAGAAGAAGTATACATAGAACAACCTCAAGGTTTTGAGGTCAAAGACGGAAGGACCCATGTATGCAAACTGAAAAAGGCATTATATGGTTTGAAGCAAGCTCCCAGGGCTTGGTACGGAAGGATTGACAGTTTCTTAACAAGCATGGGCTTTACCAAAAGTAAAGCTGACCCCAACCTTTATCTCAAAGTGATGAATGATGAACCTGTTATTTTGCTGTTGTATGTAGATGATCTATTTCTAACCGGAAATGAGAATCAAATCATTGAAAGCAAGAAGAAGCTTTCTTCAGAATTCGAAATGAAAGATCTCGGACTAATGCACTACTTCTTAGGCCTAGAAGTATGGCAAGAGCCAAAAGGAATCTTTCTAAATCAAGGTAAGTATACTGTGGAGATTCTCAAAAGATTTGATATGTTGGAGTGTAAAGCTATGGCCACTCCCATGGACTCCAACCTGAAACTACTAGTTAATGATTCATCAGAACTAGTGGACATAACCCTATATAGACAAATCATTGGATCATTGATGTACTTAACAAATACTAGGCCTGATATATGCTTTGCTGTAAATACCCTAAGTCAGTTTCAAGTAGAACCTAGAAAGGTTCACCTTATAGCTGCAAAGCATATAATGAGGTACCTAAAAGGTACAGTGGACTTTGGCCTTTACTATCTTGGAGACAATGAACTCAAGTTGCATGGTTTCTCAGATTCTGATTGGGCAGGTAGTGTCTCAGACAGAAAAAGTACTTCAGGTGGATGTTATGGTCTTGGTTCTGCTATGATCTCCTGGTTCAGCAAGAAACAATCTAGTGTGGCCCTCGGTACCGCTGAAGCAGAATATATAGCTGCTTGCTCTGCCAGCTGTGAAGCGGTGTGGCTTCGAAAACTCTTATCTGGAATTTTTGACTTGGAAATGGATCCCACTGTGATTATGTGTGATAATCAAAGCTGCATTAAGATGACTGAAAATCCTGTGTTCCATGATAAGTCAAAACACATTGAGATCCGTTACTTCTATATACGAGACATGGTGCAGAGAGGAGCCATCAAGCTCGAGTATATAAGCACTGAGGATCAGGTTGCTGATATCTTGACTAAACCTCTGTCTCGAGTAAAGTTTGAGCACTTTCGAGACAAGCTTGGTTTAGTCCAGAAGGACCCTCCTCGAAAGGGGGAGTAGTATAGTATTTGATAACAATTCTGTCACTTATTTTTGTTTTGCTACTTACAACTATTTAGACTTAGAACTCTTACATATCTTTTATGCTAGATGTATACATGATTTGAAATGATGTATTAGTGAGAATACATGTCTGATGTATACATGTTTTGTTTTGATATACATGTCTTGAAGTGATGTATACATGTTTTGATGTACACATGTTTTGATGTGATGTGTACATGTGTTTATTAGTGATGTATACATGTTTTGATGTGATGTGTACATGTGTTGATTATGTGATGCTTACATGTTTTGATGTACACATGTCTTGATGTGATGTATACATGTTTTGATGTGATACATGATTATACCTGTATGGATGAAAAGACAGTTGAGGGGATTGGATCATCCCTGGACTTTCAGTCCTAAAGAGAGCCGTAGACGTGAGGTCTCCGAGAATGAAGTCCTTAGTGGACAGTTGAGGGGATTGGATCATCCCTGGACTTTCAGTCCTAAAGAGAGCCGTAGACGTGAAGTCTCCGAGAATGAAGTCCTTAGTGGACAGTTGAGGGGATTGGATCATCCCTGGACTTTCAGTCCTAAAGAGAGCCGTAGACGTGAGGTCTCCGAGAATGAAGTCCTTAGTGGACAGTTGAGGGGATTGGATCATCCCTAGACTTTCAGTCCTAAAGAGAGCCGTAGACGTGAGGTCTCCGAGAATGAAGTCCTTAGTGGACAGTTGAGGGGATTGGATCATCCCTGGACTTTCAGTCCTAAAGAGAGCCGTAGACGTGAGGTCTCCGAGAATGAAGTCCTTAGTGGACAGTTGAGGGGATTGGATCATCCCTGGACTTTCAGTCCTAAAGAGAACCGTAGACGTATGGTCTCCGAGAAGTGGGGATTGTATCATCCCCGGACTTATGTCCCTGAATCGATCCGTAGACGTGTGGTCTCCGAGAAGTGGGGATTGTATCATCCCCGGACTTATGTCCCTGAATCGATCCGTAGACGTGTGGTCTCCGAGAAGTGGGGATTGCATCATCCCCGGACTTATGTCCCTGAATCGATCCGTAGACGTGTGGTCTCCGAGAAGTGGGGATTGTATCATCCCCGGACTTATGTCCCTGAATCGATCCGTAGACGTGTGGTCTCCGAGAAGTGGGGATTGCATCATCCCCGGACTTATGTCCCTGAATCGATCCGTAGACGTGTGGTCTCCGAGAAGTGGGGATTGCATCATCCCCGGACTTATGTCCCTGAATCGATCCGTAGACGTATGGTCTCCGAGAAGTGGGGATTGCATCATCCCCGGACTTATGTCCCTGAATTGATCCGTAGACGAATGGTCTCCGAGAAAATAATTAATGATGTGGTTACTTGTATCGGTAGGATACTTGTATTGATGATGTGGTTACTTGTATCGGTAGGATACTTGTATTGATGATGTGGTTACTTGTATCGGTAGGATACTTGTATTGATGATGTGGTTACTTGTATCGGTAGGATACTTGTATTGATGATGTGGTTACTTGTATCGGTAGGATACTTGTATTGATGATGTGGTTACTTGTATCGGTAGGATACTTGTATTGATGATGTGATTACTTGTATCGGTAGGATACTTGTATTAATGATGTGGTTACTTGTATCAGTAGGATACTTGTATCAATGATGTAGTTACTTGTATCGGTATGGATACTCATATTATCATTATGGATACTTGTATTGGTATGGTGGCGATACTGCTGATCATATGATGACGATGCTGCTGATCGTATGGTGACGATACTGCTGATCATATGATGACGATGCTGCTGATCGTATGGTGACGATGCTGCTGATCATGACGATGCTACTGATCGTGTGATGACGATGCTGCTGATCGTGTGATGACGATGCTGCTGATCGTGTGGTGACGATGCTGCTGATCATGTGATGACGATGTTGCTGATCATGTGATGACGATGCTGCTGATCGTGTGGTGATGATGCTGCTGATCATATGATGACGATGCTGCTGATCGTGTGATGACGATGCTGCTGATCGTGATGTTAATGTTGATGTTGACAGTGATGTACCAGTAACTGTTTGAGTTACTGATGAGGATAGATTGAAGAAAGCTTCCGATGATTTATAGATGTATCATGTGTGGTGACTCCTTGCTCCTGCAGATGCTGTTATAATATCCTTCTCGTTAAGGGGGAGTGTTAAATATTGTAACTTCAAAGAATATTATATTTGTACTTTATTATTCCGGAGATGTTTCATCCCTCCGAGGTAATCCTATTATGTATCCGGAGATGTTTATTCCTCCGATGGTTAGTATTAACTAGGGTTATTAGACCCACCATATGTGGGTCGGCCCTGTAGTTACATTTTAGGGGTTATTAGACTTCTCCAGGTGAGGTCGGCCCCAACAGGTCTTTTAGTCAGTTGAGATTCAAGTATAAATAGAGGAGGTGAACTCCTCATTAGATCATTCACTCACTTGTGGAAGAGTGCGCACTAGTTGAGGAGATCTGCTAAGGAGACTTAGAAGGAAGGAGCACATCTTGTATTTTGGTTGATCATCTTATTGAGGAAAGCTTTACTGGGTTTTCTACCCCATGAGGGTTTCCCAGGATATATAGTGTGTTTATCTTGTGATTGTGTTTCTATCAGAGATCTTGCTTGTCTATTTGGTTTAAATTCAACAAGCTTCGGTTCAAAAGGTACATGATAGGACTGGATCGTCCCTGAGCTTCGGTTCAAAAGGTACATGATAGGACTGGATCATCCCTGAGCTTCGGTGCAAAAGGTACATGATAGGACTGGATCATCCCTGGACTTCGGTTCAAAAGGTACATGACTGGATTGCATCATCCATGGACCTATGTCCTAAAGAGAGCAGGATTGATCATCCTGTAATATGATTGTGTGTGATGATGTGGTTACTTGTATCGGTAGGATACTTGTATTGATGATGTGGTTACTTGTATCGGTTGTTAAATTTTCAGAATTTACTTCAATCTGATCTAGGATCTTAACTGAGAGAACAACATGTACAACATATCTACAGCATATCAATCATGGAGACAATAATGCAAGCACACAAGAGACACATGACTCTACCTATAGGATCTCCCAGGGCACAAATTACATGTGACCTCACCAAAAAACCTCGAAAGAGAATCCCAGGACTGATTACGAGCACAAGGCTCAACCTATTGGATCTCCCAGGGCACAAATTACATGTGGTCATGGCAAAACCACGAAAGAGCATTTCAGGATGTTACGGGTACACAACTCTGACCTGAAATCTCCCAGGGCACAAATTACATGCCATAGGACAAAACCTCGAAAGAGCATCTGCCAGATATCCCAGGGCACAAATTACATGCCATAGGCAAAACCTCGAAAGACTATCTGCAGATCTCCCAGGGCACAAATTATATGTCCTCCCAAGCAAAACCTCGAAAGAGCATTTGCCAGATGTCCCAGGGCACCGAATTACATGCCATAGGCAAAACCTCGAAAGACCATCTGCAAATCTCCCAGGGCACAAATTACATGCTTATCTGAACAACCTGTTCCACGGCCACAGAGTATCAGCCTGATACTCACCATACATCATCCTGATGTACTCATGATCGTCCTGATCATCATCACTGCAACGTCCTGCTGCATGTCACTTGGAGCAACATCCTGAAGCTCATCATCCATGATCATCCTGATCATCATCACTGCAATGTCCTGCTGCATGTCATCTGGAGCAACATCCTGAAGCTCATCATCCATGATCATCCTGATCATCACTGCAACATCCTCCTGCATGATCCACCTGATCATCAATGCATCCACCTGATGCATACCAAGTATCTACCTGATACATATCATCATACATGATCCTCCTGATCATACAATGTATCTACCTGATACATGATACATATCACCATACATGATCCACCTGATCATACAATGTATCCACCTGATACATATACAGATACATGGTCCAAGCATCCAACATGATGCATATACAAAATACATACACATGATCCAACTGATCATATCCAGCATCCAACATGATGCATACATACATAAATGATCCAACCGATCATATCCAACATCCAACATGATCCGTACATACATACATAAAAATGATCCAATTGATCATATCCAAGCAGAAACTAGAACATCATCCTGATGCTCATCATCCAACGCTTACATCCACAGCCATGTGAAGGATCCTCCTTCCAACATGCTTGGAATGGATTTAGCAAATGTGTCCATCACTTCTTCCTCGAAGTGTCCTCGATCTAGAGAATGCCAAGCCTATCTCTGAAGTACTCGAACTTCACCCTAGCTAGTGGCTTCGTCAGCACATCTGCAATCTGCTCGTCCATCGCAACATACAAGAGCTTCACAGCTCCTCTCTGCACCATATCCCTGATATAGTAATATTTGATCTCTATGTGTTTCGACCTATCATAAAACACTGGGTTCTCGGATAGCTTTACACAACTTTGGTTATCACAGAAGATACCAATAGCCTCAAACGGGAGATCAAATAACTCAGACAGTAGCTTCCGTAGCCATACTGCCTCACAACCAGCTGAACAGGCTACAACATACTCTACCTCAGCTGTACTCGGTGCTACGCAGGACTGCTTCCTATTGAACCAAGAGATCACACCCGATCCCATACTGAAGCAATACCCAGATGTGCTCTTCCTATCTGTAGCACTGCCAGCCCAATCTGAATCAACATAACCCTGCAGGTTAAACTTTTGATATGCTTCATACTTGAGCCCATAATCCACTGTACCCTTCAGGTACCTCAGAACATGCTTTACAGCAACCAGGTGAACACTCCTCGGATTCGTTCACAAATGTCTGGTCTCGTGTTCGTTAGGTACATCAAGGACCCAATCATCTGACGATACACAGAGACATCAACTCGCTCAGATGAAGCATCACATAGAAGCTTCAGATTCGATCTCATAGGTGTGGCCATGGCCTTGCAATTCATCATCCTGAACCTCTTCAAGATCTCTTACTGCATACTTCCCTTTTCCAAGGAAGATTCCATCTACACTCTGCCACACCTCCATGCCAAAAACAAATAGTGCATCATCCCCTAAGTTCTTCATCTCGAACTCGGTAGTAAGCTTCCGCTGCGTGTCGGCAATCAATCTATCTTCACCTGATACAAACAGGTTATCCGCATACAAAAGTAGTATCACTGGATTGTCTTCCTCAACCTTGTAGAAAAGATTGGAATCCGCTTTATTCTTGGTAAATCCCAAACTGGATAGAAAGTTGTCTATCCTACCATACCAAGTTCTGGACACATATATGACTACACCATGCTGTCTTGAAATCCATCTGGTGCATCTTCTATTTCATTACTTTTATATTTCTCAATGCTGCAACATGCTTGATCTGATAGTTCCATTTGGAAGTTATAACAAACTTCCCTTAACATCTTGGGACTACATCCCAACCATCATTCTTCATGATCAACGGATCATGGCATTCCATTTCTTCATCCCAGATCCTGGGAACTTCAATATCTTCAATAGATATCTTTGTTGCTGGAACAAATGTTGTAGTCCTTTTGTAGGTGAAGATATACGGTCTTTCCTACAAAACAGGTTAAATTGCATGATTAGAAACATCTCATAATTTTCAGAACAAATTCTTACACATAAAGAAATATGTCATACAGTCATGCAATTATCTTAGCCAATGCTTCAATACAACATTTATTCATATTACGTAACTTTCTAGATGCCTTCCAATCTCTACCAGAACATTGTTCAGAGTGTGCACAACTCCCAACATGTCAGCAAAGAGGTTTCATTCTAGATAAGTAGCAATGGAATGTTGTACAGTGCCATAGGCCACTTACCCATGTATATTAGTAGTATACTGTTCATCAATGCAACTATTCTAATATGCACAATACATATCCTAAGTCTAGGAACACGAGCATATACATCATTGAACAATTTTATTTAAACAGACAAATATGTAAGAAATTAAAATACTTATCTTTGTTTGTTCGTTGGGTGGACTCCCATCGAGTCTTTGCTTCCTTACAGGAGCTGCTGGAGTCCGAATATGAAGTAGCTTCTTCTACACCTTTCTGTTGTGGAAAGATGGTCAACTCCCTCTGAATATCTGCATCCTTGCAGAAACTACTGAAGTGTGTTCCTTTGCTTTCTTGCAGGAACAACTGGAGTGTGCTCCCTCTTGATCTTTGCTTCTTGGATTACCTGTTCTTGAACTCATATTCATCCTTGGTCCCTATGCATGCTTGTTAGTATCATGATTGTGTTATCCTTGAGATCTCATATAAAATCATACATTCATTACTATACTATTAAAACACAATAATCTCAAGCATGTATAGTCATGATCATTTCAAACAGAAAATAATAAGCATTAGCATTCAAGGTTTATGTAGTATTCTTATGGTTAGTCAAAACATAAGAAGCATAACATGTCAAAACATATAATTACTCAAACCTATGACTCTTCGGGTTAGTTGAATCATCAAACAAGATAAGAGATATAATATGCATAAAACCTGTGATTATTCAAACCTATACCTTCATGATTCTTCTAGTTAGTCATATCATCAATTATGGTAAGAAACATAATATGCATACAATCATGATTATTCAAACCTATGACTTCATGAATAATCATTATCAACAACAGTATAAGATCCTACCACAAGGTAGGATTCTATCTTGATATAGGAAAAACATACCTGGATTAGCATGCTAGCTAGTTATGTCTAACATACTCACACGATGTCTTCTTGTTCTTCTTCAATGACTTGTGCTAGTAACCTGTATATCTCATAGGTCAACTATTACAAAGCCAAGTTATACATACCTCGTAAATGGATCTTTTATGAGATCCATGACAATGGATGAATCCTTGTCTTCATGCCACCATGATCATACGTTCTTGAAGAAGAACATGATTTGTCTTTCTTGGTGTACCTTTCATGTTAGCAGACAACATAAACCTCATACAACACCATAATGCATTAGTATAATCATAAGTGTCAACACCCTAACCAATGAATATCTTCTATCATGCATTCATAATTTTGTTAAGGTGATACGACAAATCTAAAATCAAGATTTTACTTACTGTAATAACATGAAGAAAAACATACCATAAACTTAATCAAGAACAAATCTCAAAACATACCTCGATGAGTCATACCTGTCGAGATCGCTTGTAATCGTCTTATGTAAAGCCTTAGCCTTATCTCCCTCTGAAACAGGAACTCCTTCACTTATGCAGGTGACCAATCCATCTTCTTCTAGGATTAACCCAATCCACTTGATTTGCAAGAACTGGACTTCGAGCTGGATATGGGTTTGTCAGAGAAACCCCAAAAATTCAAACTTTGAATTTTAAACTTTCAAAAGGATAGAAATATGCACCTTGATGAGCTGATCAAACTGGTATATTCAGAATTTGAAAACTGCAGAGTTTCACTCCCCAATTTTGCCTTTGAAACTTCCGGATTCACTGGACGTGACCCTGAACTGGGGTTTGATGAAGCCCACTCTTTTGCCCCATCAAAAGGTTTGATCCAAAGCTCTAAGCTTCTATTTTTCTGAGGAGCTTCCAGCCGTGGTCACAGATTGCAAAAATTCCCGTTTTTACAGAAGCCCTAGTTTTCCACTTTTCTGATCAAAGTCCCGAACTAGGGTTTGATCAAGCCCGGCCTTTTGCCCAACAAAAAATTCTGATCTTGGTCTCTAAATTTCTATTTTGATGAGTATCATTCAGCCGTGGTCTCCGATTACAAAAATTCCAACTTTCTCCAAAGCCCTAAATTCCAGAAGCCATGAATGAATGTACTCAAAAAAATTCTGTTTCGACAGAAATATGTACCTGATTGTTTCTGGTGTAACTCCAAAATTTTCAATCCACAGGGTCTGAAAACATTTCTTGAGATAGCCTGACTTGTTTTCTTTCCATCCTGATAGGTCTGACCTCAATTGGATTCTCTGAGAGAGAGTTATGTCAAATTTCGCAACGTGACCTTTTTTGGGATAAAACAGAAGAGCGAACTTCTACAGCGTGCCACGTGTCACTGTTTGAACTTCGGCCTCTGAAAACCTTTCTTGAGATAGCGTGGCCTGTTATATTTCCACCCTGATAGGTCTGACCTCAATTGGACTCTCTAAGAGAGAGTTATGCCAAGTGTCGCAACATGACCTGTTTATAGGATAATACAATAGAGCGAACTTGTACAGCATGCCACGTGTCACTGGGTCAACTTCGGCCTCTGAAAACGTTTTCCAAGATAGTACAGACTGTGTAATACCTGTCACGTTTTACGAAATTTCATTTGGAGCTTCCTAGCCCAAGATATGACCTTTTTCCCAAGGTCACCTGATTTTGACTCAGATCTGGAAAAGGTAGAAACCCTATATTGTACAAATCATAAATCACAAAGTACAATGAATTAGAGGTTGTCCTTTGGACACAAGGTACATGGAGATTTAATATTCGTCCTGTAACAATTTCATATCCGAAAAATTCACCAAAACGGAGTTATAGCGAAAGTGCTACGATGACTGGTTTTTGCTATATCAAGCCCTAGCATTGTAAGTGCAACAAGTGTCATACATGCCATATCATGCCTTCTTTCAGGCTAGCTCTGATACCATGTTAAATTTTCAGAATTTACTTCAATCTGATCTAGGATCTTAACTGAGAGAACAACATGTACATCATATCTACAGCATATCAATCATGGAGACAATAATGCAAGCACACAAGAGACACAAAGATTTACTTGGGGAAAACCATAAAGGTGAAAAACCCCAATAACTTCCTCAGAGATAGATAGAGCAATGATACAACCAACCAAGAGAGATAGCCATAACCTAGCAGCAGATCCTCCTCCTCCATAAGTGCACCACTCCTCCTTGAGTGCATCTGTGAGAAGTGAGTGAATAAATAGAGTGCCTCCCGCACTCTATTTATACTTGACTTGACTTGCCTTTTTTCCTAACTCATGCAGGCTCGAACTTAACCACATAACATAATGTTGACTGGGCCGACCCCCAATAGGGTGGTCTAATAACCCTTTGACCCACATGTCCGACCCCCAATAGGGTGGTCTAATAACCCTTCGACCCACATGACTTATACAGGGCCAACCCCAACAAGGTGGTCTAATAACCCATCAAGTATAAGTTACAACACTTACAATATAAATGACGACACTTCCGTATAGAGGAATAATACCATCTCTATAGGAGTACATACAACATATATGTGAAATACATTCCGAAGTTACATATACATCAACACTCCCTCTTAACTAGGAAGGTATTTCTCAGCACAGTTCTTCTAGCACAAGTCATCTTCTCTGGATCATCGTCACTAGATAATCGTCATCGAGTCATCATCATCGTCACTGCTACTGCTATCTCAATCAATCTCTGAATCTACTCGTCATAGGAAGTTCTACAGAGCCAGTCCTTTTTCATACTGGATGTAGGCCCACCACCTGCAGGTCTTCATCATCACTGGCCATACTGTGGAATCCTCAGGACTTATTACGTGCGTCACAAAACCCCGAAAGAGCATCCCAGGCTGTTACGAGCACACAACTCTACCTATAGGATCTCCCAGGGAACAAATTACATGTGACCTCACCACAAAACCTCGAAAGAGAATCCCAGGACTGATTACGAGCACAAGGCTCAACCTATTGGATCTCCCAGGGCACCAATTACATGTGGTCATGGCAAAACCTCGAAAGAGCATTTCAGGATGTTACGGGTACACAACTCCGACCTGAAATCTCCCAGGGCACAAATTACATGCCATAGGACAAAACCTCGAAAGAGCATCTGCCAGATATCCCAGGGCACAAATTACATGCCATAGGAAAAACCTCGAAAGACTATCTGCAGATCTCCCAGGGCACAAATTATATGTCCTCCCAAGAAAAACCTCGAAAGAGCATTTGCCAGATGTCCCAGGGCACCAAATTACATGCCATAGGCAAAACCTCGAAAGACCATCTGCAAATCTCCCAGGGCACAAATTACATGCTTATCTGCACAACCTGTTCCACGGCCACAGAGTATCAACCTTATACTCACCATACATCATCCTGATGTACTCATGATCATCCTGATCATCATCACTGCAACGTCCTGTTGCATGTCATCTGGAGCAACATCCTGAAGCTCATCATCCATGATCATCATCACTGCAACGTCCTGCTGCATGTCATCTGGAGAAACATCCTGAAGCTCATTATCCATGATCATCTTGATCATCACTGCAACATCCTGCTGCATGATCCACCTGATCATCAATGCATCCACCTGATGCATACCAAGTATCTACCTGATACATATCATCATACATGATCCTCCTGATCATACAATGTATCTACCTGATACATGATACATATCACCATACATGATCCACCTGATCATACAATGTATCTACCTGATACATATACAGATACATGGTCTAAGCATCCAACATGATGCATATACAAAATACATACAAATGATCCAACTTATCATATCTAGCATCCAACATGATGCATACATACATAAATGATCCAACAGATCATATTCAACATCCAACATGATGCGTACATACATACATAAAAATGATCCAATTGATCATATCCAAGCAGAAACTAGAACATCATCCTGATGCTCATCATCCAACGCTTACATCCACAGCCATGTGAAGGATCCTCCTTCCAACATGCTTGGAATGGATTTAGCAAATGTGTCCATCACTTCTTCCTCGAAGTGTCCTCGATCTAGAGAAGGCCAAGCCTCTCTCTGAAGTACTCGAACTTCACCCTAGCTAGTGGCTTCGTCAGCACATCTGCAATCTGCTCATCCGTCGCAACATACAGGACCTTCACAGCTCCTCTCTGCACCATATCCCTGATATAGTAATATTTGATCTCTATGTGTTTCAACCTTTCATGAAACACTGGGTTCTCGGACAGCTTTACACAACTCTGGTTATCACAGAAGATACCAATAGCCTCAAACGGGAGATCAAATAACTCAGACAGTAGCTTCCGTAGCCATACTGCCTCACAACCAGCTGAACAGGCTGCAACATACTCTACCTCAGCTGTACTCGGTGCTACGCAGGACTGCTTCCTGCTGAACCAAGAGATCACACCTGATCCCATACTGAAGCAACACCCAGATGTGATCTTCCTATCTATAGCACTGCCAGCCCAATCTGAATCAACATAACCCTACAGGTTAAACTTTTGATATGCTTCATACTTGAGCCCATAATCCACTGTACCCTTCAGGTACCTCAGAACATGCTTTACAGCAACCAGGTGAACACTCCTCGGATCCGTTCACAAATGTCTGGTCTCGTGTTCATTAGGTACATCAAGGACCCAATCATCTGACGATACATAGAGACATCAACTGGCTCAGATGAAGCATCACATAGAAGCTTCAGATTCGATGTCATAGGTGTGGCCATGGCCTTGCAATTCATCATCCTGAACCTCTTCAAGATCTCTTACTGCATACTTCCCTTGTCCAAGGAAGATTCCATCTACACTCTGCCACACCTCCATGCCAAAAACAAATAGTGCATCATCCCCTAAGTTCTTCATCTCGAACTCGGTAGTAAGCTTCCGCTGCGTGTCGTAAATCAATCTATCTTCACCTGATACAAACAGGTTATCTGCATACAAAAGTAGTATCACTGGATTGTCTTCCTCAACCTTGTAGAAAAGATTGGAATCCGCTTTATTCTTGGTAAAGCCCAAACTGGATAGAAAGCTGTCTATCCTACCATACCAAGTTCTACACACATATATGACTACACCATGCTGTCTTGAAATCCATCTGGTGCATATTCTATTTCATTACTTTTATATTTCTCAATGCTGCAACATGCTTGATCTAATAGTTCCATTTGGAAGTTATAACAAACTTCCCTTAACATCTTCGGACTACATCCCAAACATCATTCTTCATGATCGACGGATCATGGCATTCCATTTCTTCATCCCAAATCCTGGGAACTTCAATATCTTCAATAGATATCTTTGTTGCTAGAACAAATGTTGTAGTCCTTTTGTAGGTGAAGATATACGGTCTTTCCTACAAAACAGGTTAAATTGCATGATTAGAAACATCTCATAATTTTCAGAACAAATTCTTACACATAAAGAAATATGTCATACAGTCATGCAATTATCTTAGCCAATGATTCAATACAAAATTTATTCATATTCCATAACTTTCTAGATGCCTTCCAATCTCTACCAGAACATTGTTTAGAGTGTGCACAACTCCCAACATGTCAGCAAAGAGGTTTCATTCTAGATAAGTAGCAATGGAATGTTGTACAGTGCCATAGGCCACTTACCCATGTATATTAGTAGTATACTGTTCATCAATGCAACTATTCTAATATGCAGAATACATATCCTAAGTCTAGGAACATGAGCATATACATCAATGAACAATTTTATTTAAACAGACAAATATGTAAGAAATTAAAATACTTATCTTTGTTTGTTCATTGGGTGGACTCCCTCCGAGTCTTTGCTTCCTTACAGGAGCTACTGGAGTGCTAATCTGAAGTAGCTTCTTCTACACCTTTCTGTTGTGGAAAGATGGTCAACTCCCTCTGAATATCTGCATCCTTGCAGAAACTACTGAAGTGTGTTCCTTTGCTTTCTTGCAGGAACAACTGGAGTGTGCTCCCTCTTGATCTTTGCTTCTTGGATTACCTGTTCTTGAACTCATATTCATCCTTGGTCCCTATGCATGCTTATTAGTATCATGATTGTGTTATCCTTGAGATCTCATATAAAATCATACATTCATTAGTATACTATTAAAACACAATAATCTCAAGCATGTATAGTCATGATCATTTCAAACAGAAAATAATAAGCATTAGCATTCAAGGTTTATGTAGTATTCTTCTGGTTAGTCAAAACATAAGAAGCATAACATGTCTAAACCTATAATTACTCAAACCTATGACTCTTCGGGTTAGTTGAATCATCAAACAAGATAAGAGATATAATATGCATAAAACCTGTGATTATTCAAACCTATACCTTCATGATTCTTCTAGTTAGTCATATCATCAATTATGGTAAGAAACATAATATGCATACAATCATGATTATTCAAACCTATGACTTCATGAATAATCATTATCAACAACAGTATAAGATCCTAACACAAGGTAGGATTCTATCTTGATATAGGAAAAACATACCTGGATTAGCATGCTAGCTAGTTATGTCTAACATACTCACACGATGTCTTCTTGTTATTCTTCAATGACTTGTGCTAGTAACCTGTATATCTCATAGGTCAACTATTACAAAGCCAAGTTATACATACCTCATAAATGGATCTTTTATGAGATCCATGACAATGGATGAATCCTTGTCTTCATGCCACCATGATCATACGTTCTTGAAGAAGAACATGATTTGTCTTTCTTGGTGTACCTTTCATGTTAGCAGACAACATAAACCTCATACAACACCATAATGCATTAGTATAATCATAAGTGTCAACACCCTAACCAATGAATATCTTCTATCATGCATTCATAATTTTGTTAAGGTGATACGAAAAATCTAAAATCAAGATTTTACTAACCGTAATAACATGAAGACAAACATACCATAAACTTAATCAAGAACAAATCTCAAAACATACCTCGATGAGTCATACCTATCGAGATCGCTTGTAATCTTCTTATGTAAAGCCTTAGCCTTATCTCCCTCCGAAACAGGAACTCCTTCACTTATACAGGTGACCAATCCATCTTCTTCTAGGATTAACCCAATCCACTTGATTTGCAAGAACTGGACTTCGAGCTGGATATGGGTTTGTCAGAGAAACCGCAAAAATTCAAACTTTGAATTTCAAACTTTCGAAAGGATAGAAATATGTGCCTTGATGAGCTGATCAAACTGGTATATTCAGAATTTGAAAACTGCAAAGTTTCACTCCCCAATTTTTCCTTTGAAACTTCCGGATTCACTGGACGTGACCCTGAACTAGGGTTTGATGAAGCCCACTCTTTTGCCCCATCAAAAGGTTTGATCCAAAGCTCTAAGCTTCTATTTTTCTGAGGAGATTCCAGCCGTGGTCACAAATTGCAAAAATTTTCATTTTTACAGAATCCCTAGTTTTCCACTTTTCTGATCAAAGTCCCGAACTAGGGTTTGATCAAGCCCGGCCTTTTGTCCAACCAAAAATTCTGATCTTGGTCTCTAAATTTCTATTCTGATGAGTTGCATTCAGCCATGGTCTCCGATTACAAAAATTCCAACTTTCTCCAAAACCCTAAGTTCCGGAAGCCATGAATGAAGGTACTCAAAAAAATTCTGTTTTGACATAAATATGTACCTGATTGTTGCTGGTGTAACTCCAAACTTTTCAATCCACAGGGTCCGAAAACATTTCATGAAATAGCCTGACCTGTTGTCTTTCCATCCTGACAGGTCTGACCTCAATTGGATTCTCTGAGAGAGATTTATGTCAAATGTCGCAACGTGACCTGTTTTGGGATAAAACAGAAAAGCGAACTTGTACAGCGTGCCACGTGTCACTGTTTGAACTTCGGCCTCTGAAAAACTTTCTTGAGATAGCTTGGCCTATTATATTTCTACCCTGATAGGTCTGACCTCAATTGGACTCTCTAAGAGAGATTTATTCCAAGTGTCGCAACATGACCTGTTTATAGGATAATACAGGAGAGCGAACTTGTACGTTATGACACGTGTCACTGGTTCAACTTTGGCCTCTAAAAACGTTTTCTGAGATAGTACGGACTGTGTACTACCTGTCACTTTTTACGAAATTTCATTTGGAGCTTCCTAGCCCAAGATATGACCTTTTTCCCAAGGTCACCTGATTTTGACTCAGATCTGGAAGAGGCAGAAAACCTATATTGTACAGATCATAAATCACAAAGTACAACGAATTAGAGGTTGTCCTTTAGACGCAAGGTACCTGGATATTTAATATTCGTCCTGTAACAATTTCAGATCCGAAAACTTCACCAAAACGGAGTTATAGCGAAAGTGCTACGATGACTGGTTTTTGCTATATCAAGCCCTAACATTGTAAGTGCAACAAGTGTCATACATGCCATATCATGCCTTCTTTCAGGCTAGCTCTGATACCATGTTAAATTTTCAGAATTTACTTCAATCTCATCTAGGATCTTAACTAAGAGAACAACATGTACAGCATATATACAGCATATCAATCATGGAGACAATAATGCAAGCACACAAGAGACACACAGATTTACTTGGGGAAAACCATAAAGGTGGAAAACCCCAATAACTTCCTCAGAGATAGATAGAGCAATGATACAACCAACCAAGAGAGATAGCCATAACCTGGCAGCAGATCCTCCTCCTCCATAAGTGCGCCACTCCTCCTTGAGTGCATCTGTGAGAAGTGAGTGAGTAAATAGAGTGCCTCCCGCACTCTATTTATACTTGACTTGACTTGCCTTTTTGCCTAACTCATGCAGTCTCGAACTTAACCACATAACATAATGTTGACTGGGCCGACCCCCAATAGGGTGGTCTAATAACCCTTTGACCCACATGGCTGACCCCCAATAGGGTGGTCTAATAACCCTTCAACCCACATGACTTATACAGGGCCAACCCCAACAAGGTGGTCTAATAACCCATCAAGTATAAGTTACGACACTTACAATATAAATGACGACACTTCCGTATAGAGGAATAATACCATCTCTATAGGAGTACATACAACATATATGTGAAATACATTCCGAAGTTACATATACATCAACATCGGTAGGATACTTGTATTGATGATGTGGTTACTTGTATCGGTAGGATACTTGTATTGATGATGTAGTTACTTGTATCGGTAGGATACTTGTATTGATGATGTGGTTACTTGTATCGGTATGGATACTCGTATTGATGATGTGGTTACTTGTATCGGTAGGATACTTGTATTGATGATGTGGCTACTTGTATCGGTAGGATACTTGTATTGATGATGTGGTTACTTGTATCGGTATGGATACTTGTATTAATGATGTAGTTACTTGTATCGGTATGGATACTTGTGTGATGACGATGCTGATGATCGTGTGATGACGATGCTGATGATCGTGTGCTGACGATGCTGATGATCGTGTGATGACAATGCTAATGGTCGTGTGATGACGATGCTGATGATCGTATGATGACGATGCTGATGATCGTGTGATGACGATGCTGATGATCGTGTGATGACGATGCTGATGATCATGTGATAATGATGCTGATGATCGTGAGATGACGATACTGATGATCGTGAGGATCTAGATGTTGATGTACTGACGATGTTGATGTTCCAGTATTGAAGATGTTCCAGTAACTACTTGAGTTACTGATGATGTTGAGAAAGCTTCCAATGATTTATAGATGTATCATGTATGATGTTGATGACTCCTTGCTCGTGCAGATACTGCTATAATATCCTTCTCGTTAAGGGGGAGTGTTGAGATATTGTAACTTCAAAGAATATTATATTTGTACTTTATTATTTCGGAGATGTTTCATTCCTCCGTGAAGATCTTATTGTATATCCGGAGATGTTTATTCCTCCATCGGAATGTGGTAACTCGGGTTATTAGACTTCCCTAGTGGGGTTCGGCCCTGTATGTGTTATGTGGGTCAAAGGGTTATTAGACCACCCTAGAGGGGTCGGCCCAGTCAGTTGTAGTGGGGGATTTAACCCATTGGTAGGGAAAATTTTAAGGACCCAAACTTATTTAAAAATTTATAAACTTTAGCGAATCTTACCAATTCTTAAAATGTCAACTATAAAATATTTAGCGATATTTTTCTAATACTATTTCCATTTATAAGGATTTTATATAGTTTATATAATTATTTGGCGATTTTTAGAGTGAAAAAATTTTACCCCATCAAAATTGGGCGAATCAGGCCTTCAAAAAATGCAAATTGGCGAATCGTTTTTTGGGAAAAAACATGGAAAAATAGCCCATGGGCTAAATTTCGCCCCTAAAATTTTCCATGCCCATTGGTTAAATACGAGCCTACGTGTTCTTGTGTAAAACACAAGTCGGAGTAGTGTATAAATAGAGGAAGTGTATTCTTCATTTGACACACACACTCACTTGAGAAAGGCGCACTTGTGGAGGAGAGGTCTGCTATGGTGGAGGAGGAGATCATGTCTTTGGTTTGCATCTTTGTATATTGCTGGTCATCTATATTGAGGAAGCTTTCCTGGGTTTTCTACTCCATGAGGGTTTCCCAGGATAAATCTGTGTCTCTTGTGTTTATGCTATGCTTGTTGTTTCTTCAGTGATCCTGTATATGCTATTATTGTGAAATGGAATGTATTGCTGCTATTTTCTGTCTTAGCATATTAAATCTTAACACTTACTACCTTATGAAAAGCACAAGAGGTTGTTCGATATAATAGAAAACCGAGAGGATCTAGAAGGACTAATTGATTGAGGTACATAGTATAGACATGTGATTGTTTATTCATGCATGATTAATGTTATTCATGTGATGCACCTGCAACAAGTAATTAATAAAAATATGCGAAAGAGCAAAAATGACAGAACTCAGAATCATTTTTATATTGATCACAGGCCACTTCGAGGGGGCAACCTACTATGAGCAAGCTCAATACAAATAACTTCACGGTGCCTTCATAGGTCTCAACACACACTTATATACTAAGTCTAGGCGCCAATACTATGGGTCAAAACCATGGGCCACTACAAAATATGGATCAACAATACTACGGGCGACTTACAAAGCATATGCGCCAACAATAATAACATAAACTATTGATCAACAAATACTATGGGACGACTTACAAAGCATATGCATCCAACAACAATATACTAACAAAGTAAAGACATGGGTTCCTAACATCCCCTCCCCCTTAAAAAAAGCTTTGTCCTCAAAGCTTTAGATGTGGAAATTGTTGTTGAATCTGAAGGAGTGGTTCCCATGTAGCATCCTCACGTTGCATGCCGTGCCACCGAATTAAGACCTCTGTGATAGAGCGAGAGCGAAGTTGACGAGTGCGCCGATTGAGGATGGCCTCCAGCTCCAAAAGGATGGATCCTTCATTATCCAATTCGGGTAAAATAATTTTTCCACTGATGTTGGTACCAAGAACTTTGTTCAGACAAGAGACATGAAAGACTGGATGAATGCAGGAAGAAGGAGGAAGTTCCAATTTATAAGCAACGGACCCAATCTTCTGAAGAATCCGATATGGCCCATAGAACTTTGGAGCGAGCTTATGACGCCCTTTGAGTTTCAGGGAAGACTGCTTGTATGGCTGGAGACGAAGAAAAACCATATCGCCAACTTGAAAAGTGCACTCATAACGGTGTTGATCAGCTTGTTGCTTCATCTGATTTCTTGCCATGTGAAGATTGTCCCCCAAAATGCGAAGAATCTGATCACGATTTTGAAGGACCGTGTCAACGTCCTGAACTGGTGAACTGGTGGGGGTGTATGGAAGAAGAACTGGAGGTGCCTGACCATAGACTGCTTCATATGGGGTCATTTTAGAGGCAGTGTGGTAAGAGGTATTGTACCACCATTCAGCGAGAGGGAGCCACTTTGCCCACTGATGTTGTTGTTCAAAGGTGAAGCAACGAAGATAAGTTTCCAAGCATTTATTAATAATTTCAGTCTGACCATCTGTTTATGGGTGATACTCTAAACTCATCTTCATTTTGGTGCCAGTGTTGCGAAATAGTTCAGTCCAAAAATGATTGGTGAAAGTCGCATCACGATCCGAGACAATGGAAGAAGGGATGCCATGAAGACGAAAGATCTGGTCCAGGAAAATTTGAGCGACTGAAGAGGCTGTATAGGGATGGCTGAGAGCACAAAAATGACTATATTTAGGGAGGCGATCAACCACAACGAGAATCACTATCTTTCCGCCAAATTTAGGGAGCCCTTCAATGAAATCCATACAAATATCTGTCCAAATCCTTGTAGGTATGGGAAAGGGTTCGAGCAATCCTGGAAGGAGTGTTGTTTCACCCTTATTATGCTGGCAGGTATCACATTTGGCCACCATCTGTTGAATTGTCCTTTTCATGCCCTGCCAAAAGAAGTTACGCTGTGCCCATTCATACGTTTTGAGGAGCCCAGAGTGCCCTGCCGATGGAGAAGCATGGAGTTCATAGAAGACAGCCTGTTGAACATCTTTGCTCTGGGGAAGCACCAGACGACCCTTGTATCTCAGAGAAGCACCATCCCAAGAGTAATGTGGTACAGTAGAAGGGTTGTTGGTCAAACGTTGGATGATTTGAGATAAGGAAGAGTCACTGACATAACCCTGTTGAACAGATTGCAACCAATTTGGAATAGGCATAGAAATAGCTGAAAGAGAACCTTGGGCATCAAATATATGAGAAAGAACATCTGCCACAATATTGTCTTTACCCTTCTTGTAAGTGATCTCATAGTCATAACCCATGAGTTTGCTAACCCTTTTCTGTTGTGTCGGGGAGGAGACACGCTGTTCCAAGAAATATTTCAGACTCTGGTGATCAGTCTTGATGTAGAAATGATTCCCTAATAGGTATGGGCGCCACTTCTGTACTGCATGCAAAATAGCCATCATTTCTTTTTCATAGGTAGAGGAAGCTAAATTCTTACCTGAAAGGGCTTTGCTGGTGAACGCAATGGGGTGTTCATCTTGAAGGAGAACAACACCAAGTCCATTACCGCAAGCATCACTCTCAATAGTGAAGGGCTTGGAAAAATCGGGCATAGCTAGAACAGGTGTAGTACACATAGCTTGTTTTAGTTTGTCAACTGCACACTAAGCAGAATGTGTCCATTTAAAAGCATCCTTTTTCAATAGAGCAGTTAATGGAGCTGCAATCTTCCCATAATCCTTGAAAAACTTTCGGTAGTAGCCAATCAACCCCAAAAAACCACGAAGGCTCTTGAGTGTCTGAGTATGCGGCCAATTGTTCATAGCATCGATTTTGGCAGGATCCACACGAACCCCTTGTGTTAAGATAATGTGCCCGAGATACTCAACTTCCTTCTGTCCAAAAACACATTTAGACTGCTTGGCATGGAGATGATGGTCAGAGAAAAGTTGCATGACAAGATCCAGATGCTGGAGATGTTCATCCCATGTTTTACTGTAGATGAGGATATCATCAAAGAATACCAGAATGAATTTCTACAAGTAGCGTCGAAATATTTTATTCATTAATGCTTGGAATGTGGAAAGAGCATTAGTGAGGCCAAAGGGCATGACCAAAAAACTCATAATGGCCATCATGTGTGCGGAAAGCTGTTTTAGGGATATCATCATCATGAACTCGAATTTGATGATACTCGGAACGAAGATCCAACTTGGAGAAAAAGTGAGCCCCATGAAGCTCATCAACAACAGGAATTGGAAACTTATCCTTGATGGTGAGGTGATTAAGTGCTTGGAAGTCAATGCAGAGGCACCATGACCCATCTTTTTTGCGAACAAGAATAACTGGAGAAGAAAAGGAACTAGTGCTTGGGAGAATAATACCTTGCTTTAATAAGTCCCGAACGAGCATTTCAATCTCCATTTTTTGGTGAAATGGGTAGCGATAGGGCCTGATGTTGGGAGGAAAACTACCAGGAAGGAGCTGAATACAATGGTCTTCTGGCCTAGAAGGTGGAAATCCCACTGGTTCAGCAAAAACGCCTGTATATCGAGCCAGAATTTGTTGTAGATCCAAAGCAGTAGTGGAGACCGCTGAAGGTTGCACCTGAATGGAATGGAGCAGAGCAATGACACCATGTGAATTCTTCTTGAGGAGTTTTTCTATGCGATGTGAACTGATGATGCTGAGAGAACCTGGTTGTAATCCTGTCAAGGTGTGTTTTTGGCCATTGAGGGAAAATTGCATCCAAAGTTCAGCAAAATCCCATAAGATAGGGCCAAGTGTGAGTATCCATTGAGCGCCCAAAACCACATCACATCCGCCTAAGGTCAAGGAAAACATGACAGAGCGCAAGGTATAATATCCCATAGAGATACGCACCTTTCAACACTTCCCTTTGCAAGGTAAGGTGCCCCCATTGGCAACCATGTCACTTCAAAGTTGGAGCAAGGATGGATAAAAAAATCAGCTTGTTTGGCGATCCGAGGGTCAATGAAATTATGAGTGCTACCAAAATCAATGAGGATTGTAAGAGGAAGCTTCTTGAAGTAACCCCTGACCCGCATTGTTTGGGGGGTGGTGATTCTAGCTAAAGCATGGAGAGATATCTCTAGCTGGTCATCCTGAGACGAAGGGTCAGTAGGCGGTTCCTGAATGTCGACCAGAGAATCCAGTGTTTCTGGATCTTCGTCACCAATTTCAAAGGCAGGCGGAGAATCCATATCCAAGAGATAGAGATTTTTTTTAACACATCTATGTCCCCGAGTGAATTTCTCATCACAATTATAGCAAATCCCCTTTTCTTTGCGTGCTTGCATCTCTGTTTCAGACAAACGTTTGATAGGAGTTGGTCAAGGAGCATGCGGTATAGGTGGTCATTGAGAACCCATATTTTGGAAGGGAACAAAAGTGGGCTTGGAGCGTTGTTGGGCTGCAATCTTGTCTTCTGCCAACTTAGCCAACCCTAGGGCTTCCATCATTGTGTCAGGACAGAACATTTTGACCTTAGAGTGGATGGAATCCTTTAGACCACTAATAAAACAACTCCGGTAAAAGTCATCAGACCATCCTTCGGTGTGGTTGGCTAGATTCTCAAATTCGGTTTGATACTCTCTCACAGTGCCAATTTGGCGAAGTTTAGTGAGGGCTCCTGTGAAGTCATCAAAAGCACTAGGACCAAATCGTTGCAAAAGGAGCTGGAAAATGTCTGGCCATTTGGGCTCTGGATGAGCCTTGATGTACCAACAGTACCATTGAAGAGCTTCCTGTTCCAAATGAAAGGATGCCAGTGGAACTTTATTGACATCAAAAGTATTATTCAGACTGAAATACTGTTCTGCATGATAGATCCATCCAGTTGGATCGGTACCATTGAAGCGAGGAAAATCAAGCTTCGGACCACGGAAAATGTTGGAAGAAGAGAACCCACTGTCTGATGAAGACTCGGACTGCCGTTTGTTGTTCATAGCTCAATGTTCAAGATGGAGGCCGAAAAAAATTTCATCCAGATCTTGGAGTTTGGCTTGGATGGATGCAAGTGCGTCCTCCATGTTTTTTGCTCCTGCACGGGTGACAACCATAACCAAGAGTTTTTTTTTTTTTTGGTTGACTGGGTAGGAAAACAAAAATAGAAACTACTTCAATAAAGGAAAATCTAGACTTGGGAAAAAATCTAAAGGGTAATTGGGATTTGACTAGGTTTTGGACACTGTTGAATAGACAAGGAAGCAAAAATGAGGATTTCAGACGCAGGGTGAAAGAATGGGAAAATTTGGCAGAGGGGAACAAAGAAGCAGAATTCGGAAAGGAACTTTGTGGTAACATTTGAAGGTGATTGGGTGAAATTTGAGGAAGTTATGGCAAACCCTAAAAATAGACAAATGTGGGATTTCGGGCTTTGGGAAGGGGAATTGGGGATAGGGTCCTCAGGAATAAAATATGCAAAATGGGATGACAAGGGTTCCCCGAATATATATATATATATATATATATATTTTTTATATATATATATATATATATATATATATATATATATATTTTTTTTTTTTTTATTTTTTTTTTTTTTTTTTTTTTTTTTTTTTTTTTTTTTTTTTTTCAGACTGGAGCAGCTACGGCTCGGAAGGGATCTGAAACGGTTCTGAATGGATTGAAAATGGATGGATCTGGAATGTCTTGCAAAATGGATCTAAACGATTGGATGTAAAATGATGCAGCAATGATTGACAATAGTTCAGCTAAAAATAGATATCGACACCAGGTATGTGCGGCTTCCTAATAGTTCAAGGGTTTCACTCGGCCACCAATGATGTCTGACGGATTGCGTATTGGGGTAGTACCCCTCACTCCACGGCTCAGGTAAAACTGATAACCACTTTGCCACAATAGACAGCTCTTGGTTTACCTCACGGGTAAGAACTAATCAATCAGGTAGGGGTCGTTGCCCTTTTCGCTGGCAGGTCCCTTCAATGGGCCAGCTACTTCGGGGTTCCTATGGTACTCCTCACAATGAGTTTTAGGGCTTATGCCCAAGTACTTCCCACAGTTAAGCAAATAGGGATTATTCCCAAATCCAAACCTGCAATAGATGCGAAAAAAAAAAAATTTGGCAGAAATTTCACCCAGTGAACCCAAGAAAGTGCTCTGATACCAGATGTGATGCACCTGCAACAATTAATTAATAAAAATATGCGAAATAGCAGAAACGAAAGAACTCATAATCACTTTTATATTGATCACAGACCACTTTGAGGGGGAAACCTCCTATGAGCAAGCTCAATACAAATAACTTCACGGTGCCTTCATAGTTCTCAACACACACTTATATACTACGTCTAGGCGCTAATACTATGGGTCAAAACCATGGGCCACTACAAACTATGGATCAACAATACTACGGGAGACTTACAAAGCATATGCGCCAACAACAATAACATAAACTATATATCAACAAATACTATGGGACGACTTACAAAGCATATGCGTCCAACAACAATATACTAACAAAGTAAAGACATGGGTTCCTAACAATTCATGTTAGATAGTTTATTTCATATCGTTATCGTGTATCGTTTATTTGATGTTTGAGTTATGATTAAGTTACTATTACAATACATTGATGTTTTACACCAACCCCTACAATTCATAGGTCCCAAGGTCAAGGTTTTATTGTTTGACCATGTTTAGGGCCATAAAACCCATACTGAGTGTTATAATACTCCTAGTTGCACCCGTATAATTTATTGGATGCTAAACATGTCCTTGTCATTTGAGACCTATTTCATTATTGTGAACCTATGTAATTAATACACCTGTAAGTTTGAAAACGCAAGTTTCCCTTCCCTTAGAAGCTTTATTTTTATTAAGGTTTGTAGTCCTCCTCCCAACCATGTACAAGGCCCTCATATCGATAAATGGTTCTCAAAGTATCATAATGAAGTATGTCTAAACACTTGGAAGCCAAAGAACCCTAAGACATGTCCTATTTGTGTTTTTGAAAGCTCCTTTCTTACTCTTGTTCAAAACCTTCGAATAGTGTCCATATCCTCACCAATAAGATCAATATTCACAATCATATCTAGGCCTTCAACACCAACACTTGGTGCTCATAACCTCCCAATCATATTTGAATATGCTCATATGGAGGCCAAATATCCCTCGATCCTAGATGTGTGGTGATTTGACACATCATTCTTGGTCCTAAAGATACCCCTAGTGTACCTTCAATCTACTTAGCCTACGTTTCCATATGCCATATAAAAATGGGGACATCTAGTTGGTACCAGTATTATGGCATATCCTCTCTAATTGAATTATGGTAAAACAATTTCGTATGTGTTTACATAACATTAGGAGGTCAAAGGTGTTACTCTATAATGGCTGACCTATTCTCAATATTGTCTCAATAGCTTAGGGAGCATTACGATGTGGTTATAAGCTTATGACCTCTTGTGTGAGGTGTGCCCCTAGGGATTTGAGCAAGCACAACCCTCATTTAATCTCATTAGCAACATTTACGTAGCCATTTTTCATATGTATCAACAATTGGGAGCCAAACAACCCTAAAAAAGGTCCTATATAGTAGTTTGAAGGCTCCTTTACACACATGTGGGAGATGACGGAACCTAGGTTCACTTGTCTTTTTGGCTTCCGTGACCCCGAAGAAAATCTTCAAAGGCTCCCTAAATGGCCCTGGGGTGCCTAACAAAAATTCCTGCAACACCCAAATCATGGCTCCGATCGTGAATCCCTCAATTTCGATGGATCTAGGACATCTGGTTTCAGCTAGGGCCCCCCCACAGTGTTCCTCCAACCCCTGGAAATGGTGCTATTGTGCCATCTCCAAAGCTAGGGTTTTCCTCAGTGAAGGCCATTCCAATATTGGTCAAGGAAATCATTTCTCGTCCAAAGGCTCCCAGGCATGCACGACCATTGTGGACATGTCCACAATGGAAACACACACATGTGGGAGATTACAGAACCAAAGTCTGCTTGTTGGTTTGGTTTCCGTGACCCTGAAGAAGATCCTCAAAGTGTCCCTGAATGGCCTGAGGTGCTAGACCAAAATGCCCATAGAATGCAAACCGTGTCTCCGATCATGAATCCTTTTATTTTGATGGATCTGGGGCATCGAGTTTCAGCTAGCCCCCCCCCCCACAGCGTACCTCCAACCCCAAAAACAGTGTTATTGTGCCATCTCTGAAGCTAGGGTTTTGCTCAGTTAAGGCCATTACAATATTGCTCAAAGGGGTCATTTACGATCTGAAGGCTCTCGGGCGTGCATGGCCATCGTGGATGCATCCACAATGGCTGTATGCATGTGTGAAAGATGGCGGAACCCAAGTTCGCTCGCCAGTTTGGGTTTCGTGACCTCAGAGCAAATCCTCAAAGTCTCCGTGAATAGCCTTGGGGTGTCAGACCAAAATGCCTCCAATCACAAATCCTTTGATTTCGATAGATCTAGGACGCTGGTTCTCAGCTAGGGGACCCCCACAACATGCCTCCAAACCCTGAAAACAATGTTATTGTGTCGTATCTGTAACTAGGGTTTTTCTTAGTGAAGGCCATTTGAATATTGATCAAGGGGGTCGTTTATTGTTCGAAGGATCCTAGGCATCTGTTTCCACTGTGGACATGTCCACAATGGCCATACACACGTGTGGGAGATGATGGAACCGAGGTCCGCTCATCGGTTTGGGTTCCGTGACCCTAGAGAAAATCCTCAAAGTGTCCCTGAATGGCCCTAGGGTGACGGACCAAAATGCCACCAACACCAAACTGTGGCTCTGATTCCGAATCCGTCAATTCTGATGGATCTAGAACATTGGGTTTCAGTTAGGGGACCCCCACAGTGTGCCTCCAACCCCCAAAAATGGTGCTATTGTGCCATCTCCAGAGCTAGGGTTTTTCTCAATGAAGGCCATTCCAATATTGCTCAAGGGGGTCATTTATGATCCAAAGGCTTCTGGGGGTACGTGGCCACCATGGACATGTCCACAATGGCCATACGCACCTATGGGAGATGACGAAACCCAGGTCCACTCATCGGTTTGGGTTCTTTGACCTCGGAGCAAATCCTCAAAGTGTCCCTGAATGGCTTTGGGGTGACGGACCAAAATGCCCGTAGCACCCAATCCGTGGCTCCGATTGAGAATACGTCAATTCTGATTGATCTGGGATGCTAGGTTTCAGCTAGGGCCCCTCGACAACATTACTGCAACCCTTGAAAATGGTGCTATTGTGAAATCTCCTGAGCTAGGTTTTTGCTCAGTGAATGCCACTCCAATATTGCTCAAGGGGGGATTTCTCATCCGAACGCTACCGGGCGTGCATGGCCACCGTGGGTACACAATGGCCATACGTACGTGTGGGATATAACGGAACCCAGGTTCGCTCGCTGGTTTGGGTTCCGTGACCCCATAGCAAATCCTCAAAGTGTCCCTGAATGGCCCAGGGGTGATGGACCAAAATGCCCGCAGCACCCAAACCGTGGCTCCAATTGTGAATCCGTCGATTCCGATGGATCCGAGACACTTGGTTTCAGCTAGGGAATCCAATTGTATCGACACCCATATCATGGTAAGTAAGGAAAAAATAAATAGCTAATAGGCACATTTAATGTCTTTCTACCGTCCATAAACTAACAATCCTCCAAGATTGTTGAAACATGATAAAGAATGAAGGCATTTCTAAATCGATTACCTCGTGGATTAGTTAACTCATATGGCATGGGAAGAGTGGATTACTTGCTTGAACTGATAACCACCGCATGCATTATGACCTGGATAATATAATGCTCACACACAAGCATCACAAGCTATGGTGTATTTGTTTTCTCATTTTTTTTTAAATTTGTCTATGATCAAAATAGACTAATTAGAGCTTTTGGTTTGGTATGGGATTTTTTTTGCGACTGTTCCTAAAAGCTTACCAATATAGGGAATTAATGAAAGCTAAGATATGCCTAGGGAAATTTATGGTAAATTTATGTTAAATTTGGGATGTGACCCTCCTACAGTTTTTGAGATAACAACTATTTTACTGTAACAAAAATAGTTTTAGAGGGCACTAGTATAGCCAACGTTTTGGTATTTTTCCGACCAAAACGGGAGCATACAGAGTAAAACTAGCACTTTTCGATAGATATTCCACTCAAACGGAAGGCAAATTTTAAAATTTTGGATGGGATATCTTGTTTCTAAAAGTGTTGGTATGGAATGTATAGATTGCACAATCTTGAATCCCGATGCATTAAGGGCTTTTGAGGTTGTTGAATCTGCAATTTCGGGGCATTTACGGTTGAAGATGTTCATAAGGAGTGTTTCTTTATTTTTTGTATAAATCTAAGAACTGGTATCAATCATATTTTTTCAAACACGAATAAAAATAAACGTGTAGCTGCTATTCACTTACTTGTTTCTAAGATCGATTCTGTTTAAAGGGAAATATAAACATAAAATAACTAAATTTGCAGACAAACAAACATACCTGATCTTTCCAATTCTACCCATTCCATGGATGAAGCACTGGTAAACCATAGCAATTTCTAACATCTTTGCCTCCACCAACTGTACAGAGGAAACATTTCTCTGATGGAATAAATTTTATAAAACAAAATACAATTTGTTTTGCAGGTAATACCCAAATAAAAAATGGAAAGGCACTTTACCTGCATACCCAAAGTTATAGATACAAACAGAAATGGAGCCATAAAGGCAAGGAGATGGATGCAAGCAATGAACGCAATTATTTAAAATTCCAAGCAGCAAAAGAGTATTAGGGTATCAGAGACTAGGGCACTTGGGGTTGTTTTCTTTCTATCTGTAGAAAACAACACACCATGTTGCATTCCAAATTTCCAAACATCGTGATTCTTTGCTTGCATGGGTGCCTTTAAAGTCGGCCCGATGTCAGTGATTATTATGAGTTGTCCTTTGTTAGGAACCCATGTCAACCCTTCTATTTACTTTGTTAGTATATTGTTGTTGGACGCATATGCTTTGTAAGTCGTCTCGTAGTATTTGTTGATCCATAGTTTGTATTATTGTTGTTGGACGCATATGCTTTGTAAGTCATTGCGTAGTAATTGTTGATCCATATTTTGTATTGGCCCATGTTTTGTATTGACACATGGTATTGACCCATGGTATTGGCACCTAGACTTAGTATATAAGTTTATGTTGAGGCCAATGAAGGTACCGTGAAGTTATTTGTATTGAGCTCGCTCGAAAGAGGTTGCCCCCTTGAAGTGGCCTGCGATCAATATAAAAGTGATTCTGAATTCTATTATGTATTTTATTTCGTGTGTTTTCATTAATTAATTATTGCAGGTTCTTCACAGCTGGTATCATAGCACTTTTCTGGGCTCATTGGGTGGAATTTCTTCCAAAAAAAAAAATTGCATCTATTGCAAGTTCGGATCTAGGAATAATCCCTATCCGCTTAACTGTGGGAAGTACTTGGGAATAATCCCTAAAACGCATTGTGAGGAGTACCACATAAACCCAAAAGTAGTTGACCCATTGAGAGGACCTGCCAGTGAAAAGGGAAACAACCCCTACCTGATTGACTAGTTCCCACCTGTGAGGTAAACCAATAGCTGTCGTTTGTGGCAAAGCAGTTATCAGTTTTACCTGAGCCGTGGAGTGAGGGGTACTACACCAATACGCAAGTCGTCAAACAACATTGGTGGCCAAGTGAAACCCCTATGTTAGGAAGCCACACATAGGTCCATATCTATTTTTAGTTGAACTGTTTCCGATCACTTCTGCACCGTTTCAAATCCATTTCGATCCGTTTCAGATCCATTCTGAGCCACTCCAGATCCATTCTGATAGTCTTTCCAGATCCATCCGTTTCAGATCTATTCTGAAATTCATTTCAGATCCATCCATTTTTTATCCATTCCCTTGAAACTTCCCGGACACCCCTGTAATCCCATTCTACATATTTCATTCTTGAGGACCCTATCCCAAATTATACTTCCCAAATCCAAAAATCTCACATTTGTCTATTTTTAGGGTTTCCCATAACTTCTTCAATTTTCACCCACTCGCCTACAAAGTTTGCCACTGTGTTCATTCCCTATTTTTGCTTCTTTGTCCATCTTTGACAATTTTTCTCATTCTTTCACCCTACTTCTGAAATCCTCATTTTTTGCTTCCCTGCCGATCAGAAAGTGTCCAAAACCTATTCAAAACCCAATTACCCATCCGAATTTTTCCTAAATCCAAATTTCCCTTTACTAAATAAGCTTTTGTTTTTGTTTTTCTATCCATTCCCCCCCCCAAAAAAAAAAAGCTCCTAGTTATGGTTGTCACCCACGCAGGAGCAAAAACCATGGAGGAAGCACTTGCAGCCATCCAAACCAAACTCCAAGATCTAGATGAAAAATTTCTTAGCCTCCATCTTCAACAGGTAAAATTAGTCACAACAGATTTAATGAACAAGTAAATCAATCACAACAGATGAACATAGAAAATATGGTGTAAAACTATGCAAAACATGCAGCAATGCTCAATATCCTAGTAAGGGTGAATGATTACAATACAATACAGTCTGACAATGACTGAGCAATTCGAATTTCCTAAGGAGGTCATTCAAATCATTGAATGGAGTAGCTTGACTCCAACTAGGAGTCCTCATCATCAATCGGTGGTAGTCATCAATGCACATGAACCAGTCATCCAGGTGTCAATCTGAGTCTAATTGAGTGTAACATGTGTAACTGAAGTGTGTAGCACTGATATAGGGAAGTGGGCTCAGTGGAGGGTGCATGGGAGGCTAACTAAAGTCAGAACAATTCATCTAGTCAATCTGGAGGTCCAACGGAAGTGAAACAGTCAGTCGGGAGTGAAACTAGCCTCAAATAAGGGAGAATCGGAGCTAACTGAGTGTAATTGAAGTGGAACTGCAGTGGTAGGTGAAGAAGTGCACCCTTATCTGGAAGTAGGTGAGAAGTAGGTGCCTTCTTGACTAGGAGGGCTAAAACTCTGAAGTAAGTGGCTCCCGGGTGCTAGAATAAGGTGGCTAAGGTGCTGGAGGCATCAACCTGGTGACTGGGATGCATGCAAAGTGCATGCAAACCCTAGAATTTGCATGCAAACCCTAATTGCATGCAAGATCTTGAAAAAAATGATGTCGATATAGGAACACCCCCCCTCAAGCTAGACTATGATGTGCAAAAGAAAATAATGTGGGGCCCTGGTAACTAAGACCAAAGGTCACCCCAATACAATAATCCAAAAAATGCTGAAAATAAACTAAGTGAGGAAAGAGGGAAAACCCAGTGGGAAGAAAGCCCCCCCTCAAGCTAAAGCATAATAATGGATCAATCTGTCTCCACCATGATGGAACTCACCCCCAACAGTGAATGGAGGCAAGAGAACTTCTTCTCAGTGAAGCTCTTGGTGAAGATGTCTGCAACTTGCTCATCAGTAGGGCAATATTGCAGAATGATGGTGCAATCATGCACCAACTGTCGAATGTAATGCATATGAATCTCAATGTGTTTGGTCCTCTGCCGCTGAACTGGATCTGTGGAGATCTTGATAGCACTTTGATTGTCACAAAATAGGACAGTCGAAGTAGTGCCACCAAAACCAAACTTGAAAAGAATACCCTGCAACCAAACTGCCTGAATGCGGGCATTGACTGCCCCTCGATACTCTGCCTCTGCTGAAGAAAGTGCAATGGCTGCTTGTTTTTTGCTGGACCAGAAAATAGGACCATGACCAATCATGAAAACATAACTGGAAGTGGACTTCCGATCAATGCTATCACATGCCCAATCTGAATTAGTAAAACCAATGAAATCAAGCTTAGAATCTGCAGCATAATGTATGCCAAACTGTCTCGTACCTTACACATACTGCAAGATCCGCTTGGCTGCTCGCCAATGAAGCTCATGTGGCTGCTGCAGATACCTTGACATGTCACTCACGACATATGAAATATCAGGCCTTGAGTGTGTCAAATAAAGTAGTGAACCAATCAGCTATCGATACATACTGCAATCTACAAGCGGTGTAGAATCTCCCTCCTCAAGACTGATTCCTGAGAGGAATGGGAATGGGGCTGCCTTACATTCAGCCATATTAAACTTCAATAACAGGTCAGAATCATGTTTTTGCTGAGATATAGTGATCCCATCAAAATTTTGAGCTATCTCCAAGCCCAAAAAGTGACTTAGCAAGCCCAAATCGCTCATGTCAAAAGCTAGATTTAAGGCAGTTTTTAGCTTGTTTATTGAAGTAAGAGTGCTACCAGTAAAGAGAAGATCATCAAAATAAAGTACAATAACCAACAAATTACCTTTAACTCGCTGAAGATACACATTCAGATCAGATTTGCATCTTTGGAAATTCTAAGAAAGAAGGAAGGAGTCCATCTTTGCGTACCAAGCTCTTGGGGCCTGTTTTAACCCATACAAATATTTCTTCAATCTACAAACTAATGATGGATCTAATGTGTAGCCCTATGGCTGCTGCATATATACCTCTTCAGCGAGGTCTCCATGTAGAAATTCACTCTTCACATCCATGTGGTGCATTTCTCAGTGCTTGGATGCGGAAATAGCCAAAACAAGGCGGATGGAATCCATCTTTGCAACCGATGCAAAGGTCTCAGTGTAGTCCACTCCTTGGACTTGGGAGAAACCTTTTGCCACCAATATTGATTTGTATTTGCTGATAGATCCATCAGCAGCAACTTTCATGCGGTAGACCCATTTACACTTTACTAATTTTCTTCCAAGTGGAAGAGAAACTAGCTCCCATGTGTTGTTCTTTTGAAGAGAATTGTACTCTTCATCCATGGCACTTTGCCATCTCGGATCTCGGTGGGAAGAATAGTATGATGTGGGATCTGAACCAGCCATCAAATAAAAAATCTCAGGAAGTAATGGATCAGCAATAGAAAGAGCCATACCTAATCTTTGAAATTCTGCTCTTATTAGTCTCGGATCAGCAAGATTTCCAAGGTTCGAACTAGCAGATTGAAGAGTGTTTTGGGCCCACTTTGGTAACTGAGGAGGATCATAATGGTCGAATTCCAAACCTGATATGTCATGATAATTATGTGCTTCTAAAATATCATAAATATCAGAACTCATACCTTCATTAACGCTGCACGGATCTTCTTCTGGTGAAGGCGGTGAATCGGCAGTCTCTTCCTCGACTAGTTGCAATTCTTGAAGTAGTTTTTCAAATTGCACACTGCGCTCTATGGATATCTTTTTAGATCTGATATCCATGAGTTTATATGTTTTTTATTCTTCCCCATATCCTATTAGCATGCACTCAATACTTTGTGGATCCAAAGCTTGTCTCTTTTTGGAAGGAATTCTAGCCCATGCAGTAGAGCCAAAAACTCTCAAATTTGACACATCCAGTTTGTGACCAAAGAATGCTTCGAAAGGAGTCATACCTTTCACGGATGAATGTGGAACATGGTTCTGTATGTATGCAGAAACATTGATTGCTTCAGCCCAAATATTTTCAGCCAAACCTTTTGATTCAATCATGCATGTAGCCATCTCTTTCAGTGACAGGTTTTTCCTTTCTGCTACACCGTTCTGCTGGGGTGTGTAGGGAACAGTATGTTGGATCTGAATTTCGCTTTGGGGACAAAGTTGTAGAAACTCAGCCTTGATATATTCTCCACCATTATCAGATCTAAGAGCTTTGATCTTGCTCTCAGTGGAGGTCTCAACAGAAGCCTTAAAATCCTTGAATTTTCCAAGCACTTCTGACTTGTTTTTCAGAAAGAATACCCATGTAAAGCGGGAAAAATCATCAATAAATGTCAAAACATACCTTGAACCATTTCATGACGTATGGAGCAGCGGACCACTGATATCAGAATGTATCAACCCCAAAACTGTAGAAGCTCTTCTAGCTTTTCCGCGGTCGAATCTGTGCTCGGGGTGCTTCCCAATAATGCAACCAGTGCATATTCCCTTCGAGGAACGGAGTTGTGGAAGACCATCTACCATGGATTTGTTTGATAGAAGCAGAAAATAATTATAATTAAGATGTCCAAATCTTTCATGCCATATCCTACTAACCTCATTACCATGTGTGCGAAGAGCAGTGGTCTTTGCAAGTGGAATAAAGTGTGAAAACTCATAGCATTTTGCAGTGTGGTTTGCCTTTCCGACTGCAACAAGTCTTCCACTTTTGATATCAGAAATTTCAACTGTATGAGGGATGAATGTAACTTGCTTCGGTTCACCAATGTGTGTCATTTGATACACAGAAAGAAGATTTGAAGCCAAGGAAGGCACATAGAGAACATTCTGAAAGCTTCCATGATCTACATGAATCGTACCTTTGCCCTTTGAAGAAATTTTTGAGTCATCTCCCAAATGGATGGGGATGGAGCTTGTTGGATCAAATGAAGAAAAAGAATCAATATTTGCAGCCATATGATTCGATGCACCCAAATCTATCAAGAGAGTAGTGGGCTTCAAAACAGTTTCCATGAGTGCTTGTCCTCTTTCATGATCATCATTCCTATCCTTCTTCCTTGCACTGTCAGGAAGCGTTATGTTGTTCTTTTTCAAAAGGAGGGCCATTTGATCTATAGTATTCTTCATACATGAACTTTCAGGATGAAAGCCACGGTTGCAATAAGTACATTTAAATTTTTGGTTACCTTCTTTGCCCTTTTGCTTGAACTTTGAACTGGATGGTGCATCCGTCTGTTTTCCTTTCTCTCTTTGCTTGTGAGGCTCGAATTTGGGCTTCTCCTTCTTTTGCTTTCCTTTACCATTTGATATCTTGGGTCCTAAACATATAAGGCTGAATCTTTGGAGCTTATGGACCCCATTTGAATCAACTTGTCAAGCTATTTTGTGACGGACTCAATGAAGGCATTCAAGGTAGGCATCTTCCAATTCGGGGTAGTTAGCCGATCGAAATTGAAAGTAGAGACAAATACCAAATAATCTTTACCAAGCTTGCTAAGAATGGAGAGGATCAATTGTTTATCCTCTTTGATAACTCCACTGTTCTTCAACTGCAATTTCAAGTTCTTGAATTTTGTGAAAAATTCAATAATGGTCTCGAAATTCTCAGGACTAAGGGAAATCAATTCATTCTCTAATTGAAAAGCCCTAAGCTCATCCTGCTTGCCAAATAGTGTTTCAAGTTTCTCCCATATAGCTTTTGGAGTCTTCAATTCGCTGAGATGGAAGTGAAGATCTTTGGAGATGGAGAGACAAAGAAGACCATAAGCTTCATCAAGCTTGTTGTAGTGTTTGGTTCTATCTGACAAGTTGTTTGGCTCCAATTCAAGACCAAGAGTGACTCGATAGTAACCTTTTGAACGTAATATGATCTCCATATCATCTTTCCAATCAAAATAATTGAATGGGGTGAGGACAAGCTTTGAATAAGAGTAATCCATTGCTAGGAGCGAGTGCAAACTGACGTAGAGAAGATTGCAAGGGAAGAGTAGCAAATGCAAATGATGGAGACAATAACCTGCAAATCGCAATAAACCAAGAACAATGAGGTCGAACAATCCACCCTTTTAGAGTTGCATCACACCTGGGATTGGAGATCAAACAATGTTGAATGGGTCCAATGTATCAGATCCAGGAATTATGTGGAAACTCAAGCTTCTGGAGTGGTATTGGATGTATTTTCAAGCTTTGCATGCACAGGAGCGAATTCCCTTGATATCTTTCATGCCAAAACTTTTTGCAATTTTTGAGCAATTCACTCAAATCTTCTTGTAAAAACAACTGTAGAAAAGAGATCTTGTCCCTGCAATGGCTCTGATACCATGTAATATTAGTCATAGCAGATCTAATGAACAAGTAAATCAATCACAACAAATGAACATAGAAAATATGGTGTAAAACTGTGCAAAACATGTAGCAGTGCTCAATATCCCAGTAAAGGTGAATGATTACAATACAATACAGTTTGACAATGACTGAGCAATTCGAATTGCCTAAGGAGGTCATTCAAATCACTAAATGGAGTAGCTTGACTCCAACTAGGAGTCCTCATCATCAATCGGTGGTAGTCATCAATGCACAAGAACCAGTCATCCAGGTGTTAATCTGAGTCTAACTGAGTGTAACATGTGTAACTGAATTGTGTATCACTGATATAGGGAAGTGGGCTCAGTGGAGGGCACATGGGAGGCTAACTGAAGTCAGAACAAGTCATCTAGTAAATCTGGAGGTCCAACGGAAGTGAAACATTCAGTCAGGAGTGAAACTAGCCTCAAATCAGGGAGAATCAGAGCTAACTGAGTGTAATTGAAGTGGAACTGCAATGGTACGTGAAGAAGTGCACCCTTATCTGGAAGTAGGTGAGAAGTGGGTGCCTTCCTGACTGAGAGGGCTAAAACTTTGAAGTAAGTGGCTCCCGGGTGCTAGAATAAGGTGGCTAAGGTGCTGGAGGCATCAACCTGGTGACTTGGATGCATGCAAAGTGCATGCAAACCCTAGAATTTGCATGCAAACACTAATTGCATGCAAGATCCTAAAAAATATGATGTGGCTATCCAAACACAACATTCAGCCATGAACAATAATTGACAGAAAGAATCTTCTACAACTAATGGGTTCTCTTCTTCGAGCACTTTCTGTGGTCCGAAGCTTGAATTTCCTTGCTTTAATGGTACTGATCCAAATGGATGGATCTATCGTGGAGAACAATATTTCAGTATGCATAATACTTTTGATGTCCAAAAAGTTCCACTTGCATCCTTTCATTTGGCACAGGAATCCCTTCAATGGTACCATTGGTACATCAAGGCTCATGACAAGCCAAAATGGACAGATTTTTTCCAACTCCTTTTGCAAAGATTTGGTCCTAGTTCTTTTGATGACTTAATCGGAGCACTCACTAAACTTCGTCAAAGTGGCACTATGAGAGAGTATCAGACAAAATTTGAGAAACAAGCCAATCACACAGAAAAATTGTCTGATGAATTCTACAAGAGTTTTTTTATCAGTGGTCTTAAGGATTAACTCCGGTCAGAGGTTAAAATGTTCTGTCCCAACACAATGATGGAAGTCCTATGGTTGGCTAAGTTGGTAGAAGACAAGATTTCATCCCAACAGTGCTCCAAACCCACTTTTGTTCCCTTCCGAAATATGGGTTCTTAATGACCTCCCATCCCGCCAGCTCATCCACCAACTCCTATCAAGCATTTATCTGAAACAGAGATGCAGGCACGCAGAGAAAAATGGCTTTGTTATAATTGTGATGAGAAATTCACTCGAAGACATAGATGTGTTCAAGAAAATCTCTATCTCTTGTATATGGGTTCTCCACCTGCCTCTACAATTGGTCAAGAAACTCTAGATACAATGGATGATTAGGTCGACATTCAGGAGCCACCTATTGACCCCCCATATCAGGATGAACAACTAGAGATATCTCTCCATGCTTTATCTGTCATCACCACCCCCGAAACAATGCAGGTCAGGGGTTACTTCAAGAAGCTTCCTCTTAGAATACTCATTGATTCTGGTAGAACTCATAACTTCATTGACACTCGGATCGCCAAACATGCTGATTGTTTTTTTCATCCTTGCTCCAAATTTGAAATCATGGTTGCCAATGGGGGCACCTTACCTTGCAAAGGGAAGTGTCACAATGTGCATATCTCTCTGTAAGATTATAACCTGCGCTCTGACATGTTTTCCTTGTCCCTAGGTGGATGTGATGTGGTTTTGGGCATTCAATGGTTATGCACACTTGGACCCATCTTATGGGATTTTGCTGAACTTTGGATGCAGTGTTCAGTCAATGCAAAACAACACAAATTTAAGGGCTTACAACAAGGGTCTCTCCGCATCATCATTTCACATCGCCTGGAAAAGATCCTTAAGAAGAATTTACATGGTGTAATCGCTCAACTCCATTCCATTCAGATGCACCCATCAACGGTCTCCCCTACTTCCTTGGATAGATATGAAGGTGTCCTTGCTGAACCAATGGGCTTGTCGCCTTCAAGAGACCTTTCTGGTACGAATTTAGCCGCATCTACATCTCAGTAGGAAATGATGGCTATTTTGTATGCAGTACAGAAGTGGCAGCCATACCTATTAGGGAATTATTTCTACATCAAGACTGATCTCGAGAGTCTGGAAAATTTCCTGGAACAATGGGTCTCCTTCCCAGCACACCTTAAGTGGGTTTTCCAACTCATGGGTTATGCCTATGAAATCACTTACAAGAAGGATAAGGACAATATTGTGGCAGATGCTCCTTCTCGCACATTTGATGACCCAGTTTCTCTTACAGTTATTTCTCTGCTTGTTCCAAATTGGTTGCAATCTATTCAACGGGGCTATCTATTCTATGAACTCCATGCAGGGCACTCTGGGTTCCTCAAAATGTATGACCAGGAACAATGTAACTTCTTTTGGCACGGACTAAAAA
The DNA here is from genome assembly GCA_027924585.1 of Larix kaempferi. Taxonomy (NCBI): domain Eukaryota; kingdom Viridiplantae; phylum Streptophyta; class Pinopsida; order Pinales; family Pinaceae; genus Larix; species Larix kaempferi. The sequence goes on along the minus strand of BSBM01000372.1, from coordinate 43,040,737 downwards.
TGACAATTCAACAGATGGTCAACAAGGGTGAAACGACACTCCTTTCGGGACTGTTCGAACCCTTTCCCATCCCTACACAGATGTGGACAGCTATTTCTATGGATTTCCTAGAAGCGCTCTAGTGGTACAATACCACATCTAAAAGGACACCATATGAAGCATTTTATGGACAGGCACCGCCAGTTCTTCTTCCATACACACTCAACAACTACCCAGTTCAGGAAGTTGACTCGGTTCTTCGAAACCTCAATCAGATTCTTCTCATTCTGCAGGACAATCTTCACATGGAAATAATTCGACTGAAACAACAAACCGATCAACACTGTTCTAAGTGCACTTTTCACACAGCTGATATGGTCCTTCTTCATCTACAACCTTCCAAGCAATCCTACATGAAACTCAAAAGGCATCAGTGGGCCGAAATGCAACCCAAGGATTCTACAGGGGAACCACTCCTTCAGATTCTAAATCAATTTCCACATCTAAAGCTTTGAGGAAGAATCTTTTTCTAAGGGAGAGGGGATGTTAGGAACCCATGTCAACCCTTCTATTTACTTTGTTAGTATATTTTTGTTGGACTCATATGCTTTGTAAGTTGTCCCGTAGTATTTGTTGATCCATAGTTTGTATTATTGTTGTTGGATGAATATGCTTTGTAAGTCGTCCCGTAGTAATTTGTTGATCCATATTTTGTATTGGCCCATGATTTTTATTGACACATGGTATTGACCCATGGTATTGGCGCCTAGAATTAGTATATAAGTTTATGTTGAGGCCAATGAAGGTACCATGAATTTATTTGTATTGAGCTTGCTCAAAGGAGGTTTCCCCCTCGAAGTGGCCTGCAATCAATATGAAAGTGATTATGAGTTGTGTTATTTATGCTATTTCGTGTGTTTTCATTAATTAATTATTGCAGGTTCTTCACATCCTTTCAATGCGATGTTTTACCAGTGACTCGGAAAGGATCTTGCATTGAACAACCATGACTTTAAGGCGAGCCTATCCTCTGTGAGACAGGAACAGCTCCATCTAGGGATAAAATTTGAAGGGAAGGGTCCTATTTCATATTGAAGGGTCCTGAAATATTAAACCCTTCCATGTTGACATGTAAAAAAAATATATCCTTTTCATTTGAAAATGTAATAGTACATATAAATTTCAGCATATATTAATAATCATATTTTTGAAATATTAGTTATTGATCAAATCTAGGCTTTAGTTGTTCCATCCGCTTGCTCCTACGAGTCAAATACTAAAAGGTCTTTAATATTTATTTATTTCTTGGAAGTTGCAAGGGTCATTGAGAAAAACCCTAGCTCCGAAGATGGCACAATAGCACCATTTACGGGGGTTGGAGGAACATTGTGGGGGGTCCCCTAACTGAAACCCGATGGATGGATCCATCATAATTGATGGATTCGCAATCGGAGCCATGGTTTGGGTGCTACGGGAATTTTTGTCCGTCACCTTGGGGCCATTCAAGGACACTTTGAGGATTTGCTCCGGGGTCAAGGAACCCAAACCAGAGAGTGGACCTGGGTTCCATCATATCCCACATGTGCATATGGACATTGTAGGCAAGTCCATGGTGGCCACACATGCCCAGGAGCCTTCGGATCATAAATGACCCGCTTGATCAATAATGGAATGGCCTTCACTAAGAAAAACCCTAACTCTAGAAATGGCACAATAGCAACATTTTCGAGGGTTGGAGGCACGCTATGGGTGGGGGGGCTATCTGAAACTTGGCATCCTGAATCCATCGAAATCAACGGATTCACGATCGGAAACAAGGTTTGGGTGCTGTGGTCATTTTGGTCCGTCACCCCGGGGCCATTCAAGGACACTTTGAAAATTTGCTCCAGGGTCACGGAACCCAAACCGATGAGAGGAAATGGGTTCCGTCATCTCCCACATGTTCATATGGCCATTGTGGATGTTTCCACGGTGGCCACGCACGCCCAGGAGCCTTCGGACGAGAAATGACCCTCTTGAGCAATATTGGAATGGCCTTCACTGAGCAAAACCCTAGCTCCAGAGATGGCACAATAGCACCATTTTTGAGGGTTGGAGGAACGTCGTGGGGGAGGCCATAGATGAAACCTAGCATCCTGGATCCATAGGAATCGACAGATTCACGATCGGAGCCACGATTTGGGTGTTGCGGGCATTTTGGTCCGGCACCTCAGGGCCATTCAAGGACACTTCAAGGATTTGCTCCGAGGTCACGGAACCCAAACCGGCGAGCGGACCTGGGTTCTGTCATCTCCCACACGTGCGTATGGCCATTGTGATTGTATCCATGGTGGCCAAGCATGCACGGGATCCTTCACATCGTAAATGACCCCCTTGAGCAATATTGGAATGGCCTTCACTCAGCAAAACCCTAGCTCCAGAGATGGCACAATAGCACCATTTTTGGCGGTTGGAGGCACACTGTGGGAGGGCACCTAGTTGAAACCCAGCACCTTGGATCCACTGGAATTAAAAAATTCACGATCGGATCCATGGTTTGGGTGTTGTGAACATTTTGGTACGTCAACCTGGGGCCATTCAGGGACACTTTGAGTATTTTCTCTAGTGTCATGGAACCCGAACCGACGAGCGGACCTGGGTTCCATCATCTCCCACACATGTGTATGGCCATTCTAGAGATTTCCATGGTGGCCACGCATGCCCGAGATCCTTTGGATGATAAATGACACACATGAGGAACTGAAAACAAGTGATATTTTGAGAAAAATCAAATTGGTTTTAGAGAAATTTAATGTCCACCTTGTTGAGCATGAAGACAATGATGTATGGAACTCTTGATGAAATGAAAGAGCCCTCACTTTGTCATGGATGCACAATGGTGACTTGGATATCCTGAACAAATAAAATATTGGCATGGAAAGAAGGACATTATAGGAAGGAACCAAGGACATGATGGTGTGGATAATCTCTTGAAGATCACTAATGGTGCACTTGGTAAATGATTTGGACATATGACCCATACTTAATGCTTTTGGTTGGAGTTGAAGTTTGATTTTGGAATTGTGACTTAATGCTTTTTGGTTGGTAATGAAACACATGAAGAATCCCTTGCTAAAATAATGATGATGAAGTGGATAACCTATTGCAAACATAATTCAAAAAAATATCAAAAACCCCAAGCAAGTCGGCTCCCATTTCTGTGAAATTATAAAATATTAATTTAAAATAGTTATTGTAAGTCATCTCGGTTTGAAGTTAGTTTTTGACCTATATAAATACACTTTGAAAATTTCATTTAAACTTCATTTAAACTTTGAAAACACTTATATAGTTACAGGATGATGAGCAGACATTGGGCATGAGCAGAAATTGAAGTTCATGACAGTGACATGAGTGGATTGAAGTTGATGTCAGATTGAAACAATGACTTAATGATTGTACCAGAACACCATCATGTGTATGTCCAGCTTAATCAAACATGCCACATCATCATACATGCCATGTCATCACTTGTAGGTCCATTTTTAAAACTAGGGTTTTGCTCAGTAAGGGAGTGTGCAATTTTTGCATATGGGGTTCAACTTTGCAAAATCATCGACCAGGGACTTAGGATAGCATTCCTAGATGGAACCTTCCTTAGACACACTTGTAGGACTCCCCAAAACTCGGTTTTGTTGTACAGTTGGAATTCTATGGCCCCGGTAGGTATTCAACGAGTGTCGCTAAAGGCCTTTTGGATGCGAGATGGAACGAGCCATAGAATAACGATTGTGGCTTGGATCGACAAACTGTCATCTCCATTAGATTCAATATATGGAGATAGTTCTAGGGGTGCCCCTCTTCTCTGGTCCCATGGCACAACTGTAATCTTGTAGGTCCATTTTGGAAACTAGGGTTTTTCTCAGTAAGGGTGTGTGCAATTTTAGCACATGGGGGTAAACTTTGCAAAATCATCAATCGGGAACTTGTGGCTAGCGTTGTGAGCTGAAACATTCCTAGACACACTTGCAGGACTCCCCATAACTAATTTTTTTTGCAAGGTTGGAATTCTATGGCCCTAGTAGGTATCCAATAGGTATCTCTAAAGGCCTTTTGGATGCGAGATGGAACGAGCCATAGAATGAAGACTGTAGCTCAAATAAACAAACTGTTGACCCCATTGGATTCAGTACATCGATATAGTACTAGGGGTTCCCCTCTCCTCCGGTCCCATGGCCCATGTGTCATCTTGTAGGTCCATTTTGGAAACTAGGGTTTTGCTCAGTAAGGGAGTGTGCAATTTTTGCACATGGGGGTCAACTTTGCAAAATCATCGACCGGGGACTTGTGGATAGCGTTCTGAGCTGGAACCTTCCTAGACACACTTGCAAGACTCCCCAGAACCCAATTTTGTTGCACAGTTGGAATTCTATTGTTTCGGTAGGTATCCAACAAATGTTTGTGAAGGCCTTTTGGATGCGAGATGGAACTAGACATATAATGATGAACATGGCTCGGATCGACAAACCGTTGACTCCATTGGATTCAAGACATCGAGATAGTGCTAGGGGTGCCCCTCTCCTCTGTTCCCGTGGCTTATGTGTCATCTTGTAGGTCCATTTGGAAACTAGGGTTTTTCTGAGTAAGGGAGTGTGCAATGTGTGCACATGGGGGTCAACTTTGCAAAATCATCAACCGAGGACTTATGGTTAGCATTCTGAGCTGGAACCTTCCTAAACACACTTGGAGGAATCCCCGAAACCCGTTTTTGTTGCGTGGTTGGAATTCTATGGCCCTGGTAGGTATCCAACAGGTGTCCCTTAAGGCCTTTTGGATGCATTATGGAACTAGCCATAGAACGACAATCGTGGCTCGAATATACAAAACATCAACTCTGTTGGATTCACGACATCGAGATAGTGCTAGGGGTGCCCCTCTCCTCCAGTCCCATTTCCCAGGTGTCATCTTGGAGGTCCATTTTGGAAACTAGGGTTTTGCTCAGTAAGGGAGTGTCCAATTTTTGCACATGGGGGTCAACTTTGAAATTTTTTTATTTTGATTCTAGAACTAGACATTCAAAGTGAGGAAATCAAACCTACCCAACTACACCCTCGGTATATTTATATGTCCTTAGTATGCCATGTCATTTAACAACTCCTTAGTGTTCCACTATATTTGCATTTTGAGTAATTAATGTCATTTTTAAGAATTCAAAGTTCCAAATAAAAAATGGAGGCGATGTTTCATCGATGATATCCCTCTGATTCTTGGTAGCTTTTTTATATCAAATTCACCATGAACCTTTTCCATCAAGTTATGGGGGAATACTTGCCAAATCACAATGAACAACCATTGCATCATCATTTGTATCAATCAAGTACATTCAATTTTAAATGCATTTTCATATGAGTATAATCCATCCTTTTTACAAACATAGGACCATGAACATCTTATTTTCCTTCATCAAAACAACATTATCAAGGAAGATAATTGAACTAGTTAGGTATTTCATTTTCCATGGATTATGTATGATTACTTTTGCATTATGACAAGTGTTAAATGGACATATGAAAGAGGTAAAGCACAAACCAGGGTCTTACATACTAGGTTTTAGTAAGGATAGGGTTTATATCTTCAACGATTTTATGAGAGTGAATTCATGACCAACTATTGGTTAGCATATTGGAACAAACTAGTGTATTACAAACTAGGGTATATTTGTTACATATATTTGACCATATGTACATGAAGGCCCAATGAATTTTATTACACTTTAGTTATGCATTTCTTTCCATTGTACTTGATACTTTGCCATTGTTTTTAGCATGCTAGAGTAGGCACGCTTCAAACAAACTTCATAGATGTTCATGTACGTATCGTTTGATGAAATACGGTAGCATTGATGAAATGTGTAAAATCTATTAGACTTACCCTTAGTTTTTGAAAATGTCATATGCTTACATTGATGATATGCATAGCATGTTACTATTATGACAGAGGTTATTCAAACATATTTTGAATTATTTTGTTAACTTTTGGTTTTTTCCTTGAACATATTTTCCTTGCAACCATAATCCTGATCAAAGGGTATGAACCCTTGGAGTTGACAAAAGACATAATTTTAAATTAGATGTCAAATTAGCATGCATGTGCTAAGTTCATTGAACTGTTGAAAGATATTATTAGTTTTTTCCATTAAGATAATGTTTTCGTAAAAAAATGGTGAGATGTTACTTGATCAATGCAATAAATATCTTCAATTAGTATTTTAATGTTGAGTTCAAAATTCTATTTGATGAATATGATTGTCATTGATGACAATACATTAATGAAAAAGGAAAATGAGTTGAGGTCAAAGAAAAGATGACAAGGAGGACAAGACTTAGCCAGCATAAGTTGGCTAATGGACAAGGACAATTGGTAAAGGACAATAAGACAAAGGTTGATGACAAGCATGGATAAGCTTGACAAGCATGACAAAGATAAGGACAACAAAGGGAAAAAGGTATGACAAGGTTGATGTATGACAAGTGGCAAGAAAATCATTGATGAATTGGGAAGCATAATACTTGAAATGGCTAAAGACATGTCAATGAACAAAAGATAAGGAGGACATGACAAACATAAGGACAAGGACAAGGCATGGAAAGGTTAAAGGGTAAAGCATGACACGGAAGAAATCAAGATACATTAAGGTGAACAAAGACATGTAAGAGAATAGTGGCATGGCAAGATGGTGTTGACATAGCAAAAGACAAGATATGAGGGAATTTGAAGTGGCCTGCAGGCATTTTAAAGGTCTCATGTGGGAATTTAATTGTGGACACCGGTTAGAATTACTGAATGGAGCTGTGGGAATCTAGAGAGAACATTGTGAGCACTTTGGTGGCTCATGCGGGCACTTGGAGAAGGAAATGCAAGCCTATTTTATTACCCTTGCGAGCATATCCTAAGGAGCTCATTGCAGGCATATCAAGGCTCCATGCGGGCATAATTGTGGACACTATGCTGGCATATTTTGAAGAGCCATCAGGGCATGAGAACAAAGACATATGCGGGCATGGTTGAAGTCCCATGAGGGCATGGTTGAAGGCCCTTGCGGGCATATTAGGTGGATCCTGTGGGCATAATTGTAGGCATGAAAAAGAGCCCCATGCAAGAATTTTTGTGGGGTCATGCAGACATATTTAATGGCCCTTGCGGGCATTATTGAAGGCCATGACATGGCATGAAAAAGGAACCCATGATGATGTGGAAAAAGTCTAAATAAATATCTATATATATGTATATTTGTAAAGGAAATGAAAAATATAATTTGACTTAATTATTAATGATAAAATAAAAATAAAAAACGAGACAAGTCGGCCTCCTAAATTGATGGTGAGGAAAAGTATAAATATAGAAGACAAGTTTTATTTGATTGAGATTTTGGAGTGGAAGATTTTGGATGCACAAGTAGCTCTGATTTTTGGGGGTCAGGATGAGGACAGTCTCGGTGGAGTAGCAGCAGCAACAAAAGCAATGGGAGAAATAATGTAACAATCTCTAATCTTTATTTTTGGGTTGGTTGGTTGATGAAGACATGAAGAATGAAGACATGATGGTAAGTTGAATGATGGACAGAGAAATGCTAGGGAAGCAACAATGATAGGTTGTGGACATGTTCTGACATGTATATAGCAAGGGTTCATACAACTAAAAACAAATCAAGTGCAATCCATATCTTACCCAAAATACATAAACAAAGAGGCTGAATGGCCTAGACTCCAATGAGCATGATGGACACAATGAGTACAATGATGACGATGGTGATAATGGGAGTGAGAATAGATATGGTGACGATGACAATGAGACAAAGTGCAATAGGTTGATGGTGGATGACGGATGATTGATGGGGACGAGGATGGCGGCACCATGATCAAGAGGATGATGAGGCTTTATGGTGATTGTGGTAGTGGGCTTGGTGTTGGTGACAATGTTGTCATGATAGTAGAGTTCAACATTAAGCTGGTAACCCTAGAGCTTGGAGCCTAGCCTAGAAACACGAGATCCTATCCTAAGAACCCTAGTTGGTAGCGTAAACTCTAACTTCTATTCTAATCACAATGAAACCCTATTATGTACCCTAATCCCTTGCCTAAATTATAATACATATACAAATTAAATTATTTTCATTGTACATATATATTCATGTGCTTACATTTGAACCCAAATCATTATACACATATATAGAACAAAACGCGAACAAAACTATATATAAATCCATGAGATAAAACCATAGTGGAAAAAAACTCGAACAAATATATAAATTTTCAGGAAAATAGTAGAAAATGGTTCCCAATGTACATACAATAGAAACTCGTTCCCTATACAAAATCCAACAACTTGTGTCGTAAATCCAAAATACATGGCAACTAGTGCCCTATACAAAATCTGACAACTTGTGTTGTAGATCCAAAATACATGGCAACCCCTGCCGTAGATACAAATTACATGGCAACTGGTGCCCAAAGGCGCCACATAGTGGCTAATGTGCATAACATGGTGTGTCAAGCATTGTGACCAGCCCGGTCACTCCTAGGCGCATGTCCAAAATCGATCCTCCTCTTCTTGGAGCTACTTGAATCTCAGGTCTTCTTCCGTCTAGGAGTAGACCGTCTCTTCACGCTCTAAAACAAATGAAATAAGATACCATCATTTTCAAGCATTTGTAACATTTACCACATTTATAAAATGAATGTACAATCCAAATATTAAATAACTCATTGCTGATGCGAGTGGGAGATGAGAGGCGGGTGTCCTAGATCTACTTAGCCTCTCAACAATTCCACCCTACAACATTTACGACAATCATTTCATTGAAAAATAATAATTGCTTAAATTAATTTTGGTTAATGCATCAAAACATTTTCATAAATTAACTTGATTCTCACCGTGAAAACCTACGGCAATGGACATGGTTGGGTTTATGGGATAGTAGGTGGAACAGTTAGCTAGACAACCTACTCCAATGCATTCATGTGGGCGGGTGCAGATGTAGATGCAGCAACTATGGGTGCAACCACTATAGATACTTTGTGTCCAAAGGAAAACCTCTAATTCGTTGTACTTTGTGATTGATGATCTATACAATATAGGGTTTCTACCTCTTCCAGATCTGAGTGAAAATCCGGTGACCTTGGGAAAAAGGACATAACTTGGGCTAGGAAGCTCCAAATGAAATTTCGTAAAAAGTGACCGGTATTAAACAGACTATACTATCTCAGGAAATGTTTTCAGAGGGCGAAGTTGAACCAGTGACACGTGGCACGCCGTACAAGTTTGCTCTCCTGTATTATCCCATAAACAGGTCATGTTGCGACACTTGGAATAACTCTCTCTCAGAGAATCCAATTGAGGTAAGACCTATTGAGATGGAAAGATAACAAGTCGAGCTATCTCAGGAAAAATTTTCAGAGGCCGAAGTTGAACTTGTGACACGTGGAACTCCGTACAAGTTCGCTCTCATGTATTATCCCATAAACAGGTCACGTTGCGACACTTGGCATAACTCTCTCTCAGAGAATCCAATTGAGTTCAGACCTATCGAGATGGAAAGATAACAGATCGGGCTATCTCAGGAAATGTTTTCAGACCCTGTGGATCTAAAAGTTCAAAGTTAAACTAGAAAAAATCAGGTACATATTTCTGTCAAAACATAATTATTTTTGAGTACCTTCATTCATGGCTTCCAGAATTTAGGGCTTCGAAGAAAGTTGGAATTTTTGTAATAGGAGACCACGGCTGGATGCTACTCATAAAAATTGAAATTTAGAGACCAAGATCAGATTTTTTGGTTGGGCAGAAGGTCAGGCTTGATCAAACCCCAGTTCGGGACTTTGATCGGAAAGATGGAAAATTAGGGCTTCTATAAAAATTGGAATTTTGGAAATCTATGACCACGGCTAGAAGCTCCTTAGAAAAATCGAAGCTTAGAGTTTTGAATCAAATATTTTGGTTGGGTGAAGCTCCGGGAAACTCAAACCCTAATTCAGGGTCCTCCCTAGTGAATCCGAAAATCTAAAAGGCAATTTCGAGGGGTGAAACTTTGCAGTTTTCAAATTCTGAATATACCAACTTGATCAGCTCATCAAGGCACATATTTCTATCCTTTCGAAAGTTTGAAATTCAAAGTTTCAATTTTTGGGGTTTCTTTGACAAACCCTAATCCAGCTCCAGGTCCAGTTCTTGCAAATCAAGTGGATTGGGTTAATCCTAGAAGAAGATGGATTGGTCACCTACATAAGTGAAGAAGTTCCTGTCTCAGAGGGAGATGAGGCTAAGGCCTTCCATAAGAATATTACAAGCAATCTTGACAGGTATGGCTTACATGTATGTTTCATGGTTAAGTTTATAAAATGTTTGTCTTCATATCATTACAGTACAATCTTGATTAATTATTGGACTTGTCATATCACCTTAATAGAAGATATTCATTGATTAAGGTTTTGACACTTATGATTGTACTAATGCATTGTAATGTTGTATGAGGTTTATGTTGTTTGCTAACACAAAAGGTACACCAAGAAAGTCAAATCATGTTCTACTTCAAGAACATATGCTCATGGTGACATGAAGACAAAGATTCATCCATTGTCATGGATCACATAGAAGATCTACTTTCGAGGTATGTATAACTTGGTTCTACAATGGTTAACTTATGAGACATGCAGGTTACTAGCACAAGTCATTGAAGAGAACCAGAAGACATTATGCGGGTATGTTAGACATAACTAGCTAGCATGCTAATCTAGGTATGTTTTTCCTATATCAAGCTAGAATCCTACCTTGTGTTAGGATCTTATACTGTTGTGTTGTTGATAATGATTATTCATGAAGTCATAGGTTTGAATAATCATGGTTGTATGCATATTATGTTTCTTACCATAATTGATGATATGACTAACCAGAAGAATCATGAAGGTATAGGTTTGAATAATCACGGGTTTTATGCATATTATATCTCTTATCTTGATTGATGATTCAACTAACCAGAAGAGTCCTATGATCAAATAAGAATATGTACGAATAAAAGAAGACTTTTATGAAACCTTGAATACTAATGTTTATTATCTGTGAATGATCATGAATATACATGTTTAAGATTATTGTGTTTTGATAGTATTAAGATTATACTAATAAATGTGTGATTATGTACGAGACCTCAAGGATAACACAATGATGATACTAATAAGCATGCATAGTGATTAAGGATGGATGTAAGTTCAGGGACAGGTAATCCAGGAAGCAAACATCAAGAGGGAGCACACTCCAGTTGTTCCTGCAAGAAAGCAAAGGTGCACACTTCAGTAGTTTCTACAAGGATCCAGATATTCAGAGGGAGTTGACCACTTCTCACAATCCACATAAGATTGGAGTTGCAGAAAAGAAGCAAAGACTGAGAGGGATTCAACCCAACAAACCAATAAAGACAAGTATTTGAATTGTCATTACTTGCATATTTTATTGTTTAAATAATACTGTTCAATAATGTATATACTGATGTTCCTAGAATTAGGTTGTGTATTATGCATATTAGAATAGTTGCATTGATGAACAATATACTACTAATATGCATGGGTAAGTGGCCTATGGAACTGTACAAGATTCCATTGCTACTTATATAGAATGAAACCTCTTTGCTGACATGTTGGGAGTTGTGCACACTCTTAACAATCTTCTGGTAGAGATTGGAAGGCATCTAGAAAGTTACGGGATATGGATAAATGTTGTATTGAAGCATTGGCTAATATAATTGCATGACTGTATGACATATTTCTTTATGTGTAAGAATTTGTTCTGAAAACTATGAGACGTTTTCTAATCATGCAATTTAACTTGTTGTGTAGGAAAGATCATATGCCATCACGTACAAAAGAAGAACTACAACATTTGTTCAGCAAAAAAATTATCTATTGAAGATATTGAAGTTCCCAGGATATGGGAAGAATTCCATGATCCGTCGATCATGAAGAATGATGTTTGGGATGTAGTCCCAAGACCTGAAGGGAAGTTTGTTATGACTTCCATATGGATCTATCAAGATCAAGCATGTTGTAGATGGCAGCATAGAGAAATATAAAAGTGCTGAAATAGAAGATACACCAGATGGATTTCAAGACAGCTTTCTTGAATGGTGTAGTTGAAGAAGAAGTGTATGTGGAGCAGCCACTTGGTTCTGAGACACATGACAGGAAATCATATATGTGCATAACTTGGTATGGTAGGATAGGCAGATTTCTAGCCAGTTTGGTCTTTACCAAGAGTAAAGCGGGTTCCAACCTTTACTACAAGGTTGAGGTAGGAAATCCAGGGATACTCTTATTGTATGTGGATGACCTGTTTGTAATAAGAGATGATAGATTGATTACTGACACGCAGTGGAAGCTTGTATCTGAGTTCGAGATGAAGGACTTGGGGATGATGCACTATTTTCTTGGTATGGAGGTGTTGCAGAGTACAGGTGGAATCTTCCTTGGACAAATGGAAGTATGTCGTAGAGATTTTGAAGAGGTTCGGGATGATGGACTGCAAGGCTATGGCCACACCTATGGCATCAAACCTGAAGCTTCTGTGTGATGATTCATCTGATCCGGTCGATCTCATGATGTATCGTCAGATGCTTGGGTCCTTGATGTACTTGACGAACACAAGACCAGATATTTACTTTGTGGTGAACACATTGAGCCAGTTCCCGACGAATCCGAGAGATGTTCACCTGGTTGCTGTATATCATATTCTGAGGTACCTGAAGGGTACGGTTGATTATGGGCTCAAGAATGAAGCGAATCAAAATTTTAACCTACAGGGTTATGTTAATTCAGATTGGGCTGGCAGTGTTGTAGATAGGAAGAGCACATCTGGATGTTGCTTCAGTATGGGATCAGCTGTGATCTCTTGATTCAGCAGGAAGCAGTCCTGCGTAGCACTGAGTACAACTGAGGTAGAGTATGTTGCAGCCTGTTCAGCTAGTTGTGAGGAAGTATGGCTATGGAAGCTACTGTCTGAGTTATTTGATCTCCCATTGGATGCTACTAGTATCTTTTGTGATAACTAGAGTTGTGTGAAACTATCTGAGAACCCAGTGTTTCATGACAGGTTGAAACACATAGAGATCAAATATCACTATATCAGGGATATGGTGCAGAGAGGAGCTGTGAAGCTCCTGTACATTGCGACGGACGAGCAGATTGCATATGTGCTGTTGAAGCCACTAGCCAGGGTGAAGTTTGAGTACTTCAGGGAGAGGCTTTGTGTTCTTCAGATTGATGACACTTCGAGGAAGAAGTGATGGACACATTTGCAGAAGCCATTCCAAGCATGTTGGAAGGAGGATCCTTCACATGCCTGTGGATATAAGAACTGGATGATGAGCATCAGGATGATCCTCCAGTTACTGCTCTATATATGCATCAGGTTGGATGCTAGATATGATCAGTTGGATCATTTATATGTATATGTATGTATGCATCATGTTGGATGCTGGATATGATCAGTTGGATCACTTGTATGTATTTTTGTATATGCATCATGTTGGATGCTTGGACCATGTATCTATATATGTATCAGGTGGATACACTGTATGATCAGGTGGATCATGTATGGTGAGATGTATCATGTATTTGTATTTGTATCAGGTGGATACACTATATGATCAGGTGAATCATGTATGATGATATGCATCAGGTAGATACTTGGTATGCATCAAGTAGATGCATTGTATGATTAGGATGATCATGGATGACGAACTTCAAGATGTTGCTCCAGATGACATGCAGTAGGATGTTGCAGTGATGATAATCAGGATGATCATGGGCATCAGGATGATGCCTCGTGCGATGATGATCCGTTGGATCATGAGTATCAGGTTGATACTTGGAGGTCAGAGATGATATGTGGCAGGTTGTGCAAATAGCATGTAATCAGTCCTGTGAGATCTTTCCGATTGTGCTACGACACATAAATGTTCTTGGGGTACTCTTTTCAGTATTGTTATGTAGTATGGAATCAGTCCTCAGATATCCGGTAGGTTGAGCTTTGTGCTCGTAATCAGTCCTAGGATGAGGTATTACTACGGAGACATGTAATCAATCCTGGAGATCCGAGAGGTTCAGCTGTGTGCTCGTAATTAGTCCTAGGATGCTCTTTAGAGATCTTGACAGTCGTACTGCGGCACATAAATGTTCCTGGGTTGCTCTTTAAAGGTTTTGTCTATCCACATGTAATCAGTCCTGGAGATCCGAGAGGTTGAGCTGTTTGCTCGTAATAAGTCCTAGGATTCTCTTTAGAGATATTGGCAATCGTGCTGCAGCACATAAATGTTCTTGGGATGCTCTTTAAAGGTATTGTGGAGGAGATGCATGTAATCAGTCCTGGGAGATCTTGTCGGTCGTGCTTAGGCACATAAATGTTCCTGGGATACTCTTTCTGGTATTGCATCCGCACATAAAATTAGTCTTGAGAGGCCACCTCTATCAGACCTTTCGCACAGATGATGAAGACCTACAAGTGGTGGGCCTACATCCAATATGAAAAAGGACTGGCTCTGTAGAACTTCCTATGATGAGTATATTCAGAGATTGATTGAGATAGCAGCAGTAGTGACGATGAAGATGACTTGTTCTAGAAGACCTGTGTCGAGAAATACCTTCCTAGTTAAGAGGGACTGTTGATGTATATTTAACTTCGGAATGTATTTCACATATATGTATATTGTATTCCTATACAGATGTTATTATTCCTCTATATGGAAGTGTCGTCATTTATATTGTAAGTGTTGTAACTTATACTTGATGGGTTATTAGACCACCTTTTTGGGGTCGGCCCTATATAAGTCATGTGGGCCAAAGGGTTATTAGACCACCCTATTGGGGGTCGGCCATGTGGGTCAAATGGTTATTAGACCACCCTAGTGGGGGTCGGCCCAGTCAGCATTATGTTAAGTGGTTAAGTTGAGGCCGACCTAGTTGAGTAAAGGTCAAGTCAAGTTAGTGTATAAATAGAGAATGTGTCTCTCTCATTTTACACATTCTATTCTCTCACTCACATTTGGGAGAGTGGTGCACTTGTGGAGGAGGAGGCTCTGCTGCTAGGAGAAGACTATCTCTTGTATTCTGGTTGTATCATTTCTCTATCTATCTCTGAGGAATTTATTGGGGTTTTTCACCTTTATGGTTTTCCCCAAGTAAACTCTGTGTCTCTTGTGTGCTTGGATTATTGTGTCCATGATTGATATGCTGTAGATTTGCTGTACATGTTTTTCTCTCAGTTAAGATTCTAGATCAGATTGAAGTAAATTCTGAAAATTTAACAACCTATGCATCGAATTGTCCCTTCATGGTTGGAAATGACACCAATCCATGCATATACGTCGCTTTCTAGTCTCCAGTGGTTGTTTTGTTCTTGCATCGGTGAACATACTATACAATTGGGCCTTTGTAATATTCAAATCTTTTATTTCCTCCTTGGAAATTCACGTGGAATAATACTCACGCATTGTAGCTTTATATTCGGTCATGTCAGTCAATTGGCGATGTGCATGAATGAGGGAGTCAATTGAGCTCTCAATTGATGTTCCAAGGGACACTCGAGATAGTTCCCCTGTGTTTCTTAGATCTCAAGTGTGCACTCTCATTTCATTTACATAATGGTTCAAGTTATCTTGGTCAAAATTTGGTTGGGGGTTTTGATTTTCTTGGGCATTTGGATTTTGTTGAGGGTTTTCATTGGTTCCAAGATTAGTGTTTTCTTGTGTACCACCGGACTCCATGTTAACATTTTGTCATTCATTGGGTGGGTTTACAATATGCAATTAAAAATTTCTCTATTGTTTTAATAATTTGGGAACTATTGCAAATTTAATAAGCAAAAAAAAATGAATAAAATGACAAAAAGAATGGGATTTACCTATCCAATTGACATGTTGACGAGTTGGTGGATGGATTTGAATCATTTTGGAGTGGAAAGGGTGAGTTGTTAAGATTCAATATGCTAAGATAGATAATATCAGTATTACATTCAATTTCACAACAATAGCATATATAGGATCACTAAAAGAACAACAAGCACAGCATAAACACAAGAGACACAATTTATCCGGGGAAAACCTCATGGGGTAGAAAACCCAGCAAAGCTTCCTCGATATAGATGACCAGCAAATACAAAGATGTAATCCCCAAACATGAGTTGCTTCTCCTCCTTTGCAGATCTCTCCTTCTCCTATGCGAGTTTCACAAGTGAGTGTGTGTTAAATGAGGAACACGCCTCCTCTATTTATACACTACTTCACTTGTCTTTAAACCTTAACTAGGTTGTCCCCAACTTAACCACTCAACATAATGCTAACTGGGACGACCCCACTAGGGGACTTAAACAACCCATACAACTGACTCTGGGTCGACTGTTGGCTTGGTTTTGCAACCAAGCTTAGTGCAATGGGCACCTCTTAACTAGTAGCAGCAGTTTCAATAGAAATAAATAACAAACTAATCTAAATTATATTAATCATGGGTCTATGTGAAGTAAATAAGCAAATAATGGAAATTTTATAGAAAGCACAAACAATTGAATATGTAAAATAAACGATTTTGTATTAAGAATAGGGGCAAGCAAGTGCTTGAAATGGTAATACATCCAAGTGGTGAAGATTGTTGAGCAACTTCCAAGGTGAGTAGCTCCAAGCTCCAAAGGTCTCTTCTCCAAGATAGCTACAATAGTCAAAAGCTCATGGGATATTTTGACAGCATGAGGATAGGAAGATGGATGGATGGAAAGTGAGGAGCCCCTACCACCTTTTTATAGTTTTTGGTGGTGGGGAATACCATTATTGTTTTAAGAAAACCAATGGTATTGACCAACATTGTTTAGGTACCTTTTCCCTCCTTTTTTCTTTTTTGAATATTTTGAATTTTTTTATTCCCTTTTTAATATTTTTGGGAATTCTGGACCCTTTTTGAGGGTTTTTTATGTTTTTTGAGGAAAAATATTCATTTTGAGTGGAAAAAGGGGTGTATTAAGGTCTTTTGGTGACCTTTTGGTGGCTTTAGAGGCTCAAATGGTGAAAAAGTGGACAAATGGGTCATGTGAATAAGGAAATGAGCTAGTGAACACTTTTTGGGTGTTAACAGATTGCCCCCTGATGTGTGAGGGTAGGAGCTCATCGTATGACCGATAGACATCATAGTTATTTTGTCTTTTTTCTGTGGTTTGGGGAGGAGAAGAGACCGATTGGAGACTGGATCCACGACCGTTGTAGGCTGCAAAAATAAACAATATTACATGGCCTCAATATGAATGAGGAATAATCTCTGATGATGGATGAGGCGAGCATACCCATGCTCGTATCAAGACATATACATAACAATTAGTCCCAAGAAGGGGGACCTGAAAAATACATAAAAAATATGTTGGTACATCATAATGGTCCAGAGGGGACATCATTTTGGGATGTACTCATGATCATAACATGACTAATATGAATAACTGATACACTGGACTAAAGCATCAACTGTTCTGAATAAGGTCTGAGAAGGGTTGATGAACTGCTGAAACTGAAGGTGTCCAACATCTGTAGGGACTCAATGACTGTGATCCATCTCTGGGAAGTATATGTAACTATATACTCGAGGGAGTATAAAACTGAGGTACATCTGAATACTGTCGCCATGCACAACCCGGATATCTATAGAAAAAATGTAACTGGTTGTATCCATAGGTAGACTCTCAAATGTGGAAGAGTCGGGTGGTATCTAGGGTCTTGAACAAATAACTGAATGAACCAATACCCTGTGCGAGTCTCAACGATGCAATCAAGGTGTTGAAGACGAGCACGTGAGAAACAACCATTTGGAGAGGCACTGAGGACTCTTCTCAAAATGATTCATAGGCACTCATCGTAAATGGTGATGAGTCCAAGACACAGGGACCTCTAGGTCTATCCTCTGGAATAAATTTGGTTGTCATCGACAGAGGGAGACCAGCAACTAACAAGGCAATGATGTTTCCTTGATAGGAGCACGAGGTGTAGAACTGAAGTGTGGTAGTACTGATGGTAGGACTGACATACTTGTGGGGATGGGAAGTAACTGGGAGATAGTGGGTAGACTCAAACTTCCTTTGTTCAGAGCATGATGACATGGTTGACCTGGCAGCGTAGGGAACTGGCTTGTAGGTGTGGGGATCATGGTTTTAGGGACTGAAGGGTATGTATTGACTCTGGGGGGTCAATCTGATGGGTGTTGTCGAGGGATTTTCACGGTGACATACTGCAGAATACTTTGAACAAAGGTGACCAAAATGGGGAAGCTTGAGTAGACGTGATCTATGGGGCGCCAAGAAGCACCATTGGGTCCTTCTTCGTAGTTTTAATGAGCTCCAAGAAGAGATAGAAGTGTGCTCTGAAATGGTACTGTCCTGTGGATTTTGTGAGCCCAGGACTATTCGTGCTCATGAGTGCTTTCATTTTTAAGGAGTCTGAAAACGATAAGAAGAATCTGCAGTTGTTATGAGTACTATCCTGTGGGTTTTTACGAGCCCAAGATGGTGATTGCTCATGGTCACTTTCATTTTTAGAGAGTCTGAAAGCGGTAAGTGGACTCCATTGGTGTTATTTTTCGTAAGTTAGTCTCCAAGGACCGAAAAAGCATAAAATGATGCAAATGGAGAACTCTTCTAGCCGATGTGACTAGAGTATTCCTTTTTTGTAATTAGTCTACAAGGTCCGGAAAAGGGGTAAACTTATACCAGGTAGACGCCCTTTCAGATACATTTAACGAGCATGAAAGAAAGCAAGGTTGCTCGGCGATCTTTTCATTGTTTTAGGAGTCAGAAAAGAGCTTAACAGAAACTCCCTAAGTGCCTTTTTCGTAAAAGGGATTGCTCGGCCCGAAAAAGGGGTAAATCTATACCGAACAAAAAGGGATTGATGAGAGTGAGAAAAGGTCTCAAGCATCGTCATGAGTGCGGAATACTGAATCCGGTGACATAAAGATTGTCAAAAAGGGGCAACGGCCAATGTGGCACGTAAATCAAGGTGATGAGTGGCATTTTGAAAAAATTCCTGAAAATTATGGGGTGAGAGCGAGAAATGATCTCAAGCATCATCACAAGCATGGAAAACTGAATCCGACGATATCAAATTTGTCAAAAATGGACGACGACCGATGTGGCACACAAACCGACGCGACGAGGGGGCATGGGAAAAATGCCCGAAAAATATGGAGGTGAGAGCGAGAAATGATCTCAAGTGTCATCACGAGCGCGGAAAACTGAATCCAACGATATGAGACTCGTAAAAAATAGAGGACGGCCGATGTGGCACGCAAACCGAGGCAATAAGTGGCATTTTGAAAAAATGCCCAAAAATTATGGGTGTGAGAGTGAGAAATGGTCTCAAGCATCATCACGGGCATGGAAATATGAATCCTACGGTGCAAATGGTGCGAAAAACGGAGGTCATAAGGACTCCGGAATGGTCAAAGGAAATAACTAGGTTAAAAAATGGCTACAAATGAAGGTGACCCCACCAAGCCAAGGATGTAGTGGTGGGGAGAAATGATCACCCGCGGGGGCGAAATACTATGTGTATAAAATCAACTCAAATATACAAGTGACACGTGACCTCAAAAATGGTTGAGATCACGAATGTGAAAAAGTGAGCAAGGTTAATGACCTGCCCCCATATGATGTGCATGGGGTTTGTGATTGTGGATCACATATGTGTTGGTTTGAACGATGGGCTCATTGAGGTGTTGAGATAGAGGTGATGGGGTAGGGTCAAAATGATTGATCATGCCCCCTATCCCAAGTTCGAGGTAATCTATTATGTCCCCGAACTTAGAGGTGTCAATGTGGTGCAGATGTTGTCTTAGAGAGGGATCAATAGGGCATTGAGCAACTGTTGGTGGGGGAGTGTACCATGAGGCTGTGGGCCGTGGTGGCATACTGAAGTGATGATATGATGATGGGGGATTCCCCTTGTGGGGTGGATGCCCCCAGTATCTCCAACAAGAATCACGATGATGATGAGTAGGAAAGGTTTTGGGCCTGCCCCCATGTTGTGGACATGTGGTTTCCTCGTCGATTTGAAAGGGTTGAACATGTGTGTCGAAGGGATCAATGGAAGGGGCCGACCGGACAGAGGGGTATCCAGTGGAAATCGTGTAAATGGTGTTAATTTTTTCCGAGGAGGAAGATGGTGGGGGATGAATTTCCTCAATGAGAACAGGGGATATCTCTAGGTCGGCGTTATTCAACTTGTACAGTGATGCTTTGTAATCTGGGAGATCGGGGCAGTGATGTGAATAATGGCCATAGATTCCACATATTGCACAAGGATGGTTTGTGCGCAATGATTTATCACGAGGTTGAGGGTGGATTTCTAGTTTGACTACTGGAACGTTGGTGTTGTCATCCAACATATTCATGTGTTCTTGAAGTGATGGTAATTGTGGACATTGATGGGTGGCATGGCCTATGTTGTCGCACGAAGAGCACTTGGGAGGTATGCGGTTTGTTGGGGGATTCTTCGCCAACTTGGGGGTCGCTGGGGGAGTGCGCGTTGTGGGTCCAGTGGTGCAGGTTTGTGGACCTTTGCCCCTAGTGTTTCGAAGTGTTGGGGGAGTATAATTGGATGTTGATGCGGGCCGCTGTTGGAAGTGGTCGATTTTGGATGTTTGCTACACCAGGGGGTGGACGGTTAGAAGTAATGATGGGTTGCACCGGTTGTAAAATGACATTCGGTGTCGGAGGAGAGGTTGGGGAAGGTAGGTACCACACAGGTAGTCTTAATGTTAATTCTGGGAGATTAAGTGTAGCCATGATTGGTGTGCTGATGGCACCTAAACGGGGAAATAAGAATGGGATAGTATGAATTGGTGTGGCTCCTACATGAGTTGGCACTAAGGGTGGTTGTGGGAGTAAAGGGGGTTGTTGGTTTGGTACCTATGTGTTATGCGAGAGGGTGCACAAATTAGATATCTCGGTTATCTTCAAAGGGGGTTGGATGGATTGGAATGTGGAAGTCATAGGTGATTCCGAGTATAATCTGGGTCTGACTGTGGAGACAAACGATGTAGGTGCATTCTGAACTGGTTGTTCAATCATAGGGAGAACATTTGTAGGTGCAATGCGAGCATATGAATTTTTACGCATTTGGAGATTCATGTCAGACGATGAAATCATAAGGAGATGATGAGTATTTAAATCCATTGGTTGGTTTGTGTGTGCAGCATATGTGATTTGTTGTTGTGTTGTTGTGGTTCCTTGAGGAGGATCCAACAGATGAGTGTTCACCACTCCTTGTGTGGGAAAAGGATTATGCAGCACCATGGGTTGTGGTTGAGGAGGTGGTGCTGGTTGTGCCACGTGCCCTTGGTGTTGGGTGTCATCAGACCACAGTTGGCGTGCTCGCCCCAAATGGGGGCAAGTGTGTGTATAATGGACGTATACCCCACATATGGAACCTGGGTGGTTTGTTCGTAAATTGGGGTTCTTACCCTGTTTCGATGGTCGATCAGGGTTTTCGTTGGCGAGGGTAGCGTTGTTGTTGTTTGGAGGATAAGTCTGAGCGATTGGAGGTTGTGGTGTAACAAGGACTACCTGTGGTGGGTAATAAGTCGTTGGGGCTTGTGAGTGAACAGGAGCATGTGTGGCCTCCTGATGGTAATACGTAGGGGGTGCAACCAAAGGTGGATAGGCTGAAGGTGCATGACCATAACACTGTGGTGGACATGGGGGTCCATGAGTGTGGTGGGGGTGGGCCATGGGAGCATACGAAGTTGTAGCTCCGGAGTGAGATGTGGCCCGCGAAAGATCGGGGCCGTTATTATTGCGCATAATGGAAAATGGTTGGTTGTGGGACGCAACTTGTCCAATGATGCCGGCAGCGGCGTGGGATACCCCTAGTGTGTTAGTCCAGGAGGAATCGCTACGAGGAGCATCAGGTAAAATGGTATATAGGTAGCCACACTAGGCATAGATCAGATCAAACTGCTGGGCTTTTAGAATGGCTTCTTCTTCCGACTGGGGTCATTCAGAAGCTATATCCTTGGCTATGAGGGGTAGGAGTGATTTGAGAAACCAATCCAAAAATATACGGTCGTCCAGTTTTATCTTGCAGAGGCTACGGCGCTTGCGCCACTCATGGATATGGTTGGTGATGTGGGTAGCTGTGTTTTGTCTACAAGACAACAATATTCCAACTCCTGCATCATAGCGTACAGGTAGCTGAAAAAAATGAAGGAAAGTGGAGGCGAGGGACGTAAATGTATGGTGG
Source organism: Larix kaempferi (assembly GCA_027924585.1). NCBI lineage: Eukaryota > Viridiplantae > Streptophyta > Pinopsida > Pinales > Pinaceae > Larix > Larix kaempferi. The sequence goes on along the minus strand of BSBM01000372.1, from coordinate 43,018,467 downwards.
GTCCCATGTGGTTGTTCAATGTACCACTTGGCTGCAGAGAAAGTGAACGTTCGTTGCAACAGTCTTATTCTAATGGAGTCATCCACTATGGAGTTAGATGAACACCATAGGTGAAATGACATTATGTGGTTTTGGGGATCTTCCCCAGGTTTTCCTTCAAACTTCAGTATTTCCGAGGGAAGCTTTGTGGGCATGGGGGGCCAAGTGGGGTCATGTCTAATAGGATCATTAGTTAGTCTTTCCAAGTCTGGAAAATTCAAACTTGCCAAAAATGGTAGACTGGCCGAGGGGTGTGATTTAGTGGTTGGGACATAACTATTAATGGTAGCATTATGTAGTGGTCCAATGGCCCCTAAGGGTATGCTAGGTATGGAAGGTATGTGTCCTCCAACTGCTGTGGTTTGGTATGGGCCAGCGTTTCCAAGTGCAACATGGGTTACACTGGGGTTAGGAATAGCGCCAGGAATTTCTGGTATCTGGGTTGTGGTAATGACAGGTGGTGTGATTCCTATGTTTGGCACACCCATAATAGGAGTTAGTCTTGTGTTGGGTATACCTAAAGGTGGAGTGTCCCCCACATTAGGCATGCCTAGAGGGGTTGTTGTTACCATGGATGGCACAGTAGTGGAAGGGTTTGTGGATGTATCTCCAATAGTACTGGTAAAAAGTGGGTCGAATTGTGTTCCAGCCATGAGGTTGGTTGGTAATAACTCAGTACATTTTTTGGATTCAGCCTCAGAATCAGATGTGAAGTGAGGCGTGTCAGAATCGAATGACTATATTTTTGGTCGATGACATGTCGATTCAAGGGATAAGGTTTGACGTCGGTGACGTGGAGAGCCAAGTAGACTGAACTCTGGGGGTTCACCTTAAAGACGACGAGATCGTCTAAAATTCTCAATGGTGAGAAAGATGTTTTTGTTGTTTAAAAATTTTCAATGTAAGGTGGTGATGTAAAAGACTCGAAACCCTAATGCAACCAAGGGTGTAAAAAAGGGGAGTGAAAATAAAGGCTCTCGGGCCAAAAAATCAACCTCAAAAAGCACTTATTATAGCAGTTGTGCTATAATAAGTGGAGGGATACAAAAAATGGTCAGAATACCAACAGTCAAATAGTTTCTAGAAAAAGAGGTGCTGCTAGACCAAAGGTGGGTAAAGTATCATGCAAACACCTAACTAGAGGTATTGTGAGTCAACAAACAATATTCTCTGCGAGGTGATGAAATCCAAGTCAGACAATATTGAGTGTTGAATCAACGGCTAGATATCCCCCTATCGAGAGGGACACCGGGTAATCAATCCTAAAGAATGGCAACTAGGATACTCCGTTCATGACACGTTCAGAAAAGGTGAATCTGTCGTTTGGTCCTTTTACCGCAATACCCCCATATAGGGATATCCCGAGAACTGGGAATGGTAGCCTTCGGTTACTGAATGGATTTCGGTATTCTACTCAGGCTTCCGAAACCATCCTCGCGACTTCAACCCTCCTAGGGGAGAGGCCCTCTGATAAACTGGTTGTGACTGTGCCAAAAAATACTAGGAGATTTTGGTTCCCTAATGGACAACAGCTATGACTCAAATGTAATAACTGAGGGGTGTTATTGGAACACCTATCCCCTCAATTCTACCTAGCTACAAAGTTCTTTTAAGTGCTCCCCAAGTGGGGTTAAAAGTTGGTTGAATTTAGGGTAAATTTTAAGGCTCAGTTTAAATTATGTGTTTGAGTGGGTGCACATGTGGTATTTTAAACTGAGATTGAAAATGTAAATGCTTTGCAAAAACTATTCAAAAGACAAAGGATCTTTGAAATAGGAAAGCAAATAATATGAATTCTTCAAGAAATAAATGGATTTCTTTTAAAATTTGCTATGGGCAAAATATCAAGGAAGTAAACAGTAAAATTTTTATCTAGATAAAATGCAAATAAATCCTTCTTTCAATTTCTAGAAATTTTTAAAAAGACTTTTTAAAGGAGCATTCTAAATAGTAAAAGATTTCTATGGCTGTAAAAAATGCAGGAATTTTAATATTGTGAAATGTGCTAAATGGGCAGAAAATACAGCAAAAAATTAATTTTTTAACGGATTGGCCGAACTGAAAGAACTTGCATCGCAGGTTTTGGCAAAATAGCCATGATGGACCGCACAGGTTTCTGTCGAACAGTCGCAACGGGCAACGTGGGTTTCAGCCGCGAAGCTGCGATGTGCAGCGCGGGATTCCGTCACACAGTCACGATGTGGAGCGCGGCAAATGGCCGCGAAGCCGCGATGTGCAGCGCGCAAATTGGTCGCGAAGTCGCAGTGAGCCGCACAGAAAAGAGCTGTGAAGTCGCGATGAGCCGCGTGACTGTTGGGAAAAAAGCCGCGAGGCGAAAGCCGTAAGCGAACGCCGAAAAATGAACCCAAAAATGGCAATTTCGGGCTGTTAATGGCAATAAAACGGGGCAAGATCTAGAACAACAATGGATCTGCTGTCTAGGATGGCAGATCTATGAATTAAACTGACTAAAAAGAACAAAAACTAAGATATAAATCTTAAAATTGAGATCTAAGAATTCGAAGCCAACGGAGTCGCCAAAAACTGTTGGCTTGGTTTTGCAACCAAGCTTAGTGCAATGGGCACCTACTAACTAGTAGCAGCAGTTTCAATAGAAATAAAGAACAAACTAATCTAAACTATATTAATCATGGGTCTATGTGAAGTAAATAAGCAAATAATGAAAATATTATAGAAAGCACAAACAATTGAATATGTAAAATAAACGATTTTGTATTAAGAATAGGGGCAAGCAAGTGCTTGCAATGGTAATACCTCCAAGTGGTGAAGATTGTTGAGCAACTTCCAAGGTGAGTAGCTCCAAGCTCCAAAGGTCTCTTCTCCAAGATAGCTACAATAGTCAAAAGCTCATGGGAGATTTTGACAGCATGAGGATAGGAAGATGGATGGATGGAAAGTGAGGATCCCCTACCACCTTTTTATAGTTTTTGGTGGTGGGGAATACCATTATGGTTTTAAGGAAACCAATGGTATTGACCAACATTGTTTAGGTACCTTTTCCCTCCTTTTTCCTTTTTTGAATATTTTGAATATTTTTATTCCCTTTTTAATATTTTTGGGAATTTTGGACCCTTTTTGAGGGTTTTTTATGCTTTTTGAGGAAAAATATTCATTTTGAGTGGAAAAGGGGGTGTATTAAGGTCTTTTGGTGACCTTTTGGTGGCTTAAGAGGCTCAAATGGTGAAAAAGTGGACAAATGGGTCATGTGAATAAGGAAATGAGCTAGTGAGCACTTTTTGGGTGTTAACATCGACCCCACTAGGGAAGTCTAATAACCCAAGTTACCACATTCCAACGGAGTAATAAAAATATCTGGATATATAATAAGATCTCTACGGAGGAATGAAACATCTCCGGAATAATAAAGTACAAATATAATATTCTTAGAAGTTACAATATTTCAACACTTCCCCTTAAAGAGAAGGATATTATAAAAACATCTACAGAAGCAAGGAGTCATCAACTACATGATACATGATACATCTATAAATCATTGGAAGCTTTCTTCATACAGCATCAGTAACTCAAACAGTTACTAGAACATCTTCAATATCTTCAATACTGGAACATCAACATATTCAGTACTGAGTCTTCATCTTCTGCAGCACTCGAACAGCTACAGCAACATCATCATATCAATCTCTCGATCAACATCATTTGGATCTCTCGATCAACAACATCATCATATGGATCTCCAGATCAACAACATCATCTGGATCTCTCGATCAACAACATCATCTGGATATCTCGATCAACAACATCATCTGGATCTCTTGATCAACAGCATCATCTGGATCTCTCAATCAGCAACATCATCATCTGGATCTCCCAATCAACAGTATCATCTGGATATTCTTGATCAACAACATCATCATCTGGATCTTCACGATCAACAATATCATCATATGGATCCTCTCGGTCAACAGTATCATCATCTGGATCCTTTTGATCAACAATATCATCATCTGTATCCTCTCAATCAACAGTATCATCATAGCAGCATACTCTGCAATACACGGGATCCAATTATGGGATGATCAATCCCTCTCAATTTAAGACACCTCTCATGTCTATGGACGATACAATCCAGATCTACTTTATAGGATGATCAATCCTGATCCTCTTAAGACACCTCTCATGTCCAAGGACGATGCATACCTTGATCATTTTAAGACACGTCTCATGTCTAAGGACGATGCAGTCCTTGATCCATTTAAGACACGTCTCATGTCTAAGGACGATGCATTCCTTGATCCATTTAAGACATGTATCATGTCTAAGGATGATGCAGACCTTGATCCATTTAAGACACGTCTCATGTCTAAGGATGATACAGTCCTTGATCCATTTAAGACATGTCTCATGTCTAAGGACGATGCAGTCCTTGATCCATTTAAGACACGTCTCATGTCTAAGGAAGATGCAGTACTTGATCCATTTAAGACACTCTCATGTATAAGGACGATGCAGTCCTTGATCCATTTAAGACACGTCTCATGTTTAATGATGATGCATCTCTTGATCTTTTTAAGACACGTATCATGTCTAAGGACGATGCAGTCCTTAATCCATTTAAGAGGTGTCTCATGTCTAAGGATGATGCAGTCCTTGATCCATTTAATACACATCTCATATCTAAGGACGATGCATTCCTTTATCCATTTAAGACATGTCTCATGTCTAAGGACGATGTAGTCCTATCACGTACATTTTGAACCAACTTGTTGAAGGGAGATGCAGTCTTATCATGTACATTTTGAGCTAACTTGTTCAGGGACAATGCAATCCTATCACATACATTTTGAACTAACTTGTTTAGGGACGAGGTAGTCCTGACTCATCTACTTAGACAAAGTCTAAGGACCTCTTTTCGGAGACATATGTCTACGGATCAATTCAGGGACCAAAGTTTGGAAATGATACAATCCCTCTCATCCACTAGGGACCATTTCTCGAAGACATCTGTCTACAGGTCAATTCAGGGACCAAAGTCCAAAGATTATACAGTCCTTCTTGTCAACTTAGGCCAAGTCTTAAGACCACTTATAAACCTTATCATTGATATCATCGACCTCATTGTCGGGATAGGTAACCTCATCATCGACCTCATCGTCGGAACAGGTAACCTCATCATAGATACATGTATCCTCATCATTGATACAAGTATCCACATCATCAATACAAGTATCCTCATCATCAATATAAGTATCCACATATCATCATCGACCATATCACTCCCCCTTTCGAGGAGGGTCCTTCTAAACTACATCAAGATTGTCTCGTAAATACTCAAACTTTACTCAAGATAGGGGTTTGGTCAATATATCAGCAACTTGTATGTCAATGCTCACATAATCGATCTTTATAGCTCCTTTTTGCACCATATCCCGTATATGGAAATATCGGATTTCAATGTGCTTTGATTTATCATGAAATATTGGATTCTCTATCATCTTGATACAACTCTGATTGTCACATAGGATCACAGTGGGGTCCATCTCTAAGTCAAACAGTCCTAATAACAACTTTTGAAGCCATATCGCTTCAAACCTAGCAGAGAAAGTAGCTATATATTCTCCTTCAGCTGTGCTGAGAGCCACACTAGATTGCTTCCTGCTAAACCACGAGATCATGGCAGATCCCAGACAATAGTATCCGCCTAATGTGCTTTTCATGTCTAATACACTTCCTGCCCAATCAGCATCTGTGTAGCCATACAATCTGAAGTCATGATCTCCAAGATAACATACACCAAAGTCTATTGTACCCTTTAGGTACCTCATCACATGCTTTGCAGCTATCAGGTGAACATGACTAGGTTCCACTAGATATTGACTCAAGGTGTTCAAAGCAAAGCATATATCTAGCCTAGTATTCCTCAGATACATCAATGACCCAATAATATGTCTGTACAGAGTCACATCCACTAACTCTGATGAGTCATCAGCTAATAGCTTCAAGTTGGAATCCATGGGAGTGGTCATGGCTTTACATTCCAACATATCAAATCTTCTCAAGATATCGACAACATACTTTCTCTGGTTGAGAAAGATTCCTTTTGGGCCTTGCAATACTTCCAGACCTAGGAAGTAACGCATCAATCCTAGATCTTTCATCCCAAATTCTGTAGCTAGCTTCTTCTTTCTTTCCATTATCTATTTCTCATTCCCTGTCAGAAAGAGATCATCCACATATAGTAATAGTATGACAAGTTCATCATCCATAACCTTAAGCTAAAGGCTAGGATCAAATTTACTTTAGGTAAAGCCCAAGCTTGTCACAAAGCTATCAATTCTCCCTCTGTGACTTAACATCATTCACCCTCCTCATTGAGTGATCTTCTGCATATCTATCCATGCCATCTCTCGTCAGATGGGTCTACTCATATGAGCCTCAAGATCATTCAAAATCTGTGGTGAGTTCATTCTTGCATCCATCTAAGAGAAGAATGTCACTTGGAGCAATCTTCTCATTCTAAGAGAAGATTCTCTAGCCACTTGGAGCAAACATCTCATCATGATCCTCTTCCTCTTTCTAAGAGAATCTTCTAGGAACGAGCCTTATATAGTATGTTTGATTTGTAAGTCTTCTTGTTGAACATCCATCACTTGTTCGGTGTTCATCATTCTTCATGATCTTTTCTACAAATCAAATTTAATTACATGATTAGTAATAATCACCAAATCATGTTGACATGATAACCTATTATGCATACTGATATGATTCACATAGTTATGCAACTATCTTGACCAATTATTTTGGCACAACACTTTTCCATATCCTGTATGCATACAGTGGCTATCTAGATGCCTTCCATCTCTACTAGAACATACTATCAAGAGCATGCACAACTCTCAGCATGTCAGCAAAGATTTTTCATTCTAGACAAGCAACAATGGAATGTTTGTCCAACTTACCCATCATATGCATATTAGTAGTATATTGTTCAATGCTATATGAATGCTTACACTCCGCATGATATATTCTAGGAATACAAATATGCATACAACTATTACGAGCAATATCATTGACTATTCAGTAATTCAAATAACAACTCAAATACTTATCTTTTATGTTTTTGTGGTTGCCTCCCGCTTGATCTCTATTTTATGATAGCATCATTATATGTCTTTGAACTTCTATCCATTTTGTACCACTATGCATGCTTAGGTGTGCACTAGTGTCATCCTCATGGTCTTATACATAATCATACATTCATTAGTATAGTCTCAATACTATCAAACATTATGATTCTAAATAATCTTAAGTATGTATGTTCATGATAATTTCATACACAAATATACTTACCTAAGATCCTAACACAAAGTAGGTGTTATTCCTAGGGTTGTTCCATAGATTTACACAGCTCTTACTTCATTTTCATTCAGTTTTTTTCCATTTGCTTACCCTAGGTATTTATCCTTTTTTGCTTAAAAATTTTATTTTACTATTTGTCATGTTTTCATGATTAAATAAGGATTTGGCTCTTGTTCCTATTTTTATTCAAAATATGGTTTAATTTCTTGTTTTAAAAAAAACATTTCAAATGTTTTGAAATTTTCAAATTTGATAAATTCGATTTAAGGGTCAAACTGACAGCATATGCTAGAATTTCGAATTTAAAAAATGCTGTCCGTTCTAAAGCAAATGCTATCAGTTATGCAAAAAAATTGAAATTATGATTTAATAAGGGTTTGACTGTTCATAATTATGATTTAGCAATTATAATTCGAAATGGATTATACATATGCATGAATCAAGTACTCCATGAAGCGTGGTAGCCGGTTTCACTCAACACTTGGCAATCAAACTAGTACAGTAGTAATAGTGATGTGAACATCCTCTAGGCATCGAAATCAGCAAATCTAACCAACAAAGGAGTTTAATTTTGGGAAAAAACCCCTGCAAGCTAGGGTTTTCATTGCATTTTACAGGTTCATTCTGGGCAAGGATAGAAATATGGAGGAAAATTCACATTTGAAAGATAAAAAGAAAGCAAGTGGCTTCCCATGCAGAGCTAAACCCAATAATATACAGTGGCTCTTGCAATTTCCCAAACCAACAAAGTTAATGAGAGATTCAGGGTGGCTTATTTACTGTGAAAGATTGCAGGGATATAATTCCCAAGTGACAAAGGCCTTCATAAGAAATTACAAGGAGGGGGTAGTTGATTTCAAGAGTTTCGGGATAATATTAAATGAACAATTAATCTCAAAAGTAATTGGTGTCCCAGCTGAGGGTGAAACTTGGTTCAAGAAGAAAGTGTTCGAAGAAGATTATGGGGAATTTCTGTTACCTGGTTATGAAAATTTGAATTGGCAGAATGGGATTCATGTTAGTAAAATGAAGCCAAATTGGAAAATTCCCCTGGAAATGGTCCAGAACTACATTACCTATGATGGTCGGTTCGACAAGGTTTTGAGATGTCATATTAGAATGTTAATGCACTTCCAGGGAAGCAAAAAGTTAAATTTACCATACTATTTATGGAGGAGCTTGCAGAAAATGGTACTATGGGTACAGGGTCACCCAAAACACACAGAGCGTTCTATTTTTCATCACGGGCTAATTAAACTTTTGGTCCTGCATTACTTAAAACAAATTGGACAAAGCTGGGATGAATTTCTCCTTGAGCAAGGTTATGATGTAAAAGAAGAAGAAATTGTCTAAAGAAAAGGATGATGAAGCAGAGTTGCCAGAGAAACAAACACAGGTTGATGCTGAAGGTAAAATTATTTCGAATCTGTCCAATATGCAGAAGCCCGATATGTTGAGTATAGTTTCTAAAAACCCCATTGCTGAATTGCCCAATAATGAGCCAATAAAAACTTTATGCACAGGGAATGTTAATTCAGGGCCAAGGACGAGATTAAGAGCTAAAACGACGACAGAAAATATATTTCTCAATAAACCTACTAGGGGAAATGAAATTGTCCCAGTGAATGATTCTGAAAATGACATGGATGTGCAAGAAATTGATGTCTTTGTTTCTGAAAGTGAGGGTTTTATAGATATACAAGTAGAGGTAGGACATGTTCCCAAAAAAATTTCTGAAAATAAACAGGTTCATGATAAAAATCAAGCATCAACTTCTAAGAGCATACAGGAAGAAGATATTGCAATGAGTGCAGAAGAAATAGAGACAGTTCTTGAACTAGACCAAATAAAGAAATCCCTGCAATCATACAAGGAGCAGTGTCAATATCTACAGAACATAAATGAGAGCCTGTTGGTGGCAAACAAGAGACTTCGAGAGGACTTGGGACAGAAAGACGGAGACTATCAAAAGCTGGCATCCATAGCAAAAGAGACACTATAAAAGAAAAGAGCTATGCATAAGGAGTGGAAACAGATGAAGACCAAACTGGATGAGCTGCAAGGATGAGAGCACAATGCTGACGCCAAATACACCAGGTTACAAAGGAGGTCTCAAGCTCTAGATGACCTAGCAGTTCTAGCTGAGTCATCTAGAAACATATAGTGTCTTTTCTATAATTAGTAATAGGATTTCATAGGTGGCAAAATTTTCTAGTTTATTTGCTTATGTTAAGAGCTCGAGAGACTTGAATTCAAAAGCAAAAAACTTTGTTCCACTTTTTAAGGGATCAAATCCAATTAAATAGGATCTATTAAATGTTCTGTTAGGAACAATTTTTGTATATATAGGACAGACATAAAATAGAAAAAGGTTGGAACTTGACAGCATGATCGAAGTTCAATTTTAGAGACTTTTTACAGGCATGTATAAATTTCCTTATGTTTATATAATGCAGAAATGACTGTTTATAAATTAAGATATGATCTTTGAGCCAATCCTGTTTAATTTAAGAAGTATATGCTTTTAGTATTCTATGTGCACATGGTCTAAATTTTGTGTGATGATTCTTCTAAGTAGCATACAACTATGCCCCTATCATAAAACAATGTCTGAGCTCTTATTTTCATAGTTTATGATCATAGTCTTGCTTCTGCTTCTATTCATATATTGAAATGTTATACTGTACCTATCATTTATTTCCTTTTAAATATTTTACATAACTCTGTTTTCTGCGTCCACCAAACAAAATTGAAACAATCATTGTGTAGATGCCTTATTCCTACAACCAAGATCTCCTTAAGCTTGAACCCTTGTAGTCTAGGTTCAACTTTAGGGATAACATCTTTTGGCACCGTTGTCGGGGACGGAGAAACGAAAGTATATCTTCCCTGGGTTTTGATATTTTTATAGATGGTTTTGAGAGGTGACAGAATCAGTACATTTGTTTACATACTACATTCACCTGACAGTCAGAAAGTTACAGTGGCTTCAAAGCTGATTGGTACAAGAGGCAATCCTACATCTCCTTTACATGAAGGAGTTTTTGATCCAGAAAAGATTATCAGGGAGGCTAGAAGGAAGTTAAATTTTCCATCATCCAGTAACCTTCAGTTTTCCACTAATGATGTAGAATTAGGAACTTCCTCTTGAAATCCTATGGATATTTAAGAAGAAAATAAGCCAAATCTATCTTTGAACATCCCAGAAGTGGATGATCTAAATCCAACAGAGGTTGGTGAATTTAATGTTTATTCAAACCCCCTATCTGTAAAACATAAACATGTCCCTGAAGAAGTATTTACCCTGAAGTCTTTGATAGCTCCTGAGATTCCTCTCATGAGCAGAATCTTCATTGGCCAGTTGAAGATAGAAGTACCTTCCCACAAACTGAACCCCCATCTCCTTCACAGGTAGCCCATTTTTCACATATAGTGCAACCTTCAGCTCTACAGCATCAACCAATTGTTATTCAGACATCTCATTCACCAAATATGGATGGTCAACCTCCTGATATGTTTGACCGCATGGTAACAGCAAGATATGCCCCATTAGTTATGCCCAGACCCTTAAATCCTTTGCCTAGTGGGGATTACCAGAAATACTTGCCCATATTTGATATCCAAGGTGGTAGGACTGTAGAAGAACACTGGGACAAGTTTTGTAGTTATGCTAATAATTACAACATTGAAGCTAGGGATGTGTGGATGAGAATGTTCATACAAAGTTTGGACGGAGAGGTGAGAAAGTGGTTCAGGGAACTACTAGCTGTTCGGATATCCACATCATCTATTTCAGGATACATATCTATTTCAGGATCATCTATTTCAGGATACATATCTACTTCAGGATCTTGCATGATCTATTTCAGGATATGCAGCTGCATGCACTTGCATGCATCCCAGTCACCAGTTTGATGCCTCCAGCACCTTATCCACTTTCTTCTAGCACCCGGGAGCCACTTACCACAGAGTTTTAGCCCTCCTAAGCTGAAAGGCGCCCTCTTCTCACCTACTGCCAGAGAAGGGCGCACTTGTTCACCTACCACTGCAGATTCACTCCAGTTACATTCAATTAGCTCCGATTCTCCCTGATTTGAGGCTAGTTTCACTCCTGACTGACTGTTTCACCTCCGATTGACCTCCAGTTCGATTAGGTGACTTGTTCTGACTCCAGTTAGCCTCCCATGCTCCCCCACTGAGCCTCCAGATCCTATATCAGTGCTACACACTTCAGTTACATTTATTACACTCAGTTAGACTCAGTTTGACACCTGGATGACTGGTTGTTGTGATTGATGAGCACCACCGATGATTTATGAGGACTCCTAGACAGAGTCAAGCTACTCCATTCTGTGATTCGAATTACCTCCTTAGGCAATTCGAATTGCTCAGTCATTGTGACAGTTTGTATTGTAATTCATTCACCCTTTCTGGGATAGAGAGCACTGCTACATGTTTTGCACAGTTTTGCACCATATTTTCTATGTTCATCTGTTGGGATTGATTTACTTGTTCATTAGATCTGCTGTGACTAATTTTACATGGTATCAGAGCCATTGCAGGGACAAGATCTCTTTTCTACAGGTGTTTATACAAGAAGATTTGACTGAATTGCTAAAAATTGCAAAACGTTTGGCATGAGATATCTCAAGGGAATTCGCTCCTGTGCATGCAAAGCTTGAAAAATATTCCAATACCACTCCAGAAGCTTGAGTTACCACATAATTCCTGGATCTGATACATTGGACCTATTCAACATTGCTTGAAATCCAATCCCAGGTGTGATGCAACTCTCAAAGGGTGGATTGTTCGACCTTATTGTGGTTGTTTTGATGTGATTTGCAGGTTTATTGTCTCCTTCAAGTGCACTCGCTATTTTCTGCATGCAAGGTTTCCTCCTTCAATTGCATTCGCTATAGTCTGCATGAAAGCTTCCTCTTCATCAGTTGACTCAATCCTTGCAATGGAATACTCTTCTTCAAATCCTATCCTCACCCCATTCAATTATTTTGATTGGAAAGATGATATGGAGATCATATTACGTTCAAAAGGTTACTACCGAGTCACTCTTGGTCTTGAATTGGAACCAAACAATGTAGCAGAAAGAACCAAACACTACAACAAGCTTGATGAAGCTTACGGTCTTCTTTGTCTCTCCATCTCCAAGGATATTCACTTCCATCTCAGCGGATTGAAGACTCCAAAAGCCATATGGGAGCAACTTGAAACACTATTCGGCAAGCAGGATGAGCTTAGGGCTTTTCAATTAGAGAATGAATTGATTGGCCTTAATCCTGAGAATTTCGAGACCATCAATGAATTCTTCACAAAATTCAAGAACTTAAACTTGCAATTGAAGAACAGTGGTGTTATCAAAGAGGATAATGTTAAATATTGTAACTTCAAAGAATATTATATTTGTACTTTATTATTCCGGAGATGTTTCATCCCTCCGAGGTAATCCTATTATGTATCCGGAGATGTTTATTCCTCCGATGGTTAGTATTAACTAGGGTTATTAGACCCACCATATGTGGGTCGGCCCTGTAGTTACATTTTAGGGGTTATTAGACTTCTCCAGGTGAGGTCGGCCCCAACAGGTCTTTTAGTCAGTTGAGATTCAAGTATAAATAGAGGAGGTGAACTCCTCATTAGATCATTCACTCACTTGTGGAAGAGTTCGCACTAGTTGAGGAGATCTGCTAAGGAGACTTAGAAGGAAGGAGCACATCTTGTATTTTGGTTGATCATCTTATTGAGGAAAGCTTTACTGGGTTTTCTACCCCATGAGGGTTTCCCAGGATATATAGTGTGTTTATCTTGTGATTGTGTTTCTATCAGAGATCTTGCTTGTCTATTTGGTTTAAATTCAACATGGTATCAGAGCTAGACTGAATAGGACATCTTTCACAAGGTAAGAATACCTCTTTCTCTCTCTTTGATGAAGTTAGGGTTTTCAGCCCAAAGTTGTTATTTTTGATTTTTGGTTGCATGGCTGGATAGCTCTCTTCAATACCTTTCTTTTGAGCTATAGATCGAACTTTTTGGTTGGGTAGAACTTCGGGAAATCCAAACCCTAATTCTACCAAAAGTGCGATACGTCAGATTTTGGTTTCAGAAAAAAGTTGTAATTTTTGATTTCTAATTACATGACTGGATAGCCTTTCTCAAGAGCATTCTTTTGAGCTATAGATCGAACTTTTTGGTTGGATAGAACTCCGGGAAAGTCAAACCCTAATTCTACCAAAAGTGCGATAAAATTCTGTTCCAGTTTCCGGAAAAGTGAAAAGTAACTTCCCAGGTAAGTCTGCTCTGTCTCTTGGACTCCCCCAAGAGAAGATGGCTTCAAATACTAAGCTTGAAGACAAGCTAGAAGGCATAGAGAATTTTCGGGCATGGAAATACAGAATTGGTCTCATTCTTGAGGAGAATGATCTTGCTCATTATATCAAGGAGGAAGTTGCAGAACCAGAAGAAGATGAAGCTAAAGAAAAACACAGGAAGGATCTGATTAGGGCAAAGAGAATCATAGCTGATTCCATTAAAGATCACTTGATTCCCCAAGTGTCTTCCAAGAAGACTCCAAAGGAAATGTATGATGCCCTAGGAAGAATGTATGAAGGAAAGAACATCAACAGAAAGATGAATCTAAGGACTCAGTTGAAGAGTACCAAGATGCACAAAGGAGAATCCATTCAAGACTACTTCTCAAGAGTCTCTCAAATCAAAGAGCAACTAGATGCCATTGGTGATACTCTTGATGAAGATGAACTTGTGATGACTGCTCTAAATGGTCTCACTAGATCTTGGGAGTCATTCATTCAAACTATGTGTGCCAGAAAAGAAAGTATGAAGTTTGATGTAGTTTGGGAGGATTGTGTTCAAGAGGAGGCTAGGGTTGCAAATCGAGAAGCCTTGCTCAAAGAGGATGACCAAGCCTTGGCCACCCACACCAAAAGAAGAAGGAATCAATCCTACTCTAAAAAGGATAGTCACAAGGAGTCTCATCCTCCACACAGATTTCATAAGAAAAGAGGATCTAATCAAAGAAGAGATTACTCTTCTTTCCAGTGTTTCTCTTGTCACAAATTAGGACACATTGCTAGAGATTGCCCTCTACAGAAGAAAAAGGGCACTCACTACAAAAGGCACCAAGCTCATCTTGCAGAAGATGATAGTGAAGAAGAAGAAGTAGAGGAAGAAAGGTCTCACAATAAGAGACCTAGAAATGAAGAGGAAGAAGAAAGGACCTTCTTCAAAAGAAGGTCAAGGAGAAATGAAGAAGAAGATGCAGAAGAATATGTTCTCTTCTCCGCACTCTCTGGATCTATAACCCCTGGAGAAGGTACATGGCTTATTGACAGTGGTGCTTCAAAGCACATGACGGGACAGAAAAGGACTCTCTCAAATCTTGAAGAAAAGACTTCTCCCCAAAGGGTATCTCTAGGAGATGACTATCAATACCCCATTAAGGGAATTGGTGAAGCAAACTACAAACTCGATTCTGGAACTCCCATGAAGATGAAGGAAGTTTTATATGTTCCAGGATTGAAGAAGAATTTGCTTTCAATCTCAGCTTTAGACAAGAAAGGCTACAGGGTAGCATTCATTGATGGACAAGTGTTAATGTGGTCCAAAGGAAAATCTATTAAGGATGCAATTGTTATTGGTGAAGAGGAAGGAGGTCTATATAAACTCAAGGGTCATCCAGAAGCTGCCCTTGTTCATGAGACCTCTAGCCCCAGTGAGCTATGGCATAGAAGACTAGCTCACATTAACTACAAAGCCTTACCCTATGTAAGCAAGGTGGTCATTGGACTACCAGATTTGAAGGTTGATCATGATGGCACATGCAAAGGATGTAAGAAAGGGAAGAATGTCAAGAACCCCTTTCCAAAGAGTGAAACAAAGACTAAGGGTATCTTGGAGTTAATACACTCAGATGTATGTGGTCCAATGCCCACCACCTCTCTAAGTGGTTTTGAATACTACCTTTCATTCATTGATGATCATTCAAGGAAAACTTGGATATACTTTCTAAAGGGCAAGAATGAAGTTTTTGGAAAATTCAAAGAGTTCAAGGCTCTAATAGAAAATCTCTCAGAAAAGAAAATCAAGATTCTCAGAACAGACAATGGTGGAGAATATACTTCAAAAGAGTTTGAAGATTTCTGTAAAGAAGCTGGAGTCAAGAGAGAACTAACTACTCCCTACAATCCCCAACAAAATGGGGTTGCAGAAAGGAAAAATAGAACCATCATGGAAGCTGTGAAGACTATGATACATGATCAGGATCTTCCCATGTATCTGTGGGCTGAAGCAGCCAGGACAGCAGTATATGTTCAAAACAGATTATCCCATAGTGCTCTTGATTTCAAAACTCCAGAAGAAGTGTTTTCTGGAAAGAAGCCCGAGGTAAGCCATCTTAAAATATTTGGGTGTCCTGTGTACATTCACATTCCAAAGGAAAAGAGAACCAAGTTGGATCCTTCTGGTAAGAAAGGATTATTTGTTGGCTACTGTGAATCATCCAAAGCTTTCAGGATTTACATACCAGGCTTTCATCATATAGAAATAAGTAGAGATGTAACCTTCGATGAGGAAGCAGCTCTCAAGAAATCTAGAAAGTGTCAACTTGAAGAAGTTTATGAAGAAGATACTTCTCCCAGAATCTCAGAGACTGTTCACATCCCTGAAGAGGACATTCCAGAGGATCATGACATGCTGGAATCACAAGAACCTCCTGTTGCAGAATTATCTAGGAAAAGAAGACCAGCATGGGCTAGAGATATTATTCAAGGAGCTGAAAGATATGGTGCTCCTGAAGGCTCCATTAGAGAAAGAAAGAAACCAAAGTTAGTATCCAACTATATGGCCTTGATGTGTGATCTTGTGGATCAACTACCTACTAGCTATGAAGAAGCAGCTCAAAAGAAAGAATGGGTAGAAGCAATGACGGAAGAATATCAGTCGATAATGAAAAATGATGTTTGGGATATAGTCCCCAAACCAAAAGATAAAAGTGTGGTTTCTTCCAAATGGATTTTCAAAATAAAACATGCTGCAGATGGTAGCATTGAAAAATACAAGGCAAGGTTTGTAGCCAGAGGGTTCTCTCAAAAGGAGGGAATTGACTATGAAGAAACATTTGCACCTGTTGCTAGGTATACTTCAATTAGAACTATCATGGCACTTGCATCCATGATGAAATGGAAATTGCATCAAATGGATGTTAAGACAGCTTTTCTGAATGGTGTAATTGAAGAAGAAGTATACATAGAACAACCTCAAGGTTTTGAGGTCAAAGACGGAAGGACCCATGTATGCAAACTGAAAAAGGCATTATATGGTTTGAAGCAAGCTCCCAGGGCTTGGTACGGAAGGATTGACAGTTTCTTAACAAGCATGGGCTTTACCAAAAGTAAAGCTGACCCCAACCTTTATCTCAAAGTGATGAATGATGAACCTGTTATTTTGCTGTTGTATGTAGATGATCTATTTCTAACCGGAAATGAGAATCAAATCATTGAAAGCAAGAAGAAGCTTTCTTCAGAATTCGAAATGAAAGATCTCGGACTAATGCACTACTTCTTAGGCCTAGAAGTGTGGCAAGAGCCAAAAGGAATCTTTCTAAATCAAGGTAAGTATACTGTGGAGATTCTCAAAAGATTTGATATGTTGGAGTGTAAAGCTATGGCCACTCCCATGGACTCCAACCTGAAACTACTAGTTAATGATTCATCAGAACTAGTGGACATAACCCTATATAGACAAATCATTGGATCATTGATGTACTTAACAAATACTAGGCCTGATATATGCTTTGCTGTAAATACCCTAAGTCAGTTTCAAGTAGAACCTAGAAAGGTTCACCTTATAGCTGCAAAGCATATAATGAGGTACCTAAAAGGTACAGTGGACTTTGGCCTTTACTATCTTGGAGACAATGAACTCAAGTTGCATGGTTTCTCAGATTCTGATTGGGCAGGTAGTGTCTCAGACAGAAAAAGTACTTCAAGTGGATGTTATGGTCTTGGTTCTGCTATGATCTCCTGGTTCAGCAAGAAACAATCTAGTGTGGCCCTCAGTACCGCTGAAGCAGAATATATAGCTGCTTGCTCTGCCAGCTGTGAAGCGGTGTGGCTTCGAAAACTCTTATCTGGAATTTTTGACTTGGAAATGGATCCCACTGTGATTATGTGTGATAATCAAAGCTGCATTAAGATGATTGAAAATCCTGTGTTCCATGATAAGTCAAAACACATTGAGATCCGTTACTTCTATATACGAGACATGGTGCAGAGAGGAGCCATCAAGCTCGAGTATATAAGCACTGAGGATCAGGTTGCTGATATCTTGACTAAACCTCTGTCTCGAGTAAAGTTTGAGCACTTTCGAGACAAGCTTGGTTTAGTCCAGAAGGACCCTCCTCGAAAGGGGGAGTAGTATAGTATTTGATAACAATTCTGTCACTTATTTTTGTTTTGCTACTTACAACTATTTAGACTTAGAACTCTTACATATCTTTTATGCTAGATGTATACATGATTTGAAATGATGTATTAGTGAGAATACATGTCTGATGTATACATGTTTTGTTTTGATATACATGTTAGTGATGTATACATGTACACATGTTTTGATGTGATGTGTACATGTTTTGATTAGTGATGTATACATGTTTTGATGTACACATGTTTTGATGTGATGTGTACATGTTTTGATTAGTGATGTATACATGTTTTGATGTACACATGTTTTGATGTGATGTGTACATGTGTTTATTAGTGATGTATACATGTTTTGATGTGATGTGTACATGTGTTGATTATGTGATGCTTACATGTTTTGATGTACACATGTCTTGATGTGATGTATACATGTTTTGATGTGATACATGATTATACCTGTATGGATGAGAAGACAGTTGAGGGGATTGGATCATCCCTGGACTTTCAGTCCTAAAGAGAGCCGTAGACGTGAGGTCTCCGAGAATGAAGTCCTTAGTGGACAGTTGAGGGGATTGTATCATCCCCGGACTTATGTCCCTGAATCGATCCGTAGACGTGTGGTCTCCGAGAAGTGGGGATTGTATCATCCCCGGACTTATGTCCCTGAATCGATCCGTAGACGTGTGGTCTCCGAGAAGTGGGGATTGTATCATCCCCGGACTTATGTCCCTGAATCGATCCGTAGACGTGTGGTCTCCGAGAAGTGGGGATTGTATCATCCCTGGACTTATGTCCCTGAATCGATCCGTAGACGTGTGGTCTCCGAGAAGTGGGGATTGCATCATCCCCGGACTTATGTCCCTGAATCGATCCGTAGACGTGTGGTCTCCGAGAAGTGGGGATTGCATCATCCCCGGACTTATGTCCCTGAATTGATCCGTAGACGTATGGTCTCCGAGAAGTGGGGATTGTATCATCCCCGGACTTATGTCCCTGAATTGATCCGTAGACGAATGGTCTCCGAGAAAATAATTAATGATGTGGTTACTTGTATCGGTAGGATACTTGTATTGATGATGTGGTTACTTGTATCGGTAGGATACTTGTATTGATGATGTGGTTACTTGTATCGGTAGGATACTTGTATTGATGATGTGGTTACTTGTATCGGTAGGATACTTGTATTGATGATGTGGTTACTTGTATCGGTAGGATACTTGTATTGATGATGTGGTTACTTGTATCGGTAGGATACTTGTATTGATGATGTGATTACTTGTATCGGTAGGATACTTGTATTAATGATGTGGTTACTTGTATCAGTAGGATACTTGTATCAATGATGTAGTTACTTGTATCGGTATGGATACTCATATTATCATTATGGATACTTGTATTGGTATGGTGGCGATACTGCTGATCATATGATGACGATGCTGCTGATCGTATGGTGACGATACTGCTGATCATATGATGATGATGCTGCTGATCGTATGGTGACGATGCTGCTGATCATGACGATGCTACTGATCGTGTGATGACGATGCTGCTGATCGTGTGATGACGATGCTGCTGATCGTGTGGTGACGATGCTGCTGATCATGTGATGACGATGTTGCTGATCATGTGATGACGATGCTGCTGATCGTGTGGTGATGATGCTGCTGATCATATGATGACGATGCTGCTGATCGTGTGATGACGATGCTGCTGATCGTGATGTTAATGTTGATGTTGACAGTGATGTACCAGTAACTGTTTGAGTTACTGATGAGGATAGATTGAAGAAAGCTTCCGATGATTTATAGATGTATCATGTGTGGTGACTCCTTGCTCCTGCAGATGCTGTTATAATATCCTTCTCGTTAAGGGGGAGTGTTAAATATTGTAACTTCAAAGAATATTATATTTGTACTTTATTATTCCGTAGATGTTTCATCCCTCCGAGGTAATCCTATTATGTATCCGGAGATGTTTATTCCTCCGATGGTTAGTATTAACTAGGGTTATTAGACCCACCATATGTGGGTCGGCCCTGTAGTTACATTTTAGGGGTTATTAGACTTCTCCAGGTGAGGTCGGCCCCAACAGGTCTTTTAGTCAGTTGAGATTCAAGTATAAATAGAGGAGGTGAACTCCTCATTAGATCATTCACTCACTTGTGGAAGAGTGCGCACTAGTTGAGGAGATCTGCTAAGGAGACTTAGAAGGAAGGAGCACATCTTGTATTTTGGTTGATCATCTTATTGAGGAAAGCTTTACTGGGTTTTCTACCCCATGAGGGTTTCCCAGGATATATAGTGTGTTTATCTTGTGATTGTGTTTCTATCAGAGATCTTGCTTGTCTATTTGGTTTAAATTCAACAGATAAACAGTTGATCCTCTCCATTCTAAGCAAGCTTGGGAAAGATTATTCGGTATTTGTCTCCACTTTCAATTCCGGTCGGCTAACTACCCCGAATTGGAAGATGCCTACCTTGAATGCCTTCATTGAGTCCGTTACGAAAGAGCATGACAAGTTGATTCAAATGGGGTCCATAAGCTCCAAAGATTCAGCCCTATTTGTTCAAGGACCCAAGATATCGAATGGTAAAGGAAATCCAAAGAAGGAGAAGCCCAAATTCGAGCCTCACAAGCAAAAAGACAAAGGCAAGCAAACGGATGCACCATCCAGTTCGAAATCCAAGCAAAAGGGCAAAGAAGGTAACCAAAAATCTAAATGTACTTATTGTAACCGTGGCTTTCATCCCGAAAGTTCATGTATGAAGAAGACTATAGATCAAATGGCCCTCCTTTTGGAAAAGAACAACATAACCCTTCCTGACGGTGCAAGGAAGAAGGATCGGAATGACGATCATGAAAAAGGACAAGCACTCATGGCAACGGTTTCGAAGCCCACTCTCTTGATAGATTCGGGTGCATCAAATCATATGGCTGCAAATATTGATTCTTTTTCCTCATTTGATCCAAACAGCTCCATCCCCATCCATTTGGGAGATGACTCAAAAATTTCTTCAAAGGGCAAAGGTACGATTCATGTAGAACATGGATGCTTTCAGAATGTTCTCTATGTGCCTTCCTTAGCTTCGAATCTCCTTTCTGTGTATCAAATGACACATACTGGTGATCCAAAGAAAGTCACATTCAGCCCTAATACAGTTGAAATTTCTGATATCAAAAGTGGAAGACTAGTTGCGGTTGGAAAGGCAAACCACACTGCAAAATGTTATGAGTTTTCACACTTTATTCCGCTTGCAAAGCCCACTGCTCTTCGCACACATGGTAATGAGGTTAGTAGGCTTTGGCATGAAATATTTGGACATCTAAATTATAAGTATTTGCTGCTGCTATCAAATAAATCCATGGTAGATGGGCTTCCACAACTCCGTTCCTCGAAGGGAATATGCACCGGTTGCATTATTGGGAAGCACCTCGAGCACAGATTCGACCGCGGCAAGGCTAGCAAAGCCTCTACTATTTTGGGATTGATCCATTCTGATATCAGTGGTCTGCTGCCCCATATGTCATTAAATGGTTCAAGGTATGTTTTGACATTTATTGACGATTTTTCCCGCTTTACATGGGTATTCTTTCTAAAAAACAAGTCAGAAGTGCTTGGAAAATTCAAGGATTTTAAGGCTTCTGTTGAGACCACCACTGAGAGCAAGATCAAAGCTCTTAGATCTGATAATGGTGGGGAATATATCAAGTCCGAGTTGCTGCAACTTTGTGCCCAAAGCAGAATCAAGATCCAACATACAGTTCCCTACACACCCCAGCAGAACGGTGTAGCGGAAAGGAAAAACCGGTCACTGAAAGAGATGGCTACATGCATGATTGAATTGAAAGGTTTGGCTTCAAATATTTGGGATGAAGCTATCAATGTTGCTGCATATATACAGAACCGTGTTCCACATTCATCCGTGAAAGGTATGACTCCTTTCGAAGCATTCTTTGGTCACAAACCGGATGTGTCAAATTTGAGAGTTTTTGGCTCTACTGCATGGGCTAGAATTCCTTCTGAGAAGAGACGAGCTTTGGATCCACAAAGTATCGAGTGCATATTGATAGGATATGGGGAAGAATCAAAAGCATATAAACTCATGGATATCAGATCTAAAAAGATATTCATAGAGCGCAGTGTGCAGTTTGAAGAACCGCTTCAAGAATTGCAACTAGTTGAGGAGAAAACTGCCGATTCACCGCCTTCACCAGAAGAAGATTCGAGCAGCGATAATGAAGGTATGAGTTCTGATATTTATGATATTGTAGCAGCATATGATGATCATGACATATCAGGTTTGGAATCCGACCATTCAGATCCCCCTCAGTTACCAAAGTGGGCCCAAAACACTCTACAATCTGCTGGTTCTAGTCTTGGAAATCCTGCTGATCCGAGACGAACAAGAGGAGACTTTCAAAGGGCAGGTATGGCTCTTTCTATTGCTGATCCATTTCTTCCTGAGATTTTTTATTTGATGGCTGGTTCAGATCCCCAATCATACTATTCATCCCATCGAGATCCGAGATGGAAAAGTGCCATGGATGAAGAGTACAGTTCTCTTCAAAAGAACAATACATGGGAGCTAGTTTCTCTTCCACCTGGAAGAAAATTAGTGAAGTGTAAATGGGTCTACCATACTAAAGTTGCTGCTGATGGCACTATCAGCAAATATAAAGCAAGGTTGGTGGCAAAAGGTTTTTCCCAAGTCCAAGGAGTGGACTACACAGAGACCTTTGCACCGGTTGCAAAGATGGATTCCATCCGCCTTGTTTTAGCTATTGCCGCATCCAAGCACTGGGAAGTGCATCATATGGATGTGAAGAGTGCATTTTTACATGGAGACCTTGCTGAAGAGGTCTATATGCAGCAGCCAGAGGGTTATACATCAGATCCATCATTGGTTTGTATATTGAAGAAATCTTTGTACGGGTTAAAACAGGCCCCAAGAGCTTGGTACGCAAAGATGGACTCCTTCCTTCTTTCTCAGAATTTCCAAAGATGCAAATCTGATCCGAATGTCTATCTTCAGCGAGTTAAAGGTAATTTGTTGGTTATTGTACTTTATGTTGATGATCTACTTATTACTGGTAGCACACTTACTTCAATAAACAAGCTAAAATCTGCCTTAAATCTAGCTTTTGACATGAGCGATTTGGGCTTGCTGAGTCACTTTTTGGGCTTGGAGATAGCTCAAAATTTTGATGGGATCACTATATCTCAGCAAAAATATGCTTCCGACCTGTTATTGAAGTTTAATATGGCTGAATGTAAGGCAGCCCCGTTCCCATTCCTCTCAGGAATCAGTCTTGAGGAGGGAGATTCCACACCGCTTGCAGATTGCAGTATGTATCGACAGTTGATTGGTTCACTACTTTATTTGACACATTCACGGCCTGATATCTCATATGCCGTGAGTGCCGTGTCAAGATATATGCAGCAGCCACATGAGCTTCATTGGCGAGCAGCCAAGCGGATCTTGCAGTATGTGCAAGGTACGAGACAGTTTGGCATACATTATGCTGCAGATTCTGAGCTAGATTTCATTGGTTTTACTGATTCAGATTGGGCAGGTGATAGCATTGATCGGAAGTCCACTTCCGGTTATGTTTTCATGATTGGTCATGGTGCTATTTGCTGGTCCAGCAAAAAGCAAGCAGCCATTGCACTTTCTTCAGCAGAGGCAGAGTATCGAGGGGCAGTCAATGCCTGCATTCAGGCAGTTTGGTTGCAGGGTATTCTTTCCGAGTTTGGTTTTGGTGGCACTACTTCGACTGTCCTATTTTGTGACAATCAAAGTGCTATCAAGATCTCCACAGATCCAGTTCAGCGGCAGAGGACCAAACACATTGAGATTCATATGCATTACATTCGACAGTTGGTGCATGACCGCACCATCATTCTGCAATATTGCCCTACTGATGAGCAAATTGCAGACATCTTCACCAAGAGCTTCACTGAGAAGAAGTTCTCTTACCTCCGTTCACTGTTGGGGGTGAGTTCCATCATGGTGGAGACAGATTGATTCATTATTATGCTTTAGCTTGAGGGGGGGCTTTCTTCCCACTGGGTTTTCCCTCTTTCCTCACTTAGTTTATTTTCAGCATTTTTTGGATTATTGTATTGGGGTGACCTTTGGTCTTAGTTACCAGGGCCCCACATTATTTTAGTTGGCACATCATAGTCTAGCTTGAGGGGGAGTGTTCGGATATCCACATCATCTATTTCAGGATACATATCTATTTCAGGATCATCTATTTCAGGATACATATCTACTTCAGGATCTTGCATGATCTATTTCAGGATATGCAGCTGCATGCACTTGCATGCATCCCAGTCACCAGTTTGATGCCTCCAGCACCTTATCCACCTTCTTCTAGCACCCGGGAGCCACTTACCACAGAGTTTTAGCCCTCCTAAGCTGAAAGGCGCCCTCTTCTCACCTACTGCCAGAGAAGGGCGCACTTGTTCACCTACCACTGCAGATTCACTCCAGTTACATTCAGTTAGCTCCGATTCTCCCTGATTTGAGGCTAGTTTCACTCCTGACTGACTGTTTCACCTCCGATTGACCTCCAGTTCGATTAGGTGACTTGTTCTGACTCCAGTTAGCCTCCCATGCGCCCCCACTGAGCCTCCAGATCCTATATCAGTGCTACACACTTCAGTTACATTTATTACACTCAGTTAGACTCAGTTTGACACCTGGATGACTGGTTGTTGTGATTGATGAGCACCACCGATGATTTATGAGGACTCCTAGACAGAGTCAAGCTACTCCATTCTATGATTCGAATTACCTCCTTAGGCAATTCGAATTGCTCAGTCATTGTGACAGTTTGTATTGTAATTCATTCACCCTTTCTGGGATAGAGAGCACTGCTGCATGTTTTGCACAGTTTTGCACCATATTTTCTATGTTCATCTGTTGTGATTGATTTACTTGTTCATTAGATCTGCTGTGACTAATTTTACACTAGCAAATCCTATAGATACTATGGAAGAATTACACCATGTTTTTATCGGGCAATGGGGAGACACAAAAGATTATCTCTACTATTATATAGAATTTACAGCTTTAAAAAGAAAGCATGATGAAGTTGTTGCAGACTTTTCCAAAAGGTTTGATAAAATGTATAACAAAATTCCCATAGAAATTAAACCTACTGAAACTACAGCCAAGTTAACTTATGCCAATGCCTTTGATCATCAGTTTTACTTGTGGTTAAGAGAGAGAAAATCAGTGTCATTGATGAACATGCAGGATGCAGCTTTAGAAGTTGAGTCTAACATTTTGGCATCAAATAAGCTCAGAGAAGAGGATGAGTATCAAAAGACAGATCGAAAGGGTAAAAAGGAGATGATGCCCTCTTCTTCTGTTACAAAAAATGTAGATAATAAATATGATGAAATGCATAAGACTATAAAAGAAGTGTCTGCAAAGCTTAATAGAATGGAAATGGAGAAGAAAAATCAGAACAAGCCTGCCTATGATAATGACAATAGAAACCCAAATCAATTTATGTTCCCTTATCCTCCCAGATTCATGTCCAAAGAGAGAAGGAACAATGACATTGAAAGGGAGAAGAGAGAGAATGAATATCAAAAGGTAAAACCACCTTTTCAGAACAACTTAATAAGGGAGGATGATCCTTATGAAACAACATTAGAATAGAATGAAGAGTCAGACCATGATATTAATCAGCTGGATGATGTATATGCTTCTAAATTTATTACTAGGGATGATTACTATGTTGCAGTAGAGATTAATTATGAAGAAGGAAGTGTTAATGAGAAGCAATCTGGAATTTGTCAACAACAACAGCAACAAAAATCATATGGACTTAGGTCTGGGGTAAAACAAGCTGCACCATTCAAAAAGAAGGTGAAATTTGTGCCCACTAAAGTAGCATTGCCTTCTACAAAACAGCAGGAACCAAAAAAAGATAAAAACAGCCCTTTTAAATTAGCATAAGGAAGTAATATGCTTTGTTTTGATTTGGAGCATGAGATAAATAAAATCAAGGTCCCCGTCCCTTTGACTGAATTGATAAGGAGCAGATCTTATAGAGAACTTAGCATGAAAATCTTGAACTCATCACCTATTCATGCTTTAGAAGATGTGATAAATTTGCAGGAGAAAGATCCCACTATTATCATTGGTTCGAAAGCTTCTGACCAGTCATAAATAACATCCTGTTATCCCCCACCTTTTTATATTACACTTACCATACATGACCAGAAGTTGCATAATTGTCTTTTGGATTCAGGTGCTTTGCACAATCTTATGCCAAAAGAGGTTATGGAAGCCTTAGGATTATCTGTCACAAAACCCTATCATGACTTATATGCTTTTGATTCTCGAGCTGTCAAATGCTTAGGAGTCATCAAAGACCTTGTAGTCAACCTTACCCAGTTGCCTATGAAAAGTGTTCTCATGGATGTTGTAGTGGCTGATATCTCTCCTAAGTTTGGCATGTTGCTGTCAAGATCATGGGCTAAAAAGATAGGAGGCACTCTCCAAATGGATCTTTCATATGCTTCAATTCCTATATTTGGAGGTGAATATAGAAGGTTATACAGAGAGGTGTAGTTGGCATTTATGGTAAGTGATGACAGAAATCGTACGAATCATCCTATTTATACAGTACAAGAGGATATGGGTTCATGCATGTTATAGGTACATGATGATGATGCTGGGGTTTTGCAAGTTTGGAAAGACAGTTCAGTTCAACGTGACACAGAATAAAAGGAAGAGATTTGGCAGATGCACTTTGATGGATCATCAAACAAAGATGGACCAGGGGCTGGTGTGTTGTTAATTTCTCTTGGAGGTGAGATGATTTCATTAATGTATAAATTGGAATTCCAAACCACAAATAATATTGTTGAGTATGAAGCACTAATCCTTGGATTGAGGGCTGCAAAAGATATGAATATTCAAAGTCTTGCAGTGTTTGGCGACTCTGAATTGATAATTCAGTAAGTGAAAAAAATTTATTAGGTAAAGCAGTCATTATTGAAAGTTTACAGAAATGAAGTGTGGGATATGATAGATAATTTTTTCTGTGCTTTTAATATAACATATATTCCAAGAGATTGTAATTAGACTGCAGATTCATTGGCATTAGTAGCAGCATATTTTAGAATTCCTAAATTGACACACCTAAAGTATCCCATTGATGTGAGGTATAGGCCAGCAGTCCCAGATGATATTAAACATTGGAGGGTTTTCCAAGATGAGCAGGAAATAAAATAATTTTTAGAATTAACTGAAGAGTTTGCAGATGACCAGGTTGACCTAGATCTGGCTGAAATGTCTACTCATGCAAAACAGTCAATTGCTAATCAAAAAATTCTGGATTTAAAAATAAATTTTATCCCTAAGGGACTTGTTCCATTGGAGAAGTTGTTTTCAAAAAATGATACACTATTGAAAAATAATTTTCAGACCACTGAAGAGAGTGTAATCAGCTGTAATATTGGGTCTATGGCAGAACTGAGGATGGTTAAGATATCTAAACAATTATCAGAAAAGGAGAGAAACAAATACATCATTTTGTTGAAGGCATTTATAGATATTTTTGCATGGTCATATGAGGATCTTAAAACCTATGACACTAATGTTATTCAACATAAGATCCCATTAAATCCTAATACTAAGCCTTTTAAACAAAAATTAAGAAGGCTTAATCCAGTACTTTTACCAGTCATTGAAAAAGAGGTGAAGAAACTACTGGATGCCAAGATTATTGTTCCTCTTAGGTACTCCTCTTGGTTAGCCAACCTTGTTCCAGTACACAAGAAAAATGGCGAAATAAGGTTATGTGTACATTTTCGAAATTTAAACAGATCATGCCTTAAAGATAACTATTCATTGCCTAAGATAGATAAGATTTTGCAGAGAGTGGTTGGTGCAGAGACAATATCTATGATTGATGGTTTCTCTGGTTATAACTAGATTGTAGTTCAACTGGAGGATAGAGAGAAAACAACTTTTACAACCCCCTGGGGTACATTCATGTATGACAAAATTCCTTTTGGGATAATGAATGCAGGTGCCACATTTCAAAGGGCAATGGACATAGCATTCGCAGGTGAGAATGAAAAGTTTGTGATCATTTATCAAGATGATATCACGATCTTTTCTAAATCTGATGAAGAGCATTTGAAACATCTAAAGCAAACTTTTATGAAATGCAGAAGATTTGGGCTTTCATTGAACCCAAAAAAGTCTCACTTTGCTATGACAAAAGGTAAGTTATTGGGTCACATAGTTTCTACAGATAGGATTAAAATAGACCATGAGAGAGTGAAAGCTATTTTAAAGATTGCTATTCCCAGAAATAGAAAAGAAATCCAGTCTTTCATAGGAAAAATTAATTTTTTGAGGTGGTTTATTCCTAACTTTGTTGAAACTATTAAGTATATTACTGATATGCTTAAGAAGGACAGGGAGGTAAGATGGTCTCAGCAAGCCAAACAATCATTTGAAAATATCAAAAAAGCACGGATAAAAGCACCAGTGTTAGCAGCCCCTGATTACACCAAAGATTTTGCAATATTTTCATTGGCATCAAAAGAAACAATTGCTGTTGTGTTGTTGCAAAAACATTCTGAGGGATTAGAGCAGCCCATATCCTTCTTTAGTAAAACATTAAGGGATTCAGAGTTAAAATATACTAGTATGGAGAAATAGGCCTATGCTTTGGTAAAGGCACTTAATTTTTTTAGAATATATGTACTCCATTCTAAAGTGTTAGCCTATGTGCCTAATTCTACTGTTAAGGAAATCCTAGTACAGCCGGACAATGAAGGAAAAAGGGGTAGATGGATTGCAAAAGTGATGGAATATGATGTGGAGATCAAGCCCACTAAATTGGTGAAGGGGCAAGGCCTAGCAAAGCTTCTCTCAGAATAATATTGTTAAATATTGGATTTGCGTATGATGGCAGAAGGTGTAGAAGAGGTCGAAGAACAAGTCTATAGCAGCAGTTATGATGACAGCCCTTGGTATGTTGAAATTGTATATTTCCTGTTACATTTATAGTGTCCCCAAGAATTAAGTAAAAATGAATGTCGATCAATAAAATTGAAAGCTCTCAAATATGTGTTGATTGATCAAGTATTGTACTGGAAGGATCTTGGAGGGATACTTCTGAGATGTTTGGATAAATCAGAAGCAAATAATGTCATTGAGGAGATGCATGCTGGTGTGTATGGTGGACACAAATACTGGAAGGAAACGACTTTCAAAATATTAAGAGCAAGGTATTACTGGCCCACTCTTTTCTCAGATGTGTACCAACAGATTAGGGCTTGTGAAAAATGTCATAAGTTTGCAGGTAAACATCAGTTACAGCCATTATCCTTGAAACCTATTTCAGTAAATGCTCCTTTCCAACAGTGGGGTCTGGATTTCATAGGTGAAATTCATCCTCCGTCTAGTGGCGAACATCGGTGGATCTTAACTGCAACAGATTTTTTCACGAAATGGGTAGAAGCAATCCCAACGAAAAGAGCCACAGACAAAATTATCATTAATTTCCTACAAGAAAATATTCTTAGTAGATTTGGGTGCCCTAGAAAAATCCTTACTGAAAATTCCCATGCGTTCAAATCCAAAAAGATGATAAAATTTGCTGAAGACCATAACATTTTCTTGAGAGAATCTACACCCTATTATCCCCAGGGCAATGGACTAGCAGAGTCCAACAATAAAAGCATTATAAACACTATCAAGAAAATGTTATCAGAGAATAAGAAAAATTGGGATACTAAATTAAAATTTGCATTATTGGCAGACAGAGTTACTTTAAAGAAAGCTATCGGAACCACTCCATTTCAAATAGTGTATGGAACTAAAGCAGTATTCCCAATTCAATTGATGAATCCATTAATTAAGTTTGTGCAGGAGGTTGAAGAAGAACCAGAAATAAAGAAAACGAGAACATTTCAGATAATTCAGTTACAGCAAGAAAGGGAAGTTCTCATGGATAAAGTTGAAATACATAGAAATAGGATGAAAGAAAGCTTTGATAAAAAGGTAAAAAAGAATATGTTTGCAGTGGGTGATCAAGTGTTGAGATGGGATGCCAGATATGAGGATAAAGGAAAACATGGTAAGTTTGATGCTCTGTGATTTGGACAATTCATAGGGATGAAAATTTTGGGAAACAACACCTTTGTTCTACAAACTTTGGGAGGTAATGAGATTCCAGGTCCAGTTAATGGATGCTTTTTAAAGTTATTTCATACTTGATTGAGATGAAAGTTTTTTGTATATATTCATTGTACATATCAGTTCAACTAAGTTCGGTAGACTCCAACCCAATAAAACAAATTGCAGAAGGCACAGGTCACATGTTCTTAACGTCTCACGGGGAAGGCCCTATCCCTAGATGGAGCCTGATGTTATTCCTAGGGTTGTTCCATAGATTTACACAGCTCTTACTTCATTTTCATTCAGTTTTTTTCCATTTCCTTACCCTAGGTATTTATCCTTTTTTGCTTAAAAATTTTATTTTACTATTTCTCATTATTTCATGTTTAAATAAGGATTTGGCTCTTGTTCCTATTTTTATTCAAAATATGGTTTAATTTCTTGTTTAAAAAAAAAAAACATTTCAAATGTTTTGAAAATTTCAAATTTGATAAATTTGATTTAAGGGTCAAAATGACAGCATATGCTAGAATTTCGAATTTAAAAAATGTTGTCAGTTCTAAAGCAAATGCTGTCAGTTATGCAAAAAATTTGAAATTGTGATTTAATAAGGGTTTGACTGTTCATAATTATGATTTAGCAATTATAATTCGAAATGGATTATACATATGCATGAATCAAGTACTCCATGAAGCGTGGTAGCCGGTTTCACTCAACACTTCGCAATCAAACTAGTACAGCAATAATAGTGATGTGAACATCCTCCAAGCATCGAAATCAGCAAATCTAACCAACAAAGGAGTGTAATTTCGGGAAAAAACCCCTGCAAGCTAGGGTTTTCATTGCATTTTACAGGTTCATTCTCAGCAAGGATAGAAATATGGAGGAAACTTCAGAATTGAAAGATAAAAAGAAAGCAGGTGGCTTCCCATGTAGAGCTGAACCCAATAATATACAGTGGCTTTTGCAATTTCCCAAATCAACAAAGTTAATGAGAGATTCAAGGTGGCTTATTTACTGTGAAATATTGCAGGGATATAATTCCCAGGTGACAAAGGCCTTCATAAGAAATTACAAGGAGGGGGTAGTTTATTTCAAGAGTTTCAGGATAATATTAAATGAACAGTTAATCTCAGAAGTAATTGGCGTCCCAGCTGAGGGTGAAACTTGGTTCAAGCAGAAAGAGTTCGAATGAGATTATGGGGAATTTATGTTGCCTGGTTATGAAAATTTGAATTGGCAGAATGGGATTCATGTTATTAAAATGAAGCCAAATTGGAAAATTCCCCTGGAAATAGTCCAGAACTACATTACCTGTGATGGTCGGTTCGACAAGGTTTTGAGATGTCATATTAGAATGTTAATGCACTTGCAGGGAAGCAAAAAGTTAAATTTACCATACTATTTATGGAGGAGCTTACAGAAAATGGTACTATGGGTATAGGGCACCCAAAACACACAGAGCATTCTATTTTTCATCATGGGCTCATTAAAATTTTGGTCTTGCATTACTTAAAACAAATTGGACAAAGCAGGGATGAATTTCTCCTTGAGCAGGGTTACAATGTAAAAAAGAAGAGGAAATTGTCTAAAGAAAAGGATGATGAAGCAGAGTTGCTAGAGAAACAGACACAAGTTGATGCTGAAGGTAAAATTATTTTGAATCTGTCCAATATGCAGAAGCCCGATATCTTGAGTATAGTTTCTAAAAACCCCATTGCTGAATTGCCCAACAATGAGCCAATAAAAACTTTAAGCACATGGAATGTTAATTTAGGGCCAAGGACGAGATTAAGAGCTAAAATGACCACAAAAAATATCTTGCTCAATAAACCTGCTAAGGGAAATGAAATTGTCCCAGTGAATGATTTTGAAAATGACATGGATGTGCAAGAAATTGATGTCTTTGTTTCTAAAAGTGAGGGTTTTATAGATATACAAGCAGAGGTAGGACATGTTCCCAAAATATTTTATGAAAATAAATAGGTTCATGATAAAAATCAAGCACCAACTTCTAAGAGCATACAGGAATAAGATATTGCAATGAGTGCAAAAGAAATAGATACAGTTCCTGAACTAGACCAAATAAAGAAATCCCTGCAATCATACAAGGAGCAGTGTCAATATCTACAGAACATAAATGAGATCCTGTTGGTGGCAAACAAGAGACTTCGAGAGGACTTGGGACAGAAGGACGAAGACTATCAGAAGCTGGCCTCCATAGCAAAAGAGACACTGCAAAAGAAAAGAGCTATGCATAAGGAGTGGAAACAGATGAAGACCAAACTGGATGAACTGCAAGGACGAGAGCACAATGCTGACGCTGAATACACCAGGTTACAAAGGAGGTCTCAAGCTCTAGATGACCTGGCAGTTGTAGTTGAGTCATGTAGAAGCATATAGTGTCTTTTCTATAATTAGTAATAGGATTTCATAGCTGGCAAAATGTTCTAGTTTATTTGCTTATGTTAAGAGCTCGAGAGACTTGAATTCAAAAACAAAAAAATTTGTTCCACTTTTTAAGGGATCATATCCAATTAAATAGGATCTATTAAATGTTTTGTTAGGAACAATTTTTGCATATATAGGACAGACATAAAATAGAAAAAGGTTGGAACTTGACAGCATGATCGAAGTTCAATTTTAGAGACTTTTTACAGGCATGTATAAATTTCCTTATGTTTATATAATGTAGAAATGACTGTTTATGAATTAAGATATGATCTTTGAGTCAATCCTGTTTAATTTATGAAGTATATGATTTCAGTATTCTATCTGCACATGGTCTAAATTTTGTGTGATGATTCTTCTAAGTAGCATACAACTATGCCCCTATCAGAAAACAATGTGTGAGCTCTTATTTTCATAGTTTATGATCACAGTCTTGCTTCTGCTTCTATTCATATATTGAGATGTTATACTGTACCTGTCATCTATTTCCTTTTAAATATTTTACATAACTCTGTTTTCTACTTCCACCAAACAAAATTGAAACAATCATTGTGTAGATTCCTTATTCCTACAACCAAGATCTCCTTAAGATTGAACCCTTGTAGTCTAGGTTCAACTTTAGGGATAACAGTAGGTTTCTAACTTGATATAGGAAAACATACCTGGATTATCATGCTTGCTTATGTCTTCACATACCCAAACAATTTCTTCAATGATTTAGAGACCTTGTGCTAGAACCTGCATATCTCATAGGTTAAACATAGTAGAATAAAGTTATACATACCTCGTAAGTAGAGCTTCTATGTGGTCAAAGACCATGGATGACTCTTTTTCTTCATGTCATCATGGTCATAGAACTTGATTTGTCTTTCTTGATGTACCTGTATCTTGTTAGAAGACAAAATCATCCTCATACAACACCACAGGTGTATTAGTACACTCATAAGTGTCACAACCGTAATCTATGAATGTCTTCTATCACTCACATGCATTCATTATCAAACAATCATAATTGTACTAACCTCAATAACATGAAGACAAACATATTATGAACTTAATCATGAATCAGATTTCAAATTTTAGATGTGCCGTATTGTTTCTGGTACATCTCTTGAATTTAGGATCTGCAGGGTTTGAAACTTCGGCCTGTGGTATCCTGACCTATCATATTTCCAACCCCACAGGTCTGAGATTTAATGGATTCTCTGAGAGAGAGTTCTGCCAAATTTTTGTAACGTGACCTGTTTATGGGATGAAACAACATAGAGAACTTGTACGGAGTTCCATGTGTCACTGTTTCAACTTCGGCCTCTAAAACGTGGAACGGTGAAACTACAGTCCATTCCCTTACTGCCACTTTTTACAGAATTTGATTTAGATCTTCGTAGCCCGAGATATGACCTTTTTCCCTAGGTCACCTATTTAGGACTGCATTCTAGAAGAGACAGAAACCCTAACTTGTACAGATCATAAATCAAAAAGTACAACGAATCTGAGGCTGAGCTTTGGACACAAGGCACAGGGGGGTGTTATATTCATCCTATAAAAGTTTCACATCCTAAACCTTTTCCAAAATAGATTTATAGAGAAATCTCCATGATGACTAGGTTTTGTTATTCAAAACCCTAACTTTCAAATTGTCACAAGTGAAACAAGTGTCGTAAGTGCCATACATTGCCTTCCTTTAGGATAGCTATGATACCATGTTAAAATTCAATATTCTAAGATATATAAAATCAGTATTTCATTCAATTTCACAACAATAGCATATATAGGATCACTGAAATAACAACAAGCACAGCATAAACACAAGAGACACAATTTATCCTAGGAAACCCTCACGGGGTAGAAAGCCTAGCAAAGCTTCCTCAATATAGATGACCAGCAAATACAAATATGTAATCCCCAAACATGAGCTCCTTCTCCTCCTTTGCAGATCTCTCCTTCTTCTATGTGAGTTTCACAAGTGAGTGTGTGTTAAATGAGGAACACACCTCCTCTATTTATACACTACTTCACTTGTCTTTAAACCTTAACTAGGTCGGCCCGAACTTAACCACTCAACATAATGCTAACTGGGCCGACCCCACTAGGGGACTTAAACATCCCATACAACTAACTCTGGGTTGACCCCACTAGGGAATTCTAATAACCCAAGCTACGACATTCCGACGGAGGAATAAACATCTCCGGATATACAATAATATCTCTACGGAGGAATGAAACATCTCCCGAATAATAAAGTACAAATATAATAAATATGACAATGAAAAACAGAAATTTTACCCATGTATTAAATTGAAGCCCTCGAAACTCATATTGGCCACATGAATTTTGACATGCGGTTGAAAAACGAAATGTAAAGAATTATGTTGCCTTTCCAATGATATTTTTTCAAAATATACCAACATCATTTATCGTGTTGAATTTTCATTTAATGAAACATGTGTACTTACAAATTTGAAGAGCAATTAACAAGTAGTCTGTGTTCGTGCACAATAATTTAATGTTAAAGTAATAATTTTAAAAAATGAAATATGTGAACATGATCTAGACACAATGCACTAGTGCTTACCTATTTTTCTTTTATTTGTTCTTGAAAAATTATATTTTTTTATTATTTTTCGAAACTGACCAATGAATATTTCAGTTGCATTTTGCACACATTTGTGTTCATGCACCAAATCTTTTGATTGTTTAGATAATTTACAAAACTAAAAATACCCTTTTGAAGAGGATGCGTTTATCTAGTGCTTGTGTATTTTTTCAAATTTTTGAAAGTGTATTTTAAATGTTGTGGATTTAGCTTTGAGCTCAATCGAAGTTGGTTGTAGGGTTTTTTAGGGCAAGTTTTAGTAGAAATTTAAAACAAAAGACATACGAACATAAAAATTCATAAATTTTGTGTATCCAGATAGAGGATTCATTGACGAATCCGATAGTATCAAGTCCTCCCATTAATGTGCATTTAATTACATGGTTTAATCCTCTGGAAAGTAGACAAAACTTTGATTCTGCACTGAAAAGGGCTCTCGACCTGTTTTTTAGGCCCTCGATCGAGCTATATTCCCGATTGAGCTATTTTCTCGATCGAGGTATTTAAAATACCTCAATTGAGGGTTTAATTAGACCTCGATCGAGGGTTTTAACTAGACCTCGGTCGAGGTTTTTTAAAACCCTTGATCGAGCAAATTGCTCGATCGAGGGCCCAAAAAAAGTTGCGGGATTTTTTTTATTTTTTTCAAAAGCTAGATCAAGATTTTCAAAAGCTAGATCGAGCTTTTAAAAGCTATATCAAGCTTTTGAAAAGCTATATCGATGTCTTGTTTCAACCCTCGATCAAGGTATTTAAAAACCCTCGATCGAGCTACTGTCGAGCCCTTGATCGAGGTATTTTAAAACCCTCGATTAAGGGCTTGAAAATACATCGATCGAGGGTATGAAAAACAAATTTTTTGGGCTCCGCTTTCCAAAAATGGTGAACGAGCTTTGTGGATTCACCCTATTCTTAGAAGTTACAATATTTCAACATGATTTTGGTGGCTTGTAACAACGCGCACGCGGAGAGGGAATCGTGCTCGGCTACAAAAGGTGGAATGACAAAGACTCTGCCCTATTTTTTTTTAAATTTTTAACACAAGCGCGTGTGCACATCTGAGCGCCCACATGCCAAAAACGGGCACGCGCAGAAGCGCACGTGCCTCGGTTCGGTACCGAACCTAGCAGCGCATGCGCGCTACCTTAGGTGTGTGCGCGTGATCTTTTTCTCCCCACTAGCGCGGCCCCGTTGCAACACTTTTGGGGAGCAACTTTGTGCGCTCACCCTTAATCTTCCCAAGCTCTTCCAAAAATCTAGAGACTCACTTTTTGTAGCTAGGGTTTTACCCCTAGCTTGTGCAAATGAGCACCTACTAAGGAGAATGGACTCCTTAGTAGCAGTTCAGTAAATGTAAATTATTAAGCTAAAACAAAAATGTAAACTAATCTAAAACACATGCATGAAACATAAAGAACAAAAGATAAATAATGGTTTTGTATTGATATTACCTCCAATGTGGAGGTTGATGAAGCTCTTGCAATGTCCAAGAGGGTTGCTCCAAGCTCCAATGTGCTCCTTCTCTTTCTCCAATGGTGGAAATGGGCCAAAAGGGGCTCTCAAGGTGAAAGTGGCTCAATGGTGAGCTAGGGTTTCAAGAGAGATTTTGGCAGAGTAAGGGTATACTTGATTGTGGATATGAAATAAGGGATCTCCATCACATATTTATAGTTTTTTGGTGGTGGAGTGCTGGCCCATGGTTTTGGGAACCATATGGTTTAGGGCAGCTATATAGGGTTTTTTCCTCCTTTTCCTCATTATTTTATATTGTTTATTCCCTTTTTAGAGGCATTTTGCTATTTTTGGAGGAAAAAGGGGTTTTTTAGCCTTTTTGAGGCTATTTTGATGGTTTTGTGGCCTTTTGGAGGCATTTTAATCCTTTTGGAGGATTTTTAGTGGAATTTTTTGGGTTTTTAAGGGAAATATGGTGGGAAAATGGACAAATGAGCCATGTAATGTGGTAGATGAGGTAGTGAACACTTTTTTGGTGTTAACAGATTGCCCCCTGATGTGTGAGGGCAGGAGCTCATCATATGGCCGATGGACATCATAAGTCATGAATGGTTTTCCTAGGGTGTGGAGAGAAGAGAAGAAACAAACTGAAACCCGGAACAACGATCCCGAACAAACTGCAAGAACTAAAAGTACATAAACTCAATAATGGATGAGGAATCATCTGATCATATGGACGAGGCGGCATTCCCATGCTCGTATCAGGATATAACATAATAATAACAATGGGGTCCAAAAAATGGGGACCTGACATATACATGACCTCAAAAACTGACTGAGGAATAATCTCAATATATGGACAAGGCGGGCATACCCATGCTTGTATCAAGATACATAAACAGAACTGTGAGGCCTGAAAAGAGGGACCTGTAAGATACATAGAGAACCACTGTGTACATCATAAGTGTCCAGAGGGGACACAAAATCTGGGACATACTGCGAGGCTGACGATGTCTGAGTTGAACAGCGGATACACGGGAACAATCAACAGTGCTACTGAGTGTGGTACTAAAGGAACTGATGGGCTGCTGGATCAGAGTGACAAGGGGTACACTCGCAATGGTACACTGAACTGGAACTGATCTAGGACTGAACTGGGTACTCGAGGAAGCATATAACTGGATGGCTTCCGAATACAATCGCCAACGCAGCCCGGACATCCACGGGAACATACAACTGGGTGTTCCGGAGTGACTCACCAATGTGCTAGAGTCGGGGGAAATCCGAGGTCTCTGACAAATAATGGTAGGGATGTAAATCCTGCGCGATTCTCAACAATGCGATCAAGGTGCTGAAGTCTAGCATGTGAGAAACAACCATTCGGAGAGGCAATAATGACTCCTCCCAAAATGGTCCGTAGGCACTCACCACAGATGGTGATGGGTCTAAGGCGCAGGTACCTCTGGGCCTATCCTCTGGAATAGAGGGGCTGTCATCGAAAGAGGGAGACCTGCTCCTATCAAGGCAATGATGTTTCCTTGACAGAAGCGCGAGGTAGAGAACCGAAATGTGATAGTAGTGATGGCAGGACTGACCAAACTATGGGGGGACAACTGGGCAAGTAGAGGGGGTGGACTCAAACTTCCTTTGTTCAGAGTATGATAATGGTGGTGATCTGGCAGCATATGAAACTGACTGAGGGGAAAGGGATCATAGCTGTAATGGATCGGGGAGGGTAACTGGGCTGAGGGAGACTCAAGCTAGGGTAAAATGGCAGGAGACTGCAGAATACTCTGAACAAAGGCGACCTGATTGGGGGTGCTGCCGAGATGATCGATCATAGTGCCTGGAGGCACGGGATGACTTCTTCATGGGTTAAGAAACTAGAAGAAGTGTGTGTAAAATGGCACTGTCGTGTGGATTGAAACGAGCCCAGGACAGTTCATGCTCGTGGTTGATTTCAATTTTAAGGAGTCTGAAAGCGATAAGAAGACTCTGAAGTAATGGAATGGTACTTTTGTGTGGATTTTACGAGCCCAGGATAGTTCGTGCTCATGGTTGCTTTCAATTTTAGAGAGTCTGAAAGCAAATAAGAAGACTCCAGGGGGTTGCTTTTTCGTATATTTAGTCTCCAAGGCCCAAAGAAGCATAAAAGGATACAATGAAGAACTCTTCTAGCCGATGTGACTAGAGTATTCCTTTTTCGTAATTAGTCTACCAGGTCCGGAAAAGGGGTAAACTTATACCAGATAGATGCCCTTTCAGGTACTTTAACGAGCATGAAAAGAAGCAAGATTGCTCGGCGATCTTTTCATTGTTTTAGGAGTCAGAAAAGAGCTTAACAGAAACTCCCTAAGTGCCTTTTTCGTAAAGGACTTGTCCGACCCGAAAAAGGGGTAAAATTATACCAAACAAAAGGAATGGCCAGGCAAGGAGGAAGTGTTCAAACAAGGAACATGTATGATGACCAAGAACAAGGGTGGGGGGGAACACTGGTGAGACTCCTTGCGGGGTGAATGAAATGGTGGCAAAATAATGAAACATTTGCAGTATGACAGGAGTGAATGGCTAATGTAAAAGTGTGGAACAATCCGATGGCGGCCGATGTGGTGCGCAAACCGAGGCAGCAAGGTGTTGGGACACAATGTTGAAACTGTATTAGGTGAGAGCGAGAAATGATCTCAAGCATCATCACGAGCTCGAAAAAATGAATCTGGAAATATAAACGGTGTCGAAAATGGAAAACGATCGATGTGGCATGCAAACCGAGGTGACTGGGGGTGTTTTGGAAAAAAGACCCAAAAAAACCAGGGGTGAGAGCGAGAAATGATCTCAAGCATTATCACCATCTCGGAAAAATGAATCCGATGATATAAAATATGCGAAAAATGGAGAACGGTCGATGTGGCATGCAAACCGAGGCGACGAGTGGTGTCTAAAAAATGGGCAAAAGATGATGGGGAAAAAATAATTCAATGAGATGAACATCATGACGGTCTCGTCGTGCTGATTCGAATGGTGGAAACGGTTCAGGAAACGGACTCCGTATGGGTTCAGAATGGCCAAAACAAGAAAAAGTCAACAGACTATAAATAGTGAGTGGGTCCAACATGACATGTGTCATTTGTACTATTTGACTTTGACTTGTGATCAAAGTGGACCAGAGTTGAGGTGGCATTTCTGGACGATCCGACCGGTCGATTTCAGATCCAGGAGATACAGGTGTTCCGTCAAACTCATACCTGCATGTTTTTTAGGGTCGGGGGTTGGGTAGTGGGTCCTAGGGTTATTTGTACAGTCTACGTGGGGTAGACCACGGGTGTGGGGGACGAAACCGTGGTTGGCGACCGTGAGTTTTGGGGTGAACCACGCGGTTGAGTACCGCGTGTTTCTCGGCTGGATACGCGGTCTGGTACCACGCGTTCCAAGGAAGAACACACGGTGCGGAACCGCGGGGTTAGCCTTGACAGGCGCGGTTAAGAACCGCCACTGTAGGCTTGATAGCCGCGGTGTGAAACCGCGGCAGGGAGCCTGAAAGCTGCGGTTTTGGGCCGAGCTATGAGGGCTTCCTAGGGGGAAGGGGAAGGATTTATTTATTTGACATAAGTCTGATGAGTCTACTTTGTGGGATTTGCAGGATGCCGCAGGTTCTATGGAGAGAGCGGGAGATTCCTGACGAGATAGTGACGGTGATCCAAGGGGAGCGCCATGTACGATCAGTGCTGGGAATGTGCGGACTTTTAAAGTTCGCACAGGTACCCATGATACGGTCAGCAGCGTTGCTGCTGAACCGACTGATTAGCTTCTGGGAGCCAGATATACAGGCTTTCCGAGTACAGGGTGAGAGGGTGGACCTCACCCTGACCGATGTATACTTTCTGACGGGGTTTCCCTGCCTGGGCAGGGTGGCAGACACACAGCCGTGGGTCACCGCGGACGTAGACATGGAGGACATGCTGGAGAGATACTATGGTCCAGAGGCTAGAGTGCATAGGAATGCACTTTTGGTGACAGACTTACAGGAGCCAGCAGTACAGGCCATGGCGACATTCTTGGTTCGGGTATTGGGGTCCCAGTCACCTGAGAAGGTGTCTGGGGGCCAGATGCAGATGATAGAGCGCGTACTGGATGGGATGTACTACGCATGGGGCCTGATGTACCTGACCTGTGTTCAGCGGCAGCTGACAGCAGCGAAGGAATCTGGCAAAGGTTTTTGCTATGGTTCGTTCTTGTGTGCCTTCTTTATGGAGAGGGTGCCCACACTACGGCCGCGGGTGCCGATCAGAGCAGGAGGTTTGAGGGAGCTGCGGATGGTGTGGTGGGGCGAGATGATGCGCCGCCGTGGTGGCGGCGATGTTGGCAGGTATTTTACGCAGGATTTGTACCTGCAGTGGCTCCAGATACCATTGACACTGGACGACTTCCCGTATAGGGACATGGACTACACGGGAGATCCAGATGCGCCACGAGCACCAGGACAGGCATGGGGTCCCGACGGTACGTATGTGTTTTCTTGCATGTTATGGATGTCAAGTTATATATATATGATAGTAGAGTGATATACTGTGACTGACATATGGGTGATCTGCAGATGTGGGTCCGAGGCCACCGCTAGGACATGTGGCATGGAGGGGGATTGTGGCCGTTCCAGCTCTGCCTGGGCGAGGAGAGGTCTGTCGCCGTGATGCGGAGGGGACACTGGAGTCGGTACGGGCACTACTAGAACGTTTGTTGGTGGGTGTGACTGACGAGGGATGGCGGGATGTCGATCTGGATGTGGTTCAGGATTGCATGAGGGCACCCCGAGAGTTCAGATCCATAGCGTTCCGGGTGGCGATCTTGGTGGACCGGGTACGGGCACAGGAGCCCGTAGGAGATGAGGACTTGCCGGAGGAGGAGAGAGGGGAGGACTCAAAGGCAGCCAATGCAGGCAGTGATGCAGGATACGACTCTCATTAGGGAGTGCAGGGGACTCCCCCCGAGTTTTGTAGCTACGGCATGTATTTTGATGAGGCTTTAGGGATGTATAGCCATTTTTTGTATAGCTGAGTATAGGGATACTCAGGACATGTACAGCACTGAACATGTATTTTTTGATAGATATATATATGCACGTGGATGCACCTTTTGTACGATGTTGTTTAGTTGTACGCACATGGATGCGCATTTATGATTTGTGATATGTTTTACATTGCACGTGGATGCAAGTAGTATAGGATGTTGGGCACATGGATGCCCCTTGTGTATGTTATGTGATGTATTGCACATGGATGCAACACTATGTATGTAGGACTAGGCACGTGGATGCCCGTGTATGTATTTGTTATTGCACATGGATGCAAATGTTTATGTGATGATAGGCACATGGATGCCCCTAGCAATCTTTTTGGGTTTTTATATATTTTTATGAGATGCAATGCATGATGGAGGTTTTTTACATGGTG
Organism: Larix kaempferi; assembly: GCA_027924585.1. Taxonomy (NCBI): domain Eukaryota; kingdom Viridiplantae; phylum Streptophyta; class Pinopsida; order Pinales; family Pinaceae; genus Larix; species Larix kaempferi. Next base: position 42,976,532 of record BSBM01000372.1, on the reverse strand, counting down.
TGATTGATGTGCCAATCTAGAATGTTGTTGGCCATTTGGTCTGACTTGCTCCATCGGCGAAGCCAGTATAGTGAGGTGGAAGATGGTCCATCTGTGGTCATGCAAAAATGAGGAATGTAAGATTGCGGCAAAAATGTGAAAAACAAAAAAGAGAGAAAACTGTACAATGCGGACCAGTGGGGCCGCAAGTTATTTAAGGATAAAAGCGTTTTAAGGTACAACCCGTTACGCGGGTTGCGCAAAGGGTGACCTTCGGAGTCGGCTAAGATGTATGCCCCCTTGCCGAGACAAGTTTGCACGATGTAAGGGCCTTGCCACATGGATTCAAACTTCCCTTTACCGGTTTTGTCATGGGCTTGGTCATAGGCGAGGACGAGGTCCCCTTCATGGAAAGTTTGAGGGTGTACATGTTTGTCGTAACCAGCTTTGGAGCGGTTCTTGGCAGCTTCAATGGTCTGGAGAGCGGCACGACGGTCTTCGTCGGCTTGTTCAAGGGATAGCAGACGTTGCTCGAGTGGGGAGGTGTCGGGGAGAAGCTCGACGGCGATTTGCAAGGCAGGTATCTGACACTCAATGGAGAAGACAGACTCTACGCCGTGAACTAAGTGAAATGGGGTAAAACCAGTGGTGGTCTTGGTGGATGTACGATAAGCCCATAAGGCGGGGAAGATCATGTGGTGCCAATTGGACTTATGTCGATCAACAGTGCGTTGAAGGATAGTTTTGAGGATTTGTTTAATGGCCTCTACTTGGTCGTTCCCTTGGGGGTAGTAAGCAGAGGAGTACTGATGTTCAAATTTGAGTAGGGTGGATAACTCACACCAAACAGAATCTTCGAAGTGCGAACCATGGTCTGAGACTAACTGTTTAGGAACCCCAAATCGAGTGATAACATGGTTAAAAAAGAAATGGGCAGCTGTGTCAGCGGTACAATTGAAGGTAGGCATGGCTTCGGCCCATTTGGTGAAGTAATCTACGGCGACAATTATGTATTTGTGGCCATTGGCAGACGAAGGTTTACATTCCATGAAGTCGATGGCCCACTTACAAAAGGGACCAACGATGACGACTAGGTGTAATGGAGCGGGTGGTGTCTGGGCCTTGGGGGCAAAAGTTGGTAGTTATGGCAATGCTTAACCGTAGTGATGCAGTCGATGAAAAGTGTGGGCTAGAAGTATCCGGCGCGGACGACCTTTTGGGAAGTGGCCATCCTGGAGAAATGGCCGCCGCAGGCACCGCTATGACAGTCATTAAGGACGTATTCAGCTTCCTCGTGTGTAAGGAAATGACGAAGAATGGTTTCAACCTGTAATATCCCTTTTTCAAATTTTATTAAAATGCCCAATTTTCCACTTTTTTTCCCAATTTCGACCTTTGACTAGTTTTACTGTTTTGACCTCCAAATCAACCCAAATGCTCCCAAATCTTCTGTAGGAGTGTATGAATGGTATTTAGACTTGAATATAAGGTTCAGGGATTTTTTATGGCCCTCCAACTACTACTGCAAACTTGATTTGTATTCTGATCAATATATGTAATTTTGACTAGTAATTTGTGCATCAAATCCCCCTCGGGTAACACTGCAATTGGCCTTCCAAATGCCTCCAAACTCCCACCAATTTATGAACAGAGGTATATAATGTGTTAAGTATGTGATTAAGGTCTCATATGCACCATTAATTGATTTTTAATACTATTCTAACTCTCTCACATTCAACAGCAAAAGCCCCCAATTTGACCCTTGGGGAAATGGCACTATTTCACCTCCCAATACAACTAAACTGAGTAAAAATGCTTCAAATGCTCAAGTAAAGTACATGAAACTTGTAGAAGACATCCATGGCAGTATATTTATCACAAATATATCAGATAATCATCCATCCATTCAAAATAATCAACAATATAGTGTCATACATCAATGCATTGGGGAAATGGACATTGTTTGCTCATTAAACAATAGTTTTGCATACAACCAGTGGGTATTTCGACCTAAGACTTTCTGAATATGAATAACATAGGATATGAAGCTATTAAAATCATAAATATGTAATGAGAATCTCTCTCAAGAAGCACAAGTGCTCACCAAAAACGCCCTCCCTCAAGGAGCACGGATATGCCTTCAAAACTGGAAACGGTGGAGAGAAAGTGCTGCACTAAACCAAACCATGAAACTTCCTGTAGCTGATACCTGCAAATACAAACTCCATTAAATCACCATGAAAGACCTGAGTGGCCTCTCCAAACACCAACTTGGATGGGAATCTTTCACCCTCGAAATTGGCTAAGGCAAGAAACTAGTCATCCACTAGCTCTCTCTTCACAAATGCAATTTTTCTCAAATCATCAAAAGCCATTCTCATACTTGATTTCTACATTTTATAACCAACATTAACCTTCAAGGGGTCGAAATCCTCTCAATAGATTCAATAATTTTCCATTTAGAAAATATTCCTCATTTGCCACTTGTCTCCTAGTTCCAACCTTCCATCTTCTCCCAAATTCGAATTTGAGTCTCTTTAGATTCCTCCAACTCCATGAGCGCCTTCTTGAGCATATTTTTGGGGCTGACATGTCATAATGGTCAGGTGTAATAATTCAGGTCTGAATTTTGTCATAAAATGTCATAGATGCTTCATTATTGTTGTCATAAAACTAGGGAATCTAGCCCATGTGTCCACTAGTCTCCAATTTGACTCTTCCTCTCTCATGGAGGTTACTATTCCTTCCCATTTCGACCTAATATGCTCAATGCCATGTGTTATGACTTACCAACTCACCCAAGAGTGTTCACCTTCCCATGAATTCGAATTGGCAAGAGAGAGATGCCATGTGTCATTGAAAAATCAAGCTAGTGTGGGTCCCACCACCTCCATATGTCTCCAAAACCACTTGCCACCTAGAATTTCTCTTGAATTTATTTATTCATCATATTTATTAAATGCTTGAACCCTTCTAATGTCTAAATATCATTTATTAGTTTCCTTATTACCATCCCACATGTGCCCATCCAACCTAGGCAACTAGTAGCATTGATGGGATTGTCTTACTATGCATTTATTTGAATGGGGACATTACAGTCCTCCCCACCCAAGATTGCTTGTCCTCAAGCAATTTCAAATTTGGATGTTGCAAAATCTTCTCCTCTTCCCATGTGGCATCTTCATTTGGTAAGTCCTTCCATTGCTCTAAATATTCTTTGATGATTCTACTCCTCAACCTTCTTTCCCGTGTCTTCAAAATTTTTTCCGGAACAAGTGTGAGTTGACCTTCATCATCCAAAGGAGGAAGTATTTCTGAAGTGATGATTTGCTGACCAAGAGCTTTCTTAATACAAGAAACATGAAATACATTGTGGATTTTACTCCCTTCCGGAAGTTCTAGTTCATATGCTACTTCTCCAACCTTCCGCACTACCTTGTATGGCCCATAGTACCTTGGTTTTAATTTTTCTGCTCCATTCTTTTTGAGAGATGTTTGTTTATAGGGCTGCAACCTTAAATATACTAAATCATTGACTTGAAAGGTTCTCTCTTCTCTATGTCTATCAGCATATTGTTTTTGCTGATTTTGAGCAACCTGCAAATTGTCTTTCAAGAGCTTTAAAATTTCTTGGCTCTCTTCCACCCAATCTTTAGCCTTTGGGGCTCTACTATCACCAAATATAATGTTAGCAAATGTAAGTGCATCATAACCATATAATGATTTGAAAGGAGACATTCCTATTAACATATGATAAGTGGTGTTGTAGCAAAACTCACCCAAGTGTAGCCATTTTGCCCATGCTTTTTGCTGCCCTCCCACATAGTTTCTTAGGTATCCTTCCAACCATTGGTTTACCCTCTCTGTTTTTCCATCAATTTGTGGATGATAGCTGGTACTTGGAGTCAATTGAGTTCCTACCAATCTAAAAAGTTCTTGCCAAAAAGCACCCATGAATCTACTATCTCTATCACTGACAATGCTCTTGGGGAGCCCATGCAATCTGAAGATTTCTTTGAAAAAAATATCAGCCACTTGTGCAACACTAAAAGATGATGTAACAGCAAATAAATGAGCAAATTTTTTCAACCTATCAACTACCACATAGATGCAATCCTTACCTAAGGATTTAGGCAATCCGGTGATGAAATCCATGGAAATACTGTCCCATTTTTGCTCCGGAATGGAAAATGGTTGTAATAGGCCGGCTGGACATGTAAGTTCTGATTTGTTTTGTTGACATGCTTTACATTCATTCACATACTTCTGAACATCTTCCTTCAGCCCCTTCCAAAAAAATCTTTGCCTCAACTGTCTATAAGTTTTGAAGATCCCCGGATGGCCCGCTAGTGGGGAATCATGTGCTTCTTGCAAAATTCGATACTTGAGCTTGGAGTTATGAACTAAATAAATTCTTCCCTTATAATATATCAGCCCATTCAAAATCCTATAATTATCATCCCCTTTGATTCCATCCAACACATCACAAGCAAATTTGTCTTTGGCATATTCAACTAGTAGCATGTTTTTCCAATCCTTGGCAATATCCATGAGAGAAAAGGAAGGCCTTCTTGACAAAGCATCTGCTACTATATTATTCTTTCCTTTGACATATTCAATATCAAAATCATAAGCTTGAATCTTGCTTACCCACTTTTGTTTCCTTTCATTTAGATATTTTTGGGTGAGAAAGTGTCTTAGACTATTATGGTCAGTTTTCACCACAAACTTGCTGCCCACCAAGTATTGTCTGAATTTGGCCAATGCATGCATAATGGCCAGCATTTCTTTATCATAGATGGAGTAAAGTTTTTCATGAGGGTGCAACTTTCTGCTCTCAAAGGCTATGGGGTGTTGGCCTTGCTTTAGGACAGCCCCTATTCCTCCACCTGAAGCATCACATTCCACAACAAAAGGTTTAGTAAAATCAGGAAGTGCAAGTATGGGACAACTACTCATTACCTCTTTCATTTTTTGGAATGATTTTTCAGCCTCTTCATCCCACTTGAAAGCATCCTTCTTAGTCAAATCAGTGAGTGGATAAGTCAACTTGGAGAACCCTTTCACAAATTTTCTGTAGTAGGTGCATATGCCAATAAAGCCTCTCAATTCGGTAATATTTTTTGGTGATGGCCATTCCAAGATAGTCCTGATTTTTTCCATGTGTACCTTCACTCCTTCTTGCCCAATAATGTGCCCAAGATACAGTAGTTCTTTCATCCCAAACTCACATTTTGATAATTTAGCAAATAAGGACTCTTCTTGCAAGATTTTCAACACAATCTCTAACTGTTGCAAATGCTCTTCCCATGTTTTACTGTAAATGAGAATATCATCAAAGAAAACCAAAACAAACCTTCTTAGTTGCTTGCAAAATATCCTATTCATACATGCTTGAAAGGTGGCTGGAGCATTAGTTAACCCAAAAGGCATGACAAGAAATTCAAAGTGGCCAAAATGACATCGAAAAGCGGTCTTTTGCACATCTTCATCTTTCATTCGAATTTGGTGATACCCTGATATAAGGTCAATTTTTGAGAAGTATTTGGACCCATGTAGCTCATCAATCCTAGGAATAGGATACCTATTCTTGATATTCTTTTTGTTCAAGGCTCTAAAATCTATGCACATTCTCAATGTTCCATCTTTTTTCTTCACTAGCACTACTGAAGAAGCATAAGGGCTAGAGCTTGGTCTAATGAGCCCCAACTCTAGGAGTTCTTGGATAGCTTTTTCAATCTCATCTCTAAACCTTTTAGGATGTCTATAAGGTGGTATCTGAATGGGTGAAGTACCCTCCTCCAAAACAATACTGTGCTCAACCCCCCTATCTGGTGGCCTACCATGTGGAAGGTCTCTAAAAACCTTTTCATATTTTTGCAAAAGTTTCTCTATCTCCTTTGGGTGTTTGACAATATTTATAGTTGGCTTGGGAGATGTAATATGACATTTAGCAGCCCATTCTATATCCCCATGCCTCAATATAGATCTCATGTTATTGCAAGTCACTACTTGATTTGGATAAGTGTGTTGCCCTCTCACAACTCTTTGTACTCCTTTTGAATCTTGGAATTTCATTTCGGGAATTTGATAATTTACTGTATGCTCTCCTATTGAATACAACCATTGCACTCCCAAAACCACATTAGTATCAGCAACATCAACCACATAAAAACTATCAACAAAAGTATAGTTACCTACAGTGACTTGCAGCTTTGGAACCCATGTTTTGCATTGCATTGTGTTGTGACCGGGAATGACAACTGTGAAGCCATCAAATGGTTCAATAGGTATCTTTCTTTTCTCTACCATATCTGCATCAATGAAGTTATGAGTGGCTCCTACATCTACCAAAACTGAAGTTCTTTGTCCTTGTACCACACCTTTGCATCGGATAGTATGATAGCGAGGTACTGCTGAAAGCACTGCCATTCTTGCTTTGTCCGGTGAAGGCTGATTTTCTTCTTGTCTTTCCTCTTCTACTGCTGTCTCATATGCCTCTTCTTGATCTGAAATATGTCCATCTTCATCCATGCCCCCATCATACCCCTCATTATCAGAAAATACTTCTATGTATTGAGCCTTTCCTTTGGTACATTTGTGCCCCGGTGTCCATGGTTGGAAGCATGTGAAGCATAGTTTCTTGTTTCTAAGTTCATCCCTGTTTAGTCCCTCTTTTTTATTCCTCTCAAATGACTCTCTTTGACAAGGTTTCTTATCATATCCATCCCTTTGCCAAGGTTTCTTTTCAAATTTATAGCTAGGCTTAGGAGGAAATCTCGTTCTAGGAAGCACATTTTGGAGATCCCTAGTCAAGCTCATTGCATCTTTTAATGTAGTTGGCTTGTAGGCTTTGACCAAACCTCTTAAGGGTTCAGCCAAACCTTCAGTGAACAGAAATACTAATCTTCCCATAGATACATCAGCCACCTTGACTGATAATTTTTGAAAGTCCAACATATATTCGGTAGGGGACCCAGTTTGCTTCAATTGAGCTAGTTCTTTGAAAGGCAATTCTGGATCTTTTTGTTCAAATCTTTCTAGTACCCTGTCAACAAATTCTCCATATGTTTTAACCTGATTATGACCCAAGGTTTTCATCCCATGAAACCACCATTCATTGGCATCTCCTTCCAAATGCAAAATGGTTATTTTTAATGCATCCTCTTCCAACATAGGATTCAGCTGAAAATATACATCCAATTTTTGCACCCAAGTGTTAGCAGAATTTTGAGAAGAACCATCAAAAGTAGGAAGTGACATTTTTCCAATAGCACTATTCAATTCTTTGTTATGGAATGGACTCCTATTGTCTCCCTTCATTTTAATCTTTTGCATAGCATCAATGTAGTCACTGAGTGGTACACCTCTTTTACACTCTTCATTCAAATCATTCCAATCATTTACTAGTTTCTTGTAATCCAATTCAAGATTGGGCTCTTCTTTGGGTGTGAGAAATTTAGGTGCAGTATGCCTTTGTGTGCTTTGAAATTCATCAGGTTTATTATGAGATCCTGTACTTGAGAAAATATGCTCTGATACCACTTGTAATATCCCTTTTTCAAATTTTATTAAAATGCCCAATTTTCCACTTTTTTTCCCAATTTTGACCTTTGACTAGTTTTACTGTTTTGACCTCCAAATCAACCCAAATGCTCCCAAATATTCTTTAGGAGTGTATGAATGGTATTTAGACTTGAATATAAGGTTCAGGGATGTTTTATGGCCCTCCAACTACTGCTGCAAACTTGATTTGTATTCTGATCAATATATGTAATTTTGACTAGTAATTTGTGCATCAAATCCCCCTCGGGTAACACTGCAAATGGCCTTCCAAATGCCTCCAAACTCCCACCAATTTATGAACAGAGGTATATAATGTGTTAAGTATGTGATTAAGGTCTCATATGCACAATTAATTGATTTTTAATACTGTTCTAACTCTCTCACATTCAACAGCAAAAACCCCCAATTCGACCCTTGGGGAAATGGCACTATTTCACCTCCCAATACAACTAAACTGAGTAAAAATGCTTCAAATGCTCAATTAAAGTACATGAAACTTGTAGAAGACATCCATGGTAGTATATTTATCACAAATATATCAGAGAATCATCCATCCATTCGAAATAATCAACAATATAGTGTCATACATCAATGCATTGGGGAAATGGACATTGTTTGCTCATTAATCAATAGTTTTGCATACAACCAGTGGGTATTTCGACCTGAGACTTTCTGAATATGAATAACATAGGATATGAAGCTATTAAAATCATAAATATGTAATGAGAAGCTCTCTCAAGAAGCACAAGTGCTCACCAAAAACGCCCTCCCTCAAGGAGCACGAATATGCCTTCAAAACTGGAAACGGTGGAGAGAAAGTGCTGCACTAAAACAAACCATGAAACTTCCTGTAGCTGATAACTACAAATACAAACTCCATTAAAGCACCATGAAATACCTGAGTGGCCTCTCCAAACACCAACTTGGATGAGAATCTTTCACCCTCGAAATTGGCTAAGGCAAGAAACTAGTCATCCACTAGCTCTCTCTTCACAAATGCAATTTTTCTCAAATCATCAAAAGCCATTCTCATACTTGATTTCTACATTTTATAACCAACATTAGCCTTCAAGGGGTCGAAATCCTCTCAATAGATTCAATAATTTTTCATTTAGAAAATATTCCTCATTTGTCACTTGTCTCCTAGTTCCAACCTTCCATCTTCTCCCAAATTCGAATTTGAGTCTCTTTAGATTCCTCCAACTCCATGAGCGCCTTCTTGAGCCTATTTTTGGGGCTGACATGTCATAATGGTCAGGTGTAAGAATTCAGGTCTGAATTTTGTCATAAAATGTCATAGATGCTTCATTATTGTTGTCATAAAACTAGGGAATCTAGCCCATGTGTCCACTAGTCTCCAATTTGACTCTTCCTCTCTCATGGAGGTTACTATTCCTTCCCATTTCGACCTAATATGCTCAATGCCATGTGTTATGACTTACCAACTCACCCAAGAGTGTTCACCTTCCCATGAATTCGAATTGGCAAGAGAGAGTTGCCATGTGTCATTGAAAAATCAAGCTAGTGTGGGTCCCACCACCTCCATATGTCTCCAAAACCACTTGCCACCTAGAATTTCTCTTGAATTTATTTATTCATCATATTTATTAAATGCTTGAACCCTTCTAATGTCTAAATATCATTTATTAGTTTCCTTATTACCATCCCACATGTGCCCATCCAACCTAGGAAACTAGTAGGATTGATGGGATTGTCTTACTATGCATTTATTTGAATGGGGACATTACAGAACCCCTCGCCGGTAAAGGACATCGCCTAAGAGGAGATATCGAGAGGCTTGGTGACGTATGCAATGGCGTTCATTACGGGTGACTTTGGGTCTGAACTTCTGCGTGCGCAGGTATAACAAAATATCACCGTACCATGGGTCATCAGACGAGATAGTGAACAAGTGGTTGTCGGGTAACTCGTCGGAGATTTGTGGGGCCGAGAGAAGGCAAGGTAGATCAGTGATGAGCTGGGCAAGCGCAAGGGCTTTAGTGCTCTTAGGTGTTCGGAAAGTGAGTTCATATTCCTAGAGGATAATGACCCATTTAGCGACACGACCTTGCAGTAGTCGCCGATTTAGGAGATAGACCATGGGGTTGGAGTCAGCAACGACTGTTGTATGACTAAGTAAGATATAGTGTCACAGTTTTTGGACGGAAAAGACCACAGCTAGGGCTAGTCTCTCCTCATATGGATAACGTAGAGGTGGACCAGACAAGGTCTGGCTAACGTAGTAAATGACATGCTCTTGGTGAGAGACGTCTTCTTGAACCAAGACTCCAGACACAGCGTGCTCGGATGCCGAGACGTAGAGGATGAAGTCCTGAGAGAAATCCAGAGGGGAGATCAAGGGAGCTTGCGTGAGAGCTTTCTTGAGGGCTTCGAATGCAGCATCGGCTTGCTCATCCCAGACAAATGGTATGTGGGTACGGAGTAGGCGTAAGAAACCGTGAACGGTAGTGGCGTAATCAGGGACGAAGCGTCGAAGGAAATTGGATCGCCCCTGCAGACTTTGAAGCTGCCGGAGCGTGCAAGGAGCGGGAAGGTCTAAGATGGCTTGGACTTTTAGGGGATCAACAGTAATTCCTTTCTGGGAAACAATGAAACCCAACAATCGGCCTACTGGAACGCAAAAAACACACTTGTGTGGGTTCAAGCGGATTTGGTATTTGCGACAACGCAGAAAAATTTGCCGAAGGTCATTAAGGTGGTCTGATCGTTTCTGGGAACGAGCTGTAAGGTCATCAAGATAGACTAGCAGGATATGGACCAAGTCGTGAAATCAATAGTTCATGGCCCGCTGGAAGGTGGCACCAGCATTTTTTAGGCCGAAATGCATGACGCGATAGGCAAAGGTCCCCCATGGGGTAGTAAAGGCAGTTTTGTACTGGTCTTCCTTACGGATCTGAATATGGTTGTATCCAGAAAAACCGTCCATGAAAGAGAGGACTTCATGCCCCGCACATGCATCAATGAGCTGGTCAATAAATGGCGTGGGGAAGTTGTCCTTGGGACAAGCACGGTTTAAATCGCAGAAGTCAGTGCGTACTCGGATGGTGCCTTGTTTTTTGTTAACGGGAATGGGGTTTGAAATCCAAGTGGTATAGGCAATAGGATAAATGAACCCTACCTTGCGTAGTTTCTCAATCTCTGCTTTAACAGCTGGGAGCTTTGAGGGATGTATGGGACGCTGTTTCTGACGGACAGGGGGTACATCAGGCCATGTGTCAATGTGGTGCTCGATAATGGCGGGGTCAAGACCGGGCATTTCGGTATAGGACCAGGCAAAGACATCACGGAACTCTCTGAAGAGATTAGTGTATTCCTCAATCTCTTGCTTACTGCAGAAGGCTCCTAAAGTGATGAGTTCAAGGGAACTCCCAGGGGCAGCGATATCAATTTGGATGACAGGTGAGATGTTAGCCATGTTACCTTCCTCGAAGGCATCAGGAGCAGGAATAGGGTCCTTGAACCAGTCGACCTTGGTGGGAAGGAAGTCTTTGGATTCAACCGCAAATTGGGTAGCGGTGCTAGAGGAAGATGCGTCTGGGAGGAAATACGAACGATGTTGCATATCATCCCAGGGATACTCCGAGGCAGTGAGTGCCTCAAGAATCTCCTCATCAGTACAGAAAGTTTGGGCCGTCAAATCGGTAGACGTGGGAATGGTAGTGGAAGAAATCATGTAAATGGTGTTGACCTCCCCGGATGGGGGTGAGATCATGGGGTGAATCTCCTCAATAGTGGTTGGTGCCATCTCAAGATCCAGATTGTTCATCTCATAGAGAGGCGTTCTGTAATCAAGGAGATCGGGACAATGATGTGAGTAGTGCCCGTAAACACCGCATATAGCACAGGGGTGATTGGTACGCAGGGATTTATCTTTAGGCTTGGGGGTGGGGTTTAGTTCGACAACTGGGATGTTGGGATCGTCGTCGAGCATCTGCATGTGCTTCTGTAATGCTGGTAACTGTGGGCACTAGTGAGTCGCATGGCCTAACTCATCGCACAATGAGCATTTGGGAGGAGCACGAAATACTGGGGGGTTTTTGACTGTCTTGGGAGGTGGTACAGCAGTGTAAGGTTGGGGACCTCTGCCCCCAGTGGGTTTGGGAGTAGGGGGAGGAGTCGTGGAGGATAAAGGGGTAGAGACACTAGGGGGTGGCTGAGTGGTAGTAGCCATGGGTTGCACCGGTTGGAGGACGACGCTTGGTGTCGGCGGGGGAACGGGAGGCGAAAGATACCAGACGGGTAATCCCAAGGTTAGCCCGGGGAGGCTAAGGGTAGCCATGACCGGGGCGCTTACTACTCCCGAGGGAGGGACTAGAAAGGGGATGGTATGGATAGGTGTAACACCAATGTGGCTAGGTACCAGTGGTGGTTTAGGAAACAAGGGTGGCTGATTGGTAGTTGGTTGGTTATCGTGGGAGAGGGTACATAGGTCAGACACTTCGGGCGTAGATGACGGGGGAGGAATGGATTGGAAAGTGGATGTCATCAGCAGGTCTGAGTAAACTCCAGGTCCCAAAGAGGAAACAAATGAGGTAGCAGCACTACTGACCGGTTGTTCCACCATGGGGAGAACATTATCGGGTGCAGCGGGAGCATTTGGATCATAGTAAGTAAGTTGGTTGATCTTAACCACGCGTCCATCATGGGGGAACATCATGGTACGAAAGATAGAGGAAGCGACCGCCCGCATAGCATACATGTAGCTGCGACCGAGTAAGAGGTTGTAATCAAGCTGGGCGTTGATGACCTCGATATCGATGAGGACGGTTTTACCACCTAACTGGACAGGGACATTGTCTAGGAGACCTTGGGGCTGAGCCGAACGACCGTCGTAGGCGCGTAACGTAGTGGTGGACTGCTGGAGGGTAGGGGATCCCAACTTCTACCATACGAATGTAGACATAACGCATGTGGAGGCACCCTCATCGATGATGCATCGATGGATGACAAGATTCCGAATGGAAACAGAAACTTGGAATGCTAAGGTGGAAGGCAGGCGTGGTTCGGACTGGTCCAAATCAAATGCCATCAAATTCGAATCATTTGGGTCAATAGCCCCAATGGATGAGAGTCAAGTCTTACACTGGGAAGGGAAGTTCTTTAAGACTTCTAACGCAGACATGGCTGCGGAAGATTGGGCTAGGTCGTCTACAATGTTGTAGTTTGATGCAGCGCGCGCATTGGGGTTGTTGTTGATACGGTGAAGTGGGAAACGAGCTGCTTTGGAAGCGCCATCTACCAGAGGGGGAGGGATATGTAACGCTTGATCAGTGGGATGAGCGTTAGTGGTTTTATCAGTGGGAGGGGCTTCAGGAGTGGAGCCATATTGGTTCCGGTGAGTCTGAAGGTTGACATCAGCGGAAGACATCATCAACAAGTGGTGGGTACCTGAGTCAAACATGGGTTGATCGGGAGCAGTGTATGTGATCTGTTTTTGTTGGGGTTGCGCGTTGGCTTGAGGGGGGGCCAATGGCTGAGTGTTCACCACGCCTTGGGTTGGTAAGGGGTTTTGCAACACCAAAGGTGGCTGCTGAGGTTGTGGGGGGTTGGGCTGCGCTTGAGGAGTTGCCTGCCCTTGGCGATGGGCATCATCAACCCAAAGTTGCCGAGCTCACTCCAAATGTTGGCAAGTATGTGTGTAGTGGCCATAGAACCCGCAGATAGAACAAGGATGGTTCGTTCTCAAATTAGGGTTTTTAGCCTGTTTGGGCGGGCGATCAGGGTTTTGGTTAGCGGGGGCCGCGTTATTGGTGTTGGGGGAATTAGCCGGTTGACCACCTTGGTCTGTAGGTTGGTTGTTCCCACAATTATGGCCTTTGCCGCGATTTTGTTGGCCCTAGTTGCGTTGGTTGTTCTGGTTTTGCTGCGGGTTATTTTGGGCGTATACTTGCCCTTGGGCAGCAGGTGGGTTTTGAGGTTGTGCAGGTGCCAGAGCAGGCTGCGGTGGATGATAGGTAGGTGGAGGTTGCGCAGGTGCGGGACCTTGAGGAGGTAGCTGATATGTCTGTGGAGCAGGTTGTGGGTTTGCCGCAGGGGCTGCCTGTGGCGGGTAATAAGCTGGTTGGGCTTGGGAAGGCGCAGGAGCTGGTGCAGCCTGCTGGTGGTAATAAGTGGGTTGGGCCTGAGAAGGCGCAGGAGCTGGCGCAGCCTGCTGGCGGTAATAGGGATGAGGTGCGACCGGGGGGTTGTAAGCAGGGGGTGCATGACCGAAGCACTGAGGTGGACAACTGGGTCCATGGGAGTGATGGTGATGTGTCATAGGAGCATATGAGTTGGTGGCCCCAGACTGTGAGGCGGCCCACGAAAGGTTGGGGCTCGGGGTAGGATGTGCTATGGAGAAGGGTTGAGGATGCGAAGAAACATGACCAATGATACCGTTTGCGGCGTGGGATGCCCCCGGTGCATCGTGATGGGAGGACTCACCGTGAGGGGCGTCAGGTATAATGGTATAGAGGTAACCCGACTGGGTGTAAATGAGGTCGAACTGCTGTGCCTTAAGGATGGCCTCTTCTTCAGACTGGGGTCTTTCAGAAGTGACATCCTTAGCAATAACAGGAAGAAGGGACTTGAGGAACAAATCTAGGAAGATACGATCGTCCAATTTGATCTTGCATAAGCTACGGCATCTACGCCACTCATGAATGTGGTCCATGATGTGGGTAGCCATGTTTTGTCGGCAAGATAGGAGTATCTCAATGCCCGTGTCATAGCGGACAGGTAACTGGAAGAACTGCAGGAAGGTCAAGGCAAGGGAAGTAAAAGTGGCATGGGTCCCATGTGGTTGCTCGATATACCACTTGGCTGCAGAGCCAGTGAAGGTGCGCTGTAATAGACGGAGGTGAATAGAGTCATCCACTATGGAGTTGGAGGAACACCATAGATGGAAGGACATGATATGGTTTTGTGGGTCCTCGCCCGCCTTGCCCTCGAATTTAGGAATGTCAGAGGGGAGTTTGGTAGGCATGTGAGGCCATGCTGGGTCATGTCAGATAGGGTCGTTGGTCAGTCTGGTTAGGTCAGGGAGGTTGAGGCTAGCCATGAATGGCAGATTGGAAGAAGGATGTGACACAGTAGTGAGTTGGACCAAGTTGGGGCCCATGCCCCCAAGTAGAGGGGCAGGGTTGGGAATGTTGCCCCCAAGTGGGGGAACTAAGGTAGTATAGGATGGGCCCGCACCACCATGGGTAGTGTGAGTCACTGGTGGAGTGGTGGTATGTATGCCAGCTACGGGAATAGGAATGGTGACCGAGACGGTGGATGTGGCCCCCATCGAGGGCATTCCCAGAGCAGGTGTGGTAACTGGTGTAGTGGTGGTATGTATGCCAGCTACGGGAATAGGAATGGTGATCGGGACGGTGGATGTGGCCCCCATCGAGGGCATTCCCAGAGAAGGTGTGGTAACTGGTGTAGTGGTGGATGTGCCACCAATGGTCCCTATAGCGAAAGGAGTGGAAGTTGCGCCAGCCATGGGGCTAGTAGGGGCAGTGTAAATAGGGTTCTCAGACTCTTCTTCAGAATCAGAGGTAAAGTAAGGGGCGTCAATATGTGGTGACGGAGTCCTATGCCGTTGACGAGTGGATTCAAGTGACAAGGCTCTAGATCTATGATAAGTGGTATCAAGTGATGATGATCTGTGGCGATGACGGGTGGTGTCAAGTGAATCGTACTGTGGGGGCTCGCCCCTGAGGCGCCGAGAATGTCTCGGGGACTCAATGGTGACAGATGGTGTCGGATCTCTGTGGGTTGAGGTGAGTAGAAAAACAGCTCAAAAATCCTAATGCAACCGAGTGTGCAGAAGGAGAGCTCAAAAAACAAGGCACTCAGGCCAACAACCAACTCAAAACACCTACTGTAACAGTTGTGCTACAATAGGTGGAGTGTCAACAAAGTGGTCAGAATACCAACAGGCAGCAGGTTGCCTAAAAATAAAAAATGGTGAACTCACTAGACCAAAGGGAGGTAAGGGAGCATGCAAACACCTAACTAAAAGTATTCTGACTCAACTAGACATATCCTCTGCAAGGTGATGAAATCCATGTCAAACAATATGAATAGGAAAGCCAAGTGGCTAAGATGTCCCCCTGCTGGGAGGGACACCGGGTAGTCAATCCTAGAAGAATGGCAACTAAGATACCCCGTTCATGACACGTCCAGAAAGGTGAATCTGCCGTTTAGTCCTTTAACCGCAATACCCCTATATAGGGATATCCCGAGAACCGCGAAAGGTAGCCCTTCGGTTACTGAATGGAGTGCGGTATTCCACTCAGGCCTTCGGAACCAGTCTCCCGACTTCAACCCTCCTAAGGGAGAGGCCCTCTGATAAACTGGTCGTGACCGTGCCAAAAAGTACTAGGGGATTTTGGTTCCCTATTTGGACAACAACTATGTCTCAAGTGTAAGTAACCGAGGGGTGTTATTGGAAGCCTATCCCCCCGATCCTACCTAACTACAAAGATTCTTTTGTGTTCCCCAAGTGGGGTTAGAATATTGGTTGAGTTAGATAGTTTTTTAAGGCTCACTTGAATTATGTGACAGAGTGTGTGCTCGTGAGGTGATGATGAACCCAATTAGAAAGTGCCACTAGGGAGGGAAACTTTCTATCTAGCAATAACAATACAAAAATGAACTTTTAAAATGCACAATTTTCTTTTCCCAATGTAAAGTACTGAAAACGTAAAAACGATTCTGCAAATAAAACAGAAAATAAAAAACTGCAGAAAAATGCTATAAGGAATGGTGGCTGTAGGTAGGACAGAGGGATGTGCTAGTGCAGAAAATAGTGCAGCAAAATTTTGGGCTCAAAACTGTAAAAAATGCAGAAATCAGACCGCAGGTTTGTGTCGAAACTGAGAAGTCGGACCGCGGGTTTGAGGGAAACAGGCGCGGACAGGACGCAGGTTTTTGGCAGACAAACGCAGTCGGGACGTAGCAAAGGGGCTGAAAGTCGCAGTCAGGACGCGGGAAAGGCGCCGAAAGGCATCGACGGGTTGCGGGAAACTGGCCGAAAGCCGTAGGCGGGACGCATGAAAGACGCCGAAAGGTGCCGGCGGGTTGCGGGAAACTGGCCGAAAGCCGCAGGCGGGACGCCGAAAACAGGGAAATAGCCGCAGTCAGACTGGATCAAACAGGCTAATAGCCGCGGCCGAATCGCAGGTAACAGACTGAAAGCGGCCGACAGGTCGCTGGAAACAGTCTGAGAGCCGCGGTTAGGTCGCAGGTAAGTGCCTGGAAGATGCGGTCAGGACACAACTCTTGGGGGAAAAAACGCGGTATATGGTGACCGAAAGGGACAGCCGAACAGAAAAAAGATTTAAAAATTGTAACCAGAAATTCAAACTTAGGGGAGTCGCCAAAACTGTAGCTAGGGTTTTACCCCTAGTTTGTGCAAATGAGCACCTACTAAGGAGAATGGACTCCTTAGTAGCAGTTCAGTAAATGTAAATTATTAAGCTAAAACAAAAATGTAAACTAATCTAAAACACATGCATGAAACATAAAGAACAAAAGATAAATAATGGTTTTGTATTGATATTACCTCCAATGTGGAGGTTGATGAAGCTCTTGCAATGTCCAAGAGGGTTGCTCCAAGCTTCAATGTGCTCCTTCTCTTTCTCCAATGGTGGAAATGGGCCAAAAGGGGCTCTCAAGGTGAAAGTGGCTCAATGGTGAGCTAGGGTTTCAAGAGAGATTTTGGCAGAGTAAGGGTATACTTGATTGTGGATATGAAATAAGGGATCTCCATCACATATTTATAGTTTTTTGGTGGTGGAGTGCTGGCCCATGGTTTTGGGAACCATATGGTTTAGGGCAGCTGTATAGGGTTTTTTCCTCCTTTTCCTCATTATTTTATATTTTTTATTCCCTTTTTAGAGGCATTTTGCTATTTTTGGAGGAAAAAGGGGTTTTTTAGCCTTTTTGAGGCTATTTTGATGGTTTTGTGGCCTTTTGGAGGCATTTTAAGCCTTTTGGAGGCTTTTTAGTGGGATTTTTTGGGTTTTTAAGGGAAATATGGTGGGAAAATGGACAAATGAGCCATGTAATGTGGTAGATGAGGTAGTGAACTCGTTTTGGGTGTTAACACTTTTTATTTTACTTAGGCCTCTTTTATATTGACTAGGAGGCAGTTTGGGAAGTTAGAGGTGGTTATTTATGGGATTTGGGTAGGGATGATCGTGACCAAAACATTTCTCGTAAAATAAATTTTTTGTTTACCCTTGAACACACACATGCATGGGTAGCTCAAAGAAGGGCTCATATATGGGGGTTGGACCACTGTAGGGCACATATGGCTTGGATAACACAATTTTTAAAAAGTTTCTCGAGATAAATTGTTGTACATACAACACAAAGGATCAAGGAAGTTTAGAAAAGAGGGAAAAGAATCAAATCGAACCATCATAAGCTTTTATCATGGGACAACTGTGGAAAAATATGGACTATAACACACTCTTTTGAAGATCTTCAATTTAAGGGTTATAATTCTATAGGTTTGATCTTATTTGCACTTGTATTTAATTTGTTGCATTTAGTTTCTCTGAATCTTATTAATATTCTTCTAATATTGTTAGCTAAGTACATCACAAGTGGTATATAAAGTGTTTCTTAGTTTTGAACCCATTAGGGAGATCTCTGTAAAGACAAAGGCCACTAGAAGCTACTACCAAAGTTTTATAAATCTTATAAGAAGCTCTAATGCCTTGAACAAATTGCTCACAAACCATTCTTCCTACCTACTCCAAGACTCATCATGTGTTTTGTTTGAAACCAAATTGGATTAAAAAGGATCCATTTGGATTTATCTTATTTATAGTTGTATACTATTTTTCACATTAAATTTCTATAAATCTTGTTAATATTCTTCTTGAACAAATACATTACATTATTGTGATGAAACCAATTAAAATGGAATGAGTCTTAATGCACTAGGAGAATATTATATATATTTTTATAGCCATTTGGAAAAGTCTAATTTGGCTCTCCACTCGATGAATAGACACATTCAATTGTCAAATATGCCTCTAAGTGAGTTATAGGCAAACAACTTTTTAAAAATTTCCTTCCAAGAATGAGGTTGTTACTTCGTTGAAGGATTTAGTTGGCTAAAAGGTTCTATGATCCTTGAAGAAGTTAGAGGAGGATCTACCAGCAAATAGCTTTCAATGTTTGTTCGGGAGCATTAATTGAGTTTATGTTGTTAACTTCCGTGATTTTTCCTTCTTAAGCCTATTTTATTGGTGGTAGGGTTTTGACCTAATTATGCGGCTGAAATATTTTGTTCGCTCTCTATCCTGGTTCTTAATTAAAAATCAGCATCCACTCACTGTATACTTTACTTTCTCCTGTGATTTTGCAAGGTTGCCGAGAGTTAACTCGCTCTGAAACTTCAACACTCGGAGTAGTTCCAATGGCTTTTTTTATTACTGGTCATTATTATTTGTCAAGATGGTAAGTAATTTCTGTTTTTTAGTTATTTATATTTTAGAATTTGGAGTGGATTAAGGTTTATGGTTTTTATACAATGTAGGAGGAGGATGAGACAAGTGTACTGTCCAAATTGATTTTGTGGAAGCTATGCATGAAAATAAACAATTATTAAAAAAAAGAATATAAAAAATAAATGATAACTATGTATGAATAACAAGTAGCTGATTTCTGGCCCGAAAAAAAACAAGTAACTGATTCATAAATAACCAATAACTGATTCATAAATAACTAATAACTAATGTATTAATAACAAGCAATTGATGCAACTAAGCATGAAGAACAACTTCTTAATAACACTTATTCTTATTAACTTATGATATATGAATGTTCAACTACTACAAACTAAGTAATTGTGCTAATTATAATTACAATCTGGATCAATATCCTATCATGTGGAGTTAGTTCAACAAAAATTTCCATGTTTTTGTGAATCCTTCCTTTCTTATTTTGCTTACACTTCCTGTGTATTCTATAATCGAAATGCTACAGATAGCAATTAAGCAAGACGCTGTAATTACGCAAGATGCTGTTCATATACGCGGTCGAAGCCATAAATGGGATGGGGTACAGTAAAGGGCCATCGTATCTCCACAAATGCAATGTGCCACCTACGTTAGATTGGTGCGGGTTGTATTCACCCGATTTCACCGTATCGTGTTCACTTTTCCCACAAGAAAACTATGACGGTGGACTTCATTACTTATTTTCTTATCATATCATTCTATTGAGATTTGCCTGGTAAATGTTATGGCCGGCTGTTTTCTTTGTTTGGGTCGTATATTTTCCACAGCTCAACTAACCACCTGACATTGCTTCAAATGAAAAGTCTTTCTCAGTTTCCATGGCCGCCGCGCCACGGAAATTAAAATTCAGTGATGATATATTGGGATTTAGTCCACAAAAGTTAGCTTGCACGACGCACAGATGTTCAGAGTTTAACCTTACGATATCTATGTTTTTCTCCATCGAATAAACCGCAGCCAATCAACTATTTCAATTAATGCAATATCTGTCAAAACTTCTGAACCCGATACGCACAAGAACCGAAGAAACATTTCATTTATCCATTGTGATAAAGCCGGAGCTATTTCGCGTGACGTACTGCCAACCTCGACAATAATCAATTATAAAACACCATTTTGGTTCGATTACAAAACAAGTCACGTGGAATGCGCAGTTGACATAACACTAGACACCCTTCCTAAAAGGTATAACTGATAACGCTATATTGCTTCATGAACAGAAAGTGTTCATACCAGCTCACAACCGTTTCTTGAATCAAGGGTCAATGCTTTGCAGTCACGACCAACTCTACCATGCGTTCATTGACTTTTTGTAGGTGTTGAGGGCGTGTGATAATTGGCATTCAAATCTCCCTTGTGGGCGACCAAAAATTTTCCGACAAGGCACAGTTCCACTTCTTTTTGTTATTTTTTTGGAATTTCAATGATCTAGATCGTCTTAAAATGGGCCAAAACCTTAGGAGCACAGTTTTATGGCATAGTTCTACAATAAATGGGGTGGAACTACAATCTAAGGAACAAATCATTGGAAACCGATTTGAGTGCCACTTATCCTATGCGGGGAGCTTGGTGCATATTGTCAAAATCTACCATGTGAATGACTAACTTCATGGTAACATAATATTGTGGATTTTTAGAGATTTTGGCGGAAGGCTTTACCATTTGACTTAGTTATTATGTCTCTTATATATAGTTTTTGGTAATGTCTTGGTAACATAATACTGTGGATTTTTAGAGATTTTGGGTGAAGGCTTTATCATTTGACTTGGTTATTATGTCTTTTATATATAATTTTTGGTAAGGGACATTTGGTGTTTGGAGAGCTTGATGCATATGGTCAAAATCTACCATGTGAATGACTAACTTATTGGTAATATAATATTGTGGATTTTTAAAGATTTTGGCTGAAGGTTTTACCATTTGACTTAGTTATTATGACTTTTATATATAGTTTTTGGTAAGGGATATTCGATATAAGGTTAAAACAATTCGTATTTTTTCAATGTTTTGTTATAGTTTAAATTAAATTTTATTTTTGGAATTTTTTAAATGTTTTTTATTGGTCTCTTGTAGGTGACGCTTGCTTAGCGCATTGTGGCCTAGGAGCCGACAGTGGGCTCACGTCACCAGATGTACCATCCCCATTTTGACCCTATTACATTAAAATTGTAAATGATGTAAATATCGTTATTTAATCATGGTGAGGAGCTCAAGGCCAAGGCCCTGTCATCGATTTAGATTTGTATGTATCGGCAATTAAAAATAGATGCCAATGGTTCTTGTGTTGGACATGCACAATGTAAATTAATACATCATGTAAATACAAATTTTAATGAAATACCCACAACTAGCTATGCAATGCAACAAAGAGATGGGGGCATGATTTCACAAGGAATAGGGAGGGAAATTATTCAAACCCTTGAGCCAATGGTGTTAATCCATGTATCAATGAGAAAACCCATAAACCACCAACTACCTATTTTGGGTTATGCACCCAATCATTTAATTCTTCCAAGAGTTGGTTGAGGCAGTTAATGCCTTGGGAATGGAGAGGTATGGCAGTCAATTTCGTGTATGGGCAAGCAATCAATCTAGAAAATCGTATTTTTGCTTCTTGGGAAAGAAAACACCCACGAAATGGTGCCCAAAGCCATCTTTCACCCATGGCCTTTGCCCTCTCACATAGTCTGAGCTAACTGGGACTTTCCCCATCACATTTTTCACCATTTTCCTGCATTTTCCATGCCTGGGAACTCGTTTTTGTATTGCACAATGGCTGGGAGGAAGGGAGCCACGATTTTTGGGTTTATGGAGGTCGTTTTTGTCGCTTGAATGCCCATAAATGTTTTTCTGAAAACGATTTGCTCTCCCAGGGTTGTTTTCCCCTTCTCCCATTTCGTTTTTTTGGCTGCCCACGATTTTCTGAAATTGGTAGAAACCCCATCTTTGGGCACCTCACTGTAAAAATGTTTCTTCATGCCCAACACCTATACTTTTGTTGTTATGTGCATCTCTGTTTTGGTTTGAACCTCTGAGCAAGAAATTTGGAGTGGTAGTGGACAGAATTGGCTTGATAAACCTAGTGGAGAAAATAACCTCTCAAGAAGATCAAAAGGGTTGG
Organism: Larix kaempferi; assembly: GCA_027924585.1. NCBI lineage: Eukaryota > Viridiplantae > Streptophyta > Pinopsida > Pinales > Pinaceae > Larix > Larix kaempferi. The sequence continues at coordinate 42,954,338 of BSBM01000372.1, read as the reverse complement.
CTACTCTTCTATGCACAACTTGAACAACACTGAATTGGAAGGTATGGCCTGAGGGACTGTGTAGTAGTGAAGGGAATACCTCCTTGAATCACGTGTGTAGGCATTGTGGGGAACCAAGCTGGATAGAACTTGTAGGGGTACCCATAGCTTTGTGGTTGAGCTCACTAGCTTAACAATTCTTCCTTTTCCATCTCCTAACAGCCTGATAAACCCAACTTTTGATTGGCTTGGCTAATTTTGGTGTATTTTGGCTATGTGTGAGTTTGATGTTCCCTTCTTCCTTGTAGAAATCATGCCCAGCTTGGGGGTGGCAGTTGTATCAAGAGATTGATAAGCACAACTGGCCTATGGTTGGGTGGAATGTTGCAGATGCATAGCTGGTTGCTCAAGGACTACTTTGTTTTAAGATAAGTACTCTCATGTGCTAATTCTGTATAGTTTTAATTGATGAATGACATGAATATCTTGAATGTATGATGGATGTGTAATAGAATTTAATTATGTTGTGTTTTTTTTAAATATTTATGCATTTGCATATGTCCATCTTCATTTTTTATGAATGTTTGTTCTCTAAGTATGGGGCTAGATGACCAGAATTAGAGTGATGTTCTCTCCCTTGCTTGGTCTGATGGGAGGGGACATTACAACCATAAGGCTTTTCTAGGTTGCGCGTCTGTGTGTTTATATTCCCTGCTAAGATGGGACTCCAGGTATGGCACTTGGCATTGTGACGAGAAGTGGTACTAGAGGCAGGCAATTCCATTTAATAGAATTAAATGTCTCATATGTTGGACTTTCATTCTCTATGCAATGTTGTACCTACAATTCACGGCACCTTCGATCCACATGCCAATATTCCCTTTGCAGGGCCTTGTGGTGGCCTAAGGCGTCCTACACATAGTTCATGAGCCCCAAGTAAAAATGTTTTGGCCCAACAACTTGACTTTTCACATCAAACCATGGTCTAGGGACTAGGAGCCATACTTGGTGTGTCAAAGCTCAAAATGGCAACACATATTACTCATTGACTAAATATTCCCTAAGTAGTACATAGGGGCTTTATGGTGGTCTAGGGCATCACACATGACCCATGATCCCCTTACCCTTACACCTTATGTTTTGACTTGATAATATGGCCAGATCAATGATAAGCATTCTTGGTCTCTTAGAGCCTGAAATGGTCATATCTTGTCTATAAGCCAAAGATTCCCCAGATAGGGATGACATTATGGATTAGGGCCCATGCATGGGCTTATGGCCTAGGACTTTATATGTTTACCCCAAAACATGGACTGGACCATGAGAGCGATCCTTAGTGTGCCAAACTTGAAACAAACATGATATTCCTCATAAATGACAAAGATTCCCTTTATAGGACTTGTGTGGTGGACATAGGCATATTAGTGCCTCCTTGAATCCTATAATACTTATGCAACTTGAACTCTTCAGGAAATCGGAGTTGACTAGGGAAATAAATGCTTCCTTGACCATTGGCATATTTTGGAGTGACAAATACAGATAAGGTCCTTATGAATAATCCCCATGCTTTTAGTTGTTTGGTCGAATCATGATTGACCAAATTAGTGACTCAGTCCAGGCTCTCGTAGATTTGGAATCACATTAGTTTCATAAGTGAAATGCATGAATGCCTACTCAAAATTACCTAAGAAAAAAATTACACCACGCACATTAAATAATCTAGGTAAATTATTTATAAGCAAACGAGAAATGCCATAAGAACAAGGTTTAAGGAAAATAGTGTCAAATGCTTATATAGAGAATGGTAAAATAATGGTTCATTATAGAGGCCCATCAACAATTGTCTATTTGTCACATTGAAACGACACTAGCAACAATTACATCTTTGTCGAGGTGGTGTCTTTGCATGTAGGTTAATAAGAAGCAAGATGAAGTTGAGAAATCCTTGTCTATGTTCTACCCTAGGTGCATAAACATATATGCAATAAATGAATACCCATTAAATACAATGGAAGTTTATGGCATATGTGAAGAAAATCATTAGACAAGAAAACTCCTTTCATTACTTGGTTTTAAAGCAACATACCAAAGCATGGAAGATAACATTGAGCAATTATGTTTCATAAATTGAAGAAGAAAAGGATAACCAAGGCCATTTCAATAAGGCGTGACATAGAACCATCCTCAACACTTTTCTTCTTTTGGAAATCAAATGTAGATTACATTTCCCAAAATAGAATAACACACAACCAAGCCCATATTTACAAGAATATAAAAAAGGTGTTAACAATGCTCTGTATATTAACATATAAAGAAAGCTTACAATGCCAAGAAAAATACCATTTACTTAAATGCAACAGTTCATTTTATACAAAAAAAAGAGTGTGACCCATGGCCTTCCATCTCCTTTGACTCTTGGTTTTTCTTCTTTGACCAAAACTTGAGTCCAACTTTGAAAAAACATTTTCCCATCTAAGTTAATAAAGAGGATCATCAATTTGGGTAGGAGGTACTTGTTCTTAATTGTCACCTTATTTAACATTGAATAACCAATGCACATCCAAAAGGTTCCATCCTTCTTATCGACTACCAATATGTGTTCTATTCAAGGTGATGCACTTGGTCTTATGAACCCTTTGTCTAATAATTATTGTAATTGCATCTTGAATTCACTCAACTTATTAGTTTGCAATATATTCTAGGCCTTGGATATGGGCATGTGTGTGTTATGCTATGCTCTCTTGTTTCCATTGTTGTCCATTGGAATCCACTTGAGTCACCCTTCACAAAAAGGGGAAAACAATGAGAAGAAAGGGTGATGGAATGAAAATTACTAGCATGTTGAAATTGGTAAGAAAAGTTTCATGTTTGGTGTTACAGATCTAAAAATTACCAACATATCCCACTTGTAGTTGAAATTCGATTTGCTTTCTAGAGATTATGTGATGTCCCAAGGCCTTAATCATCACTCAAGAGCAATAGAGGGAATTGTTACATATAGGCTAGATATTCCATATGTAGGTCATATGTAGTAGTATAGGTCAACATGCATGGACCATCAACCCCATAGCAAATTAATATGGTATTAGGCCCTAAAATTAGTTTATAGACCATGGTATGCCATGGTATAGGCCACGAGAACCATCGTCAATGTTACAAATATTGAAATGGCCACAATATCTCGCTTGTAAGGTAAAGTAATTATGTGTAGGGCCCTACACATGGACCATGAATCATATAGTAAATTTATTAACCATGGACCATTATTTAGGTTATGATAACCACTATTGGTTTACATAACCTATAAACATTAAACCATGGTTGGTTTATTGGTTTACATAACCATGGACAAACCCACAACAACAATGACATTGATGATGGTGATAATGATGATCATGACGATCTCACATGTAGGCTAGAGATTCTTATGTGGTAATCTAGGTTAACATGCATGGACCATCGACCCCATGGAAAATTAATATGGCATTAGACCCTAAATTTAGTTCACATGCCATAGTCCAGGCCACGAGAACCATCCTTTGTGTTACAAATATTGAAATGGCCACGATAAATAATGCCACTAATTAGAAAATGAGCTAACATAGCCAACCCATGTAAATGACTCATGCACTTGGCACACTTGATCGATTCAATGAATTCATGCACCTAGGAAGCTTCAACCTCTAACCCCCTCACCTCGTACCTAACCTTAACATCTAGCCCCAAACCGAATAACATGATAACTTATAAACCACTTAAGAACTAGTACCAACAAAAACAAAACCCCTTGCACACTAACCCACTGATCCCTTAGGTGCCTCGCTTCTAATCCAAAAACTCCCCAAAGCCTACCACATTATGAAATTGTAGAAAATATCCCCTTAAGCCACTGTCCCTCTAACCCTAACCGACTACCCCTTAACCCAATCACTAACATGCCTACTGCACCAAATCAACACACTAACACAATAAACTTTGACCTTGGGTTATTTATAACCAAGGTTTTAGATCAAATACTTTGACATCAAGGTTTGAATCATCACTGTATGGGATTTTATCAAACCAAAATTAGTGCAAAAATAAACACAAGAAATTAGACTGTAAAGAAAATATTCCCTATCTAGGGTATGTATGATGACTCAAGTCCCTATGCATGGCCCATGAGTCTCAAATTAAAGTTTTATTGCCCAAGAACCCACATTTTGGCCCTAGACCATAACATAGGCTCCTAGAACCATCCACGACATGAAAATACTAAGAAAAATGACAATGTGTTACTCAAAAGTTAAATATTCATTTCCTATGGCCTATGTGGTGTTATAGAGAAACGCCCATAGGTCACAAGACCTTGAGGTAAGTACTAGTCATTATAAACTAGATTTTGATCTAACGCCATGGACACCATGGATTAGGCTTCAAGAACCATCCATGATGTTGTAAATATTGAAATGGCCACTATACCCACTTGCAAGCTAAATATTCCTTGTGTAGGAATCATGTGGTGATTAGGGCCCTACACATGGCCCATTATCCATAAAGGATAATGTTATGGCACATGAGTTTGTATTTGGACCATGGATCATGGAAAGTTGGAGTGTGAGAACCATCTTTGATGTGAAAAACCTAGCATGACTGCCTCAATTGTAGAGGTCTAATGGGATATGGTGTTGAATGATTATTCACGCACTTCCTAACACTACAATAGCTTGTGTGCGCTTAGTTCCAATGTTTCGATGAGATGCATTGTTGAACCCATGTGACACACCTGACCCACGTACATAAATGACTTTAGGGGTTTTCAAAAAACTTCCTTGAAAATTTCAATTCGCATGACTTTTAGGGGGGTTTTAATAAACCGCCTCCAAAAGTTCAATCCTCATTTCTTTTAAGGGGGGTTTCACAAAACCACCTCCAAACGTTCAATTATCATGACTTTTAAGGGGGGGTTTTAAACAACTGCCTCCAAATTTTTAATTTACATGACTTTTAGGGGGGAGTTCAACAAACTACCTCCAAAAGTTCAATTCGCATTACTTTTAAGGGGGGTTTCAAAAACCCGCCTCCAAAAGTTCAATTCTCATGACTTTTAAGTGGGGGTTCCAAATAACCGCCTCCAAAAGTTCAATTTTCATGACTTTTAGGGGGGGTTCCAACAAACCGCCTCCAAAAGCTCAATTCTCATGACTTTTAAGGGGGGTGCCACAAAACTACCTCCAAAAGTTCAATTCTCATGAGTTTTAAGGGGAAAATATTATAAAAGATCATGTTTATATGGGACATGTTCCAGTTGCAGTGGATTTGCATTATTGAGTCGATGCATCCATGAAACCGAGTAGCACGAATTTGGGAGGATGTCAGTAGAAATGCAGAAATTCAAGTACATAACATATCAAGTAGATAGTGCGAAGGAAAGCAAAAAAATTGCATTGGTGAAGTCACAGGTAATCTAAGTTTGCATACTTTCATACTGTACATGTTGGATTTGTACATATATATTCAGATTGAAAATGTCACATTGTATTAATGCCCTTGGTTTTCTGGCACCAGGTACAAATTTGCGGTTTCATGAAGGAATTCTACCAAAATACCAAGCAGTATATACAACATGTCCATGTAGCATGATGGCAGGATGAACAATACATACAGTGCAGGGACACCTTTCCCAATGGCACAATATTGTCGGTTGTGGACTTTGCTGAAAACTACACCCTACAGCCACAGAATGAGATTCAAAGTCAATACTACCATTCATACCAAGTTAGCATAATGGTCCATATCACGTATAGGCATGCGCTAGAGAGCAGCAATAACATGAGGATAATATTGAAAGAGACCAACTTCTACATCAGTGACAACAAGTGCCACGACCTACATTATGTGCAGTATTGCTTCAGAATTTTCTATGACCAGCTGAAGGAGAGAGGTATATAGATGGATCAGCATTGGATATGGTCAGATGGTTGTGCGGGCCCATTCAAAAATGCACGTGTATTCCATGGTTGAGTGTTTTGCACAAGACTTATGATGTGTTTCATCTATGGAACTATTTTGAGACTGGGCATGAAAAGGGAGAGCATGATGGGGCTAGAGCATGTCTCAAAACTTCCCTACGAAGTGAGTATATGAGGTGCATGCCAAACCCTCATATTCGGGATGTAGAATCCATAGTTCGATGGTGCTCTGCAAAAATGTCATATCAAACCATGGAGCAGCACAGAGCAACAGGTAGAGGACATGTTGTCATAAATTTCTGGCATGTGGTTGATATAGATCGATCGTGTTCTTATAGTTGTAGTACTATGCAATGCACTCGTGGATTTCATTTGGTTTGAAGCTCAAACAACCCCATATTTGAAATATGGATGTGGAAACTTGCTTTCATTTGTGGGCCTTGCAGCAGTTGTGAGTGGGATGAGTGTGAATCAATGCATTGGGTTGATGAATGTGATCATGTAACACTTGCAGTGGACCCATGTGCAGTTGTTGAAACAATCCAGTTAGAGGAAGTCCAATCCTCTATTTCAAATGAATATGATTATATATCTTATCTTGTACATCCAGGTAAACATTTCTACATGCATATCTCGGTTCCCTCCTTGTTTTTGTGATTATCCAAGTTATCAAACCAGTACTTGTTGGAATATGACCGTAAAATGCATTTTTGCAGGACACATCTACGCAGTTGTCGCCCTGACGGACAGTGCAATTGGGACGAATTATTGGTTGGCACGATGCATCCATGGGAATCAAACCCTCCTCTCATCATTAATCGATAGTGAAGGAATTACCTTTCCAACTGGCTCGATGGTTGTTCAGGGGGAATATCTTACAGTAGATGGAAAGGGACCAAAGAGCAATGGCTACACATACACATATTATAGACCATGTTCACGGGTGTATCACTTTATGCACTTGATTGTTGGTACAAACATCTAACTACAAACAATGTCTATGAAGACATCAAACAAGGTACGCTACTTACTACCTCATGCATAACAAGATAGGTTGTTCGAGACACTAAAAAAATGAGAGGATATAGAAGGCCTAATTGAGTGAGGTACATAGTATAGCCATGTGATTGTTCATTCATGCATGATTAATGTTATTCATGTTAGATAGTTTATTTGATATTGTTATCTTGTATCGTTTATTTGATGTTTGAGTTATGATTAAGTCACTATTACAATACATTGATGTTTTACACCAACCACTCCAATTCATTGGTCCCAAGATCAAGGTTTCATCGTTTGACCATGTTTAGTCCCATAAAACCCATATTGAGTGTTAAAATACTCCTAGTTTCACCCATATCATTTATTGGAGGATAAACATATCGTTGTCATTTGAGGCCTATATCATTGTTGTGAACCTATGTAATTAATACACCTATAAGTTCAAAACCTCGAGTTTCCTTTCCCTTAAAAGCTTTATTTTTATTAAGGTTTGCAGTCCTCCTCCCAACCATCCTCATATCTATAAATGGTTCTCAAAATATCCTAATAAAGTATGTATCAACACTTGGAAGCCAAAGAACCCTGAGACATGTCCTATTTTTTTTTTTGAAAGATCATTTCTTGCTCTTGTTCAAAACCTCCTAATAGTGTCCATATCCTCACCAATAAGATAAATATTCACAGTCATATCTAGGCCTTCAACACCAACACTTGGTGTTCAAAGCTTCCTAATCATATTTGAATATGCTCATATGGAGGCCAAATATCCCTCGATCCTAGATGTGTTGTGATTTGACACATCATTCTTGATCCTAAAGATACGCCTAGTATACCTTCAATCTACTTATCCTACCTTTCCATATGCCATATAAAAATGGGGACATCCAGTTGGTAGCAGTGTTATGGCATATCCTCTCTAATTGACTTATGGTAAAACACTTTCTTATGTGTTTACATAACATTAGGAGGTCAAAGGTATTACTCTATAATGGCTCACATATTCTCAATATTGGCTCAATATCTTAGTGAGCACCACGATGTGGTTATAAGTGTATCAACTCTTGTGTGAGGTGTGGCCCTAGGGATTTGAGCAAGCACAACCCTCATTTAATCTCATTAGAAACATTTACCTAGCCATTTTTCATATGTATCAACACTTGGGAGCCAAAAAACCCTATAAAATGTCCTCTAAGTAGTCTGAAAGCTCCTTTACGCACGTGTGGGAGATGATGGAACCTAGGTCTACTCGCCAGTTTGAGTTTCGTGACCCCAGAGCAAATCATCAAAGTTTCCCTGAATGGCCCTGGGGTGATGGACCAAAATTCCCAGAGCAACCAAACTGTGGCTCTGATCGCAAATCCGTCGATTCCGATTGATCCACTATGCTAGGTTTCAGCTATGCCCCCCCCCATAGTGTTCCTCCAACCCCCGAAAGAGGTGCTATTGTGCCATCTCCGGAGCTAGGTTTTTCCTGAGTCAAGGTCATTCCAATATTGCTCAAGGGGGTCATTTATCGCTCGAAGGATCTCGGGCGTCTGTGGCCATCATGGAAACGTCTGTGTGGGATATAACTGAACCCAGGTCCGCTCACCGGTTTGGGTTCCATGACGACATAGTAAATCCTCAAAGTGTCCCTGAATGGCCCCGGGGTGCTAGACCAAAATGCTCTCAGAACGCAAACTGTGGCTCTGATCATGAATCTGTCGATTCCAATGGATCTGGGACGCAGGGTTTCAGATAGCCCCCTCCCCCACAACATGCCTCCAACCCTCAGAAATGGTGCTATTGTGCCATCTCCGGAGCTAGGGTTTTTCCTAGTAAAGGTCATTCCAATATTGCTCAAGGGGGTCATTTACGATCCAAAGGCTCTCGGGCATGCGTGGCCATTGTCGACATGTCCACAATGGCCATACGCACGTGTGGGAGACGACAGACCTAGGTCCGCTCACCGGTTTGGGTTTCATGACCTTGGAGCAAATCCTCAAAGTGTCCCTGAATGGCCCCGGGGTGCTGGACCAAAATTCCCACAACACCCAAACCATAGATCCGACCGCGAATCCGTCGATTCCGATGGATCCGAGACAGAGGTTTTCAGCTAGGGAACCCCCCACAGTGTGCCTCCAACCCCCGAAATTGGTGCTATTGATCCATCTCCAGGGCTAGGGTTTTTCTCAATGAATTCCATTCCAATATTGCTCAAGGGGGTGATTTCTTGTCTAAAGGCTCTCGGGCATGCGTTTCCACCGTGGACATGTCCACGATAGCCATACGCATGTGTGGGAGATGATATAACCCAGGTCCGTTCATCGGTTTGGGTTCCGTGAGCCCGGAGGAAATCCTCAAAGTGTCCCTCAATGGCCTGGGGGTGCCGGACCAAAATGCCCGAAGCACCCAAACTATGGCTCTAATCGCGAATCCGTCGATTCCGATGGATACCGAACGTTGAGTTTTAGTTAGTGGTCGCCCCACAGTGCGCCTCCAACCCCCAAAAACGGTGCTATTGTGCCATCTCTAGAGCTAGGAGTTTGCTCAGTCAAGGCCATTCCAATATTGCTCAAGGGGGTCATTTACAATACAAATCCTCCCGGGCGTGCATGGCCTCCATGGACATGTCCACAATGGCCATACACACGTGTGGGAGATGAAGGAACCTAGGTTCGTCTGCCGGTTTGGGTTCTGTGACCCCAGAGGAAATCCTCAAAGTGTCCCTGAATGGCCCCAGGGTGCTGGACCAAAATGCCCGCAGTAGCCAAGTCGTGGCTCTTATTGCAAATCCTTCGATTCCGATGGATCTAGGACATTGGGTTTTAGCTAGGGTACCCCCCACTGTGTTCGTCCAACCCCCAGAAATGATGCTATTCTGCCATCTCTGGAGCTAGGTTTTTGCTCAGTGAAGGCCATTCCAATATTGCTCAAGGGGGTCATTTCTCGTCCGAAGGCTCCCGGGCATGCATGGCCACCGTCGACATGTCCACAATGGCCATACGCACGTGTGGGAGATGACAAAACCTAGGTACTCTCACCGGTTTGGGTTCCGTGACCCCAGAGTAAATCCTCAAAGTGTCCCTGAACGGCCTCGGGGTGACGAACCAAAATGCCCGTAGCACCGAAATCGTGGCTCCGATCGTGAATTCATCGATTGCGATGGATCCGAGATGCCAGGTTTCATCTAGGGGACCCCATTTTATCAGCATCCATATCATGGGAACTAAGGAAAAAATAAATAGCTAATAGGCACATTTAATGTCTTTCTACCATCCATAAACTGACAGTCCTCCAAGATTGTTGAAACATGACAAAGAATGAATGGATTTGTAAATCGATTACTTGGTGGATCGGTTAACTCATATGGCAGGGGAGGAATGGATTACTTTCTCAAACTGATAACCACTGCATGCATTATGCCCTGGATAATATAACGCTGGCACATAAGGATCACAGGCTATGGTATATTTTTTTTCTCATGTTTTTTAAAATTTGTCTATCATCGAAATAAACTAATTAGAGCTTTTGGTTTGGTATGGGATATTTTTTGCGATTGTTCTTAAAAATTTACCACTATATGGAATTAATGAAAGCTAAGATATGCTAAGGGCAATTTATGGTAAATTTATGTTAAATATGGGATGTGACCCTCCTATAGTTTTTGAGATAACAACTATTTACTGTAACAAAAACAAATTTAGAGGGAGCTAGTATAGCCAACATTTTGGGCTTTTTCCGACCAAAACGGAAGCAGACAAAGTAAAACTAGCACTTTTCGATAGATATTCCTCTTAAACGGAAGGAAAAATTGAAAATTTTGGATGGGATATCTTGTTTCTAAAAGTGTTGGTATGGAATGTATAGATTTCACCATCCCGAATCCCGATGCATTAAGGGCTTTCGAGGTTGTTGAATCTGCAATTTCGAGGCATTTACGGTTGAAGATGTTCATAAAGAGTGTTTCTTTATTTTTGTATAAATCTAAGAACTGGGATCAATCATATTTTTTCAAACACAAAAAAAAATAAACTTGTAGCTGCTATTAACTTACTTGTTTCTAAGATCGATTTTGTTTAAAGGGAAATATAAACATAAAATAACTAAATTTCCAGACAAACAGACATACCTGATCTTTCCAATTCTACCCATTCCATGGTTGAAGCGCTGCTGAACCGTAGCAATTTTCGACATCTTTGCCTCCACCAACTTTACATAGGAAACATTTCTGTGATGGAATAAATTTTAGAAAAAAAAATACAATTTGTTCTACAGGTAATACCCAAATAAAAAATATAAAGGCACTTTACTTGCATACCCAAAGTCCCAGATACAAACTGAAATGGAGCCATATAGGCAAGGAGCCAGATGCAAGTAGTGAAAGCAATTATTTAAAATGCCAAGCAGGGAAAGAGGATTAGGGGATCAAAGACTAGGGCACTTGGGGTTGTTGTATTTCTATCTATAGAAAATAGCACACCATTTTGCATTCCAAATTTCCAAACATCGTGATTTTTTGCTTGCATGGGTGCCTTTAAAGCCCATACGATGTCAGTGATTATTATGAGTTGTCATTTCAACATGATGTTTTACCGACAACTCAGCGAGGATCTTGTATCAGAACGCCATGCCTTTAAGGCGATCCTGTACTCTATGAGACAGGGACGGCTCCATCCAGGGATCCAATTTGAAGGGCGGGGTCCTATTTCATATTGAAGGGCTCTGAAATATTAAACCCTTCCATGTTGACATGTAAAAAAATATATTCTTTTCATTTGAAAATGTAATAGTACATAGAAATTTCAGCATATATTAATAATCAGTTTTGTGGAATATTAGTTGTTGATCAAATCTAGGATTTAGTTGTCCCATATGCTTGCTTCTACGAGTCAAATATTAAAAGGTATTTAATATTTCTTTATTTCTTGGAAGCTGCAAGGGTCACTGAGCAAAACCCTAGCTTTGGAGATGGCACAATAGCATCGTTTCTGGGGGTTGGAGGAACACTGGGGGGGGATAGCTTAAACCCGGTGTCCCGGATCCATCGGAATCGACGGATTCGCAATCAGAGCCACAGTTTGGGTGTTGTGGGAATTTTGTTTTGGAGCCCCGAGGCCATTCAGGGACACTTTGAGGATTTGATTCTGGGTCACGGAACCCAAACTGGAGAGCGGACCTGGGTTCCGTCATCTCCCACACATGCGTATGGCCATTGTGGATGTGTCCATGGTGGCCACGCATGCCCGAGAGCATTCAGATCGTAAATGACCCCCTTGAGCAATATTGGAATGGCCTTCACTAAGCAAAACCCTAGCTCTAGAGATGGAACACTATCACCATTTTCGGGTGTTGGAGGCACACTGTGGGGGGGGTCTGGCTGAAACTAGGTGCTCCGAATCCATCGAAATCGGCGGATTCGTGATCAGAGCCAAGGTTTGGTTTCTAGCATAATTTTGGTCCGTCACCCTGGGACCATTCAGGGACACTTTGAGGATTTGCTCTGGGGTCACAGAACCCAAACCGACGAGCAGACCTGTGTTCCGTCATATCCCACACATTCGTATGGCCATTGTGGATGTGTCCACGGTGGCCACGCACGCCTAGGATCCTTCGGAGGAGAAATGACCCCCTTGAGCAATATTGGAATGGCCTTCACTGAGCAAAATCCTATCTCGAAAGATGGCACAATAGCACTATTTTCGAGGGTTGGAGGCACGCTGTGGGGGGTCCCCTAGCTTTAACCCGGCGTCCCTGATCCTTTGGAATTGACAGATTCAAGATCGGAGCCACAGTTGGGGTGCTACGAGCATTTTGGTCCGGCACCCCAGGGCCATTCAAGGACACTTTGAGTATTTGCTCTAGGTCACGGGACTGAAACCGGCGAGCAGACCTGGGTTCCGTCATCTCCCACTCATGCATATGGCCATTGTGAATGTGTCCACGATGGCCATGCATGCCCAGGAGCCTTCGTATCGTACATGACCCCCTTAAGCAATATTGGAATGGCCTTCACTGAGCAAAACCCTAGCTCCAGAGATGGCACAATAACATCGTTTCCGGGGGGTTGGAGGCACACTGTGGGGGGTCCCCTAGATGAAACCCTGCATCGGAATTGATAGTTCGTGATCAAAGCCACGGTTTGAGTGATGTGGGAATTTTGGTATTGCACCCCGGGACCATTCAAGGACACTTTGAGGATTTGCTTCAGGGTCACGGAACTGAAACCGACGAGCAGACCTGGGTTTCGTCATCTCCCACATGTGCGTATGGCCATTGTGGACGTGTCCACAGTGGCCACGCATTCCTGTGAGCCTTTCGACGATAAATGACACACATGAGGAACTGAAAACAAGTGAGATTTTGAGAAAAAACAAATTGGTTTTAGAGAAATTTCATGTCCGCCTTGTTCAGCATGAAGACAATGATGTATGGAACCCTTGATGAAATGAAAGAGCCCTCAATTTGTCATGGATGGACAATGGTGACTTGGAGCTCTTGAACAAATAAAATATTGACATGGCCAGGAGGACATTATAAGAAGGAACCAAGGACATGATGGCGTGGATAATCTCTTGATGATCAATGATGGTGCACTTGGTAAATGATTTGGACATATGACCCATACACATTGACCCATACTTAATGCTTTTGGTTGGAGTTGAAGTTTGATAATGGAATTGTGACTTAATGATTTTGGTTTGTAATGAAACACATGAAGAAGCCCTTGCTAAAATAATGATGATGAAGTGGATAACCTATTGCAAACATAATTCAAAAAAATATCAAAAACCCCAAGCAAGTCGGCTCCCATTTTTATGAAATTATAAAATATTAATTTAAAATAGTTATTGTAAGTCAACTCGATTTGAAGTTAGTTTTTGACCTATATAAGTACACTTCGAAAATTTCATTAAAACTTCATTTAAACTTTGAAAACACTTATACAGTTACAGGATGGTGAGCAGACATTGGACATGAGCAAAAATTGAAGTTGATGACAGTGACGTGAGTGGATTGAGTTGAGTGGATTGAAGATGATGTCAATTTGAAACACTTACTTAATGATTGAATCAGAATACCATCATGTGTTTGTCCAGCTTCATCACACATGCCACATCATCATACTGTTGGTTGTGGAGCTTGATCTTCAGATTCAAAGATATTATTATTCAGCCATGTCCGTACCCCAGGTTTGGTTATGATCCCGACACGACCCTAGGGAGGTCGGGCCCATGGTTTTGGGTAACCGGTGGTATTTTTCCATTGTATTTCCCTTATTAAAGAAATACATTGTAATACGGCTAGGGTTGATGTATTAGGTTTTATGCATTGTAAATATCTCTGAGATCAAGAAGAGAGACTGTGAGACAGTGAAGAGGAAGTGCAACGGTTGTGCTGTAGGTTGTATCCCTTCATTTTGCTGGACGGAATAATAATAAGGATTGGAAACTTCAGTGTGGACGTAGCCCAAGTTGGGTGAACCACGATATATATGTGTCTCTCTTGTAATGTGTGTGTGATTATATTTGCATTTCCGTTTATTGTTATTGCTCTGCGATCCTGTTTTTCTAACAATTGGTATCAAAGCCAAAGGTCTATTTGGAAAATAAACCCGCAGGAAGCTAGGGTTTCTGGTTCGAGTGGGAAAAATGGCAGAAGAAGGAAAGTTTAAGGTCGAGAAGTTTAATGGCGAAAACTTCCAGTTATGGAAGATGCAAATGGAGGACTATTTGTACCAAAAATATCTATTCCTACCGTTACGAGGAAGAGCAAAGCAGCCGGTGGCTATGAAGGACGAAGAATGGGAGGTTCTTGACAGAAAGGCTCTGAGAACAATACGGTCGAACCTGGCTTCGTCGGTGGCTTTCAATATCTCAAAAGAAATGACAACGGAGGGTTTGATGAGCGCATTGGGTAAGCTGTATGAAAAACTCTCGGCCTCCAACAAGGTATTTCTAATAAAGCATTTATTTAATATGAAGATGTCTAAAGGTGAATATGTTACTGATCATTTAAATGAGTTTAATATGGTTACAAATCAACTAAGTTATGTAAGTGTGAACTTTGATGATGAGGTTAGGGATCTTCTAATCTTGTGTTCATTGCCAGAAAGGTGGAATAGCTTGGTCATGGATGCAAGTAACTATGTCTCTGCTTCAAACAAATTGAAATTTGATGATGTTATTGGTGTTATTCTTAGTGAGGAAATGCGAAGAAAAAGCACAGGTGAGACATCAGGTAATGCGTTGACCATGGAGACTAGGGGAAGACAAAAGGAGAGAGGAAAGAGCCAAGGTAATCGTGGGAAGTCTAAAATGGGCAGATCCAAGTCCAGACTGGGAAAGATAGAGTGTTGGAACTGTGGAAAGAAAATGACATCTGAAGAAAGACTGCAGATCTCTAAAGAAGGAAGGAGATGCACAGAAGAAAACTACCCAGGAAGCAAATGTAGCAGGTGATGTGTTACAAGATGCTTTGATTCTTGCATTAGATAATACTACTGATTATTGGGTAATAGATTCAGGGGCTTCATGTCATGCTACACCCCATAGGAAATACTTTCATGATTATGTTCTAGGCGATTTTGGACATGTTTTATTAGGTGATGATGAGCCATGTAAAATTGTTGGAATGGGTAAGGTATGGATAAAAGTTAAGAATGGAACTGATTGGCTGTTTAAAGATGTTAGACATATTCCTACTATGAAAAGAAATATGATCTCCATAGGGTAGTTGGGAGATGGCAGCTGTCTATCTACATTTGGAGAAAAGTGGTGGAATATCACTAAAGGATCAATGGTGATAGAAAAAGGAGAGAGGGTGGGTACGTTGTATTTATGTCCTCATAATATTGACCATTCTATCTCTTTAGCTTCCACAGGAACAGATACAGCATTGTGGCATCATAGGCTTGGTCACATGAGTGAGAAGGGGATGCAGATTCTCCACTTAAGGAAGTTGCTGCCAGATTTGAAGTAGGTAAGTTTGGAATTCTGTGAAAACTGTGTTTATGGAAAACAAAAGAGAGTCAGATTTCTCAGGGTTGTGAAACAGAAGAAGAATGAAAAGTTAGAGCTTGTGCATATAGATGTATGGGGACCAGCTCAGGTACAATCTCTTGGTGGCTCTCATTATTATGTTACATTTATTGATGATGCAACTAGAAAAACTTGGGTTTATTGCATTAGACAGAAATATGATGTGTTTGCTACTTTTAAGAAGTGGAAACCTTTCGTTGAGAATGAGACAAGAAAAAGGTTGAAGTGTCTCGGATCTGATAATGGAGGTGAGTACTGCGACAAGGAGTTTGATAGTTATTGTTCATACCATGGGATTCATAGAGAGAAGACAGTCCCAGGAACACCACAAGAAAATGGTGTGTCTAAAAGGATGAACATAATGATCATGGAGCTTGCAAGGTGTATGAGATTGCATGCAGGGATGCCATTACAGTTTTGGGCAGATGCTGTAAATACTGTTGTTTATTTAATAAATAGAGGGCCTTCAAGTGCTTTGGATGGTGGTATTCCAGAGGAGGCATGGACAGGTAAAAAGGTAAACTACTAATTTCTGAGAACATTTGGTTGTGAAGCATTTGTCCATATTGATAAAAAAAATAGAACAAAGCTTGAAGCTAAATCCAAGAAATGTACCTTTATTGGATATGGGGTTGATGAATTTGGTTATCGCTTATGGGATTATGAAAATAACAAAATCATCAGGAGTAGAGATGTGATATTCAATGAAAAGGTCATGTATAAAGATCAGTTGCAGGGAAATAAATAGGAAAAGGAAAACACATAGTACACGGTACTTGATGAAATTATAGAAAAATGAAGTTCCAAAGGTGCCAGAAAATCAAGAATAGCAGCAAGTGCCTAAAACTCTTGCAACTACAAGAAGATCTACCAGGTTAAGTAGATTCCCTGAACGATACTCTCCTTCAATGGATTATTTATTGATGACTAATGTTGGTGAACCAGAATGTTATGAAGAAGCAATGCAGGTGGAAACTAGAAAGAAGTGGGAGCAAGGCATGAATCAGGAGATGGACTCATTGGTAGGAAACTAGACTTGGGATTTGGTTCAGTTGCCTGCTGGTAAAAGAGCATTGCGGAACAAATGGATTTACAGGTTGAAGGAAGAAGAAGGAGGTAAGAAGTGGTACAAGGAGAGACTTGTTGTAAAGGGGTTTGAACATAAGAAAGGAATATATGTTGATGAAATAATTTCTCCTATTGTTAAGATGAATTCAATTAGGACTATCTTAAGTCTAGTGGTAGTAGAAGATTTGCATCTTGAACAGTTAGATGTAAAAACAGCCTTTCTCCATGGGTATTTGGTATGAGGTCAAAGGTAAGGAGAACTTGGTATGTAGGTTGAAAAAGAGTCTGTATGGCTTGAAGCAAGCCCCAAGGTAGTGGTATTTAAAATTTGATAGGTTTATGACAAAACAAGGTTATAGTATATGTCATTCTGACCACTGTGTTTATTTCAAGAAGCTAGACAATGAAAGATATATTATATTGTTATTGTATGTGGATGACATGCTTGTTGCAGGGTCTAACATGGAGGATATAAATGTACTCAAAAGGAAGCTAGCTGATTCATTTGCGATGAAGGATTTGGGTGATGCAAAGCAAATCCTTAGTATGAGAATAACGAGAGACAGGAAAAATCACAATTTGACATTATCTCAGAGTGAGTACATACAAAAGGTGTTGGAGAGGTTTAGAATGCAGAATGAAAAACCAATAAGTACACCTTTGGCCATCCATTTCAATCTAAGTAAGGAAATGTGTCCCAAGACACAAGAAGAGATAGATTACATGTCCAATATTCCCTATCAATCAACAGTTGGCAACTTGATGTATGCCATGATGTGCACAAGACCAAATATTGCACAGGCAGTGGGAGTTGTGAGCAGATATATGAACAATCTAGGTAAAGAACATTGGAAGGCAGTAAAGTGGATTCTCAGGTATTTGAGAGGTACTACCACTCAGGCATTATATTTTGGAGGTTCAGACACTGTTCTACAGGGATACGTTGATGCAGATATGGCAGGTGATAAGGATAGCAGGATGAGCACCACAAGGTATGTGTTTATTGTAGGTGGAACAACAGTAAGTTGGATTTCGAAACTGCAGAAGGTTGTTGCACTTTCAACAACAGAAACAGAGTATGTTGTTGTTATAAAGGCTAGTAAAGAGATGATTTGGTTGCAGATGTTTATGGAGGAATTGGGTAATGTCACCTACCCAATTTTTGAAATTATTATTTTATTGGAAAAATACTTTATGTTAAATTTTAATTGCAAAGTTTTGTAATTATGACCAAGTTGGGTCAAGGATGAATGTAATTACTGAATTATTATTAATTAATAAATTAAAGTAGGAGACAAACACCCAAGGGAACTGTTAAATGAGTGTTCACTGACCCACTAGGAGGAATGGAAGCTGTTAGAACGCATGGGACAGATGGCAGCAATTGCACTTCACCACTAGTTGTTGGTTATGGGACAACTACCCCTACAAATGTGGCATTATCCCCCAGGTGGAGGGAGTGAGCAGGCAGCTCATTTAATGACCAGTTAACAACTGAAAAAGGCTTAGGCAGCCTACATAAGGCAAATTCGAATTGAGCAGGAAGCTCTTACACAATATTTTCTACAGAAATATTCCTCATGTGCATCAGGTGATGACTGAGAGATTCGAATAGGGAGGCTATGTGAGTGCATTGTAAGGCTGCAATTTATTTTGAGGAGGAGAACCATAGGTGTTGGTGCAGGTCCCTTTGACTGCTAAAGTCTTTGAGACTGAAGAACTAATGCTACTGCAAGTTGAGGTCCTAAGCTTCTAATTTTCTTCCTCTTGGTGGTTCAGTGAATCGGCTCAAGGGTCCTAAGGCAAGTAACTTGGCTGTCTTCAGGAATTGGTTGGGTGGAACAGGCTCCTTGGGTTGTTTGTTTCCCTACAGATAAACCAGATTTTAATGTTTCCTATTTTGTTTACAGTTTAATAATTCTATTAGTGAAATCATCAAACTTTGTTTTTTATAAATGTATTTATTTCTGATCTTTGTTTAAGTCTGAATGATAAGCTTTGTTAATAATATGATTAGAAAATCAACTCTATATTTTTCCACATGCTATTAGTTGCATCGTACTCTAGTTTAGAGAAGCAAATTAAATAATAGATGAGAGATAGGCAGTTTGCCATTGATTAGATAATTAATTATAGTAAATACTATGATTATAATTCTGTCCTATATCTAGACATAGAAAAACTTACTGTATAGTATCAACAGTGTTACAGGATTCTTTTGTTACTTCATGAACTATAAATATAGTTTAATTTCTGCACAGTCATGTAATTTCCTCTTATTTCTATTCAATCAAGATAGAAAACAAATGCAATTGAAATCATACATATCATGTTTTCCAAGTAATAGTGTTTATAATGATTTTAAAAGCTGTTAGAACTGAACAATAATTAGTTTTCTTATCTTTACCTATACTGTAGTTCTTCACTATTTTCCTGTTTGATTTCATGTATCAATGATTTATTTCTATAGTATAAAAAACCAAAACCAATGTAAACCCTAACTCTGTTTTCGATCATCATATTTTCCATTCTCAATACAAACTTTGGACATCATTCAAAGCATGAGAACTTATGACTTTTTAAACCCTAGATAGTACCTCCAGAACCATAATATCATTTTGACAGTTAGCCATAGGTATGATTTATATGCTCATGTTCAAATCATAGTTTATAACCCTATTTTTTGCCCAAAGGTTTTCTGGAGTTTACAAGTTCTTTTTTGTAAAAATCGAAAAACTAGAGCTTGGGCATGGCCCTTATTGAAATTATCTAAACAGTCATAACTACTTCATCGTTTTTCCAAAAACTGAGTTTATCATCAACCTAAAAAAATACATACAGACATTATCATGGCTCGAAAACATTAAAACATTTTATTTTACATAGTAATATCAATGTTTAGTTCAAACAAAACTTTCCATTGCTAACCCTGCTGTACATAGATAAACGAGCCGTCGACTCTAAATTATTTACTCAACAGATATAACCAAAACTCTTAGAGTTTACATTTCGGACCTATCAAAGGTTCCAACATTACGAAGAAACATCAACATTCATCAGAACGAGTTCACATTATCCAAAAATAATCTATACAGGGCTTATCCTTGTCTTCTAACTTCCAAAAACGAGTATTAAAAACTCTTATCAATGACGAGCTAGGCCTCAAAACGACTGAGTAACATTTAAACATTTGAGGGTTTCCCTTGTACAATTTCTTCATGTCAAACTTAAGACTTTAGAAGAAAACATTGATACATGGACGTCGCCCCAAACATTGATGAAACAGTTTTGACTCTCAGCATTTGAATTCATCATCAAACCAAGTCCATTTGGAACCTACAAGGATTTGAGGACCACCGGAGCTTACCAGGGACGGAGGCATGCATTCCTTTTCCAAACCCCTTCCAAGAACTTCTTTCGAAACCTGTACCTGCCAAAAACGCAGTCAAAAGCTTAAAAGATGGGAAAAACGTAGGTTGCAAGTTGAATATAGTAACACTTCTGAGTGAGTGCTTACCTTTGGTATCAATAACCGAGTCTTGTTCATCACATTGGAAAAACGTTGAGCTCGATGGCCTGGACCGAGGCTAAGAACCTTTCTTTTTACAGAAGTTTTCCTCCCACAAAAATGTAGAATTGAAACTACAAACTCTCAACACAACAGCAGTAAAACCAAACACAGTGAACACCAAACCTTATCGTATCACCTTGGCATAAGACGAACCTGCAACTGCTAAATATTACACCTAAAGGTCTCAAGGTCGAAACCTCCAAAGACACTTTGTCAAACCCTACTTTCCAGTAGCCTGTCGGCCTCACTATTTGAAACGCTAGCATAACAATGAAAAACATTAACTCTCGATCAAACATTTACGACGAGATGCTAGGGTTAGCAATCAACGCTCCATATCCAAAACAATCAATGATCAAAAGAGTGCCAGCGAGTTACCTTGGAGGTCGAACAACTATAAACATTTATCGCTTCATAATTACCACAAGCAGGGTAATGTAAACTCTACTTACTAAGGATCGTTTCGTATCCAGCATGGAGGAGTTTAAGTGTGGAAACCACTGACATTTGATTTCACAGTCACCACATTCAATGGAATGGTATTACATGGATTGCCGGCAGTTCTCCCACTACATAGATTAGGTCGGAGTCATTAATGCAGGGTTGGTACACTATCAACGCCAGATCGATTTTCATGCCAAGCTTTAAACCTTAGAACCCTGTCATTTCGAAATTCAATACAAAGTTAGCATTTTATATTTATGTCATTCGATATAGTTTCAAAGTTTACCTTCACGTATCATGGTATTAATGTTATGTTTTGATAATATGCAATGTTCACATAGTAGTAGTTGGATTGTGTATAAGGCTCATAAACGTTGTATATAGTTAAACTTTGTCGAATTATGGTAATTGTAGGTTGATAGGGTTAGATATTTTATAAAAAAATTATTTCTAACACTATATTCCTTGCATTCTTCATATTTCTTTATATTGCAAATAATTGAAAAGTATAAGATTTGCATTTCATTTCCAAGCTTTTTTAATGTTATATATTTAGCATAAAAACCATGATCATACTATGTATGTCACATAATGGTTCTTAGCGCAAGGTGTCTAAGAATTATTAGTACAAATACTACATCGATACTATACAAGTATGAATTATCTTAAGACGATGGCAAAAACCATTCAATAATAATGACGATAGTCACGATAATAAACTTAGCATCATAGAGATTAAATAGATGACACTTTTCTTAAAACATTGATGAGTTTATAAGACAACTTTTTGAACCAGTATCAAACTTAAGTACTTCATACATGCAAGTAACTTGTTTCACAAAGGAGTTCATAACATTTTATTATTATTTTGACGTTGAATTGAATTACACACATACTCTTAATCTATGCGATCGTAGAACTTATTACCTGCTGTTTGCACATAGAAACACTTCAAATGCCTTAGCCTTGTAGCTAAGTAAACTCCAGGGTACCTGGTAGGATACCCTTGGACATCAAGAAAACAAACCATCAGTGTCTTGTCAGAAGAAAAGTATCACATCATATTTTTAAAAACATTTCAGTAAATTTGTGCAATTATTATAGTAAACATGATGTTAGAAGTATGTTGTGTCGTTGTTATCTAATTCAGTAATTAAAATTATATTTAGTGCGATACGACTTCTTAATCAATGTCGTCTTAATCAAACATTTATTATTTTTCACCACTATCAATTATCAAATTTAATGTTGTTTTAAAAGTTTTAAATTTTCATGAAAAATCGGGATGTTACATGTGGTATCAGAGCTTATGTTTGAACTCTAGGCTTGAAAAAGGTCCAAGAACATGCAATAGAGATTTTATTACAGCAGAAAATCTTACTAATTAAAATTTTAACTATGACGTTATACATAAATTACTTTAAGTTACAGGTATGGAGAACTCAGCAGAACATATAGAAGACAGATTTCAACCAAACAGCCATAGCTCGGGACAACACTATGCAGAAGAAGGCCACGGGGAATTAAATAACAATTCATCATAATTAGTACGTGCGTTTTAGGAATTAACGGAATAAATTAGATCTGTGAAACAAGACAATGAAATAATTCTGAAGTCGCAAGAAGAGTTAAACCAAGTGTTGTTTGAACAGTGCCCAATTGATGAGCAGGAGAGAGATAATGAAGATATCTCCAAGGCTAAGGATCTGCCTCGTGGTAACAAAAGTAAGAAAATGAAAATTGATGATAGGAATAGTAGTTCAACATCATCAGGAGATGCTATTGAAGCATGTAAAAAGAGGCATGACTATTCAAGCAATAGTAGTAAAGGAGACTACAAACCCAGAAAGAAAAGTCATAAGAAGTATGAGCAGATTTCCAAGGAGTTCAAAAAGATTAAACCTCCAATGTTTAATGGAGAAACTGAGAAGGGTGAGACAGCTGAAGCATGGTTTTCCGGTATGAAGAAATATTTTCATATTTATAACTATTCATAATCCTTGAAAGAAAAAATGGCTATATATAACTTGACCGGAAAAGCCGATATTTGGTAGCAGGACATCAAAAGAGTAAAGGGAATCAAGGATAAAGATGTAAACTGGAGTACTTTTAAATGATACTTTAAAAATAAGTTTTTATCTGAACAATACTATGAAGAAAAATCCAAAGAGTTCTACGATTTGAAGCTAGTAGGTATGGACATGAAGGAAATGAACAATAAATTTTTGAACTTACTGAGATATGTGCCATACCTCATAGAAGAAAAACAAAAAATTCAAAGATACTTGAGCTGCCTACCTTTCAATATTAAGGATATAATCGAGTATGATAGTCCAAAGACCTTGGAAGAGGCTATGAGAAAGACGGTTTTATGTTATGACACTAATCGGAAAAGAGAAGGAATGACAAACTAGAAAAGTCATAAACCCAACAATTTTGAACTGAAAAAGAAAAATTTCAGATTCAGTGGAAATTACGGTTTCCAAAAGAAAATTTTCCAGAATCGGAATTTTCAAGGAAATAATTTCAGAAATAGTCAACAGTAGAATTTGACAGCACCCAGAAATGCTCCCAATAATACCAGGACTAGTGAACAAAAGGCACCTATCGAATGTTTCAAATGTCAAGGTCCTCACTATGCATTAGAATGTCCCAAGAGGAAGCGGTCAGCTAACAACATTCACTCTATTCAGACTGAACCTACTATTGGAGACATAGCGAGGGAGATGCCCAGAATCAATGCAACACTCGACAACATGCAAGTAGATCATCAAATCTCTATGGTAGAAATTGAAGGTATGTTACAAAATCATCCTGTTACTGTTTTAATTGACCCAGGTGCTAGCTTAAGTTATATATCACCAAAGATTGTGGAAAGTCTTAAAATGGAAACATAAAAGTTTAGTAAATCTTGGTTAGTTAGACTAGCAACTGGAACAAAGAGGAAAGTATCAGATTTTATAGAAAGTTGTGCTTTATCCATGAATCAGTTACAGACAAAAATCAAGTTGAATATTTTACCTTTAGGATCCTGCGATATTATAATCGGAATGGACTAGTTAGAAGCCCATCATGTCATTCTAAACTGTTATGAAAAAGTTTTACATGTTTAAATGAAGAAGGAAAAAATGTAGAAGTAAAAGGTAACCCTTAGATAGATTTCAACTATGCAAGTTAAGAGGGCGGTTAGGAAAGGATGTCAATTGTTTGCATTAAATGTAGTAAATGATGAGTTTGTTTGTAAAGAGGACAAACTGAAATTAGAAGACACACCTGTCCTAAAGGATTTCAAGGACGTTTTTCCTGAGGAAATTCTAGGATTACCTCCTAAAAGAGATTTAGATTTTACCATCAAGATAATACTAGGAGCAGTACTGAATTCTAAAGCTCCATACAGAATGAATATACTGGAATTAAACGAATTGAAATCACAGTTGAAGGAACTGATTGATAAGAATTATATAAGACTCAACGTGTCTCCTTGGGGAGCACCTGTTATATTTGTTAAGAAGAAAGATGGAACTTTAAGACTGTGCATAGATTATCGCCAGCTTAACAAGATGACAATCAAGAATCGATATTCGTTGCCCCGCATAGACGATCTATTTGATCAGTTGCGGGGTGCAACAATATTTTCAAAGATTGATCTAAGGTTAGGATATCATCAAGTGCGGGTTAAGGAGGATATTTTCAAAATAGCTTTCAAAACTCGATATGGACATTACGAGTTCGTAGTCATGCCATTTGGCTTGACTAATGCCCCGACTGTATTTATGTGTTTGATGAACAATATTCTACACAAATACTTAGATAAGTTTGTTGTTGTGTTTATTGATATCATTTTAGTGTATTCTAAAAGCAAAGAAGAGCATGATGAACATCTATAGATTATCTTACAAGTTCTGAGAGATCATCAACTATATGCTAAGTTTAGTAAGTGTGACTTCCACAAGGACAAAATTCAGTATTTAAGACACACAATTTCTAAAGAAGGAATCTCGGTAGACCCCAACAAAATAAAAACCATTAATGATTGGCCGGTTCCTAAGGATGTGTTGGATGTAAGATCATTTATGGGTATTACTGGATATTACAGAAAATTTATAGAGGGTTTTTCAAAGATTGCAAACCCCATAACCTCCTTGCAGAAGAAAGGGAAGAAATTTGTGTGGGACCATAAATGTTCTGACAGTTTTAAGAAGTTAAAGGAATTGTTGACTACAGCACCTATTCTGAGGATAGCAGATCCTAATAAATATTTCATACTTTGCACAGATGCTTGTAGTGACGGACTCGGTGGAGTCCTGACACAAGAAGGGCATGCGGTGGCATACGAATCAAGAAAGCTGAAAATACATGAGAATAATTACTCTACTTATGATTTATAATTATTAGCAGTAATTCATGCTTTAAAAATGTGGCGTCACCACCTTATTGGAAGAAAATTTACCTTATTAACAGACAACATGGGTCTGAAATATTTATTAGATCAGACAAATATGAATGCTAGACAAGCTAGATGGTTAACTTTCTTAAGTGAGTATGATTTTGAAATTCAACATATTAAAGGGAAAGAGAACAAGGTTGCAAATGCATTGAGTCATAAAGCAAAACTGAATTTTATTTCAGCCTTCAGTACTTACTCAACAAATTTAGAAAATCAGATCCTTGAAAGGAGTGAAAAGAATGAAGAATACATAAAATTAAAGGAAAATACAACAAACAACAGTTCTGAAAATTCTATGGTAGATTACAGATTGAAGGAAAATGAACTTTTGCTATATAAAAACAGATTGTATGTACCTAACATACCAGAAATGAAAATTATGATTCTAAATTAGATGCACAAAAGCCATTACTCTAGTCATCCAGGTTATCAGAAGACCATTACTGTGCTCAGGAAAGAATACTATTGGCCCAAAATGAAAGATGAAGTAGCAAAGTATATAGCTAAATGTTTGGATTGTCAAAAAGTGAAAGTTCAACACCAACATCCTGTTGGATTATTACATCCATTACCTATACCGAGTTGGAAATGGGAAGTGATAAGCATAGACTTTATAACTGGACTACCCAAAAATCAGAAACGAAATGACTCTATCATGGTGGTAGCAGATAAATTGAGCAAAGCAGCACACTTTATACCTATGAAGACTACTCATAAGTCTCCCGACATTGCAAGAATCTTCATAAAACAGATTTTTCGAGTACATGGTATTCAAAAAGTTATAATTTCAAACTGTGACTCTAAATTTACTGGAAACTTTTGGAGATTTTTGTTTAAAGGGTTGAATACAACCTTAAATTTAAGCATAACATTTTATCCACAAACGGATGGACAGACAGAAAGGGTGAATCAAGTTTTATAAGACTTATTGAGGATATATGTTAAGGATCAGCCTGGTAAGTGGGAAGACTACCTACACTTAGCAGAATTTGCATATAATAACCATTATCATGCATCATCTAGACTTAGCCCATTTGAAATTCTTTATGGTAGGAAATGTGATACACCTGTTTCTTGGAATGACCCAGTAAATAGAGTTGTTTTAGGACCTGAATTATTATAGGAGTTAGAACTAATTGTGAAACAGGTACAAGAAAATTTAAAAGCTACCCAAGATAGGCAAAAGAGTCAAGCAGATTTAAAAAGGACTCATAAAGAGTTCTAGGCTGGTGAACATGTGTTCCTCAAGGTAAGACCGAAAAATAGTTCATTGAAATTGGGAAGCTGTGCCAAGTTGGCACCCAGGTATTGTGGTCCTTTCGAAATATTGTCTAAGGTTGGACTAGTGGCATACCAACTGGCTTTGCCACCAAATTTAAAAATACATAATGTTTTTCATATATCATTTTTAAAGAAGTATGTACACGATGCCAATCATGTTGTAAACTGGAATGATGTACAGGTGGGACAAGATGAAGATTTTCAGGTGGAACCGGACTGTATCCTAGAAAGGAGGGAAACTTTTCTCCGTAATCGCACCATTCAGCAAGTGAAGGTGCAATGGAAGCACCTTAGCCCAAAAGATGCAACCTGGGAGTTGGAGAGTAGTATGCAGGAAGCATACCCAACTCTATTCTAGGAACACTCAGAGAGTGATTGACCAACATCGAGGATGATGTTGATACTTAAGGGGGTGTGTATGTCAACTACCCAATTTCTGAAATTATTATTTTATTGGCAAAATACTTTATGTTAAATTTTACTTGCAAAGTTTTGTAATTATGACCAAGTTGGGTCAAGGATGAATGTAATTACTGAATTATTATTAATTAATAAATTAAAGTAGGAGACAAACACCCAAGGGAACTGTTAAATGAGTGTTCACTGACCCACTAGGAGGAATGGAAGCTGTTAGAAGGCATGGGACAGATGGCAACAATTGCACTTCACCACTAACTGTTGGTTATGGGACAACTACCCCTACAAATGTGGCATTATCCCCCAGGTGGATGGAGTGAGCAGGCAGCTCATTTAATGACCAGTTAACAATTGAAAAAGGCCTAGGCAGCCTACATAAGGAAAATTTGAATTGAGCAGGCAGTGTTGATGTATGTGTAACTTCAGAATGTATTTCACATATATGTATATTGTATTCCTATAGAGATGGTATTATTCCTCTATAAGGAAGTGTCGTTATTTATATTGTAAGTGTCGTAACTTATACTTGATGGGTTATTAGACCACCTTGTTGGGGTCGGCCCTGTATAAGTCATGTGGGTCGAAGGGTTATTAGACCACCCTATTGGTGGTCGGACATGTGCGTCAAAGGGTTATTATACCACCCTATTGGGGGTCGGCCCAGTCAGCATTATGTTATGTGGTTAAGTTCGAGCCTACATGAGTTAGGTAAAAAGGCAAGTCAAGTCAAGTATAAATAGAGTGCGAGAGGCACTCTATTTGCTCACTCACTTCTCACACATGCACTCAAGGAGGAGTGGCGCACTTATGGAGGAGGAGGATCTGCTGCTAGGTTATGGCTATCTCTCTTGGCTAGTTGTATCATTGCTCTATCTATCTCTGAGGAAGTTATTGGGGTTTTTCACCTTTATGGTTTTCCCCAAGTAAATCTTTGTGTCTCTTGTGTGCTTGCATTATTGTCTCCATGATTGATATGCTGTAGATATGCTATACATGTTGTTCTCTCAGTTAAGATCCTAGATCAGATTGAAGTAAATTCTGAAAATTTAACATGGTATCAGAGCTAGCCTGAAAGAAGGCATGATATGGCATGTATGACACTTGTTGCACTTACGATGCTAGGGCTTGATATAGCAAAAACCAGTCATCGTAGCACGTTCGCTATAAATCCATTTTGGCGAATTTTTCGGATCTGAAATTGTTACAGGACGAAGATTAAATCTCCAGGTACCTTGTATCCAAAGGACAACCTCTAATTCATTGCACTTTGTGATTTATGATCTGTACAATATAGGGTTTCTGCCTCTTCCAGATCTGAGTCAAAATCAGGTGACCTTGGGAAAAAGGTCATATCTTGGGCTAGGAAGCTCCAAATGAAATTTCGTAAAAAGTGACAGGTAGTACATAGTCTGTAATATCTCAGAAAACTTTTTTAGAGGCCTAAGTTGAACCAGTGACACGTGGCACACCGTACACGTTCGCTCTCCTGTATTATCCCATAAACAGGTCATGTTGCGACACTTGGAATAACTCTCTCTCAGAGATTCCAATTGAGGTTAGACCTATCAGGATGGAAATATAACAGGCCGAGCTATCTCAAGAAATGTTTTCAGAGGCCTAAGTTCAAACAGTGACACGTGGCACGCCGTACAAGTTCGCTCTTCTGTTTTATCCCAAAACAGGTCACGTTGCGACATTTGACATAACTCTCTCTCAGAGAATCCAATTGAGGTCAGACCTGTCAGGATGGAAAGATAACAGGTCAAGCTATCTCAGGAAACTTTTTCAGACCCTGGGGATTGAAAAGTTTAGAGTTACACCAGAAACAATCAGGTACATATTTCTGTCAAAACAGAATTATTTTTTGAGTACCTTCATTCATGGCTTCCGGAATTTAGGGCTTTGAAGAAAGTTGGAATTTTTGTAATCGGAGAACACGGATGAATGCTACTCATCAAAATAGAAATTTAGAGACCAAGATCAGAATTTTTGGTTGGGAAAAAGGCCGGGCTTGATCAAACCCTAGTTCGGGACTTTGATCAGAAAAGTGGAAAACTAGGGCTTCTGTAAAAATGGGAATTTTTGCAATCTGTGACCATGGCTGGAAGCTCCTCAGAAAAATAGAAGCTTAGAGCTTTGGATCAAACTTTTTGATGGGGAAAAAGAGTGGGCTTCATCAAACCCTAGTTCAGGGTCACGTCCAGTGAATCCGGAAGTTTCAAAGGAAAAATTGAGGAGTGAAACTTTGCAGTTTTCAAATTCTGAATATACCAGTTTGATCAGCTCATCAAGGCGCATATTTCTATCCTTTCAGAAGTTTGAAATTCAAAGTTTGAATTTTTGGGGTTTCTCTGACAAACCCATATCCAGCTCCAGGTCCAGTTCTTGCAAATCAAGTGGATTGGGTTAATCCTAGAAGAAGATGGATTGATCATCTGCACGAGTGAAGAAGTTCCTGTTTCAGAGGGAGATGAGGCTAAGGCCTTACATAAGAAGATTACAAGCGATCTCGACAGGTATGACTCATCGAGGTATGTTTCTATATTTTTCCATGATTAAGTTTATGGTATGTTTGTCTTCATGTTATTACGGTTAGTACAATTTTGATTTTAGATTTGTCGTATCACCTTAACAAAATTATGAATGCATGATAGAAGATATTCATTGGTTAGGGTGTTGACACTTATGATTGTACTAATGCATTATGGTGTTGTATGAGGTTTATGTTGTCTACTAACATGAAAGGTACACCAAGAAAGACAAATCATGTTCTGGTCCAAGAACATATGGTCATGATAACATGAGGACAAAGATTCATCCATTGTCATGGATCTCATAGAAGATCCATTTACGAGGTATGTATAACTTGGTTTTGTAATGGTTAACATATGAGACATGCAGGTTACTAGCACAAGTCACTGAAGAGAACCAAAAGACATTATGCGGGTATGTTAGACATAAACTAGCTAGCATGATAAGACAGGTATGTTTTTCCTATATCAAGCTAGAATCCTACCTTGGTTTAGGATCTTATACTGTTGTGTTGTTGATAATGATTATTCATGAAGTCATAAGTTTGAATAATCATGGTTGTATGCATATTATGTTTCTTACCATAATTGATGATATGACTAACCAGAAGAATCATGAAGGTATAGGTTTGAATAATCACAGGTTTTATGCATTTTATATCTCTTATCTTGATTGATGATTCAACTAATCTGAAGAGTCATAGGTTTGAGTAATTACAGGTTTAGACATGTTATGTTTCTTATGATTTGACTAACCATAAGAATCCTACATAAACCTTGAATGCTAATGCTTATTATTTCTGTTTGAAATGATCATGACTATACATGCTTGAGATTATTGTGTTTTAATAGTATACTAATGAATGCATGATTTTATATGAGATCACAAGGATAACACATTCATGATACTAATAAGCATGCATAGGGACCAAGGATGAATATGAGATTCAAGAACAGGTAATCCAGGAAGCAAAGATCAGAAGGAGTACACTCCAGTGGTTTATGCAAGGAGGCAGATATTCAAAGGGAGTTGACCATCTCTCTACATCCCACAACAGAAAGGTGTAGAAGAAGCTACTTCAGATTAGGACTCCAGTAGCTCCTGCAAGGAAGCGAAGACTCAAAGGGAGTCCACCCAACGAACAAACAAAGATAAGTATTTTAATTTCTTGCATATTTGTTTGTTTAAATAAAATTGTTCAATGATGTATATGCTCATGTTCCTAGACTTAGGATATGTATTGTGCATATTAGAATAGTTGCATTGATGAACAGTATACTACTAATATACATGGGTAAGTGGCCTATGGCACTGTACAACATTCCATTGCTACTTATCTAGAATGAAACCTCTTTGCTGACATGTTGGGAGTTGTGCACACTCTGAACAATGTTCTGGTAGAGATTGGAAGGCATCTAGAAAGTTACGGAATATGGATAAATGTTGTATTGAAGCATTGGCTAAGATAATTGCATGACATATTTCTTTATGTGTAAGAATTTGTTCTGAAAATTATGAGATGTTTCTAATCATGCAATTTAACCTGTTTTTTAGGAAAGACCGTATATCTTCACCTACAAAAGAACTACAACATTTGTTCCAGCAACAAAGATATATATTGAAGATATTGAAGATATTGAAGTTCCCAGGATCTGGGATGAAGAAATGGAATGCCATGATCCGTCGATCATGAAGAATGATGTTTGGGATGTAGTCCCAAGACGTGAAGGGAAGTTTGTTATGACTTCCAAATGGAACTATAAGATCAAGCATGTTGCAGATGGCAGCATTGAGAAATATAAAAGTGATGAAATAGAAGATGCACCAGATGGATTTCAAGACAGCATGGTGTAGTCATATATGTGTGCAGAACTTGGTATGGTAGGATAGACAACCTTCTATCCAGTTTGGTCTTTACCAAGAGTAAAGCGGGTTCCAACCTTTACTACAAGTTTGAGGAAGGCAATCCAATGATACTACTATGTGGATGACCTGTTTGTATCAGGTGAGGATAGATGGATTTCCAACACACAGTGGAAGCTTGCTGCTGAATCCGATATGAAGAACTTAGGGATGATGCACTATTTGTTTTTGGCATGGAGGTGTGGCAGAGTGTAAATGGAATCTTCCTTGGACAAGAGAAGTATGCAGTAAGAGATCCTGAAGAGGTTCAGGATGATGGATTGGAAGGACATGGCCACACCTATGGCATCGAATTTGAAGCTTATATGTGATGCTTCATATGAGCTGGTTGATGTCTCTATGTATCGTCAGATAATTGGGTCATTGATGTACCTGACGAACACGAGACCAGACATTTGCTTTGCTGTGAACACATTGAGCCAGTTCCTGACGGATCCGAGGAGTGTTCACTTGGTTGTTGTAAAGCATGTTCTGAGGTACCTGAAGGGTACAGTGGATTATGGGCTCAATTGTGAAGCGAATCAAAAGTTTAACCTATAGGGTTATGTTGATTCAAATTGGGCTGGTAGTGCTGCAGATAGGAAGAGCACATCTGGGTGTTGCTTCAGTATGGGATCAGGTGTGATCTCTTGGTTTAGCAGGAAGCAGTCCTGTGTAGCACTGAGTACAGCTGAGGCATAGTATGTTGCAGCCTGTTCAGCTAGTTGTGAGGCAGTATGGCTACGGAAGCTACTGTCTGAGTTATTTGATCTCTCGTTGGAGGCTACTGGTATCTTCTGTGATAACCAGAGTTGTGTGAAGCTGTCCGAGATCCCAGTGTTTCATGACAGGTCGAAACACATAGAGATCAAATATCACTATATCAGGGATATGGTGCAGAGAGGAGCTGTGAAGCTTCTGTATGTTGTGACGGACGAGCAGATTGCAGATGTGCTGACAAAGCCACTAGCCAGAGTGAAGTTTGAGTACTTCAGAGAGAGGCTTGGCGTTCTTCAGATCGAGGACACTTCAAGGAAGACGTGATGGACACATTTGCTGAAGCCATTCCAAGCATGTTGGAAGGAGGATCCTTCACATGGTTGTGGATGTAAGCGCTGGATAATGGGCATCAGGATGATGTTCTGGTTTCTGCTTGGATATGATCAGTTGGATCATTTATGTATGTACGCATCATGTTGGATGCTGGATATGATCAGTTGGATCATTTATGTATGTATGCATCATGTTGGATGTTGGATATGATCAGTTGGATCATTTATGTATGTATGCATCATGTTGGATGCTGGATATGATCAGTTGGATCATGTGTATGTATTTTGTATATGCATCATGTTGGATGCTTGGACCATGTATCGGTATATGTATCAGGTGGATACATTGTATGATCAGGTGGATCATGTATGGTGATATGTATCATGTATCAGGTGGATACATTATATGATCAGGAGGATCATGTATGATGATATGTATCAGGTAGATACTTGGTATGCATCAGGTGGATGCATTGATGATCAGGTGGATCATGCAGCAGGATGTTGCAGTGATGATCAGGACGATCATGAGTACATCAGGATGATGTATGGTGAGTATCAGGTTGATACTCTGTGGCCGTGGATAAGGTTGTGCAGATGAGCATGTCTGGGAGATCCTATAGGTCGGAGTTGTGTACCCGTAACAGCTTGGGATGCTCTTTCAAGACATTGCTTTGGGAGGACATGTAATTTGTGCCCTAGGAGATTTCAGGTCGGAGTTGTGTACCCGTAACATCCTGAGATGCTCTTGCGAGGTTTTGTCCTATGGCATGTAATTTGGGCCCTGGGAGATTTCAGGTCGGAGTTGTGTACCCGTAACATCCTGAGATGCTCTTTCGAGGTTTTGCCATGACCACATGTAATTTGTGCCCTGGGAGATTTCAGGTCGGAGTTGTCTACCCGTAACATCCTGAGATGCTCTTGCTAGGTTTTGTGGTGGACCACATGTAATTTGTGCCCTGGGAGATTTCAGGTCGGAGTTGTGTACCCATAACATCCTGAGATGCTCTTTCGAGGTTTTGTGGTGGGGTCACATGTAATAGCGCCCTGGGAGATCCTACAGGTCGGAGTTGTGTACCCGTAACATCCTGGGATGCTCTTTCGAGGTTTTGTGACGCACGTAATGAGTCCTGAGAATTCCACAGTATGGCCAGTGATGATGAAGACCTGCAGATGGTGGGCCTACATCCAGTATGAAAAAGGACTGGCTCTGTAGAACTTCCTATAACGAGTAGATTCAGAGATTGATTGAGATAGCAGCAGCAGTGACGATGATGATGATGACTCGATGACGATTATCTAGTGACGATGATCCAGAGAAGATGACTTGTGCTAGAAGAACTGTGCTGAGAAATACCTTCCTAGTTAAGAGGGAGTGTTGATGCATGTGTAACTTCGGAATGTATTTCACATATATGTATATTGTATTCCTATAGAGATGGTATTATTCCTCTATGAGGAAGTGTCGTTATTTATATTGTAAGTGTCGTAACTTATACTTGATGGGTTATTAGACCACCTTGTTGGGGTCGGCCCTGTATAATTCATGTGGGTCGAAGGGTTATTAGACCACCCTATTGGGGGTCGGCCATGTGGGTCAAAGGGTTATTAGACCACCCTATTGGGGGTCGGCCCAGTCAGCATTATGTTATGTGGTTAAGTTCGAGCCTACATGAGTTAGGTAAAAAGGCAAGTCAAGTCAAGTATAAATAGAGTGCGGGAGGCACTCTATTTGCTCACTCACTTCTCACACATGCACTCAAGGAGGAGTGGCGCACTTATGGAGGAGGAGGATCTGCTGCTAGGTTATGGCTATCTCTCTTGGCTGGTTGTATCATTGCTCTATCTATCTCTGAGGAAGTTATTGGGGTTTTTCACCTTTATGGTTTTCCCCAAGTAAATCTTTGTGTCTCTTGTGTGCTTGCATTATTGTCTCCATGATTGATATGCTGTACATATGCTGTACATGTTGTTCTCTTAGTTAAGATCCTAGATCAGATTGAAGTAAATTCTGAAAATTTAACAGGCAGCTCTTACACAATATTTTCTGCAGAAATATTCCTCATGTGCATCAGGTGATGACTGAGAGATTCGAATAGGGAGGCTATGTGAGTGCATTGTAAGTCTGCAATTTATTTTGAGGAGGAGAACCAGAGGTGTTGGTGCAGGTCCCTTTGACTGCTAAAGTCTTGAGACTGAATAACTAATGCTACTGCAAGTTGAGGTCCTAAGCTTTTAAGTTTATTCCTCCTGGTGGTTTAGTGAACAGGCTCGGGGGTCCTAAGGCAAGTAACTTGGCTGTAATTAGGAATTGGTTGGGTGGAACAGGATCCTTGGGCTGTTTGTTTCCCTACAGATAAACCAGTTTTTGTTGTTTCCTATTTTGTTTATAGTTTAATAATTTTGTTAGTGAAATCATCAAACTCTGTTTTTTATAAATGTATTTATTTTTTATCTTTGTTTAAGTCTGAATGATAAGCTTTGTTAATAATCTGATTAGAAAATCAACTCTATATTTTTCCACATGCTGTTAGTTGCATCGTAGTCTAGTATAGAGAAGCAA
The DNA here is from genome assembly GCA_027924585.1 of Larix kaempferi. NCBI lineage: Eukaryota > Viridiplantae > Streptophyta > Pinopsida > Pinales > Pinaceae > Larix > Larix kaempferi. Next base: position 42,919,109 of record BSBM01000372.1, on the reverse strand, counting down.
ATGAAATAGTAGATGAGAGATAGGCAGTTTGCCATTGATTAGATAATTAATTATAGTAAATACTATGATTATAATTCTGTCCTATATCTAGACATAGAAAAACTTATTGTATAGTATCAAGAGTGTTACAGGATTCTTTTGTTATTTCATGAAATATAAATATAGTTTAATTTCTGCACAGTCATGTAATTTCCTCTTATTTCTATTCAATCAAGATAGTAAACAAATGCAATTGAAATCATACATATCATGTTTTCCAAGTAATAATGTTTATAATCATTTTAACAGCTGTTAGAACTGAACAATAATTAGTTTTCTTATCTTTACCTATACTATAATTCTTCACTATTTTCTTGTTTGATTTCATGTATCAATTATTTATTTCTATAGTATCAAAAACCAAAACCAATGTAAACGCTAACTCTGTTTTCAATCATCATATTTTCCATTTTCAATACAAACTTTGGACATCATTCAAAGCATGAGAACTTATGACTTTTTAAACCCTAGATAGTACCTCCAGAACCATATTATCATTTTAACAGTTAGCCATAGGTATGATTTATACGCTCATGTTCAAATCATAGTTTATAACTCTAGTTTTTGCCCGAAGGCTTTCTAGAGTTTACAAGTAAGTTCTCTTTTGTAAAAATAAAAAAACTAGAGCTTGGGCATGGCCCTTATCGAAATTATCTAAATACTTGTAACTACTTCATCGTTTTTCCAAAAACTGAGTTTATCATCAACCTAAAAAAATACGTACAGACATTATCATGGCTCGACAAACATTAAAAATTTTATTTTACACAGTAATATCAACGTTTAGTTCAAACAAAACTTTCCATTGCAAACCCTAGTGTACAGAGATAAACAAGCCCTCGGCTCTAAATTATTTACTCAACAGATATAACCAAAACTCTTAGAGTTTACATTTCGGACCTATCAAAGGTTCCAACATTACGAAGAAACATCAACATTCATCAGAACGAGTTCACATTATCCAAAAATAAACTATACAAGGTTTATCCTTGCATTCTAGCTTCCAAAGATGAGTATTAAAAACTCTTATCAACGACGAGCTAGGCCTCAAAACGATCGCGTAACATTTTAAACATTTGAGGGTTTCCCCTGTACAATTTCTTCATGTCAAACTTAAGACTTTAAAAGAAAACATTGATAGATGGACGTCGCCCCAAACATTGATGAAACGGTTTTGACTCTCGGCATTTGAATTCATCATTAAACCAAGTCCATTTGGCACCTACAAGGGTTTGAGGACGATCGGAGCTTACCAGGGATGCAGGCATGCGTTCCTTTTCCAAACCCCTGCCAAGAACTTCTTTCAAAACCTGTACATTCCAAAAACACAGTCGAAAGTTTAAAAGACAGGAAAAATGTAGGTTGCAAGTTGAAAATAGTAACACTTCTGAGTGAGTGCTTACCTTTGGTACCAATAACCGAGTCTTGTTCATCACACTGGAAAAACATTGAGCTTGATGGCCTGGATCGAGGCTAAGATCCTTTCTTTTTACATAAGTTTTCCTCCCACTAAAATGTAGAATTGAAACTACAAACTCTCAACTCGACAGCAGTAAAACCAAACACAGTGAACACCAAACCTTATCGTATCACCTTGGCATAAGAAAAACCTGCAATTGCTAAAGATTACACCTACAAGTCTCAAGGTCGAAACCCCCAAAGACACTTTGTCAAACCCTACTTTCCAGTAGCCTGTCGGCCTCACTATTCGAAACGCCAGCGTAACAATGAAAAACATTAACTCTCCATCAAACCTTTATGACGAGATGCTATGGTTAGCAATCAATGCTCTAGATCCAAAACAATCAACGATCAAAAGAGTGCCAATGAGTTACCTTGGAGGTCGAACGGCTATAAACATTTATTGCTTCATAATTACCAAAAGCACGGTAATGTAAACTCTGCTCACTATGGATCGTTTCGTATCCAGCATGGAGGATTTTAAGCATGGAAACCACTCACATTTGATTTCGCAGTCACCACATTCAATGGAATGGTATTACGTGGAGTGCCAATAGTTCTCCCACTACGTAGATTAGGTCGGAGTCATTAATGCAGGGTTGGTACACTATCAACGCCAGATCGATTTTCATGCCAAGCTTTAAACCTTAGAACCCTGTCATTTCGAAATTCAATACAAAGTTAGCATTTTATATTTATGTCATTCGATATAGTTTCAAAGTTTACCTTCTCGTATCATGGTATTAATGTTATGTTTTGATAATATGCAATGTTCACATAGTAGTAGTTGGATTGTGTATAAGGCTCATAAACGTTGTATATAGTTAAACTTTGTCGAATTATGGTAATTGTAGGTTGATAGGGTTAGATATTTTATAAAAAGTTTAATGCTAACACTATATTCCTTGCATTCTTCATATTTATTTATATTGCAAATAATTGAAAATTATAAGATTTGCATTTCGTTTCCAAGCTATTTTAATGTTATATATTTAGCATAAAAACCATGATCATACTATGTACATCACATAATAGTTCTTAGCGTAAGGTGTCTAAGAATTATTAGTACAAATACTACATCGATACTATACAAGTATGAATCGTCTTAAGACGATGGCAAAAACTATTCAATAATAATGATGATAGTCACGATAATAAACTTAGCAGCATAAAGATTAAATAGATGGCACTTTTCTTAAAACATCGATGAGTTTTTAAGACAACTTTTTGAACCAGTATCAGACTTAAGTACTTCATACCTGCAAGTAACTTGTTTCGCAAAGGAATTCATAACATTTTATTATTATTTCGACGTTGAATTGAATTACACACGTACTCTTAATCTATGCGATCGTAGAACTTCTTACCTGTTGTTTGCACATAAAAACATTTCAAATGCCTTAGCCTTGCAGGTAAGTAACCTCCAGGGTACCTGGTAGGACACCCTTGGACATCAAGAAAACAAACCATCAGTGTGTTGTCAGAAGAAAAGTATTGCATCATATTTTTAAAAACCTTTCAGTAAATTTGTGCAATTATTATAGTAAGCATGATGTTAGAAGTATGATGTGTCGTTGTTATCTAATTCAGTAATTAAAATTATATTTAGTACGATACGACTTCTTAATCAATGTCGTGTTAATCAAACATTTATTATTTTCTGGAACTATAATTATCAAATTTAATGTTGTTTTAAAAGTTTTAAATTTTCATGAAAAATCAGGAGGTTACACGTAAAAAGTAGAAGGATAGCAGGTTGTACAGTGACAACCAGAGTGTTATTCATCTTGCAAAGAACTCAACATTCCATTCCAGGACTAAACATATACAGCTCAAGTACCATTTCATACACTCTATTCTGGAAGATGAACTGTTGAATATGGAAAAGATACACACTAGCCATAATCCTACAGACATGTTCACAAAGGTAGTGACCAGAGAGAAACTGAGTTCCTGCTCAGTTTCAGTTGGCCTTCTAGCATGAAGGTGAAGATGATAAAGTTGCCAAGTCCAAGGTCCATCAAGTGCAACAATAGTGGAGTTGTTGTGATCAGTCTCCAAGTGAGAGATTGTTGGTTGTGGAGCTTGATCTTTAGATTTAGAGATAATATTATTCAGTCGTGTAAAGATCTCTGAGATCAAGAAGAGAGACTGTGAGACAGTGAAGAGGAAGTGCAACGGTTGTGCTGCAGGTTCTATCCCTTCACTTTGTTGGACGGAATAATAATAAGGACTGGCAACTTCAGTGTGGACGTAGCCCAAGTTGGGTGAACCACGATATATCTGTGTCTCTCTTGTAATGTGTGTGTGATTATATTTGCATTTCCGTTTATTGTTATTGCTCTGCGATGCTGTTTTTCTAACACATACATACCACGTCATCACTTGTAGGTCCATTTTGGAAACTAGGGCTTTGCTCAATAAGGGAGTGTGCAATTTTTGCACATGGGGGTCAACTTTGAAAAATCATCGACCAAGGACTTATCGATAGCATTCTGAGCTGGAACCTTCCTAGACACACTTGCAGGACTCCCCGGAACTTGATTTTGTTGCACGGTTGGAATTCTATGACCCCGGTAGGTATCCAACATGTGTCCCTAAAGGCCTTTTGGATGCGATATGGAACGAGCCATAGAATGATGACCATAGCTTGAATATACAAACCTTTGAATTCGTTGGATTCAAGACATCTAGATAGTGCTAGGGGTGCCCGTCTCCTCTGGTCCCATAGCCCAGGTGTCATCTTGTAGGTCCATTTTGGAAACTAGGGTTTTGCTCAGTAAGGGAGTGTGCAATTTTTTCACATGGGGGTCAACATTTCAAAATCATCGACCGGGAACTTATGGCTAGCGTTTCAAGCTGGAACCTTCCTAGACACACTTGCAAGACTCCCTGAAACCTAGTTTTGTTGCACGATTGCAATTCTATGGCCCTGGTAGGTATCCACTAGGTATCCCTGAAGGCCTTTTGGATGCGAGATGGAATGAGCCATAGAATGATGACCATGGCTCGGATCGACAAGCTGTCGACTCCCTTAGATTCAATACATCGAGATAGTGCTAGGGGTGCCCCTCTCCTCTAGTCCCATGGCCCATGTGTCATCTTGTAGGTCCATTTTGGAAACTAGGGTTTTGCTCAGCAAGGGAGTGTGCAAGTTTTGCACATGGGGGTCAACTTTTCAAAGTCATCGACCAGGGAGTTATGGCTAGCGTTCTGAGCTAGAACCTTTCTAGACACACTTGTAGGACTCCTTGGAACCTGATTTTGTTGCATGGTTGGAATTCTATGGCCTTGGTAGGTATCCAATAGGTATACATGAAGGCCTTTTGGATGCGAGATGGAACGAGTCATAGAATGATGACTGTGGCTCTAATCGACAAACCGTCAACTCTGTTGGATTCAGGACATCGAGATAGTGCTACAGGTGCCCCTCTCCTTTGGTCCCATGGCCCAGGTGTCATATTGTAGGTCGATTTGGTTTTGCTCAGCAAGGGAGTGTGCAATTTTTGCACATGGGAGTCAACTTTGCAAAATCATCGATTGGGGACTTATGGCTAGTGTTCCGAGCTGGAACCTTCCTAGACACACTTGCAGGACTCCCCGGAACCCAATTTTGTTGCATGGTTGGAATTATATGGCCCCGGTAGGTATCCAACAAGTGTCCGTGAAGGCCTTTTGGATGCGAGATGGAACTAGCCATAGAATGACCACCATGGCTCAGATCGACAAACCGTCGACTCTATTGGATTCAAGACGTCAAGATAGTGCTAAGGGTGCCTCTCTCCTCCGGTCCCATGGCCCAGGTGTAATCTTGTAGGTCCATTTTGGAAACTAGGGTTTTTCTCGGTAAGGGAGTGTGCAATTTTTACACATGGGGGTCAACTTTGCAAAATCATTGACCGGGGACTTCTGGCTAGCATTCCGAGCTGGAACCATCCTAGACACACTTGCAGGACTCCCCGGAACCCATTTTTGTTGCACGATTGGAATTCTCTGGCCCTAGTAGGTATCACAGGTGTCCCTAAAGGCCTTTTGGATGCGAGAAGGATTTAGCCATATAATGATGATCGTGTCTCGGATCGAAAAAACCTATACTCCATTGGATTCAGGACATTGAGATAGTGCTAGGGGTGCCCCTATCCTCTAGTCCCATGGACCATGTGTCATCTTGTAGGTCCATTTTGGAAACTAGGGTTTTGCTCAGTAAGGGAGTGTGCAATATTTACAAGTGGGGGTCAACTTTGAAATTTTTTTATTTTGATTCTAGAACTGGACATTCAAAGAGAGGAAATCAAACCTACCACACTGCACCCTTAGTATATTTCTATGTCCTTAGTGTGCCATGTCATTTAACAACTCCTTAGTGTTCCACTATATTTGCATTTTGAGTAATTAATGTCATTTTTTAGAATTCAAAGTTCCAAATAAAAAATGGAGGCGATGTTTCATCGATGATATCTCTCCGATCCTTGCTAGCTTTGTTAGATCAAATTCACCATGAACGTTTTCCATCAAGTTATGGGGGAATACTTGCCAAATCACAATGAACAACCATTGCATCATCATTTGTATCAATCAAGTACATTCAATTTTAAATACATTTTCATATGAGCATAATCCATCCTTTTTACAAACATAGGACCATGAACATCTTATTTTCCTTCATCAAAACAACATTATCAAGGAAGATGATAAAACTAGTTAGGTATTTGATTTTCCATGGATTATGTATGATTACTTTTTCATTATGACAAGTGTTAAATGGACATATGAAAGAGGTAAAGCACAAACTAGGGTCTTACATACTAGGGTTTAGTAAGGATAGGGTTTATATCTTCAATGATTTTATGAGAGTGAATTCATGAACAACTATTGGTTAGCATATTGTAACAAAATAGGGTCTTACAAACTAGGGTATGTTTGTTGCATATATTTGACCATATGTACATGAAGGCCTAATGAATTTTATTACACTTTAGTTATGAATTTCTTTCCATTGTACTTGATACTTTGCCATTGTTTTTAGCATGCTAGAGTAGGCACACTTCAACCGAACTTCATAGATGTTCATGTACGTATTGTTTGATGAAATACGATAGCATTGATGAAATGTGTAGCATCTATTAGACTTCCTCTTAGCTTGTGAAAATGTCATAGGATTACATTGATGATATGCGTAGCATGTTACTATTATGACAGAGGTTATTCAAACATATTTTGACTTATTTTGTTAACTTTTGTTTTTTCCTTGCAACATATTTTCCTTGGAACCATAATCCCGATCAAAGGGTATGAACCCTTGGAGTTGAAAAAAAACAAAATTTTAAATTAGATATCAAATTAGCATCCATGTGCTAAGTTCATTGAACTGTTGAAAGATATTATTAGTTTTTTCCATTAAGATAATGTTTTCATAACACAATGGTGAGATGTTACTTGATCAATGCAATAAATGTCTTCAATTAGTCTTTTAATGTTGAGTTCAAAATTCTATTTGATGAATATGATTGTCATCAATGACAATACATTAATGACAAAGGACAATGAGTTGAGGTCAAAGACAAGATTACAAGGAGGACAAGACTTAGGAAGCATAAGTTGGATAATGGACAAGGACAATAAGACAAAGGTTGATGACAAGCATGACAGAGAAAAGGACAACAAAGGGAAAAAGGTATGACAAGTTTGATGTATGACAAGTGGCAAGCAAAGCATTGATGACTTGGGAAGCATAATACTTGACATGGCTGAAGACATGTCAATGAACAAAAGATGAGGAGGACATGACTAACATAAGGACAAGGACAAGGCATGGCAAGGTCAAAGGACAAAGCATTACATGGTAGAAATCAAGATACATTAAGGTGAACAATGACATGGAAAAGAACAGTGGCATGAAAAGATGTTGTTGACATAGCAAGAGACAACATATGAGGGCATTTGAAGTGGCCTGTGAGCATTTTAAAGGTCTCATGTGGGCATTTAATTGTGGACACTTGTGGGCATTACTGAATGGAATTGTGGGCTTCTAGAGAGCACATTGCGGGCACTTTAGTGGCTCATGCGGGCACTTGGAGAAGGCAATGAGGGCATATTTTATTACCCTTGTGAGCGTATCCTAAGGAGCTCATTGCGGGCATATCAAGGCTCCATGCGGGCATAATTGTGGACACTATGCGGGCATATTTTGAAGAACCATGAGGGCATGAGAACAGAACATATGTGGGCATGGTTGAAGGCCCATGTAGGCATGGTTGAAGGCCCATGCGGGCATGGTTAAAGGCCCTTGCGGGCATATTAAGTGGAGCTTGCGGGAATACTTGTAGGCATGAAAAAGAGCCCCATGTGGGCATTTTTGTGGGGTCATGCGGACATATTTAATGGCCCTTGCGGGAATTATTGAAGGCCATGACATGGCATGAAAAAGGAACCCATGATGATGTGGAAAAAGGATAAATAAATATATATATAGGTATATTTGTTAAGGAAATGAAAAATATCATTTGACTTAATTATTAATGATAAAAAAAAGGAGACAAGTCGGCCTCCTAAATTGATGGTGAGGAAAAGTATAAATATAGAAGACAAGTTTTATTTGATTGAGATTTTGGAGTGGAAGATTTCGGATGCACAAGTAGCTCTGATTTTTGGGGGTCAGGATGAGGACAGTCTCGGTGGAGTAGCAGCAGTAGCAGAAGCAATGGGAGCAACAATGTAACGATCTCTAATCTTTATTTCTGGGTTGGTTGCTTGATAAAGACATACTGGTAAATTGAATGACGGACAGAGCAATGCTAGGGAAACAACAATGATAGGTTGTGGCCATGTTCTGACATGTATATAGAAAGGGTGCATACAACTAAAAACAAATCAAGTGCAATCCATATCTAACCCAAAATACATAAACAAAGAGGCCAAATGGCCTAGACTCCAACGAGCATGATGGCGACAATGGTGACAACGAGTACAATGATGACAATGGTGCTAATGGTCGTGAGGATAGATATGGTGATGGTGACAATGAGACAAAGTGCATTAGGTTGATGGTGGATGATGGATGATTGGTGGGGATGAGGATGGAGGCACCACGAGCAAGAGGGTGATGAGGCTTGATGGTGATTGTGGTAGTGGGCATGGTGTTGGTGACAATGTTGTCATGATAGTAGAGTTCAACATTAAGCTGGTAACCCTAGAGCTTGGAGCCTATCCTAGAAATACGAGAGTCTATCCTAAACACCATATTTGGTAGCGTAAACCCTAGATTGTATTCTAATCACAATGAAACCCTATTATGTAGCCTAATCCCTTGCATAAATTATAATACATATAAAAAGTAAATCATTTTCATTGTACATATATATTCATGTGCATACATTTAAATCCAAATCATTATACACATATATATAACATAACTTGAACAAAACTATATATAAATCCATGAGATAAAACCATGAGTGGAACAAAACTCGAACAAATATATAAATTTTCAGGAAAATAGTGGAACATGGTTCCCAATGTACATACGATGGAAACTTGTGCTCTATACAAAATCCGACAACTCGTGTCGTAGATCCAGAATACATGGCAACTCGTGCCCTATACAAAATCCGACAACTCATCCCGTAGATCCAAAATACATGGCAACCCGTGCCGTAGATACAAAGTACATGGAAACTGGTGCCCAAAGGTGCCACATAGTGGCTAATGTACATAACATGGTGTGTCAAGCATTGTGACCACCCCGGTCACTCCCAGGCGCATTTCCAAAATCGATCTTCCTCTTCTTGGAGCTACTTGAATCTCGGGTCTTCTTCCGCCTAGGAGTAGACTCTCTCCACGCTTTGAAACAAATGACATAAGATACCATCATTTTCAAGCATTTGTAACATTTACCACATTTATAAAATGAATGTACAATCCAAATCTTAAATAAATTACCGCTTATGCGAGTGGGAGACGAGAGGAAGGTGTTTTGGATATGCTGAGCCTCTCAGCAATTCCACCCTATAACATTTACGCCAATCATTTCATTGAAAAATAATAATTGCTTAAATTAATTTTGGTTAAGGCATCAAATTTTTTTCATAAATTAACTTGATTCTCACTGTGAACACCTCTGACAATGGACATGGCTGGGTTTCTGGGCTAGAAGGTGGAGTAGTTCGCTGGACAACCTGCTCCGATGCAGTCATCTAGGGGGGGGAGATGTAGATGCAACAACTATGGGTGAAACCACTATAGATACATGGGCAGATAATGGAATAGAAGTTGCCACAATATTGGTGGGAACTGTAGATGAAATGGAGGAAGATGACATGGTGGTATGGGGTGGAGGAGGACATCATGGACGATGAACCCCTGCCGACTATCTGATCAAGTTTGTGGGGTAACTGAGGCAGATGGGGAGAGGGGTTGGGTTCGCTCCTAGGAGCCGGTGGCCCTCTCAGTGGTTTCCTCCTAGCAGTAGGTCGATCTTGGGAAAAGCCATGCCGAACACCTTGGAACTCGGTTACATCAAAATAGTTGACATGTAAACCGAGCGCAAACTCAGCCCACATTTGCCAAAGGAAGTACTGTGGAAGCTCCCTATTATTACAGGGAGGTTTATCGTAAACCAAGAACCACCTATGCATCCAATTGTCCCTCCATGGTTGGAAATGACACCAATACATGCATACACGTGGATTTCTAGTCTCCGGTGGTTGTTGTGTTCTTGGATCGGTGAACATACTGTACAATTGGGCCTTTGTAATATTCAAATCTTTTATTTCCTCCTTGGAAATGCCCGTGGAATAATACTCCAACATCCTAGCTCTATATTCAGTCATGTCAGTCAATTGGCGATGTGCATGGATGAGGGAGTCAATTGAGCTCTCAATTGAGGTGGCAAGGGACACTCGAGATGGTTCCCCTATGTTTCTTAGATCTCGAGTGTGCACTCTTTCATTTACATAATGGTTCAAGTCATCTTGGTCAAAATTTGGTTGGGGGTTTTGATTTTCTTGGGCATTTGGATTTTGTTGGGGGTTTTGATTTTCTTGGGCATTTGGATTTTGTTGAGGGTTTTCATTGGTTCCAAGATGAGCATTTTCTTGTGTACCACCGGAATCCATGTTAACATTTTGGTCATTCATTGTGTGGATTTACAATTTGCAATTGAAAATTTCTCTATTGTTTTAATAATTTGGGAATTATTACAAATTTAATAAACAAAAAAAAATGAATAAAATGACAAAAAGAATGGAATTTACCTATCCAATTGACTTGTTGATGAGTTGGTGGATGGATTTGGATCGTTTTGGAGTGGAAAGGGTGAGTTTGGTGGCTTGTAACAATGCGCACACGGAGAGGGAGTCACACTCGGCTGCAAATGGTGGAATGACAAAGACTCTGCCCTGTTTTTTTGATAACTTTTAAAAGGGGCGCGTGTGCGCATTTGAGCGTGCACGCACCAAAAACACGCACACACAGAAGCGTCGTGCGCCTCGGTTCGGTACCGAACATAGGAGCGCGTGCGCGCTGCCTCAGGTGCATGCACATAATCTTTTTGTTCCCTCTACCACGACTTTGTTGCAACACTTTTGGGGAGCAACTTTGTGTGCTCGCCTTTAATCTTCCCAAGCTCTTCCAAAAAACTAGACACTCACTTTTTATTTTACTTATGCCTCTTTTATATTGAGTAGGAGGCAGTTTGGGAATTTAGAGGTGGTTATTTATGGGATTTCTGTAGGAATGATCATAACCAAAACATTTCTCATAAAATACATTTTTTGATTACCCTTGAACACACACATGCATGGGCTAGCTCAAAGTAGGGCTCATATATGGGGGCTGGTCCACTGTAGGGCACGTATGGCTTGGAAAACACAATTTTAAAAAGTTTCTCGAGATAAATTGTTGCACATACAACACAAAGGATCAAGGAAGTTTACAAAAGAGGGAAAGGGATCATATCAGACCATCATAAGCATCTATCACGGGAAAAATGTGGAAAAATATGCACTATAACACACTCTTTTGAAGATCTTCAATTTAAGGATTATAATTCTATAAGTTTGATCTTATTTACACTTGTATTTAATTTGTTGCATTTAATTTCTCCGAATCTTATTAATATTCTTCTAATATTGTTAACTAAGTACATCAAAAGTGGTATATAAAGTGTTTCTTAGTTTTGAACTCATTAAGGAGATCTCCCTAAAGACAAAGGCCACTAGAAGCTAACAAAGTTCTATAAACCTTATAAGAACCTCTAATGCCTTAAACAAATTGCTAACAAACCATTCTTCCTACCTACTCCAAGACTCATCATGTGTTTTTGTTTGAAACCAAATCGGATTAAAAAGGATCCATTTGGATTTATCTTATTTATTGTTGTATACTATTTTTCACATCAAATTTCTACAAATCTTGTTAATATTATTGTTGAACAAATACATTACATTATTTTGATGAAACCAATTAAAATGGAATGAGTCTTAATGCACTAGGAGAATATTATATATGTTTTTATAGCCATTTGGAAAAGTCTAATTTGGCTCTCCACTCGATGAATAGACACATTCAATTGTCAAATATGCCTCTAAGTGAGTTACAGGCCATAAATGGGATGGGGTACAGTAAAGAGCCAGCGTATCTCCACAAATGCACTGTGCCACCTACAGGCCATAAATGGGATGGGGTACAGTATTGGTGAGGGTTGTATTCGCCGATTTCACCGTATCGTGTTCCCTTTCCCCACAAGAAAACTACGACGGTGGACTTCATTACTTATTTTCATATCATATCATTCTATTGAGATTTGCTTGGCAAATGTTATGGCCGGCTGTTTCATATCAGTTTCCTTTCTTTGTTTGGGTCGTATATTTTCCACAGCTCAACTAACCACCTGCCATTGCCCCGATACGGAAATTCAAATACCGTGATTATATATTGAGTTTCAGTCCACAAAAGTTAGCTTGCATGACGCACATATGTTCAGAATTTGACCTTACAACGATATCTATGTTTTTCTCCATCGAATAAACCGCAGCCAATCAGCTATTTTAATTAATGCAGTATCTGTCAAAACTTCAGTACCCGATACGCACAAGAATCGAAGAAACATTTCATTTATCCACTCTGACAAAGCCGGAGCTATTGCGCGTGACGTACTGCCAACTTCAACCATAATCAATTATAAAACACCATTTTGGTTCGATTACAAAACAAGAGCGGCAAGCATGACATTAGCTTCCCGCATAGATGTATGGGTATGCATAGACATGCAAATGTCAATGGAGACAGGATATCGAGCCAAATTTTTGTATAACATCATGTGGAATATATGATTTGCCATTAAATACTTGCTGAGTTGATTTGCAAGGCATGGGATCACTGGCACTTAAATTGCCCCGCTTCTCTGGCAATTTGTTCCCTAGATCCGGTTATAAAAACCGGCGGAATCGTAGTTCCACCCCATTTACTATGGAACTATGCCATGAAACTGTGCCCATAAGAGTTTTGGCCCATTTTAAGACGACCTAAATCGTCGAAATTCCAAAAAAATAACAAAAAGGAGTGGAACTGTGCCTCACCCGAAATTTTTTTGTCGTCGGCAGGGGGATATTTCAGTGCTAGTTATCACACGCCGATTTGCAAAGCTCTTTTCCCTTCTAACTGTAATGTTGCATGCACACCTTTGAAAATATATATAGACTACACTTGATATGTGCTTAATGATCGGTTGTTTTCATCTTTGCACATTTACATACTATATACAATGAAGCTTTTGCACAACGCTTCCCCTCCTCTCTACGAGACTAAGACCTCAATATATATCATTACTATTTCTGCCTTCTTTCCATCATCTCCAACCACTAGATCCTCGCCTATAGTTAATCATAATATCATCAAAGTATGGCTACCAACAACATAGCTCATTGGCTTGTATCCATTGACGATAAGCTCAACATGTTATCCACCACAATGCTCACAGTGTGAAAGAAATCTCTGATGTTCAAATGCAATGGTTTCACTTTGTTTGATGTGAGAGAGGACCTGGTGTTCAGAGTGGACAACTATATTCATTCCAATTCCAAGCACCAAATGATGTCTCTTCTTAGATTGCAGCAATGAAAGGTATACAAATACATATAATAATGTTTGTCTCTGTGTTTTCAACGGTTTGCTTACTTATTTTGTAATGAGCAATAATATCTCTGCAGCGGATTAATAAAGAGCATTGAAATTTATTGTATGTTAATTTGCAAAGATTGGGTCTGCAAAATGGATGTAAAGGATTCATTGCAGAATCCCTGGATTCCGAGGAAACCATAGTTTATGATGAAAAAACTAAATCCCTTCATGGCAACATAGATTACTGATGTAGAATATGTATATACATGATTTAGATCACTAGATAAATTACTTTTCAGCTTCATTTAAATTTCAAACATGAAAAGATATTTGTTTGCAGCAGTGGGATCTCACCAAGGATACAAAACTGGTTTTTTTGTAGCCAAGGACAAGGATTTAATCAACATTAACCTTGTGGGCAGTCTTGATTGATGTTAGTACTTAGATAGGTGCATATGTAGTATAGAAGTTGCAGGGTATAATATATGGTCTTATCACATTTGTGTTGTCAAGCAAATTGTCATTTAGTACTTAGATATGTGTTGGTCGTCAAGTTTGCCCCAAGAATTCTCTTTCTACTATTAATCTTTGGGTGGCTAAGTTGCTTCATCATTTTCAATGGATTCCTAGTGCTGAATATCTAGTATCACGGCAGTGGCATTGCCAATCTGACAGTGGCAGTTCTGATTCGTCAACGTTGAAAAGGTAGATGAAACTTGCTCACGTGTACGTACCATGTGTGATGAAGGGGATAGGGTCAAGCATGTTGACGGCTCAGTTTTCATTGGATTCGAAAATGGAGATCAATCAATCCATCCACCCATGACCCATGACATTATTCCAAGAGATCCGTTACAGCACTTAGCTTTATCTTTGTGTTTGGCGTAAATTATGGCATGGCATGAAATTACTAGAATTCAGGCGTGAAAATGCGTTGGAGAAGCAAAATTGTTTAAATATATCCATTGGAAAGCTCCCCGACATTGGCATTTTGGGTAGGGTCATGCATTTCTTGGCTTATGAAAGAGTGTTTTTACTTTATTTTATTGAAATTTTTTTGGATAATTAACCTACAAAGGAACATCGAAGATTCGTGGACACAAATATATGCTTTTCGTGGTAGTCTTGCAATTTGTTAAAAAAAAAAAAAAAAAATTTCCATGGTGGTCTTGGGCGATAGCCATCTCCTAGCCATAGCTTCCACTAGATGATCGAGAATACCTGGTGACGAAAGAAAAGAATCGAGTCAAAAACCCATCGGCCTCGCCTAGTTAGGATTGGACAATAACCAATGAATATTATTAACCCCAATTTCATCTTCCCAGAATGTCCACGTACTCTCCAAGTCATCATTAAATGGAAATTGACCAATGAATATTAACACGCCATCGAGGCATAATGCTCCGCACTGTACTGAAAGTGCGATGTATTATGCACGGATTTTCATTCCGATGCATGTTCCGAGGGTTTGAAGGTGCAAATCCGACTCTGTTCTTTCCAGCTTGATGCAGAAGTTTGCAAGGATGGTTTCGTATGCATGTTCTGCAAGTATTTGTTAACAGGCCGAGATCAAATCTGGGGTATTTTCGCCCGTTTATGTCCTTCTATTTCAGTGATGACGAGAGATTAGAAGTTGTTTTCCTAGGTCTTTTTGTCGAAATCCGGGACTTTGTTGACAAATTTAGTGAATATTGAATCTGTGCAAGAGATTATCCTTGTAGTCGAGATGTTTGTGGATCCACCTCTGTAGTTTAGTGATGTGCCGCAGAGTAGCATAGATGAAAACACAGTGAAGAACAGGTCGAACCTTGCACAAGAGCAAAGCTTTTGACAAGACTTGAATGCATATTGTAATGAATGCAGCTATATCCGAAAGCAGAAATCTTGCTAGTAACGTAAATGCACACATCAAATCAAAGCAGATCAATGCCGCCCTCTCTTGGCTGTAACTTTACCTTGAGTCCATGTTGCATGGAGATAGCAAGTCCGAATTTTGGCTTCATAGGATGCCTAGGATTGATTCTCACGTGGTAGCCCATAAGAACATGAGTGGCAACACACTTCATATTGACGTAATCCACCTCTCTTCCCAGGAAGAGCCGAGGCCCGGCATTGAAGATGGGATACTTATAATCTGATTCCTTCGTGCAAATTCCATCTCTATTAATCCATCTCTCGGGCTTGAACTCTCTGCAATCCTTCCCCCACACGATGTCCATCCGCTTCGTGGCATAAATAAAATAAAGAAGTTTTGAGCCCTTCTTCACAAGAGTCCCATCTGGTAAAAACACATCGCGTACTACTTCTGTAATGTCCCTTGTTAGGAATTTTATTAAAATGACAATTTTTCACTTTTTTCCCTAGTTAGACCTTTGACTAGTTTTGAGCTCTAGGTCCCCAAAATGCTCCAATTGCTCCAAAATATTCTGAGAAGGTATATGGATGATGTTAGAACATAAATATGTGTTTGAGGGATGCTTTTGGACCTTTAAAATACTTCTGTAAATCCTCTTTCAATTCTGGCCAATGTAGGGAATTTTACTAGTAATTTCCCTTTGACTAGTATTGGTCTCTAGGTCTCAAATTGACTCCAAATTCCTTCAAATCTTCAAGGAAGGTGTATGAATTATATTAGGACTTGAATATGATGTTTAGGGATGATATATGGCCACCACAAGACCTCTAAAAACTCTCTTAAGATTATGGACCAAGTATGCAATTTTACTAGTAATTTGGGGTTCAAATCCCCCTGGGATAAGTACTGAAAATGGCTTCCCAAATGCCTCCAAACCCACTCAAATTTATGAACAGAGGTAGCGAATGTATTAAGTATGTTATTAAGGTCTCATGTGCACCATTAATTTATTATTATATCTGTTCCAACTCTCTCCCATTCAGCTGCAAAAATCACCTATTCGACCCTTGGGGAATGACACTATTTCTTCTCCCAATGCAATTAAACTGAGTAAAAATAATTCAAATGCTCAAGTACAGTACATAAAACTTGTAAAATACATACATGGAAGTCTATTAATCACAAATGTATCATAGAATCATCCATTCATGCGAAATCATCAGCATTACATTGGTTCACAACAAGGTAGTGGGGAAATGACACTGTTCTTTCATTAAAAATGCGATTTACACATTTCCATTTGGAATTTCGACTTGAAATTTTTTGGAGATAAATAACAGAGTATTTAATTCATATTACAAAAGAAATGTGGCATTATAATCTCCCCCAAAGAGTACAATATCTCACCAAAAACGCCCTCCCTCAAGGATCAAGAATATGCCATCAAAACTGGAAATGGTTGAAGGAGTGAGCTGCAATAGATGAAACCATGAGATTCCCTATAGCTTACACCTGCAAATAAATACTCCATTAAAGCTCCAAATGAAAGGTCTGAATGGCCTTTCCAATTACCAAATTGGATGGGAATCTTTTACCCTCGAAATTGGTTAAGGCAAGAAACTAGTCATCCACTACCTCTCCCTCTTCACAAATGCAATTGCAAATTATACAAATGATCAAAAGCTAGTTTTATTCTTTGTTATTTACATTTATAAAGTTCTAATGTACTCCATGGGTCAAATTCCTTCCAAGAGACTCATGCCAACTCAATTTGGGAAGAGATTCCAAAGAACGCCACTTGTACAACAATTCTTAGTCTCCCACTTCCACCAAATCACATGTGGAAGCATCTTAACTGCCCTAACAACCTTGAGCGCCCTCTTGGAGTCTATTTTTAGCCTTGACATGTCATATGTGTCATATGTCAGCCTTCAAGTGTTATTTGTGTCATAGGTGTCATATCATCTTCATCATTGTTGTAATAGAGCTAGGGAATCTAGCCCAAGTGTCTCACTAGCTCCAAATTGCCTCTTCCTCTTCCATGGGAGTTAATATTCCTCTATATTTTGACCGTGGATGAGTCATGCCATGAATAATACCTTTTGAACTCCCCCAAGTATGTTACCATTCACCTTGAATTCGAATTGGTGAGAGAATGATGCCAAGTGTAGTGGGGAAATCTAGCCATATGTGGGTTCCACTTCCTCCATGTGTCTTCATGATCAAATGCCAATTTGATTTTCACTTGTATATATTTATTTAGCTCCTTTATTAAATATTTATGCCATTCTAATGTTCAAACATCATTTATTATCCCACTTATTCCAAATCCCAAAGCTTCCACCCCAAACCTAGGAAACTAGTAATTTTCCTCCTTGGCAATTGTTGATGTATATATAACTCGGAATGTATTTCACATATATGTATATTGTATTCCTATAGATATGTTATTATTACTCTATACGGAAGTGTCGTCATTTATATTGTAAGTGTCGTAACTTATACTTGATGGGTTATTAGACCACTTTGTTGGGGTCGACCATGTATAAGTCATATGGGTCAAAGGGTTATTAGACCACCCTATTGGGGGTTGGCCCAGTCAGCATTGTGTTATGTGGTTAAGTTAAGGCCGACCTAGTAAAGGTTATTAGGCAAGTTAAGTCAAGTATAAATAGAGTGCGGGAGGCACTCTATTTCATCATTCTATTCTCACACACACTCTTTGGAGAGTGGCGCACTTGTGGAGGAGGAGAAGCTGCTGTTAGGAGATGTCTATCTCTTATGCTTGGGTTGTATCATTGCTCTATCTATATCTGAGGAAGTTATTGGGGTTTTTCACCTTTATGGTTTTCCCCAAGTAAACTCTGTGTCTCTTATGTGCTTGCATTATTGTGTCCATGATTGATATGTTGTAGATATGCTGTACATGTTGTTCTCTCAGTTAAGATCCTAGATCATATTGAAGTAAATTCTAAAAAATTAACATGGTATCAGAGCTAGCCTGAAAGAAGGCATGGTATGGCATGTATGACACTTGTTGCACTTGCGATGCTTGGGCTTGTTATAGCAAAAACTAGTCATCGTAGCACTTTAGCTATAAATCCATTTTGGAGAAGTTTTTTGTATCTGAAACTTTTACAGGTTGAATTTCAGATCCCCATGTACCTTGTGTCCAAAGGACAACTTCTACTTTGTTTTACTTTGTGTTTTATGATCTGTACAATCTAGGGTTTCTGCCTCTTCCAGATCTAAGTCATAAACAGGTGACCTAGGAAAAAAAGTCATAACTTGGGCTAGGAATCTCCAAATGAAATTTTGTGAAAAGTGATAGGTAGTGCACAGACTGTACTTTCTCAAGTAACTTGTTCAGAGGCCGAAACTGATCCAGTGACACGTGGAACACCGTACAAGTTCACTCTCCCATTTTGTCCCATAAACAGGTCTTGTTGCGACACTTGGCATAACTCTCTCTCAAAGAATCCATTTGAGGTCAGACCTGTGGGGTTGGAAATATGACAGGTCAGGCTACCACAAGAAAACATTTTAGACCTTGTGGATCTAAAATTTAGAGTTACACCAGAATCAATCAGGTGCATATTTCTGTCAAAACATAATTATTTTTTGAGCACCTTCATTCATGGCTCCGAGAATTAGGGCCTTGGATAAAGTCGGTATTTTTGTAATCAGAGACCATGGCTGAATGCTACTCATCAAAATCAAAATTTTGAGACCAAGATCAAATTTTTTGGTTGGGTAGAAGGCCGAGCTTGATCAAACCCTAGTTTGGGATTTTGATCGGAAAAGTGGAAAATTAGGGCTTCTGCAAAAGTTGGAATTTTTTAAAGTCTGTAACCACAGCTGGAAGCTCCTCACAAAACTTGAAGTTTAGAGCTTTGGATTGAACCTTTTGGTTGGGCAGAAGGGTGGGCATTATCAAACCCTAGTTCGGGATCCTGTCTAGAAGATCCAGAAGTTTTCAAAGGCAATTTTGAGGGGTGAAACTTTGCAGTTTTCAAATTCTGACTATACCATCTTGATCAACTCATCAAGGTGCATCTTTCTATCCTTTCAGAAGTTTGTAATTCAAAGTTTGAATTTTTAGGGTTTCCCTAACAAACCCCAATCCAGCTCCAGATCCAGTTTCTGCAAATCAAGTGGATTGGGTTAATCTTAGAAGAAAATGGATTGGTCACCTGCATAAGTGAAGAAGTTCCTGTTTCAGAGGGAGATGAAGCTAAGGCCTTACATAAGAAGATTACAAGCAATCTCGACAGATATGACTTACAGGTATGTTTCGAATTCTGTTCATTGTTAAGTTTATGATATGTTTGTCTTCATATCATTACGATTAGTACAATCTTGATTAATTACTAGACTTGTCATATCACCTTAATAAAATTATGAATACATGATAGAAGATATTCATTGATTAAGGTTTTGACACTTATGATTGTACTAATGCATTGTGATGTTGTATGAGGTTTATGTTGTTCACTAACATGAAATGTACACCAAGAAAGACAAATCATGTTCTACTTCAAGAACATATGATCATGGTGACATGAAGACAAAGATTCATCCATTGTCATGGATCACATAGAAGATCTATTTACGAGGTATGTATAACTTGGTTCTACAATGGTTAACTTATGAGACATGCAGGTTACTAACACAAGTCATTGAAGAGAACCAGAAGACATCATGCGGGTATGTTAGACATAACTAGCTAACATAGTAATCCAGGTATGTTTTTCCTATATCAAGTTAGAATATTACCTTGTGTTAGGATCCCTTATATAAGTATACTTCGTATGATTGGTTATGTTTATTCATAAAGTTAGAAATGTAAGAAATCAAGGGCTTATGCATGTTATGTCTCTTATCTTGATTGATGATTTGAATAGCTAGAAGAATCCTATGATCAAATAAGAATATGCATGAGTAAAAGAAGTCTTCCTTGAAACCTTGAATACTAATGTTTATTAATCGAGATTATTGTGTTTTGATAGTATTAAGATTATACTAATGAATGTGTGATTATGTATGAGACTTCGAGAATAACACAATGATGATACTAGTAAATATGCATAGTAATCGAGGATGGACATAAGTTCAAGGTCAGGTAATCCAGGAAGCAAATATCAAGAGGGAGCACACTCCAGTAGTTTCTGCAAGGATGAAGATATTCAGAGGGAGTTGACCACTTCTCACAATCCACATCAGAATGGAGTTACAGAAAGGAAGGAAAGACTGAGAGGGAGTCAACCCTACAACCAAACAAAAATAAGTATTTTAATTGTCATTTCTTGCATATTTGTTTGTTTAAATAATATTGTTCAATGATGTATATGCTTATGTTCCTAGAATTAGGGTGTGTATTATGCATATTAGAATAATTGCATTAATGAACAGTATACTACTAATTTGCATATGATGGTTAAGTGGCCTATGGCACTGTACAACATTCCATTGCTACTTATCTAGAATGAAACCTCTTTGGTGACATATTGGGAGTTGTACACACTCTTAATAATGTTCTAGTAGAGATTGGAAGGCATCTAGAAAGTTATAGGATATGGATAAATGTTGTATTGAAGCATTGGCTAAAGATAATTGCATGATTGTATGACATATTTCTTCAGATGTAAGAATTTGTTCCGAAAACTATGAAATGTTTCTAATCATGCAATTTAACTTGTTTTGTAGGAAAGATCGTATACCATCACCTACAAAAGAAGGACTACAACATTTGTTCAACAACAAAGTTATCTATTGAAAATATTGAAGATATTGAAGTTACTAGAATCTGGGAAGAATGCCATGATCGAGGAGTACCAGTCGATCATGAAGATGTTTAGGATGCAGTCCCAAGACTTGAACAGAAGTTTGTAGTGACTTCCAAATGGATCTATAAGATCAAGCATGCTGCAGATGGTAGCATGGAGGAATAAAAAGTGAGGTTTGTAGCTCATGGCTTCTCCCAGAAGGAGGGATTGAGTATGAAGAGACTTCTACACCTATGGCTAGCCACACTTCCATCAGATCAATACTTTCTCTGGTTGCAGTGATGAAATGGAAGATACACCAGATAGATGTCAAGACAACTTTCTTGAATGGTGTAGTCAAAGAGGAAGTGTATGTGGAGAAACCACTCGGGTTTGAGGCACATGACCGAGATTCACATGTGTGCGAACTGAAGAAAGCCCCGTATGGTTTGAAACAAGAAGCCAGGACCTGGTATGGAAGGATAGATGGCTTTCTATCCAGTTTGGGCTTTACCAAGAGTAGAGTGGATTCCAACCTTTACTACAAGGTTGAGGAAGGAAATCCAGTGATACTGCTTTTGTATGTGGATGACCTGTTTATTACAGGTGAAGATAGATTGATTACCGACACGCAGCGGAAGCTTGTTTCCAAGTTCAAGATGAATAACTTGTGGATGATGCACTAATTTCTAGGCATGGAGGTGTGCCAGAGTGCAGATGGAGTCTTCCTTGGATAAGGGAAGTATGTAGTAGAGATATTGAAGAGGTTCAGGATGATGGACTGCAAGGCCATGGCCACACCTATGGCATCGAACCTTAAGCTTCTGTGTGATGCTTCATCTGATCCAGTTGATGTCACTATGTATCATCAGATGATTGGGTCCTTGATGTACCTGACGAACACAAGGCCAGATATTTGCTTTGTGGTGAACACATTGAGCCAGTTCCTGAAGGATCCCAGAGGTGTTGACCTAGTTGTTGTAAAGCATATTCCGAGGTACCTGAAGGGTATGGTTGATTATGGGCTCAAGTATGATGCAAATCAAAAGTTTAACCTGCAGGGTTATGTTGATTCAGATTGGGTAGGCAGTGCTGTAGATAGGAAGAGCACTTCTTGGTGTTGCTTCAATATGGGATCAGGTGTGATCTCTTGGTTTAGCAGGAAGCAGTCCTGTGCAACACTGAGTACAGTTGAAGCAAGGTAAGTTGCAGCTTGTTTAACTAGTTGTGAGGCAGTATGGCTTCGGAAGCTACTATTTGAGTTATTTGATCTCCCACTGGAGTCTACTGGTATCTTTTGTGACAACCAGAGTTGTGTGAAGCTATCTGAGAACCCGGTGTTCCACGACAGGTTGAAACACATTGAGATAAAATATCACTATATCAGGGATATGGTGCGGAGAGGAGCAGTGAAGATCCTGCATGTTGCGACAGATGAGCAGGTTGAAAATGTGCTGATGAAGCCACTAGCCAGAGTGAAGTTCGAGCACTTCAGAGAGAGGCTTGGTGTTCTTTAGATTGATGACACTTCGAGGAAGAAGTGATGGACACATTTGTAGGAGCCATTCCAAGCATGGTGAGAGGAGGATCCTACCCATGGTTGTGGATGTAAGCACTGTATGATGAGCATCAGGACGATGCTCTAGTTACTGCTTTGTATATGCATCAGGTGGATGCATGATATGCATCAGTTGGATGCTTGGTATGATCAGTTGGATCATTTATATGTATATGCATCATGTTGGATGTTGGATATGATCAGTTGGATCATTTATATGTATATGTATGTACGCATCATGTTAGATGATGGACATGATCAGTTGGATCATTTATATATATATGTATGTACGCATCATGTTGGATGCTGGATATGATTAGTTGGATCATGTGTATGTATCTATAGATGTATCAGGTAGATACATTATATGATCAGGTAGATCATGTATGATGATATGTATCAAGCAGATACTGTGTATGCATTAGGTGGATGCATTGTATGATCAGGATGATCATGGATGACGAGCTTCAGGATGTTGCTCCAGATATGCATCAGGATGATGCAGTGATGAGTATCGGGACGATACTCTAGATGATATGGATCAGGATGATTCTATGATGATGATCAGGATGATCATATGTATCAGGTGGATACATTACATAATCAGTTGGATTATGTGTGATGAGTTTCGAAGACACAGAGGCACAGAGCCTTTCCGACATGGTGGTAGATGTGTTCTCCCATGTGCATTGATGTAAGTGCAGAGACTTTTCGACATGGTGGTAGATGTGTTCTCCCATGTACGTTGATGTAAGTGAAGAGCCTTTTCGACATGGTGGTAGATGTGTTCTCCCATGTGCGTTGATGTAAGTGCAGAGCCTTTCCGACATGGTAGTAGATGCGTTCTCCCATGTGCGTTGATGTAAGTGCAGAGCCTTTCCGACATGGTGGTAGATGTGTTCTCCCATGTGCGTTGATGTGAGTGCTGAGCCCTTATCAGATGATTAGAGGAAAGTCCTTCCATGTTGGTGGGTGTAAGTGCTGTATTGTGTGCATCTGGACTGTGCTTCGTGAACAATGTTATGATCGTTATGATCATGAGTATCGGGATGATACTTTGTGGTCATGAACAGGTTGTGTAGTGACATGTAAAAGATCCTGGGAGATCCGATAGGTCGGGCCGTGTGCCCGTAATAAGTCCGAGGATGCTCTTGTGAGGTTTTGTGACGCACGTAATAAGTCCCGAGGATTCCACAGTATGGCCAGTGATGATGAAGACCTGCAGATGGTGGGCCTACATCCAGTATGAAAAAGGACTGACTCTGTAGAACTTCTTATGACGAGTAGATTCAGAGATTGATTGAGATAGCAGCAGGAGTGATGATGATGATGATCTAGAGAAGAAGACTTGTGCTAGAAGATCTGTGTCGAGAAATACCTTCCTAGTTAAGAGGGAGTGTTGATGTATATGTAACTTTGGAATGTATTTCACATATATGTATATTGTATTCCTATAGAGATGTTATTATTCCTCTATACGGAAGTGTCATCATTTATATTATAAGTGTCGTCACTTATAATTGATGGGTTATTAGACCACCTTGTTGGGGTCGGCCATGTATAAGTCATATGGGTCAAAGGGTTATTAGAACACCCTATTGGGGGTCGGACCAGTCAGCATTATGTTATGTGGTTAAGTTAAGGCCGACCAGTAAAGGTTATTAGGCAAGTCAAGTCAAGTATAAATAGAGTGCAGGAGGCACTCTATTTCATCATTCTATTCTAACAAACACTCTTTGGAGAGTGGCGCACTTGTGGAGGAGGAGAAGTTGCTGCTAGGAGATGTCTATCTCTTATGCTTGGGTTGTATCATTGCTCTATCTATCTCTAAGGAAGTTATTGGGGTTTTTCACCTTTATGGTTTTCCCCAAGTATGTTGATGTATATGTAACTTCGGAATGTATTTCATATATGTATATTGTACTCCTATAGAGATGGTATTATTCCTCTATATGGAAGTGTTTGTATTCCTATAGAGATGTTATTATTTCTCTATACGGAAGTGTCGTCATTTATATTGTAAGTGTCACTTGATGGGTTATTAGACCACCTTGTTGGGGTCGGCCCTGTATAAGTCATGTGGGTCGAAGGGTTATTAAACCACCCTATTGGGGGTCGGCCATGTGGGTCAAAGGGTTATTAGACCACCCTATTGTGTGTCGGCCCAGTCAGCATTGTGTTATGTGGTTAAGTTGAGGCCGACCTAGTAAAGGTTATTAGGAAAGTCAATTCAAGTATAAATAGAATGCGGGAGGCACTCTATTTCATCATTCTATTCTCACACACACTCTTTGGAGAGTGGCACACTTGTGGAGGAGGAGAAGCTGCTGCTACGAGATTTCTATCTCTTATGCTTGGCTTGTATCATTGCTCTATCTATCTTTGAGGAAGTTATTGGGGTTTTTGTAATGTCTCTTGTTAGGAATTTTATTAAAATGACAATTTTCCACTTTTTTTCCCTAGTTCGACCTTTGACTAGTTTTGATCTCTAGGTCCCAAATTTGCTCCAAATGATCCCAAATATTCTGAAAAGGTATATGAATGATATTAGAACATAAATATGTGTTTCAGGGATGCCTTTGGACCTTTAAAATACTTCTGCAAATCCTCTTTCAATTCTGGTCAATGTAGGTAACTTTACTAGTGATTTCCCTTTGACTAGTATTGGTCTCTATGTCTCAAATTGACTCCAAATGCCTTCAAATATTCAAGAAAGGTGTATGAATGATATTAGGAATTGAATATGATGTTCATGGATGAAATATGGCCACAAAAATACCTCTGCAAACTCTCTTAATATTTCGGACCAAGTATGCAATTTTAATAGTAATTTGGGGTTAAAATCCCGCTAGGGTAAGTACTGAAAATGGCTTCCCAAATGCCTCGAAACCCACTCAAATTTTTGAACAGATCTAGGGAATGTATTAATGATGTTATTAAGGTCTCATGTGCACAGTTAATTGATTATTATATCTGGTCCAACCCTCTCCCATTCAACTACAAAAATCACCAATTCGACCCTTGGGGAAATGGCACTATTTCTTCTCCCAATGCAATTAAACTGAGTAAAAATACTTCAAATGCTCAAGTACAGTACATGAAACTTGTAAAATACATACATGGAACTCCATTAATGAAAAATTCATCAAGGAATCATCCATTCATTCAAAATCATTAGCATTACATTGATTCACAACAAGGTAGTGGGGAAATGGCACTGTCCTTTCATTAAAATTGAGATTTATACATTTCTACTTGGAATTTCGACCTGAAACTTTATGGAGATGAAGAAAAGAGTATTTAATTCATATTACAAAATAAATGGGGCATTAGAAGCTCCCCCAAAGAGTACAATAGATCACCAAAAATGCCCTCCCTCAAGGATCAAGAATATGCCATCAAAACTGGAAATGGTTGAAGGAGTGAGCTGCAATAGAAGACCCCATGAGCTGCCCTGTAGCTTACACTTGAAAATAAAGACTCCATTAAAGCTCCAAATGAAAGGTCTGAATGGCCTTTCCAATCACCAACTTGGATGGGAATCTTTCACCCTCGAAATTGGCTAAGGCAAGCAACTAGTCATCCACTAGCTCTCCCTCTTCACAAATGCAATTGCAAATTCTACAAATGATCAAAAGCTGGTTTCATTCTTTGTTATTGACATTTATAAAGTTCTAATGTCCTCCATGGGTCGAATTCCTTCCAAGAGACTAATGCCAACTCAAGTTGGGAAGAGATTCCAAAGAACGCCACTTGGACAACAATTTCTAGTTTCCCACTTCCACCAAATCACATGTGGAAGCATCTTAGCTACCTTAACACCCTTGAGCATCCTCTTGGAGTCTATTTTTATCCCTGACATGTCATATATGTCATATGTCAGCCTTCAGGTCTGATTTGTGTCATAGGTGTCATAGCATCTTCATCATTGTTGTCATAGAGCTAGGAATCTAGCCCAAGTGTCTCACTAGCTCCAAATTGCCTCTTCCTCTTCCATGGGAGTTACTCTTCCTCTATATTTTGAACTTGGATGAGTCATGCCATGAATAATACCTTTTGGACTGCCCCAAGTATGTTACCATTCACCTTGAATTCGAATTGGTGAGAGAATGATGCCAAGTGTAGTGGGGAAATCTAGCCATATGTGGGTCCCACTTCCTCCATGTGTCTTCATGATCAAATGCCACTTTGATTTTCACTTGTATATATTTATTCAGCTACTTTATTAAATATTTATTCCACTCTAATCTTCAAACATCATTTATTATCCCCATTATTCCAAATCCCAAAGCTTCCACCCCAAACCTAGGAAACTAGTAATTTTCCTCCTTGGCAATTATTTGACCTTTAACATCAATTTTACAAACTCTAATGAATATGGCCAATGTGATTAGGCCATTGTGACCCAATTCCAAATTTGGGACATGACAAATCCTCCATTCCCAATATTGCTTGTCCTCAAGCAATTTCAAACATGGGTGTTGAAGAACCTGCTTCCTGTATAATTCTTTGAAGTTGCCATTGAATTGCCCAACCTTGAGTCTTTGAGTTTCCTTGAAGATTTTAGAGAGGAACCACCATGCTTGCTGCTGCACTTCTCTGATAAAATTCACTTTACTAAGTGGGAAATCCATCTCCCATACTACTTGTTTCCCCCAAAAAAATTCAAACCAATGAGACAAAAATTATTCTAGGGTCCCATTGCTTGTATTGCACCCCAACAATTAAAAGTGCTCTCCAACCCATACCATTAGATAAGAGGATTCCTGGATCCCATTTTCTTGTATGCATTCTACCAAACATCATGAGTACAAAATATATATCATCAAAGTACATAACAACATAATGAAAATGTACATCAAGAAGATGCTGCATCAAAGAATCATGAAAGTGTTTATACCTCCAAGTAAGTAGACCACCATTTGCTAGCTGCATACAATCTTCAAGTGACCAATCAAATCTGCTCCAATGACATAGGTGAGGATCCCATGTCTGATAGTGCTGCTCCAAAAGAACGTGATATGCATCAAAACATTCAGGCATGCATTCTTTCATCCAAGAAGTGAATGAAGAATCTCCACTAAAATATGAACCAAATAATGAGCAGGAAAAACAAGGAGACTTCAAAGGACTCAACGAAGTCTCATCCATACATCCATGAGGATATGTATCATCATAAGGTAAAGCAATATGCTGCTGCAATTCTAAATAATGAGGTGCTCTATTCATGTCATCATCAAAAGGAGAGGTAGAAGTTTCATACCCCTCATGTGGCACCACTAGAAAAAAACCTTTCACCCAATTTTCATCCCAAAGTGATGTGGCTGGAAAAGAAGTGTGGGGTGAGGAATTATGAACCAACTTTAATTCTTTACAACTCTTACCCATTGAAATATTTAATTC
Source organism: Larix kaempferi (assembly GCA_027924585.1). NCBI lineage: Eukaryota > Viridiplantae > Streptophyta > Pinopsida > Pinales > Pinaceae > Larix > Larix kaempferi. Next base: position 42,890,911 of record BSBM01000372.1, on the reverse strand, counting down.
ATCTTCTCCATAATTGGCTGGTCCAACTATTGTGAGATCATGTACCTCTTCCAAGGCTTTGCAACTCTCTCCATGAGGCAACTCATAATCCCTTTGAACAAGGACAAGTGCTTGTCCTTATTATTGTTTTAGTGTAGCATACTCAAGAACCTGCATATCAACATGTAACTCATGTTCCACAATTACATTAGGTTCCTCTTTTGTGGCATAAATTGTTTCATCCTTTTCCTTGAAAAGAGAACCATTGCTCATTATTTTTTCCGAGTTGCTTCCAAGTTCACTAAGCAACAATTTGAACTCTTGAAAGTATTGCCTCCACTTGTATTAAAAGGAAGGTTTCAGTAATTTTCTAAACTCCTCATTCTCCTCTAAGGTTCCTTTCTCATCCTTACTCATGGTGACCAATGAATGCACTTCTTCTCCTATTTCTTCCCTTTCACCAAAGTACACCCAGTTTCAGTTTCTAAGGGTGGTGGATTATTTCTTTGACTCCTGGTCTTCATTAATGTTCTACCACATCAGGTTTCAAGACCATGCTCTGATACCACTGTAATGTCCCTTGTTAGGAATTTGATTAAAATGGCAATTTTCCACTTTTTTTCCCTAGTTTGACCTTTGACTAGTTTTGATCTCTAGGTCCCAAATTTGCCCCAAATGATCCCAAATATTCTGAGAAGGTATATCAATGATATTAGAAAATAAATATGTGTTTTAGGGATTCCTTTGGACCTTTAAAATACTTCTGCAAATCTTCTTTCAATTCTGGTCAATGTAGGTAACTTTACTAGTGATTTCCCTTTGACTAGTATTGGTCTCTAGGTCTCAAATTGACTCCAAATGCCTTCAAATATTCAAGGAAGGTGTATGAATGATATTAGGACCTGAATATGATGTTCATGGATGAAATATGGCCACCAAAATACTTCTTCAAACTCTCTTAAGATTCTGGACCAAGTATGCAATTTTACTAGTAATTTGGGGTTCAAATCCCCCTAGGGTAAGTACTGAAAATGGCTTCCCAAATGCCTCCAAACCCACTCAATTTTTTTAACAGAGGTAGGTAATGTATTAATGATGTTATTAAGGTCTCATGTGCACCATTAATTGATTGTTATATCTGTTCCAACCCTCTCCCATTCAACTACAAAAATCACCAATTCGACCCTTGGGGAAATGGCACTATTTCTTCTCCCAATGCAATTAAACTGAGTAAAAATACTTCAAATGCTCAAGTACAGTACATGAAACTTGTAAAATACATCCATGGAAGTCCATTAATGACAAATTCATCATAGAATCATCCATTCATTCAAAATCATTAGCATTACATTGATTCACAACAAGGTAGTGGGGAAATGGCACTGTCCTTTCAATAAAATTGAGATTACTTGGAATTTGGACCTGAAACTTTATGGAGATGAAGAAAAAAGTATTTAATTCATATTAAAAAAGAAATGGGGCATTAGAAGCTCCCCCAAAGAGTACAATAGATCACCAAAAATGCCCTCCCTCAAGGATAAAGAATATGCCATCAAAATTGGAAATGGTTGAAGGAGTGAGATGCAATAGAAGACCCCATGAGCTTCCCTATAGCTTACACCTGCAAATAAATACTCCATTAAATCTCCAAATGAAAGGTCTGAATGGCCTTTCCAATCACCAACTTGGATGGGAATCTTTCACCCTCGAAATTGGCTAAGGCAAGCAACTCACGGGGGCTTCAGTTAATAAACACCTATCATAGCACGTCCGTTCATGGAATATGAAACAATACCCTTAATTTCACTAAATATTGGAAAATACCTTCCAAAATCGTTTTTTTTTTACCCCCTCCCAATATGCCTTCCCAATTTAAAAAAACCCCTATTTTCGCTAGATATTGTATGTATCACTTTTTCTCATTAACATTTTTTATACCCCTTTATATTTATACCTAGTATATTGATATGATACCCCTCCTATGACCCCACATGCATTTTACAATGCACCTTGCTTCTTTCGATGTATATCATGGATGCACATTACTTCACCCACAATGCAATTACTCAACCACATATCATTATGATTTTCAACATCTAATGGTCTAATGAAGAAATAGGAGATCACTTCTTGTATGTCACTAGAGCCGATGCATATAGTACAACATTTAGATTGCATGTTCCAGTTTCCCAATTGCTGAATAAGCTTGTTGTGGGTTAGGTATCCAAGCCCCCAGGGCTTCTAACAATCTCTAGGAGGCTGACTAAACCTCCCAAGGCCTGTAATAGGCACGAGTGGTTCGGTATTCAAGTCCCCAAGGCCTATCGAGGCACTATAACAATCCATGGAGGCTTAGAACCTCCCAAGGCTATTGGTAACAACTCGTTGAGTGCTATTGGAAACAATTAGCTGTCAATGACCACTATCTCTCGACTATGATCGACTGGAAACCCACTTCACCACGAAAACCCTGGCCTCAAGCATGCCTCAAGACACGATTTGCCTGTGTACTGGTAAGCTCGAGCCTTGCCTCAACCTGATTTCTCATTCGGTTGTGATCCCGCCATCTCCATTTGGCGGATATTTGTTAGCCCGTCCATATAAAAAAGACCCCAAAGTATTTTTGTATTATTACATTAAATAAAAAAACCCTTTGCGCCTTAATATATAAGCAATATAATTTTTAGGTTTTCATGAATATTTAATACCACAATATGAATGAACGTGATATTATATTGCCTTCTAGTGAAACCCCCGTGAAACAACTAGTCATCCACTAGCTCTCCCTCTTCACAAATGCAATTGCAAATTCTACAAATGATCAAAACCTGGTTTCATTCTTTGTTATTGACATTTATAAAGTTCTAATGTCCTCCATGGGTCGAATTCCTTCCAAGAGACTAATGCCAACTCAAGTTGGGAAGAGATTCAAAAGAACGTCACTTGTACAACAATTTCTAGTTTCCCACTTCCACCAAATCACATGTGGAAGCATCTTAGCTACCTTAACACCCTTGAGCATCATCTTGGAGTCTATTTTTAGCCCTAACATGTCATATATGTCATATGTCAGCCTTCAGGTCTGATTTGTGTCATAGGTGTCATAGCATCTTCATCATTGTTGTCATAGAGCTAGGGAATCTAGCCCAAGTGTCTCACTAGCTCCAAATTGCCTCTTCCTCTTCCATGGGAGTTACTCTTCCTCTATATTTTGAATTTGGATGAGTCATGCCATGAATAATACCTTTTGGACTGCCCCAAGTATGTTACCATTCACCTTGAATTCGAATTGGTGAGAGAATGATGCCAAGTGTAGTGGGGAAATCTAGCCATATGTGGGTCCCACTTCCTCCATGTGTCTTCATGATCAAATGCCACTTTGATTTTCACTTGTATATATTTATTTAGCTCCTTTATTAAATAATTATTCCACTCTAATGTTCAAACATCATTTATTATCCACATTATTCCAAATCCCAAAGCTTCCACCCCAAACCTAGGAAACTAGTTATTTTCCTCCTTGGCAATTATTTGACCTTTAACGTCAATTTTACAAACTCTAATGAATATGGCCAATGTGATTAGGCCATTGTGATCCAATTCCAAATTTGGGACATGACAAATCCTCCCTTCCCAATATTGCTTGTCCTCAAGCAATTTCAAACATGGGTGTTGAAGAACTTGCTTTCTGTATAATTCTTTGAAGTTGCCATTGAATTGCCCAACCTTGAGTCTTTGAGTTTCCTTGAAGATTTTAGAGAGGAACCACCATGCTTGCTGCTGCACTTATCTGATAAAATTCACTTTACTAAGTGGGAAATCCATCTCCCATACTACTTGTTTCCCCCAAAAAAATTCAAACCAATGAGACAAAAATTATTCTAGGGTCCCATTGGTTGTATTGCACCCCAACAATTAAAATTGCTCTCCAACCCATACCATCAGATAAGAGGATTCCTGGATCCCATTTCTTGTATGCATTCTTCCAAACATCATGAGTACAAAATATATATCATCAAAGTACATAACAACATAATGAAAATGTACATCAAGAAGATGCTGCATCAAAGAATCATGAAAGTGTTTATACCTCCAAGTAAGTAGACCACCATTTGCTAGGTGCATACAATCTTCAAGTGACCAATCAAATCTGCTCCAATGACATAGGTGAGGATCCCATGTCCGATAGTGCTGCTCCAAAAGAACGTGATATGCATCAGAACATTCAGCCATGCATTCTTTCATCCAAGAAGTGAATGAAGAATCTCCACTAAAATATGAACCAAATAATGAGCAGGAAAAACAAGGAGACTTCAAAGGACTCAACGAAGTCTCATCCATACATCCATGAGGATATGTATCATCATAAGGTAAAGCAATATGCTGCTGCAATTCTAAATAATGAGGTGCTCTATTCATGTAATCATCAAAAGGAGAGGTAGAAATTTCATACCCCTCATGTGGCACCACTAGAAAAAAACCTTTCACCCAATTTTCATCCCAAAGTGATGTGGCTGGAAAAGAAGTGCGGGGTGAGGAATTATGAACCAACTTTAATTCTTTACAACTCTTACCCATTGAAATATTTAATTCATCTTCTCCATAATTGGCTGGTCCAACTATTGTGAGATCATGTACCTCTTCCAAGGCTTTGCAACTCTCTCCATGAGGCAACTCATAATCCCTTTGAACAAGGACAAGTGCTTGTCCTTCTTCTTGTTTTAGTGTAGCATATTCAAGAACCTGCATATCAACATGTAACTCATGTTCCACAATTACATTAGGTTCCTCTTTTGTGGCATAAATTGTTTCATCCTTTTCCTTGAAAAGAGAACCATTGCTCATTATTTTTTTCGAGTTGCTTCCAAGGTCACTAAGCAACAATTTGAACTCTTGAAAGTATTGCCTCCACTTGTATTCAAAGGAAGGTTTCAGTAATTTTCTAAAATCCTCATTCTCCTCTAAGGTTCCTTTCTCATCCTTACTCATGGTGACCAATGAATGCACTTCTTCTCCTATTTCTTCCCTTTCACCAAAGTACACCCAGTTTCAGTTTCTAAGGGTGGTGGCTTATTTCTTTGACTCCTGGTATTCATTAATGTTCTACCACATCAGGTTCCAAGACCATGCTCTGATACCACTGTAATGTCCCTTGTTAGGAATTTTATTAAAATGGCAATTTCCACTTTTTTTCCCTAGTTTGACCTTTCACTAGTTTTGATCTCTAGGTCCCAAATTTGCCCCAAATGATCCCAAATATTCTGAGAAGGTATATGAATGATATTAGAAAATAAATATGTGTTTTAGGGATTCCTTTGGACCTTTAAAATACTTCTGCAAATCTTCTTTCAATTCTGGTCAATGTAGGTAACTTTACTAGTGATTTCCCTTTGACTAGTATTGGTCTCTAGGTCTCAAATTGACTCCAAATGCCTTCAAATATTCAAGGAAGGTGTATGAATGATATTAGGACTTGAATATGATGTTTATGGATGAAATATGGCCACCAAAATACCTCTGCAAACTCTCTTAAGATTCTGAACCAAGTATGCAATTTTACTAGTAATTTGGGGTTCAAATCCCCCTAGGGTGAGTACTGAAAATGGCTTCCCAAATGCCTCCAAACACACTCAATTTTTTGAACAGAGGTAGGTAATGTATTAATGATTTTATTAAGGTCTCATGTGCACCATTAATTTATTGTTATATCTGTTCCAACCCTCTCCCATTCAACTACAAAAATCACCAATTCGACCCTTGGGGAAATGGCACTATTTCTTCTCCCAATGCAATTAAACTGAGTAAAAATACTTCAAATGCTCAAGTACAGTACATTAAACTTGTAAAATACATCCATGGAAGTCCATTAATGACAAATTCATCATAGAATCATCCATTCATTCAAAATCATTAGCATTACATTGATTCACAACAAGGTAGTGGGGAAATGGCACTGTCCTTTCAATAAAATTGAGATTACTTAGAATTTCGACCTGAAACTTTATGGAGATGAAGAGAAAAGTATTTAATTCATATTACAAAATAAATGGGGCATTAGAAGCTCCCCCAAAGAGTACAATAGATCACCAAAAATTCCCTCCCTCAAGGATCAAGAATATGCTATCAAAACTGGAAATGGTTGAAGGAGTGAGATGCAATAGAAGAACCCATGAGCTGCCCTGTATCTTACACCTGCAAATAAAGACTCCATTAAATATCCAAATGAAAGGTCTGAATGGCCTTTCCAAACACCAACTTGGATGGGAATCTTTCACCCTCGAGATTGGCTAAGGCAAGCAACTCACAGGGGCTTCAGTTAATAAACACCTATCATAGCACGTCCGTTCATGGCATATGAAACAATACCCTTAATTTCACTAAATATTGGAAAATACCTTCCAAAATCGTTTTTTTTTACCCCCTCCCAATATGCCTTCCCAATTTAAAAAAAACTCCTATTTTCACTAGATATTGTATGTATCACTTTTTTTCATTAACATTTTTTATACCCCTTTATATTTATACCTAGTATATTGATATGATACCCCTCCTATGATCCCGCATGCATTCTACAATGCACCTTGCTTCTTTCGATGTATATCATGGATACACATTACTTCACCCACAATGCAATTACTCAACCACATATCATTATGATTTGCAACATCTAATGGTCTAATGAAGAAATAGGAGATCACTTCTTGTATGTCACTAGAGCCAATGCATATAGTACAACATTTAGATTGCATGTTCCAGTTCCCTAATCGCTGACTAAGCTTGTTGTGGGCTAGGTATCCAAGCCCCCCGGGCTTGTAACAATCTATAGGAGGCTGACTAAACCTCCCAAGGCCTGTAATAGGCACGAGTGGTTTGGTATTCAAGCCCCCAAGGCCTATCGAGGCACTATAACAATCCATGGAGGCTTAGAACCTCCCAAGGCTATTGGTAACAACTGGCTGAGTACTATTGGAAACAATTAGCTGTCAATGACCACTGTCTCTCGACTATGATGGACTGGAAACCCACTTCACCACGAAAACCTTGGCCTCAAGCATGCCTCAAGATGCGATTTCCCTGTGTACTGGTAAGCTCGAGCCTTGCCTCAACCTGATTTCTCATTCGGCTGTGATCCCGCCATCTCCATTTGGCGGATATTTGTTAGCCCGCCCATATAAACAAGACCCCAAAGTATTTTTGTATTATTACATTAAATAAAAAAACCCTTTGCCCCTTAATATATAAGCAATATAATTTTTAGGTTTTCATGAATATTTAATACCACAATATGAATGAACGTGATATTATATTGCCTTCTAGTGAAACCCCCGTGAAGCAACTAGTCATCCACTAGCTCTCCCTCTTCACAAATGCAATTGCAAATTCTACAAATGATCAAAAACTGGTTTCATTATTTGTTATTGACATTTATAAAGTTCTAATGTCCTCCATGGGTCGAATTCCTTCCAAGAGACTCATGCCAACTCATGTTGGGAAGAGATTCCAAAGAACGCCACTTGTACAACAATTCCTAGTTTCCCACTTCCACCAAATCACATGTGGAAGCATCTTAGCTGCCCTAACACCCTTGAGCGCCCTCTTGGAGTCTATTTTTAGCCCTGACATGTCATATATGTCATATTTCAGCCTTCAGGTCTGATTTGTGTCATAGGTGTCATAGCATCTTCATCATTGTTGTCATAGAGCTAGGGAATCTAGCCCAAGTGTCTCACTAGCTCCAAATTGCCTCTTCCTCTTCCATGGGAGTTACTCTTCCTCTATATTTCGACCTTGGATGAGTCATGCCATGAATAATACCTTTTGGAATCCCCCAAGTATGTTACCATTCACCTTGAATTCAAATTGGTGAGAGAATGATGCCAAGTGTAGTGGAGAAATATAGCCATATGTGGGTCCCACTTCCTCCATGTGTCTTCATGATCAAATGCCACTTTGATTTTCACTTGTATATATTTATTTAGCTCCTTTATTAAATATTTATGCCACTCTAATGTTCAAACATCATTTATTATCCCCATGATTCCAAATCCCAAAGCTTCCACCCCAAACCTAGGAAACTAGTAATTTTCCTCCTTGGCAATTATTTGACCTTTAACATCAATTTTACAAACTCTAATGAATATGGCCAATGTGATTAGGCCATTGTGACCCAATTCCAAATTTGGGATATGACAGTTTTTCACCTTTATGGTTTTCCCCAAGTAAACGCTGTGTCTCTTGTGTGTTTGCATTATTGTTTCCATGATTGATATTCTGTAGATATGTTGTACATGTTGTTCTCTCAGTTAAGATCCTAGATCAGATTGAAGTAGATTCTGAAAAACTAACATGGTATCAGAGCTAGCCTGAAAGAAGGCATGGTATGGCATGTATGACACTTGTTGCACTTACGATGCTACGGCTTGATATAGCAAAAACAGTCATCGTAGCACTTTCACTATAAATAAATTTAGGCGAGGTTTCAGGGTCTGAAAATAATACAGGGAGAAGCTACGATCTCCATGTACCTTGTGTCCAAAGGAAAACCTCTACTTCATTTTACTTTGTGATTTATGATCTGTACAATATAGGGTTTCTGCCTCTTCCAAATCTGAGGCATAAAGAGGTGACCTAGGAAAAAAAGTCATAACTTGGGCTAGGAAGCTCCAAATGAAATTTTGTAAAACGTGACAGGTAGTGCATGGATTGTACTTTCTTAAGTAACGTTTTTGGAGGTCTAAACGGAACCAGTGTTATGTGGCATGCCGTACAAGTTTGCTCTCGTGTTTTATCTGATAAACAGGTCACATTGCGACACTTGGCATAACTCTCTCTCAGAGAATCCAATTGAGGTCATACCTATGGGTTTGGAAAGACGACAAGTCACGATACAATAGGTAGAAGTTTCAGACCTTGTGGATCAAAACGTTTGGAGTTACACAAGAAACAATCAGGTGCATATTTCTATCAAAACAAAATTGTTTTTTAAACACCTTCATTCATGGCTTCCAGAATTTAGGGTTTCGGAGAAAGTTGGAATTTTTGTAATCGGAGACTACGGATGAATACTACTCATCAAAATCAAAATTTAGAGACCACGATCAGAATTTTTGGTTAGGCAGAAGGCTGGACTTGATCAGACCCTAGTTCGGGACTTTGATCGAAAAAGTGGAAATTTAGGGCTTCTGCAAAATTGGAAAATTTTAAAATCTGTGACCACGGCTGGAAGCTCCTCAGAAAAATAGAAGCTTAGAGATTTGGATCAAACCTTTTTATTGGGAAGAAGGGTGGGCTTTATCAAACCCTAGTTCGGGGTCATGTCCAGTGAATCCGGAAGTGTCAAAGGAAAATTTGATGGGTGAAACTTTGCAGTTTTCAAATTCTGAGTATACCAGCTTGATCAGCTCATCAAGGCGCATATTTCAATCCTTTCGAAAGTTTGAAATTCAGAGTTTGAATTTTTAGGGGTTCTCTGACAAACCCTAATCTAGATCCAGATCTAGTTCATGCAAATCAAGTGGATTGGATTAATCCTAAAAGAGAATGGATTGGTCACCTGCATAAGTGAAGAAGTTCCTGTTTCAGAGGGAGATGAAGCTAATGCCTTACATAAGAAGATTACAAGAAATCTTGATAGGTATGACTCATCCAGGTATGTTTCGAGATTTGTTCATGATTAAGTTTATGGTATGTTTGTCTTCACGTTATTACGGTTAGTACAATATTGATTAAATTTAGACTTGTCGTATCACCTTAATACAATTATGAATGCATGATAGAAGATATTCATTGATTAGGGTGTTGGCACTTATGATTGTACTAATGCATTATGGTGTTGTATGAGGTTTATGTTGTCCACTAACATGAAAGGTACACCAAGAAAGACAAATCATGTTCTAGTTCAAGAACATATGATCATGGTGACATGAAGACAAAGATTCACCCATTGTCATGGATCACATAGAAGATCCAGTTACGAGGTATGTATAACTTGGTTCTATAAGGGTTAACCTATGAGATATGCAGGTAACTAGCACAAGTCATTGATTGATAATGATTATTCATTGGTTTGAGTAATCATGGGTGTATGCATATTATGTTTCTTACTTTAATTTATGATATGACTAACCATAAGAGTCCTTGAATACTAATGCTTATTATTTTTGTTTGAAATGATCATGACTATACATGTTTAAGATTATTGTGTTTTGATAGTATTAAGATTATACTAATGAATGTGTGATTATGTATGAGACCTTGAGGATAACATAATGATGCTACTAATAAGCATGCATAATGATTAAGGATGGATATAAGTTCAAGGACATGTAATCCAGGAAGCCAAGATCAAGAGGGAGCACACTCCAGTTGTTCCTGCAAGGAAGCAAAGATCAAGAGGGAGCACACTCTAGTTGTTCTTGCAAGGAAGCAAAGATCAAGAAGGAGCACACTTCAGTAGTTTATGCAAGGATGTAGATATTCAGAGGAAGTTGACCACTTCTCACAATCCACATCAGAATGGAGTTGCAGAAAAGAAGCAAAGACCGAGAAGGAGTCAACCCAACAAAGAAACAAAGATAAGTATTTGAATTGTCATTCCTTGCATATCTTATTGTTTAAATAATACTGTTCAATAATGTATATACTGATGTTCCTAGAATTAGGTTGTGTATTATTCGTATTAGAACAGTTGCATTGATGAACAATATACTACTAATATACATGGGTAAGTGGCCTATGGAACTGTACAACATTCCATTGCTACTTATCTAGAATGAAACCTCTTTGCTGACATGTTGGGAGTTGTGCACACTCTTAACAATGTTCTGGTAGAGATTGGAAGGAATCTAGAAAGTTATAGGATATGGATAAATGTTGTATTGAAGCATTGGATAAGATAATTGCATGACTGTATGACATATTTATTTATGTGTAAGAATTTGTTCTGAAAACTATGAGATGTTTTCTAATCATGCAATTTAACTTGTTGTGTAGGAAATATTGTATACCATCACCTACAAAAGAAGGACTACAACATTTGTTCAACAACAAAGTTATCTATTGAAAATATTGAAGATATTGAAGTTCCTAGAATCTGGGAAGAATGCCATGATCGAGGAGTACTAGTCGATCATGAAGATGTTTGGGATATAGTCCCAAGACCTGAAGGGGAGTCTGTAGTGACTTCCAAGAGGATCTACAAGATCAAGCATGCTGCAGGTGGTAGCATAGAGACTTTTGCTCCTGTAGCCAGATACACTTCCATTAGATCCGTAGTTGCTCTGGCTGTAGTGATGAAATGGAAAATACACTAGATGCATTTCAAGACAACTTTCTTGAATGGTGTAGTTGAAGAAGAAGTGTATGTGGAGCAGCCACTTGGTTCTGAGACACATGATAGGGAGTCATATACGTGCAGAACTCGGTATGGTAGGATAGACAGCTTTCTATCTAGTTTGGGCTTTACCAAGAGTAAAGCGGATTCCAACCTTTACAACAAGGTTGAGGAAGGCAATCCAGTGATACTACTTTTGTATATGGATGACCTATTTATTACAGGTGAAGATAGATTGATTACCGACACGCAGCGGAAGCTTGCTGCCAAGTTCGAGATGAAGAACTTGGGGATGATGCACTATTTGTTTTTGGCATGGAGGTGTGGCAGAGTGCAGATGGAATCTTCCTTGGACAAAGGAAGTATGCAGTAGAGATCCTGAAGAGGTTCGGGATTATGGACTGCAAGGCTATGGCCACACCTATGGCGTCGAACTTGAAGCTTCTGTGTGATGCTTCATCTGATCTGGTTGATGTCACGATGTATCGTTAGATGATTGGGTCCTCCATGTACCTGACGAACACGAGACCAGATATTTGTTTTGAGGCAAACACATTGAGCCAGTTCCTGATGGATCCGAGAGATGTTCACCTGGTTGCTGTAAAGCATATTCTAAGGTACCTGAAGGGTACGGTTGATTATGGGATCAAGTATGATGCGAATCAAAAGTTTAACCTGTAGGGTTATGTTGATTCATATTGGGTAGGAAGTGTTGCAGATAGGAAGAGCACTTATGGGTGCTGCTTCAGCATGGGATCAGGTGTGATCTCTTGGTTTAGTAGGAAGCAGTCCTATGTAGCACTATGTACAATTGAGGCAGAGTATGCTACATCCTGTTCGGCTAGTTGTGTGGTAGTATGGCTCCAGATTATTTGATTTCCCATTGAAGGCTACTGGTATCTTTTGTGACAACCAGAGTTGTGTGACACTATCTGAGAAACCGGTGTTCCATGATAGGTTGAAACACATTGATATCAAATATCACTATATCAGGGATATGGTACAGAGAGGAGTAGTGAATCTCCTGTATGTTGCGACGAATGAGCAAGTTGCAGATGTGCTGACGAAGCCACCAGCCAGAGTGAAGTTCGAGTACTTCAGAGAGAGGCTTGGTGTTCTTCAGATTGATGACACTTCGAGGAAGAAGTGATGGACACATTTTCTAAAGCCATTCCAAGCATGTTGGAAGGAGGATCCTTCACATGGCTGTGGATGTAAGCGCTGGATGATGAGCATCAGGACGATGCTCCAGTTATTGCTCTGTATTTGTATGAATCATGTTGGATGCTGGATATGATCAATTGGATCATTTATATTTGTATCCATCATGATTGGATGCTGGATATGATTAGTTGGATCATTTATGTATGCATCATGTTGATGATAAATATGATTAGGTGGATCATGGATTTGTATATGTATCAGGTAGATACTTGTATGATCAGGTATATCATGGATTTGTTTATGTATCAGGTGGATACTTGTATTATCAGGTAGATCATGTATGATGATATGTATCGGGTAGATACTTTGTATGCATTAGTTGGATATATCATTTGATCAAGATGATCACAGATGATGAGATTCGGGATGTTGCTCCAGATGATATGCATCAAGTTGATGCTATGATGATGATCAGGTTGATCATGTGATGATGTAAAATAGGATGATGTATGGTGAGTATCGATTTGATACTCTGTGGCCGTGGGCAGGTTGTGCAGGTAGCATAGAAAAGATCCAAGGAGATCCTATAATCTGCGCTAGGATGCTCTTTCGAGGTTTTGCTATAGGTAGCATAGAAAATATCCTTTAAAAATCGGATAGGTAGAGCAGTGTGCTCGTAACATCCTGGATTGCTCTATCGAGATCCTATAGTCTGTGCTAGGATGCTATGAGTAGGTTTTGCTACAGTTTTCGCATAGAAAAGATCCTTTAAAAACCGGACAGGTAGAGCGGTGTGCTCGTAACATCCTAGGTTTCTCTATCGAGATCCTATAGTCCGTGCTAGGATGCTATGAGTAGGTTTTGCAAAAGTTCACATAGAAAAGATCCTTTAAAATTTGGATAGGTAGAGCGGTGTGCTCGTAACATCCCGGGATGCTCTATCGAGATCCAGGCAGGTAGAGCGGTGTGCTCGTAACATCCTGGGATGCTCTGAGTAGGTTTTGTGAAGGTCAACATATAAAAGAACCTATAGTGTGCGCTAGGTTTTGTTGACGCACGTAATTAGTCCTGAGATCCACAGTATGGCCAGTGATGATGAAGACCTACAGGTGGTGGGCCTACATCCAGTATGAAAAAGGATTGACTTTGTAGAAATTCCTATGAAGAGTAGATTCAGAGATTGATTGAGATAGCAGCAACAATGATGATGACGATGACTCGATTATGATTATCCAGTGATGATGATCCATAGAAGAAGACTTGTGTTAGAAAACCTGTGTCGAGCAATACCTTCCTAGTTAAGAGGGAGTTTTGATGTATATGTAACTTAAGAATGTATTTCATATATGTATATTGTACTCCTATATAGATGGTATTATTCCTCTATACGGAAGTGTTTGTATTCCTATAGAGATGTTATTATTCCTCTATATGGAAGTGTCTTCATTTATATTGTAAGTGTCACTTGATGGGTTATTAGACCACCTTGTTGGGGTCGACCCTGTATAAGTCATGTGGGTCAAAGGGTTATTATACCACCCTATTGGGGGTCGACCATGTGGGTCAACAGGTTATTAGACCACCCTATTGGGTGTCGAGCCAGTCAGCATTGTGTTATGTGGTTAAGTTGAGGCCGACCTAGTAAAAGTTATTAGGCAAGTCAAGTCAAGTATAAATAGAGTGTGGGAGGCACTCTATTTCATAATTCTATTCTCACACACACTCATCGGAGAGTGGCACACTTGTGGAGGAGGAGAAGCTGCTGCTACGAGATGTCTATCTCTTATGCTTGGGTTGTATCATTGCTCTATCTATCTCCGAGGAAGTTATTGGTGTTTTTCACCTTTATGGTTTTCCCCAAGTAAACTCTGTGTCTCTTGTGTGCTTGCATTATTGTTTCCATGATTGATATACTGTGGATATGCTATACATGTTGTTCTCCCAGTTAAGATCCTAGATCAGATTGAAGTAAATTCTAAAAAACTAACAAAGTAAACTCTGTGTCTCTTGTGTGCTTGCATTATTGTGTCCATGATTGATATGTTGTAGATATGCTGTACATGTTGTTCTCTCAGTTAAGATCCTAGATCATATTGAAGTAAATTCTGAAAAATTAACAACAATTATTTGACCCTTAACATCAATTTGACAAACTCTAATGAATATGGCCAATGTGATTAGGCCATTGTGACCCAATTCCAAATTTGGGACATGAAAATACTCCCTTCCCAATGTTGCTTGTCCTCAAGCAATTTTAAACATGGGTGTTGAAGAACCTGCTTTCTGTATAATTCTCTGAAGTTGCCATTGAATTGCCCAACCTTGAGTCTTTGAGTTTCCATGAAGATTTTAGAGAGGAACCACCATGCTTGCTGCTGTACTACTTTGATAAAAATCACTTTATTAAGTGGGAAATCCATCTCCCATACTGCTTGTTTCCCCCAAAAATTGAAACCAATGAGACTAAGAATTATCCGAGGGTCCTATTGCTTGTATTGCACTCCAACAATTAGAAGTGCTCTCCAATTCATAGTTCCCGGATCCCATTTTCTTGTATGCATTCTTCCAAACATCATGAATACACAATATAAATTATCAAAGTACATAAAAACATAATGAAAATGAACATCAAGAATATGCTTCATCAAATAATCAAGAAAGTGCTTATACCTCCAAGCAAGTAGACCACCATTTTCCAAGTGCATACAAGCATCAGGTAACCAATCAAATCTGCTCCAATGAAATAGGTGAGGATCCCATGTCCTATCATGCTGCTCCAAAAGGATTTGTTATGCATAAAATATTCAACCATGTATTCTTTCATCCAAGAAGTGAATGAAGTTCCTCCAACATCAATTGAACTAAGCAAGGAGCCAGGAAAATCATGACTCAAGTGAACATCATAAGTGCATCCGGGAAGATATGTATCATCATAAGGTAAAAAAATTTGCTACTTCAAATGTAAATAATGAGGTGCTATATTCATGTCATCATCAAAACGAGAGGTAGGAGTTTCATACCCCTCATGTGGCACCATTAGAAAAAAACCTTTCACCCAATTTTCATCCCCAATTGGTGTGGTTGAAAAAGAAGTATGGGGTGAGGAATTATGAACCAACTTTAAATCTTTACAAATATTACCCATCGAAATATTTAATTCATATTCTCCATAATTGGCTTCATGTCTTTCAGGGATGATTTTGGACCTTTAAAATACTTCTGCAAGTCCTCTTTCAATTCTGGCCAATGTAGGGAATTTTACTAGTAATTTCCCTTTGACTAGTATTGGTCTCTAGGTCTCAAATTGACTCCAAATGCCTTCAAATATTCAAGGAAGGTGTATGAATGATATTAGTACTTGAATATGATGTTCAGGGATGATATATGGTCACCAAAATACCTCTTCAAACTCTTTTAATATTCTGGACCAAGTATGCAATTTTACTAGTAATTTGGGGTTCAAATCCCCCTGGGATAAGTACTGAAAATGGCTTCTCAAATGCCTCCAAACCCCCTCAAATTTATGAAAATAGGTAGGGAATTTATTAAGTATTTTATTAAGGTCTCATGTGCACCATTAATTGATTATTACATCAGTTCCAAACCTCTCCCATTCAGCTACAAAAATCACCCATTCGACCCTTCGGGAAATAACACTATTTCTTCTCCCAATGCAATTAAACTGAGTAAAAATACTTCAAATGCTCAAGTACAGTACATGAAACTTGTAAAATACATCCATGGAAGTCTATTAGTCACAAATTTATCATAGAATCATCCATTCATGCGAAATCATCATTATTACATTGGTTCACAACAAGGTAGTGGGGAAATGGCACTGTTCTTTCATTAAAAATGAGATTTACACATTTCTACTTGGAATTTAGACCTGAAATTTTTTGGAAATGAATAACAGAGTATTGAATTCATATTAAAAAATAAATGGGGCATTATAATCTCCCCCAAAGAGTACAATATCTCACCAAAAATTCCCTCTCTCAAGGATCAAGAATATGCCATCAAAATTGGAAATGGTTGAAGGAGTGAGCTGCAATAGAAGAAAACATGAGATGCCCTGTAGCTTACACCTAAAAATAAATACTCCATTAAATGTCCAAATGAAAGGTCTGAATGGGATTTCCAATTACCAACTTGGATGGGAATCTTTCACCCTCGAAATTGGCTAAGGCAAGAAACTAGTCATCCACTAGCTCTCCCTCTTCACAAATGCAATTGCAAATTCTACAAATGATAAAAAGATGGTTTCATTCTTTGTTATTGAAATTTATAAAGTTCTAATTTCCTCCATGGGTCGAATTCCTTCCAAGAGACTCATGCCAACTTAAGTTGGGAAGAGATTCCAAAGAACGCCACTTGTACAACAATTCCTAGTCTCCCACTTCCACCAAATCACATGTGGAAGCATCTTAGCTTCCCTAACACCCTTGAACGCCCTCCTAGAGTTTGTTTTTATCCCTAACATGTCATATATGTTATATGTCAGCCTTCAGGTCTGATTTGTGTCATATGTGTCATAGCATCTTCATCATTGTTGTCATAGAGCTAGGGAATCTAGCCCAAGTGTATCACTAGCTCCAAATTGCCTCTTCCTCTTCCATGGGATTTGATATTCCTCTATATTTAGACCTTGGATGAGTCATGCCATGAATAATACCTTTTGAACTCCCCCAAGTATGTTACCATTCGCCTTGAATTCAAATTGGTGAGAGAATGATGCCAAGTGTAGTGGGGAAATCTAGCCACATGTGGGTCCCACTTCCTCCATGTGTCTTCATGATCAAATGCCAATTTGATTTTCACTTGTATATTTTTATTTATATATTTTATTAAATATTTATGCCATTCTAATGTTCAAACATCATTTATTATCCCCCTTATTACAAATCCCAAAGCTTCCACCCCAAACCTAGGAAACTAGTAGTTTTCCTCGTCAATTATTTGACCTTTAACATCAATTTGACAAACTCTACTGAATATGGCAAATGTGATTAGGCCATTGTGACCCAATGCCAAATTTGGGACATGACAACTTCCCTGTAGCGGACAAGAACATGAGGATAGAGCCTCAAAGTTTCAGACAAAGCTGCATGCCTTTCAGATCATCATGATTAAAGTGAAGAGTATTGATATCGTAATGAATATTACAGAATTTAGCCCTCAAGATTTGGGAGAGTTCAGATAGTATTGTTTCCTCTACATATGGGTTTTGGTTCAGCATCCAGAAGAGCCATGATAACGCTAGAGAAGACGTATCTCTGCCAGCAAGAATTATGCTGAGACACAGATCCTGCATCGATTTCAGAGGAGTATGCCCTTCCTCTGTCTCCAGGTGGATAAAAGTAGATAGCATGTCTCCACACTATGCGCATTTTTCATTACTCATTTTCTTCAGCTCCTCCATTTTGAACCTTACAAGCTCTGAGGCATATTCAAGTATTATAGCCTTGGCTCTTCTGTGCTTTCTATCAAAGCCAACATTGTGAAACTTCATCACTTTCGATACAAATGGAGGAATAATGAAGTGGTAAGTCCAGGATTCAATGGTTTGAGCAAAGGCTCTGGAAAAGGGAACCTCCGGAAGATTGGCCAGTAGAAACCTGACGTATTTTCCCAATATATCTAAACATATGTTATCTAAGTTTAAGCGAAGCAAAATATCCTGTATATCCAACGAAGATTTATTCTTGCACGATTCTTATAGGACTGGAATGAGTCTTTCCAGGACTAATCCTTGTATCTAAATTAGGGTATGATAGCGGAAACTGGTGCTGCTCATGGATATGGCTATGAACTTCCTCTGCCACTTCCACAACTTGTCGCCTGCTAGGAAGATGTCGTCGCCAAAGATGTTGAAGAAAGCGGACTTGAAGCTCAGACCTCTGGGGAAATTGGTGAAATCGTCTTTCATAATGAATTCTAGATTTGGCAGGTTGCATGTGACGACTTCGAAAAAGTGGTTGCTCCCCAATGGTCCCTTGAATGTGAATGTTACACCATTGCGAATCACTATTCCCACTGCCCATTTGTATACATTGCTCAGATTCCATAACAGCGAAGGCACCATGCCCAGAATTGGCCAATTCACAGGATCACTATTGTTTTTTCTTGATATCAAGTGCCATACAATAATAGTGCTCACCATGAGCACACTAATGAATCTGCAAGAGTATATTTCCATTTTGAACTGTGAAAGTCAAGATTTCAGTAAGAAGATTACTGTAAAAAAACAGTAATGCAAATGAAATAGAAATTTTGTGAAAGGCCTATGAAAGAACAATATGCACCTGAACAATCAATTCCATGATCCCTCAAATGAAAAATTGAAGGAAAACACTTTGTTTTAGATTGACAAGAGAACTTGAACTCTGTAAGCTAAGTTTTCTATGAAGAGCTGTCCTTCCAGGCGATGACAATAAAGAAAAATAGACCCAACTATCTACCACCAACCCATAAGCATGTGCTATCATTTAAAGATATAGTGACGTCGTACTGATGATCCTTCAGTGAGGGTCATAACTAGTCGCCAAGATCCCAGAGAGGGTGACATAGCTCGGGACACTTGGCAAGTGAAATCCCCACGTTAGTTCCTGAGTATGATGTCACCTCTCACCAACCAATCAAAATTAAAATATTAAAAATAATAAAAAAATAATTTTTTTTTGGAAAGGTAAAACTTTGTTCCTAAAAAAATTTGATTTTTTTAATTTCGTCCAGCTAACGTACTAATATAGGAAAAGTGATTACAATATGTCATGGACATAACAGGTCACGTGGAATGCGCAGTTGACATAACGGTAGAAACCCTTCCTAAAAGGTATAACTGATAACACTATATTGCTTTATGAACAGAAAGTGTTCATACCTGCTCACAACCCTTTCTTGTATCAAGGTTCAGTGCTTTATTAATTGTAGTCAGGACCAACTCTGCCATGCATTCATTAACTATTTGGTAGGTGTTCGGAGAGCTTGGTGCATATTGTCAAAATATACCCTGTGAATGGCTAACTTCTTGGTAACATAAGGGCACAGGCAGGAAGTTGGTTTCAGTTTTTGGTGCCACTTTAGAAATCAGAAACGCATTTATGAAATGTAATGCATATGGGTTATTTTTGGCTAGGTTCAGACAAACCCGAGCCCAAAACCAAGGCTAAGCTTAGTTAGCCTATATCGCATGTGCAATATATCGCACTTGCATTTTGTAAGAGTTAAAAATTGCAAGTGCGATTTGTAATACCAAAAATGTATTTCCAAGACTATAATAAACATGGAGAGTCCCCAAGTTTTCCAAAACTTGAAACTTGTTAAAATTTCAACATATGTCACTTATGTTAGTATGCGTTGCTTATGTGTCTCAATGCATCATTTATATATCTTGCATATATGAGTTGTATGTTAGTTATAAATGCATGAGTTATCTATACAAACTTTTGTCTAATTTTATTTAAATTTATTTTTATGAAATACTTAAAATTTGTTGACATATACAAAATTAGAATATTCACATTTACACTCACATTCACATCTATGCAAGTGTGATTTGTAATACCAAAAACTATGTTTCCAAGACTATAATAAACATGGAGATTCCTATTACGATGACCAATTTAGACAAACCATATTATGTGAAATATGGATTAGATTTCCATGTAAAATGAGAGCTATAAGGTTTGGAAAATGAAAAAATATAGGTGTTAGATATCTTTCAAGAAATGGTCCAAAGTGATAGTGGTGGTTTATTACCAACACGTACCGAAATAACCTGCTTTATAGTTGAGTTTATTAAGTAGCACATAAAATGGAACTAAACTTAAAATCTATGTAAAAAAATGATTACGTAATCCATCTCATGTATAAGAAAGATGATCAACTAGAAATATGTAACTCAGAAATCCTAGTGCAAAAGACATAGTAAAGAATGCTCCACTCCAAGCCTTTTGGTAGTAGGAAGTGTATTCATCAATGGTATAAGGAACTAAACTTTGGGTATTTGCTTTGTCTAGAAAAATTCTAGCAACATAATCTTGCAATGGGCCAGTGTTGTGATGGGTGACCTTAATGGATTTATTTATAGGAAAACAGGTCGATCTCTCTTAGATCTGTCTCCAAAGGTAAACGATCTAATTGTATTAATCGAGTTGTGAGATGAAGATAAATTTTGATGATTAGAGCAAATGTTTTTTTAGGAAATAAAAATTGTTAAGGTCCACTTTATGCCACTGTGCCATTTTTGCAATGAACACAACATTTATGGGCTGAAAAGGTATAGTTTTCATGTTTTAGGAGCAAAGCATAGTTTTCAAGGGATTTATTGTGCATGCACCCTTAAAATTAGGAAAATACTATGTTCTTACTTTAATGGTCAAAATTGAAGTTTAACTAATATTTTGATGATAATGCTAAGGTTATAATGGGATGGAGATGATGGAAATGAAGGAAAAAGCTACCAAAGTGATGTAAAATAGTGAAGGTGCTCCTCAAAAAGTAGGTGATAAAAAAGAAGATGATAATAATTTCACCTCAATGTATGAGTTTAGGAGAACATTGTATGAAAAAAATACATACATGTTTCTATATTTCAAATAGTCACATAAGAAAGGAGAGAAAATGGGCAAAGAGGGAGGATGAATCCCATAATGGTTGTAGAGACCCACTTGCAAACAACCAATCAATGAGGTAAGGTGTGTATACAATATCAATATTAACAAGGTGGGAATATACATGCTTGTGTAGATGTCTCTAACAATATGGGATCATGATATCATAGGTCCAAATCGTAGTACATAGTGGTGCCAAATCAGAACAATGAAAACCTTACGAAACAATGAGGGGGTTCGAGATATGGAAAGAGTAACAAATAAGAAGTTAATCACATGTGGCTCAAACAAACTAGTGAATAAATCCAAACAATGGAACTAAACAAATCAAAAGAAGTGCAACTGAAGTTGGACCACTTTTTCCAACACTGTTTGGACGCAATACAAATAAATGTAGCTTATGGATCCAAAAAGACTCACAAATTGTTTGAAAAGAGTACGATGTATCTAGGTTATTTGACCAAAATGATATAATGTGACCAACTCAAGTGTATGAATCTCAACAATACAATAATTACATGAATTTGAGCACATGATATTCAACTAATTCAAGAGAAAACGTTGAGTCCCCTCACATAGCCTAAGGTAACCCATTAGTGAGGAAAATGAGGCCAAAATACACAATGCCTCTATATCAAAACCCTATAATTTATGTCTAAAGGAGATGGGGAAGATATATTGAAAATGGAACTAACTAGATGGGGGAAGATCATCTCCATGAAGGTAAGTTAATGACATAAAAATATCACAAGTGATATATTGCATGTGCAATATATCTCACTTGCGTTTCTTAAGAGTTATAAATCGCAAGTGCGATTTGTAATACCAAAAAAAAAAAAAAACAGAGGCTCGCGGCCTCATTTTCACATACACAGTCAAGGCCGGGTGTTATCGAGAGGGCGATAAAATGCATTGTCGATTTGAGTTTGAGAGAAGGAGAATGCGAATTTGGAAGAGCCAATTCACAATTCGGATACAATGGAAGGTAGGTGGCACTTTCCTTCCAAAATGCTTTCAATTTTCGTTCAAGTGTGTTAATTTAATAGTTTTTATTTTTTTTAAATGAATTTAATCAAATTCGTTACATATTAAACCAAACAATGAAATTTATTAATTAAATTTTGAACTTGTCATTTTAATCTTAATAGAGAACACAAACCCAAACATAAACCCAAACCCAAACCCAAACCCAAACCCAAACCCAAACCCAAACCCAAATCCAGACACAAACCCAAACAACGAGGAGGAACACGACCGTAATTCAAATATTCTAGCTTGTTTGGGTGCATTGAGGCGCCTTAGCTCACTGTTTAGAGGGGGGACTATTTAAAATAATCATTAGTGAAGGCATTAGCTAAGGCATTAGATACCATAACAAACACAATTTCCAATGCCCAGGGAGCACTGTACAACATTAGCTCGTACATACATTCCTAGAGGCAATACTATTCCACTGGGTTGAGCTACAAAGACGTGAAAAAACTAAAGATAACCAAAGACCAATTGTTTTCATTATTCTGGGACCTTAGCACCGAATTGGTTCCACCCACTAGTCGACCACACATTTCCATAGACTGGTGCGTGGAACCAAATGTGAAATCCAATTGGATGGATCGCTGGTACATGGTCTTCAATGAAGATCCTCATGGGAATAGAGACATCCCATTCTATTTCTTAAGGAAGCTGTATGCAGAATTTATCTTGGGGAAACATGTGAACTATTTTTATATTTTAGAGTTCGAGGGTGTAGGTCATGGGATGCCCCAAGATAGGGAAGGGGCTAGGACTAATCCTAACCATGTGCGATGCCCTCCACACACACCAAACCCCCCTCAGGTATATCCTCCTGTGGGTCTCGTTATTGATGATACAAAGGATTAATTATTCCATTTAGAAGATACATTACTTCGACATGGGACTGTTATTGAAGGAAATGTAGGCCAAAGGGTTGGAACTTCTGAGGCTGGCCCATCTGGGGATGGACCATCGCACATTCAGGATCCACTTACTAGGTCTCCAGACCGTACCAGAGCTACAGATCGCACTAGAGACACAGAGGGTTCAGAGCGTCATTTTATTCCACACCCTTGCACAACGTGTGGAAGCATATGCTATGGGACTTCTTCCGAGTTTTGGGGTGATTTATTACTCCAATATGTAAGTAAAATGCATTCATTACATAGTATATTTTGTTTTATATCACAGTTTTCAATTGTTTTGTAATTTATTTCTATTTAATTATCTGACAATTTACGTGAACAAATATACAGCTGGTGTCCAATGACACCCCATATTTGCATAATACGACCATTGATTATGATGACATTGATGCAGCGGTCAATGCTGCATATGATTTTGGTGCTTCACCATTAGCTATATGAACTTTACTTTTTACTTTGTCATCGTGATTTACATATTTATAGTAGAGATTGCAACATTCAACACGTCTTAATTTGGATACAATATGTGTTATGTAGGGTGGGCATGATGCATTTGTGGAATCCTAGGCAGGTCCCTCACATGTAGAGGAAGATTCCCAACCAAAGGTATTCTTTTAATTATGCTTGTAATGATTTGAAACATGTACATGCTTTTAATTATTAGAAATTTTCTGATTGTATCTTTATGTTTTGTTATGTAGCACGATTTCCATGCTTTATATGACCATCTATTTAGGGGGATGTCAGTTATTTCACCCACTGGTGACCCACTTCTTCACCTTTCCTAGGTATATGCAATATAGTTTAATTTGTACATGCAAGTATGTCTCAATTTCTTTGAAAAAGTCATTGATCGTCCATGTAGTATATGTCTCGTTTTCTTTGTATTTGCTAACATTGACATACGTTACTTTATGCAGGCATTTACTAAGGTAGTAGTGCCTGAAGAGCACCAAATCGAGGTTGTTGGTGACCCACATCTTCCCCCCCAGGTACATATATGTGTCGCTTTCTTTGAAAATGTTATTGTCCATCCATGTAGTATATATGTCTCATTTTATTTGTATTTGCTGACATTGACATATGTTACTTTATGCATACATCTACTGTGGTAGTGGTTCCTGAAGAGCACCAAATCGAGGTTGTCGGTGACCCACATCTGCCCCCCTACGTACGTGTATGTCTTGCTTTCTTTGAAAAAGTCATTGTACGTCCATGTAGTATATTTCTCATTTTCTTTGTATTTGCTGACATTGACATATGTTACTTTATGTAGGCATTTACTGAGGCAGTGGTTCCTTAAGAGCACCAAATCGAGGTTGTTGGTGACCCAACTCTGCGCCCCCCAAGGTATGTGTATGTCTCGCTTTCTTTGAAAAATTCATTGTCCGTCCATGTAGTATATTTCTTGTTTTCTTTGTATTTGCTGACATTGACATATGTTACTTTATGCATGCATCTACTAAGGCAGTGGTGCCTGAAGAGAACCAAATCGAGGTTGTTGGTGACCCACCTCTGCCCCCCCCAGGTATGTGTATGTCTTGCTTTCTTTGAAAAAGTCATTGTCTGTCCATGTAGTATATTTCTCGTTTTCTTTGTATTTGCTGAAATTGACATATGTTACTTTATGCAGGAATCTAGTGAGACAATGGTGCCAGAAGAGCACCAAATCGAGGTTGTTGGTGACTCACCTCTGCCCCCCCAGGTGCGTTTATGTCTCACTTTCTTTGAAAAAATCATTGTCCGTCCATGTCGTATATGTCTCGTTTTCTTTGTATTTGCTGACATTGACATATGTTACATTATGCAGGCATCTACTGTGCTAGTGGTGCCTAAATAGCACCCAATTGGGGCCACTGATGACCCTCCATGCCCCCCACCCAAGTACATGCAGTTACACTGTCGAGGACCATGACTTACACATGCACAGTAAGCAAATTTTTTATATTTGCTTGGAATTTGAACAAATGTACATAGAGTTGTATTTTATTTTATTGCTTGGTAAACTAACTTACAAATTTTTGTTTGTGTGCAAATGAGAATCGGTCCTCCTATTCATCGTTGGGGAACGACATCGAGCAGTCGGAAAAGAAAGATAGACTTCTCAAAATCCACTAACATTGGAAATGAAAAGGGGGATAAATAGAATTCATGTATAGGGGGGTAAATAGAATCCATGTATAGGGGGGATACATACATGTACCATTTTGTTTGTATGTACACACAGATGTACAGTATGGTCCACTATTTTGTATTATGGCCATGGCATGCCATTTTTGAAAACATTATATGTACATATAATATAAATCAATTTTCAGATTTATATATATGGTTGACTTGATACGGGAACATGATGTGCATTATATGCCTTGCAGATATGCTTAACTATGTTTTTAGGTTTATGGCCTTGTGAAATGATGAGTTAACGAATTAGGCATCTAACAAGTATATATGATGAATACCCTATCTTAGTGCATCTCTATGTTTTTCTTTACCCAACTATGTGATTTTGATGTGATTTTGTATCATCCTTCCAAGACTTATGACTTAGGATAGATATCATATTTCAATAACAAAGTGTGATGTACCACTTTACATCTTATATATCATTTTTATTTTTATATTTATGTCGCAATGTCTTTGTTTGATGTTGTTGTTTCCTTAGATGTTTAAAAAATTGAAAAAAAAAACATCCCAAGAAAGCCTTGATAACTAAAGGAGATGGTTTAAACAAGTCTGTAAAGATATGCTCAACATGATGCCCAAAATCATAATTATAAATTGATGCATATGGCTGCAAATTCTCTCTCATTTTTGGTTATTCTAAAGACTCCAAATATGAAAATTCCACACTAGATGTTTCACTATACAAGTCATTGATGGGATCAAAACATTAAATGGAATACATGTCCTGACTATGATCAACAATCTGAAATATAGCATTTAATCTTTTGTGAAACAGAGAAGTGCATGCACTTTTCGTCTCATCATCAAACAAGGTTTTTTATACAAAATTTTCTTTCTTAGAATCACAAGACATCTAATTCAGATTCTTAAGATGAACTAAAGCTTACTAAACCCTCATCATCATGAGGAAAGGGAATATGAGGATGAGTGATCTCATCCATAGGGATTTCTTCAAAGGAATCCTGATGAATTTTTGCTTGGATTTTCTCTTCAAGGACTTGCTCTTCAAGCAAATATTGGAGTGCTTCAAAGCTTTCTTCTTTAAACATACCTTTGATATACTCAACATAGGGAATCCGCTTTTCATGATCCTTAGGGCTCGAATAATTTTGAAATACCTCAACCAAATATGTAAAAGGTGATATCTCGCCCCTACCAAGACATCATAACCAATCCCTTGCAAAATAGTTCAAACAAACTCAACAAACCTCTTCACGAGTAACACCAAAATCTGAAGTGAATAGCATGAAACATGTACTTGGTGTGTTGTGGCTTAATCAATGAACTCATTAAATATTGGAATATCCTCCAAAAATGCCTCTGGCACTTGTTGTGAAACCCTAGGATGTTTGAGAAATCAAGTGGATTGACCCCATAGTCCAACCATTGAGGCAATGCCATATTTCTTCATGTTTACCCTTCAAATGAAGGTTGTCGAATCTGAAAATGTATACAATCATATTTCATACTAAATAAATGTGTGGGGAGCCACCAAGATGAATCTTCAAAAAGCATTTACAATGTTGCTTGTTTCACCCTACAAACAACAAGTCTTTAAATATCTTTGAAAGACAAGGGCTTCATTCCTTCATGGAGTCTCCAAATGAACATTTATGAATGTGAATTAGGTATATGATCATCAATAAATTAGGATGTCATACTAAGCTCGAGATAAATGAACTTGTCATTGGAAATGGCACCAAAATGTTATAGCTTAATTTAGCACATAGGTGGGAAAGTCCCAACCCACAAAAGTTGCCAAGAAGCAACTTTGGAAGAGAACACCACTATCCCAAAATTAAGTGAATTGCAAAGTGATTTCTGAGTGAGTTTATTAGTTGCAAAGTTTAGATGTATCCCAAAATTAAGTGAATTGAAAAATTGAGTTGCCTAAGGAGTGATTAAAACACAATGTTTTGAACCAAATGTGAGAGCTTGCTTGAGAAATTTCTGAAGCAAGATGTCACTCAAAGGTCTTAGATTTATGAAGTATTGTATCCTTCTAATTCAACTAATTTCCATATTTATTGAAGTGATGATAAAAAATTCTCAAAATGTGTATTTAGCTAATACAACTCAAGATGCTCAAATATAACAAGTGCTCATTTGAAAGATTGTAAACAATCACTTAAAATTGGACTTTGAAAAAGGAAAATTGTAGACAAAGAGATAGAAAATTGATTTAGTAATCCACAATTAGCGTTCAAGTCCATGAATTAACATCCCATGAATGTGCACAACAAAAATTTAGAGATTATGTACCTTGAACATGTAATTTATAGAATTAACCAAGAATGTGTAAATCACTTGGTTAGGGTGAAAGTCGCACGAAAATGTCATTCAAGGACACTCGGTGACTCTTGGTTTGGGAGCGAAAAAATAAATGGAGAAGCAAGATTGCATGGCGTTGGCTCCTGCAAGTGTGTATGGGAAATGCCGATATGGGAACACTATCAACACTGGAACGGTCGAGTTTTGAAGAGTTGACCCACCAATGCAAGAGTTGCATTTAAGGAAACTGAGCAAAACCCTAGTTTATGAAATCAATGCACAATGAAGTCATTGGGACATGAAAACATAGTGGAGAGGCCCTCCTAGTGGTAATCGGATGCCAGGAGACCAACAGATTCGACGGTTTGTCGATCCGACCTCTGGTTGTCGGGTTATATTGAGTTGAAAGTCGCATGAAAGTTTCGTTCAGGGACACTCGGTGACTCTTGGTCCGGGAGTGAAAAAACAAACGGAGCAGCAAGATTGCATGCCGTTGGATCTTGCAAGTGTGTATGGGAAATGTTGATATGGGAACACTAACCACACTGACATGGTCGAGGGTTTTGCAGAGTTGAGCCACCAATGCGAGAGTTGCATTCAAGGGAACTGAGCAAAACCCTATTTTACGAAATCAATGCATAATGAAGTCACCGAGCCATGAAAAAACTGTGGAGAGAGCCACTTAGAGGTAATCACATGCCAGGACACCAATGGAGTCGACGGTTCATCGATCCGAACTCTGGTTGCCGAGTTATGTTGAGTTGAAAGTCGCATGAAAATGTCGTTCAAGGACACTCGGTGACTCTCGGTCCAGGAGCGAAAAACAAAATGGAGAAACAAGATTGCATATCGTTGGCTCCTTCAAGTGTGTATGGGAAATTCCGATATGGGAACACTACCAACACTGGCATGGTCGAGGGTTTTGCAGAGTTGACCCACCAATGCGAGAGTTGAATTGAAGGAAACCAAGCAAAAACCTAGTTTACAAAATCAATGCACAATGAATTCAATGGGCCATGAAAACACGGTGGAGAGGGACCCCTAGAGGTAATTGCATGCCAGGAGACCAACAGAGATGATGGTTTGTCGATCCAACCTCCAATTGTCAATTTATGTTGAGTTGAAAGTCGGATGAAAATGTCATTCAGGGACACTTGGTGACTCTCGGTTCGAGAGAGAAAAACCAAACGGAGAAGCAAGATTGCATTGTTCGCACTATGATTCAGTTGTCATTGATGGTTGGAAAGAAGACAAGGAAGGTGACTCAGACCATACCAACTTCAGTTTACTAAAGCTGCGACTGACTTTGAAATAAAAGAAAAGAATTTTGTTATACAAGCTGTGACTCAGATGGCTGCAACTCAAACAACTCCGACTCAAACAAGTTGTGACTCAGATGGCCATGACTCAGATGGCTGCGACTCATACGGCCGTGAATTAGATGGATGCAACTCAAACAACTGCTTCTCAAACAAGCTGTGACTTAGATGGCTGAGTCTCAGATAGATATGACTCAGACGGCTGTGACTCAGACAGCCGTGACTTAGATGGATGAGACTCAGACGGCCGTGACTCAGACGGCCGCGACTCAGACAACTGAGACTCAAATGGATGTGACTTAGACAACCGCGACTCAGACAAGCTGCGACTCACAAACATTTTTTTATTTATTAATTTGCAGCATGTAAATTCTGGAAGTCAAAGAGATAGTTCAATTTTCAAATTGGGAGTTAAAGAGACAGTTTCAGTTTTAGAATTGGAATATTTGGAAGTTAAAGAGACCGAGGCATATAACTTCAACATCTATAAAAAACAATTGAGGAGAACAAAATCGTGAGGAGAATGGAAAGGATGAAGAGGAGTGGTTGTTGGCTGAAGAGGATGAAGCTATGATTCGAAGTTAACAATTCAGAAGAAAAATGTGTGGCTCAATTTAATGAAGAATAGAATGCCCAGAACAAAAATGAAAAGGGTATGTACTGATATATCTGAACTAGTGTGATATAATTGACTGAAATTTTTCTTACATGGGGTGGTAGGGAGGAGCAAGGGAAGACTGTAAAGTCTTCTTTGCAAGTTGGTGCTTGTACATTTGGGAGTTGTAGCTTCCATTCAATTGGTGCTGAAGAAATAGAGGTAGCAGCCTCATCTGGGTTGTAGCTCAGATAAAATAGAATGTAAAGATAAGTTGGAGCTTTCCTTTCATCCTAATAAGAAGAGGTTTTCTCCCTTTATGGGTTCCTCAAGAAAATCAGTGCCTCTGCATATTTATGTGATTGAACATTGTTTATATGCCTTATATTTAATTATGTTATAACAATATACCTGCTATAAAGGAATGTGCATAGAACATCTCATATCACATTGACTGTCACACTTCATCAAAGTTAAAAGGGAAAAAGAATGTAAAATTGTTTAAGCATAGTAATAACGGATTCACCCGCCCCTCTCAGTTATTTGAATACTTTCAACAATTGGTATCAGAGTAGTGTTCCTTTAGTCTAAGGTAGATCTGAAAGCTTCAACATGACAAGCCATGAAGGATCAACCAATAAAGCTGCTATGTTTGATGGAACAAATTTTTCCTTTTGGAAAGTTCGAATGAGAACATATTTAATGTCCCTAGGTGTTGATGTTTGGGAAGTTGTAGAAACTGGATATACAAAACCCGTGGTTCTTGCTTCCAAAGATGACAAGATGGAATTCAGTTTTAATGCTAAGGGAATGAATGCAATATTAAGTGGTCTTACTAAATTTGAGTTTGTGAAAGTGATGCATCTTGAATCTGGTAAAGTTATGTGGGACAAACTTATTAATAGCTATGAAGGGAATGAGAAAGTAAAAGATGCCAAATTGCAAACATACAGGATGGAATTTGAACAACTAAAGATGAATGAGGATGAGATTGTTAGTAAATATTTACTAAGGGTTGAAGAGCTTGTGAATGCTATGAAGGGACTCGGTGAAACAATTGAAGAAGCATCCTTAGTTCAGAAAATTTTAAGATCTTTGCCTAATAAATTTAACCCCAAAGTTTCAACAATAGAAGAGTTAAATGATCTTAAAAATCTGCGTATTGATCAACTCCTAAGAACTCTAACTGCCTATGAAATGAGGATCAACAAAGATAAAAATACCACTACAGAAGGCTCTTTCAAAGTAGACAAGAATACTGATTTTGAAATGGATGAGATTGAAGCAAAATTTGTAAGAAGACTGAAAACTGGATCAGGGAAATATCAAGGAAAGTTTCCCTTTAAATGTTTCAATTGTGGTAAGGTGGGACACTTTGCATCTAAATGTCCTTATAAGAAAAGAGATCAGAATCCTATTGATAAAGAGAAACACACATATAAGAGATATAATAAAGATAACACTTACATGAAGAAAGGCTTGTGTGCAAATGATGTTGACTCTTTAGAAGCTACAAATAGTGAATCTTACTGTGAAAATAAGGAGAATGAGTTTATGCTTATGGCCATAGAAGATGTTGATATTGATTTTACAGAGAGTGACATGAATGATGAAGATGTTGTAGTTGATATGGAAGGTGAGTTAATTAGTGCATTGGAAGAAATTGATAGACTCGGACAAAAGAAGAGGAAACAAAAACAGTTACTGATACAGTATGAAAAGAATGACAAAGAACCTAGTACAAACTGTATTTTGGTAAAAATAGAACTAGAAGAGGCAAAGAAAATAGAAGACATTCTTAAACAGTAGTTGGGTGAAAGTAGAGAAAGAAGTGAAAAGTTAGAATAAGAAGTGGCGACTGTTAAGAAATAATTAGAGAAATTCCAAACTTTGCATCATCATATTTTTTCAAGCATTAAATCCTCAAAAGAGTTGAATAATATCTTAAGTAAGCAAATATCTCCGTTGATTAAATCTGGTCTAGGCTATGAACAAGGTTCAAGCAGCAGTCACTCAGAGAACAAAAAAATAACTAAGGTGATCAACTTTCAAAGCAACAAGCAATCAAAATTCACAAAGTCTGCAACCTCCATCAAAGCCGAAGCAAATAACACCAATAGTAATGACAAACTAATGAACGATAAAAGGGATAGAGCTATAGGAACAAAAAGCAATATTCTGCAGTTAAGAAAGCATGAAGAAGAAGATGTCCAACACAGAATGATAAGGCAATCAATTTCAAGAGGACATCCAAGATTCAGGTATCAAAATTTCTTTAATGGTTACTGTTATTGTTGTTCTAACTTTGGTCACAAAGATGCAACCTATGTTTTCAATCTTAGAAACACTCAACAAAGAATATTTAGAAATAATCAAATGCTGCAGCATGGAATGAAACAATCAGTGAATAATCATAACCACTGTACTCCATCAACAATCAGAAGAGGAATTCATAATAGAAATGTCAATCCTTTTGATCTTCTATACATCGAACATGAATGTTATATCTGTCATAATTATGGACACAAGGCTTTATAATGTTATTTGAAGAACTACAAAACAGATTCAAGAGTGAATCATTCAGGTGAAAGAAAAGTGTGGAAAAAGAAAGAAAGCAATCAGTGTGATTTAGTGCTTTCTGCTCAAAGATAGAAGGATCCATGGTATATTGACAGTGGTTGCTCCAAACACATGACTGGGGAGAAATGTAAGTTTCTGTCTCTAAAGTAACACAAATAAGGAAATGTAACTTTTGGGAATGATGCTCCAGGAAAAATCAGAGGAAAAGGAATGGTAAGTCTGAGTAATGGCAAAGGGAAAGCTCAAGATGTTCTATTTGTAGATGGCCTGAAGCACAATATTCTTAGTGTCAATCAGGTATGTGACAAAGGATGTGAAGTTGTTTTCAATTATAAGGAATGCAAAATTAAATCTGTTTCTTCAGGACAATTGGTTGCCAAAGGTATAAGAACAGAAAACAATGTTTATGTCTTGAAAGAGGAAAATGAGGAATATCATCTAAGCAAGTATGATGAGAGCTGGTTGTTGATGTATATGTAACTTCGGAATGTATTTCATATATGTATATTGTACTCCTATAGAGATAGTATTATTCCTCTATACGGAAGTGTTTGTATTCCTATAGAGATGTTATTATTCCTCTATACAGAAGTGTCGTCATTTATATTGTAAGTGTCGTAACTTATACTTGATGGGTTATTAGACCACCTTGTTGGGGTCGGCCCTGTTTAAGTCATGTGGGTCGAAGGGTTATTAGACCACCCTATTGGGGGTCAGCCATGTGGGTCAAAGGTTTATTCTACCACCAAGTGTGGGGTCGGCCCGGATTAAGTTAACCATGGGTTAAGCTAGACATGTAGGCCCCATTAGTTTATTGGGCAGGACAGAACACGTATAAATAGAGTTCGGGAGATCTCTATTTTATCATTCATTCACACACTTCTCTCATTTAGGAAAGTGGTGCACTTGTGAGGAGGAGGCTCTGATGCTAGGAGAAGACTATCTCTTGTATTCGGGTTGTATCATTGCTCTATCTATCTCTAAGGAATTTATTGGGGTTTTTCACCTTTATGGTTTTCCCCAAGTAAACTGTGTGTCTCTTGTGTGCTTGCATTATTGTGTCCATGATTGATATGCTGTAGATTTGATGTACATGTTGTTCTCTTAATTAAGATCCAAGATCAGATTGAAGTAAATTCTGAAAATTTAACATGGTATCAGAGCTATCCTGAAAGAAGGCATGATATGGCATGTATGACACTTGTTGCACTTATGATGCTAGGGCTTGATATAACAAAAACCAATCATCATACCACTTTCACTATAAATCCATTTTGGAGAAGTTTTTGGATTTGAAAAATTTAAAGTTCGAAGATAAGATCCCCATGTACCTTGTGTCCAAAGGAAAACCTCTAATTCGTTGTACTTTGTGATTTATGATCTGTACAATATAGGATTTCTTCCTCTTCCATATCTGAGTAAAAAACAGGTGACCTTGGAAAAAAAGTCATAACTTGGGATAGGAAGATCCAAATGAAATTTTGTAAAAAGTGATAGGTATTACACAAACTTTACTATCTCTAAAAACGTTTTCAGAGGCCAGAGTTGAACCAGTTACACGTGGCACGCCATACAAGTTCACTCTCCTATTTTATCCCATAAACAGGTCACATTGCGACACTTGGCATAACTCTCTCTCAGAGAATCCAATTGAGGTAAGACCTGTCGATATGGAAAGATGACATGTCAGGATACTGCAAAAAAGTTTTCAGACCCTGTGGATCGAAAAGTGCAGAGCTACACTAGAAACAATCAGGTACATATTTATGTCATAACATAATTATTTTTGAGTACCTTCATTCATGGCTTCCGAAATTTAGGGTTTCGGAGAAAGTTGGAATTTTTGTAATCAGAGACTACGGCTGAATGCTACTCATAAAAATAGAAATTTAGAGACCAATATCAGAATTTTTGGTTGGGCAGAAGACCGGGCTTGATCAGACCCTAGCTCGGGACTTTGATTGGAAAAGTGGAAAAATAGGGCTTCTGAAAAATGGGAATTTTTGAAATCTGTGACCACGGCTGGAAGCTCCTCGGAAAATCAGAAGCTTAGAGATTTGGATCAAACCTTTTGATTGGGTAGAAGAGTGGGATTCATCAAACCCCAGTTCGGGGTCACGTTTAGTGAATCCGAAAGTTTCAAAGGCAAAATTGAGGAGTGAAACTTTGCAGTTTTCAAATTCTGAATATACCTGCTTGATCAGCACATCAAGGCACATATTTCTATCCTTTCGGAAGTTTTAAATTCAAAGTTTGAATTTTTGGGGTTTCTCTGACAAACCCTATTACAGCTCCACATCCAGTTCCTGCAAATCAAGTGGATTGGTTTAATCCTAGAAGAGGATGGATTGGTCACCTGCATAAGTGAAGAAGTTCCTATTTCAGAGGGAGATGAGGCTAAGGCCTTACATAATAAGATTACAAGCAATCTCGAAAGGTGTGACTCATCCAGGTATGTCTCAATATTTGTTCATGATTAAGTTTATGATATGTTTGTCTTCAAGTTATTACGGTTAGAACAATCTTGATTTTAGACTTGTCGTATCACCTTAACAAAATTATGAATGCATTCATTAGGTTGTTGAAACTTATGATTGTATTAATGCATTGTGATGTTTTATGAGGTTTATGTTGTTCGCTAACATAAAAGGTACACCAAGAAAGACAAATCATGTTCTAGTTCAAGAACATATGATAATGATGACATGAAGACAAAGATTCATCCATTTTCATGGATCACTTAGAAGATCTACTTACGATGTATGTATAACTTGGTTCTACAATGGATTACTTATGAGACATGCAGGTTACTAGCACAAGTCATTGAAGGGAACCAGAAGACATTATGCGGGTATGTTAGACATAACTAGCTAGCATGCTAATCCAGGTATGTTTTTCCTATATCAAGCTAGAATCCTACCTTGTGTTAGGATCTTATATTGTTGTGTTGTTGATAATGATTATTCATGAAGTCATAGGTTTGAATAGTCATGGTTGTATGCATATTATGTTTCTTACCATAATTGATGATATGACTAACGAAAAGAATCATGAAGGTATAGGTTTGAGTAATCATTGGTTTTATGCATATTATATCTCTTATCTTGATTGATGATTTAACTAACTAGAAGAGTCCTATGATCAAATAAGAATATTCATGAGTAAAAGAAGACTTACCTGAAACCTTGAATACTAATTCATATTATTTCTGTTTGAAATGATCATGACTATACATGCTTAATATTATTGTGTTTTGATAGTATTGAGATTACAAGGATAACACAATCATGATACTAATAAGCATGCATAAGGACCTAGGATGAATATAGGTTCAAGGATAGGTAATCTAGGAAGCAAAGATCAAGAGGGAGCTCACTCCAGTAGTTTCTGCAAGGATGCAGATATCCAGAGGGATTTGACCATGCCTCTACATTCCACAATAGAAAGGTGTAGAAGAAGCTACTTCAGTAGCTCCTGCAAGGAAGCAAAGACTCAGAGGGAGTCCACCCAACAAACAAACAAAGATAAGTATTTTAATTACCATTTCTTACATATTTGTTTGTTTAAATAAAATTGTTCAAATGATGTATAGGCTTATGTTCCTAGACTTAGGATATGTATTGTGCATATTAGAATGATTGCATTAATGAACAGTATACTACTAATATGCATTTGATGGGTAAGTGGCCTATGGCACTGTACAACATTGCGTGGCTACTTATCTAGAATGAAACCTCTTTGCTGACATGTTGGGAGTTGTGCACACTCTTAACAATGTTCTGGTAGAGATTGGAAGGCATCTAGAAAGTTACGGGATATGTATAAATGTTGTATTGAAGCATTGGCTAAAATAATTGCATGACTGTATGACATATTTCTTTATGTGTAAGAATTTGTTCTAAAAACTATGAGATGTTTTCTAATCATGAAATTTAACTTGTTGTGTAGGAAAGATCATATACCATCACCTACAAAAGAAGGACTACAACATTTGTTCAAGCAACAAAGTTATCTATTGAAAATATCAAAGATATTGAAGTTCCCAGGATCTGGGAAGAATGCCATGATCGAGGAGTACCAGTCGATCATGAAGATGTTTGGGATGCAGTCCCAAGACCTAAAGGGTATTCTGTAGTGACTTCCAAGAGGATCTACAAGATCAAGCATGCTGCATGTGGTAGCATAGATACTTTTTCTCCTATAGCTAGATACACTTCCATTAGATCAATACTCTCTCTGGCTGCAGTGATGAAGTGGAAGATACACCAGATGGATTTTAAGACAGCCTTCTTGAATGGTGTAGTTGAAGAATAAGTGTATGTGGAGAAGCCACTTGGTTCTAAGACACATGACAAGGAGTCATATATGTGCAGTACTTGGTATGGTAGGATAGATAGATTTTTATCCAGTTTGGGCTTTACCAAGAGTAAAGCGGATTCCAACCTTTACTACAAGGTTGAGGAAGGCAATCGAGTGATGCTACTTTTGTATGCGGATAACCTGTTTGTTACAGGTGAAGATAGTTTGATTGGCGACATGCAGCGGAAGCTTGCTGCCGAGTTCGAGATGAAGAACTTGGGGATGATGCACTATTTGTTTTTGGCATGGAGGTGTGGCAGAGTGCAGATGGAATCTTCCTTGGACAAGGGAAGTATGCAGTAGAGATCCTGAAGAGGTTCGGGATGATGGACTACAAGGCTATGTCCACACCTATGGCATCGAACCTAAAGCTTCTGTGTGATGCTTCATCTAATCCAGTTGATGTCACGATGTATCGTCAGATGATTGGGTCCTCTATGAACTTGACGAACACGAGGCCATATATTTTCTTTGCAGTGAACACATTGAGCAAGTTCCTGATGGATCCGAGAGATGTTCACTTTTAAATTTTGAGCATTAATTCATAATACTCTTGGATCTTTGCTGAGAGAATAACATATACAGTATATCAATGCATAACAATCACAATAAGCATCACAAGCATCACAAGAATCAAAAGCATGAGAGACAAGAGACATAGAGCTTCTGTGGGGAAAACCCTAAGGTTAAAAACCCCACAACTTCCTCAGAGATAGAGAGAGCAATGGCTCAACCAAAGTACAACCAAAATACACTGAGATAGTCTCCTAGTAGCAGATGATCCTCCTCCTCACTAGTGCGCCACTTTCTGAGTGAGATAAGTGTGAGTTTTCGAGTGATACAAATAGAGATCTCCCGATCTCTATTTATACTAACCTATTTTCCTAGTGACCTTATGGGGCCAACTTGTCTAGCTAGGTACATCCACAATATAATATATATTTCAGGGACGACCTCACACATGGTGGTCTAATAACCCGTCGCCAAGTACACACACTTGTGACACTTGTCAATACACATGACGACACTTCCTTATAGAGGAATAACACATCTCTTATAAGGGTACAATAAATATATATGAAATACATAGATGAAATACATTTTGAAGTTACATATACATCAACACTCCCTCTTAGCTAGGAAGGTATTTCTCGACAAAGTTTTGCTAGACAAGTCTTCTTCTCGGGATCATCGTCATCGATGTGTCGTCATCATCATCGTCACTGATGCTGCTATCTCAACCAATCTCTGACTCTACTCGTCATAGGAAGTTCTACAGAGCCAGTCCTTTTTCATATTGTATGTAGGCCCCCCACCTGCAGGTCTTCATCATCACTGGCCATACTATGGAATCCTAAGGACTAATTACGTGAGTCAACAAAACCTCGAAAGAGCATCCCAGGACTGATTACGAGCACACAGCTCAACCTATTGGATCTCCCAAGATCTTTTACATGTTACTACACAACTTGTCCATGGCCACAAAGTATCACGAAGCACAACCTAGATGCACACACATAGCACTTACACTCAATGGCATGGGAGGATCAACCTACCACCATCCGTGAAGGGCTTACAACACTTACATCAACGACCATGGGAGAACACATCTACCACCATGTCGGAAAGGCCCTGCACTTACTTCAACGCACACGGGAGAACACATCTACCACCATGTCATAAAGGCTCTGCACTTACATTAACGCACATGGGAGAACACATCTACCACCATGTCGGAAAGGCTCTGCACTTACATCAACGCACATGGGAGAACGCATCTACCACCATGTCGAAAAGGCTTTTCACTTACATCAACGCACATGGGAGAATGCATCTACCACCATGTCGGAAATGCACTTCACTTACATCAACGCACATGGGAGAACGCATCTACCACCATGTCGCAAAGGCACTGCACTTACATCAATGCACATGGGAGAACGCATCTACCACCATCTCGAAAAGGCTCTGCACTTACGTCAACACACATGGGAGAACGCATCTACCACTATGTCAAAAAGGAACTGCACTTACATCAACACACATGGGAGAACACATCTACCACCATGTCGGAAAGGCTCTGCACTTACATCAACGCACATGGGAGAACGCATCTACCACCATGTCAGAAAGGCACTGTGCATCTGTGTCTTCGGAACTCATCACACATAATCCAGCTGATTATGTACTATATCCACCTGATACATATGATCATCCTGATCATCATCACTGCACCGTCTTGGTACATATCATCTGGAGCAACATCCTGAAGCTTATCATCATGATCATCCTGATCATACAATGCATCTACCTGATGCATACCAAGTATCTAGATGATACATATCATCATACATGATCCACCTGATCATATAGTGTATCCACCTGATACAAATACAAATACATGATACATATCACAATACATGATCCACCTGATCATATAATGTATCCACCTGATACATATACAGATACATGGTCCAAGCATCCAACATGATGCATATACAAAATACATACAAATGATCCAATTGATCATACAAAGCAGAGACTAGAACATCATCCTGATGCTCACCATCCAACACTTACATCCAAATCCATGTGAAGGATCCTCCTTCCAACATACTTGGAATGGCTTCAACAAATGTGTCCATCACTTCTTCCTCGAAGTGTCCTCGATCTGAAGAACACCCAACCTCTCCCTGAAGTACTCGAACTTCACCCTGGCTAGTGGCTTCGTCATCACATCTGCAATCTGCTCGTCCTTCGTAACATAAGGAGCTTCACAGCTCCTCTCCGCACCATATCCTTGATATAGTGATATTTGACCTCTATGTGTTTCGACCTATCATGAAACACTAGGTTCTCAAACAACTTCACACAAATCTAGTTATCGCAGAAGATACCAGTACCATCCAATGGGAGATCAAATAACTCAGACAGTAGCTTCCGTAGCCATACTGCCTCACAACTAGCTAAACAGGCTGCAACATACTCTGTCTCAGCTATACTCAGTGCTATGCAGGACTGCTTCCTGCTAAACCAAGAGATCACACCTGATCCCATACTGAAGCAGCACCCAAATGTGCTCTTCCTATCTGTAGCACTACCATCCCAATCTGAATCAACATAACCCTGCAGGTTAAACTTTTGATTCGCTTCATACTTGAGCCCATAATTCATTGTACCCTTCAGGTACCTCAGAACATGCTTTACAGCAACCAGGTGAACACTCCTCGGATCTGTCAGGAATTGACTCAATGTGTTCATAGCAAAGAAAATATCTGGTCTTGTGTTCGTCAGGTACATCCAGAACCCAATCATCTGACGATACATAGAGACATCAACCGACTCAAATGAAGCATTGCATAGAAGCTTCAGGTTCGATGCCATGGGTGTGTCCTTGGCCTTGCAATCCATCATCTCGAATCTCTTCAGGATATCTACTGTGTACTTCCCTTGATCAAGGAAGATCCCACCTACATTGCCACACCTCCATACCTAGGAAATAATGCATCATTCCCAAATATTTCATATTGAACTCAGTAGCAAGCTTCCTCTTAGTATCTGCAATCAATATGTCATCTCCTGTTACAAATAAGTCATCTATGTACAAAAGTAGAATCACAGGATTTCCTTCCTCAACCTTGTAGTAAAGGCTAGAATCCACTTTACTTTTGGTAAAGCCCAAACTAGATAGGCAACTATCCATCCTACCATACCAAGTTCTGGGAGCTTGCTTCAAGCCATACAAGGCTTTCTTCAATCTACACACATATGACTCCCTATCATGTATTTCAAAACTGAGTGGCTGCTCCACATATACTTCCTCTTCAACTACACCATTCAAGAAAGTAGTCTTGACATCCATCTGGTGTATTTTCCATTTCATTGCTATAGCCAGGGCAAGTACTGTTCTGATAGAAGTATACCTAGCTACAGGTGCAAAATTTTCTTCATAATCTATTCCCTCTTTTTGAGAGAAGCCACGAGGTATGAATCTTGCCTTGTATTTCTCTACACTGCCATCTGCAGCATGCTTGATTTTGTATATCCATTTGGAAGTCACAACAGACTTCCCTTTAGGTCTTGGGACAACATCCCAAACATCATTCTTCATTATTGATTGGTATTCCTCAACCGTGGCATCGTTCCATTCTTTCTTTTCCGTTGTTTCTTCATAATTGGAAGGTTCTTTGTTCATAATGTCATAGAGTAAAGCAACATAGCTGGTATGTGATTTGGTTCTCTTCTCTGCTCTATGTTCTTCTTCTAGAATTCCAAATCTTTCTGCATCTTGAATGAGCTCTCTAGCCCATGCAGGTTTCCTCTTGTGAGAGTTATCTACACGGGGTGTATCTATAGGTTCTTGCAGATCTTCAAACTCACGAACAACTTCTGGAATTGCTTTAGTCATGGTAGTGTCTCGAAATCTAGTTTCCTTAGGTTCTTCATAAACTTCGATAGGTGCCTTCCTTGATTTGATGAAAGATGAGTTTTCATCAAATGTTACATCCCTGCTGACATCAATCTTCTTGAACCTTGGAAAGTATATTCTGTAAGCCTTCGAGCTTTCACTGTAACCCACAAAGATACCCTTCTTTCCTAAGGGATCTAGCTTGGTCCTCTTTTCCTTTGGGACATGTGTGTATACTAGACAACCAAATATTCTTAGATGACTGACTTCAGGTTTCTTACCAGAAAAGACCTCTTCTGGTGTCTTGTTTTCCAATATCTTGTGGGGTGTTCTGTTCTGTACATATACAGCTGTTCTAGCTACTTCTGCCCATAGATGCATAGGTAGATCCTGGTCATGCAGCATTGCCCTTGCTGCTTCCATGAATGTTTTGTTCTTCCTTTTTGCAAATCCATTCTATTGAGGATTATAAGGAGCAGTCAAATCCCTCTTAATCCCTGAATCATTGCAAAGCTTCTTAAAGTCACCTGAGGTGAATTCTCCACCATTGTCGGATCTGAATGTTTTGATATTCTTGTCAGTTTGATTCTCCATCAAGGTTTTGAATTCCTTGAACTTATCAAACACCTCATCTTTGTTCTTCAAGAAGTATACCCAAGTCTTCCTGGAGAAGTCATCAATAAATGAGACATAGTAAACATACCCACTTAGAGAACTGGATGA
Source organism: Larix kaempferi (assembly GCA_027924585.1). Taxonomy (NCBI): domain Eukaryota; kingdom Viridiplantae; phylum Streptophyta; class Pinopsida; order Pinales; family Pinaceae; genus Larix; species Larix kaempferi. The sequence goes on along the minus strand of BSBM01000372.1, from coordinate 42,849,439 downwards.
CATAGGACCACATACATCTGAGTGGATGATTTCCAGGATATCCTTTGCCTTGCTTTCACTACTTGGGAAAGCCTTCTTAATGTTCTTACCTTTTGCACATCCTTTGCAAACACCTTCATGTTTGGTCTTGATTTCAGGAAGACCCTCTATAGCCTTGCTTGCAATTGGAAGTGCCCTATAGTGCATATGAGCAAGTCTTCTATGCCAAAGTTCACTTGGCTCCATGGATTCATGCACCATGGCATGTTCAGGTTGTCCCTTCAATTTATACAAACATCCCTCTTGCTCTCCAATCACTACTGCATCATCTATGGTCTTTCCCTTTGGCCACATTAGGACTTGGCCATCCACAAATGCAACCCTCATACCTTTTGCATCTAATGCAGAGATGGAGAGTAAGTTCTTCTTGAGCCCAGGTACATAAAGGACTTCTTTCATCTTCAAATATTTTCCAGAATCTAGGTTGTAGGAGGCTTCATCACTTCCTTTGATTGGGTATTGATAATCATCCCCAAGTTTCACCTTATGGGGTGATTCATGTTTAGATAGATTCACAAAATATTCCTTAAACCCAGTCATGTGTTTGGAAGCCCCATTGTCAATTAACCAATCATTACAACCATGGGAGATATTACCTGTGAGAGTAGAGATTAGAACATATTCTTCTTCACTTGATGAGTCATCATCACTATCATCACTTTCTGCCCTAGCCTTCTTCTTGGGTGGTTCATCATCTTCAGCAGCATGAGCATGATATCTTTTCCTACTGCCCTTCTTCTTCTTGGTGTTGTTGTTCCTTTTGTTCTTGGGACATTCTGAAGAAAAATGACCTTTCTCATTACATGTGAAGCATTTAAGATCTTTCTTATCTTTATGTTGATGATAGTGTGAAGATTTCTTGGTATGAGAGTGCTCTCTCTTTGACCTTCCTTTCTTGGTGTGTACTGTGAGAGCTTGATATTCACTTGCCATCTTTTCTTCTCGGGCCATGAGCCTTGCTTCTTCTTGAGAACATTATTCCCACAATATATTGAAGGAGATCAACTTCTTCCTTGCACAAATTCCTTGAATAAAGGAATCCCATGACCTGGGTAGGCCATTTAGAGTGGTCATCACAACTTCAGCATTCTCCACCATTTCATCTACCGCTTCTAGTTGTTCCTTAATCTAGGAGACCCTAGAAAAATAAGATTGAATGGTTTCTCCATTCTGAAACTTTACTCCTTTCAATTGGTTCTGCAGGGTCATCTTCTGATTTATGTTCTTCCCTTCAAGTAGCTTGGTCAAAGAGTTAAACATCTCCTTGGGTGTCTTTAGAGAAGACACATGGGGTATGAGATGGTCTTTGATAGAATCAACAATTATTCTCTTTGCCTTAACCAAGTTCTTCTTATGCAATACTTTAGCCTCTTCATCTTCTGGGATAGGGATGTCTTCTTTTACATATGAGTCCAACTCATTCTCTTCTAGGATTAACCCAATCCTATACTTCCAAGATCGGAAGTTATCAACCCCTTCAAGCTTATCCTCAAGCTTGGTGCGGTGAGACATCTTAAAGAGTACTTCAAATGGAAATCAAAAATATTTAGGTCTTACCACTTGCAATGCTGAAAACTGGATTTGGTCCCGGATTAGGGTTTGTCGAAAAAACCCTAAAATTTCAAAATGTGAATTTCAACTTTCTGAAAGGGTAGAAAGATGCGCCTTAATGAGCTGATCAGCTTGGTGTATTCATAATTTGAGATCAACAAATCTTTACCCTTCAGATTTTCCTTTTTGTCCTCCTGGGTTCACTAGGGAGAGCCCTGAATTAGGGTTTGAGTTTCCCAGAGATCTACCCAGCGAAAAATCTCGATCCAAAGCTCTAAACTTCGATTTTTGCAGGGCGCTTCCAGCTATGTCTTTAGATTTCAGAAATTCCTATTTTTGTGGAAACCATAATTTTTAGGACCAAATATGAAAATGCTCAGAATTGAATTCTGATTGCTCAGATAGATTCTCCTTGATGAGTAGAGTTAATCTACTATACAGCTTTTACAAAAACGGTGGAGAGAAACCCAATAAGCAAGAAACTCAAGTTTTCGTCACTGCAAAATGTCTTCTTCTCAGGTTAGCTTTGATACCATATTAAATTTTGAGCATTAATTCACAATACTCTTGGATCTTTACTGAGAGAATAACATATAGAGTATATCAATGCATAACAATCACAATAAGCATCACAAGCACCACAAGAATCAAAAGCATGAGAGACAAGAGACACAGAGTTTCCGTGGGGAAAACCCTAAGGTGAAAAACCCCACAACTTTCTCAGAGATAGAGAGAGCAATGGATCAACCAAAGTACAACCAAATTACACTGAGATAGTCTCCTAGGAGCAGATGATCCTCCTCCTCACTAGTGCGCCACTTTCTGAGCGAGAGAAGTGTGAGTTTCCGAGTGATACAAATAGAGATCTCCTGATCTCTATTTATACTAACCTGTTTGCCCAGTGACCTTATGGGGCCGACTTGTCTAGCTAGGTACATCCACAATATAATATATATTTCAGGGCCAAACCCACACATGGTGGTCTAATAACCCTTCGCCAAGTACACACACTTGCGACACTTGTCAATACACATGACGACACTTCCTTATAGAGGAATAACACATCTCTTATAAGGGTACAATAAATATATATGAAATACATTCCAAAGTTACATATACATCAACATTCACTTGGTTGCTGTAAAGCATATTCTGAGGTATCTAATGGGTACGGTTGATTATGGGCTCAAGTATGATGCGAATCAAAAGTTTAACCTACAAGGTTATGTTGATTCAGATTGGGCAGGCAGTGCTACAGATAGGAAGAGCACTTATGGGATCAGGTGTGATCTCTTGGTTTAGTAGGAAGCAGTCCTGCGTAGCACTGAGTACAGCCGAAGCAGAGTATGTTGCGATGGATGAGTAGGTTGCAGATGTAGTGCAGTTTGAGTACTTCAAAGAGAGGTTTCGTGCACTTCAGATCGAGGTTCCTTCCAAAGGGAAGTGATGAGTCCGGAAGATGCAGATGGACATGAGCTTTTCTGACATGGTTGATGTGTTCTCCCTTGGTCGTGATGTAATTGCTGAGCCATTTTTCACATGTTGGTAGATGTGTTCTCCCATGGTGAAAAATTAAGTGCGGGAGCCTTCCCCGAATGGTGGTAGATGTGTTCTACCATGTCGGTGGTGTAAGTGCTGGATGATGTGCATTTGGGCTGTGCTTCGTGGACGATGAGATGATTTGAAGAGGACGATGCTATGATGATCAGGAGGATCATGGATGATGAGCATCAGGACGATTCTATAGTTACTACTCTGTATATGTATATGCATCATGTTGGATGCTTGTTATGATCAGTTGGATCATTTATGTATATATGCATCATGTTGGATGTTCGATATGATCAGTTGGATCATTTATGTATGTATGCATCATGTTGGATGCTGGATATGATCAGTTGGATCATTTGTATGTATTATTGTGTATGTATCATGTTGGATGCTTGGACCATGTATCTGGATATGTATCAGGTGGATACTGTGTATGATCAGGTAGATCATATATGTTGATATATATCAGTTAGATGCATTGTGTGGATCATGTATCTATGTATGTATTAGGTGGATACATTGTATGATTAGGTGGATCATGTATGATGATAGGTATCAGGTAGATACTTGGTGTGCATCAGGTGGATGCATTGTATGATCAAGATGATCATGATGATGAGCTTTAGGATGTTACTCCAGATGATATGTACCAAGACGGTACAGTGATGATGATCAGTATGATCATGAGCATCAGGATGATGCCTCGTGCGATGATGATCCGTTGGATCATGAGTATCAGGTTGATACTTGGAGGTCAGAGATGATATGTGGAAGGTTGTGCAAATAGCATGTAATCAGTCCTCAGATATCCGATAGGTTGAGTTGTGTGCGCGTAATCAGTCTTGGGATGAGGTATTGCTATGTAGTATGTAAACAGTCCTCAGATATCCGATAGGTTGAGCCGTGTGCTCGTAATTAGTCCTGGGATGAGGTATTACTACGGAGACATGTAATCAGTCCTAGAGATCCGATAGGTTGAGCTGTGTGCTCGTAATAAGTCCTGGGATGCTCTTTAGAGATCTTGTCAGTCGTGCTTTGACACATAAATGTTCCTGGGATGCTCTTTAAAGGTATTGTCTATTCACATGTAATCAATCCTGGAGATCCGAGAGGTTGAGCTATGTGCTCGTAATAAGTCCTGGGATGCTTTTTAGAGATCTTGTCAGTCGTGCTACGGCACATAAATGTTCCTGGGATTCTCTTTAAAGGTATTATGAAGGAGATGCATGTAATCAGTCCTGGGAGATCTTGCCAGTTGTGCTTAGGCACATAAATGTTCCTGGGATGCTCTTTCTGGTATTGCATCCGCACATAAAATTAGTCCTAAGAGACCACCTCTATCAAACCGTTCACACAGATGATGAAGACCTACAGGTGGTGGGCCTACATCCAGTATGAAAAAGGGCTGGCTCTGTAGAACTTCCTATGACGAGTAGATTCAGATATTGATTGAGATAGTAGCAGCAGTGATGATGACGATGACTCGATGATGATTATCCAGTGACGATGATCCAGAGAAGAAGACTTGTGCTAGAAGACCTATGTCGAGAAATACCTTCCTAGTTAAGAGGGAGTGTTGATGTATATGTAACTTCGGAATGTATTTCATATATGTATATTGTACTCCTATAGAGATGGTATTATTCCTCTATACGAAAGTGTTTGTATTCCTATAGAGATGTTATTATTCCTTTATACGGAAGTGTCATCATTTATATTGTAAGTGGCGTAACTTATACTTGATGGGTTATTAGACCACCTTGTTGGGGTCGGCCCTGTTTAAGTCATGTGGGTCGAAGGGTTATTAGACCACCCTATTGGGGGTCAACTATATGGGTCAAAGGGTTATTAGATCACTAAGTGTGGGGTCGGCCCAGATTAAGTTAGCCATGGGTTAAGCTAGACATGTAGGCCCCATTAGTTTATTGGGAAGGACAGAAAAAGTATAAATAGTGATCAAGATATCTCTATTTTATCATTCATTCACACACTTCTCTCATTTGGGAAAGTGGCGCACTTGTGAGGAGTAGGCTCTGCTGCTAGGAGAAGACTATCTCTTGTATTTTGGTTGTATCATTGCTCTATCTATCTCTGAGGAAGTTATTGGGGTTTTTCACCTTTATGGTTTTCCCCAAGTAAACTCTGTCCCTTGTGTGCTTGCATTATTGTGTCCATGATTGATATGCTGTAGATTTGCTGTACATGTTGTTCTCTAAATTAAGATCCTAGATCAGATTGTAGTAAATTCGGAAAATTTAACACTGACTATGGCATAGAAGACTTGGACATTTAAATTTTGATCATATAATCAAGCTTAGAAACAATGGAGCAGTGAAAGACTTTCCAAAGATATCAAAACTAGATGATGTTGTATGTAAACCCTGTCAAATGGGAAAACTGACTCGAACAGAGTTCAAATCCAAGAGTTTCCCTTCTTCAAATAAACCTCTTCAGTTAGTGCATATGGATTTGTGTGGACCATCAAGGCAGGAAGGTACAGGAAAAGAAAACTATTTTATGCTAGTTATTGATGATTATTCTAGACTTACTTGGGTTGCATTTCTGAAAGAAAAATCTGAAGCATTTGAAAATTTTAAAGTATTTAAAGCCCTGACTGAGAATCGAACAGGAAGAAGACTAAAGGCAGTAAGGTCCGATAGAGGAGGAGAGTTCAGTTCAAGGAATTTCAAGTAATTTTTTTATGAACAAGGAATCAAAAGAGAGTATACAATTCCAGGGACTCCACAACAAAATGGAGTGGTTGAGAGACATAATAGATTAGTTCAGCAGATGGTAAGATCAATGATGAAAGAAAATAATATTTCTCATGTTTTTTGGGTAGAGGCAATTCATACAACTGTTCATATACTTAACAAAGCTCACTTAAGGCCAAATAGTGATAAAACTTCTTATGAATTATGGTTTGGGAGACCTACTACAATCAAGCATTTCAAAGTCTTTGGGAGTAAGTGTTATATCAAGAACAATGATGAGCATCTTGGTAAATATGATGACAGTGCTGATGAAGGTGTTTTCTTAGGTTATGCTACAAACAACAAAGGGTATAGATGCTATAATAAGAGGTTGCATAAAATGGTTGATTGCATTGATATTAAAGTAGATGAAGGGAGCCATGTAAAAGACACTCAAATAAACAGTGATGAATCATGTACAGAGGATATAGATCAAGATGAAGAAGAACAGAGCCAAGAATCAGAAAAGGAAGAATCTGAATCAGAGAATGAAGATGCAGACTCACAGCAGCAATCAGTAAAACCTCCTTCAAGAATTATTTGGAAAAACCATCCTAAAAGTCAGATCATTGGTGACAAGAATGAAGGTGTGCAGACAAGAAGACAGTTACTCAAACATACAAAACAATCTCACATTGCCTTTTTATCTATAATAGAACCCAAGAATTTTTATGAAGCTAGTGAAGATGAAGATTGGATAAAAGCCATGAATGAAGAGCTTGATCAGATTGAAAAGAATAATACTTGGGAACTTGTTCCTAGACCAGCAGATAAGAATGTGATAGGTACCAAATGGGTATTTAAGAATAAGATGAATGAAAAAGGACAAATTGTGAGAAATAAAACCACATTGGTTTGCAAGGGGTATGCACAAGTTGAGGGACAAGATTTTGATGAGACTTTTGCACCTGTGGCAAGAATGGAAGCTATAAGAATGTTTCTTGCTTATGCTTGTCACAAAAATTTCAAAGTTTATCAGATGGATGTTAAATCATCTTTTCTAAATGGAGATCTAGAAGAAGAAGTGTATATGGAGCAACCTGAAGTTTTTTCACTAACATAAAATCCTGATTATGTCTTCAAACTAAAGAAGGCACTATATGGATTGGAACAAGCACCAAGAGCCTGGAACTACATATTGGATAAATATTTACAAGAAAAAGGATTCAAGAAGGGCTTTGTTGATAGCAATCTGTACATCAAAACTAAAGGTGATGATTTAGTAATTGTTCTAGTTTATGTTGATGACATTATCTTTGGATGTACTAATGCATCTTTTGTCCAGTGGTTTGCTAATGCCATGCAATCTGATTTTGAAATGTCAATGATTGGAGAATTATCATACTTTCTTGGTCTTCAAATCAATTAGAATTATGAAGGTCTATTTCTCTCTCAAGAGAAGTATCTGAAGGAGATGTTGAAAAAGTTTCAAATGGAGGATTCTTCACATGTTAGTACCCCTATGATTGTTGGTTGCAATCTTAGCAAATATGACATCTCACCAGATGTTGATCAAAGAACATACAGGTCAATGATAGGCAGTCTTCTATATATTACAGCAACTCGTCCTGATATCATGCATGTTGTTGGAATGGTAGGAAGATTTTAGTCTGCTCCCAAACAAAGTCACATGGTAGCTATGAAGAGAATTTTCAAATACTTGAAAGGAACAATGACTTATGGTCTCTGGTATCCTAGGAATCAAAACTTTTAGTTGATTGCATATTCAGATGCTGATTGGGAAAACTGTTTAGATGAAAGAAAGAGCTTTAGTGGAGGTGCATTCTTCTTAGGTGATTCATTAGTAGCATGGATGAGTAAAAAGCAAGGTTCTATCTCTCTATCTACTACTGAGGCTGAATACATAGCTGTTGCAACATGTTGTACACATGTATTATGGATGATACAAACTCTTGCTGATTTGGATGTAAAATATTCTGAACCTATCCCTATTCACTGTGATAACACAAGTGCTATCAGTGTGTCTAAAAACCCTATGCTTCATTCCAACACTAAGAACATACCAATTAAGTATCACTTTCTAAGAGAGCAAGTCACAAACAGAGTGGTTCAATTGAATTTTATTCCCTCTACAAAACAAACAACTAATATCTTTACTAAACCATTGTCCAAGGAACAGTTTGAATATCTTCGTCAGAAGTTGGGTGTCCTACCCAATTCCAACTGATCTCCTCACCATGATAGGGGGAGTCTGGGTTTAATGAATATCAGATATGTTCTTATGATGATTTCAGATTGACTTTTCCTTATGACCAGATTATTGAATTCACCTTGAAAGGGGGAGTATGTGTGTATTGCAAATATGATTATACTATAAGTTTTTTGTAGTTCCTCGTGCCCATTTTTTTTGGATTCTTCTTGATAGGGGGAGCTGTTTCTGTAAAATGTATCTTTGACATTGATGTCAAAGGGGGAGAAGTTCAGGTAGTTGCAGATGAAAATCAACATCATAAATTTTAGGTTTCCATCAATGACAAAGGGGGAGATTGTTGGCACTATGATTCAGTTGTCATTGATGGTTGGAAAGCAGACAAGGCAGGTGACTCAGACCATACCAATTCCAGTTTACTAAAGCTGCGACTGACTTTGAAATACAAGAAAAGAATGTTGTTAGACAAGCTGTGACTCAGATGGCTACAACTTAAATAGCTGTGACTCAGACGGATGAGACTCAGATGGTTGTGACTCAGACGGTTGTGACTTAGACGGCCATGACTCAGATGGATGCAAATCAAACAACTGCAACTTAGACAAGCTGTGACTTAGATGGTTGAGACTCAAATGGCCATGAATCAGATGGCTGCAACTTAGACGGCCGTGCCTCAGATGGATGATACTCAGACGGCCATGACTCAGACAGCAGTGACTCAAAAGGATGAGATTCATATGGTCGTGACTCAGGTAGCCATGACTCAGACAAGCTGTGACTCACAAACATTTTCTTATTTATTAATTTACAGCGTATAAATTCTGGAAGTCAAAGAGACAATTCAATTTTTGAATTGGGAGTTAAAGAGACAATTTTAGTTTTAGAATTGGAATATCTGGAAGTTAAAGAGACTAAGGCATATAACTTCAGCATCTATAAAAAAAATTGAGGAGAACAAAATCGTGAGGAGAATGGAGAGGATGAAGCTATGATTCGAAGTTAAAAATTCAGAAGAAAAATGTGTGGCTCGATTTAATGAAGAATAGAATGCCTAGAAATCCAAGGTGTAGCAGCACAGAACAAAAATGAAAAGGGTATGTACTGATATATCTGAACCAGTGTGATATAATTGACTGAAATGTTCTTACATAGGGTGGTAGGGAGGAGCAAGGGAAGACCGTAAAGTCTTCTTTGCAAGTTGGTGCTTGTACATTTGGGAGTTGTAGCTTCCATTTAGTTGGTGCTGAAGAAACAGAGGTAGCAGCCTCATCTGGGTTGTAGCTTAGATAAAATAGAATGTAAAGAGAAGTTGGAGCTTGCCTTTTATCCTAAGAAGAAGAGGTTTTTCCCTTTATGATTTTCCTCAGGAAAATTCAGTGCCTCTGCATATTTATGTGTTTGAACATTGTTTATATGCCTTATATTTAATTTTGTTATAACAATATACATGCTATAAAGGAATGTGCATAGAACATCTTATATCATATTGATTATCACACTTCATCAAAGTTAAAAGGGAAAAAGAATGTAAAATTTTTTAAGCACAGTAATAACTGATTCACCCCCCCCTCTCAGTTATTTGAATACTTTCAACATGCATGTCATTGGCTCCTACAAGTGTTTATGGGAAATGCTGATATGGGAACACTACCAACACTGGAACGATCGAGGGGTTTGCAGAGTTAACCCACCAATGCGAGAGTTGCAATGAAGGAAACTGAGCAAAATCCTAGTTTACGAAATCAATGCACAATGAAGTCACTGGGCCATGAAAACATGGTGGAGAGGGCCCCCTAGAGGTTATCACATGCCAGGAGACCAATGGAGTCGATGGTTCATCAATCCAACCTCCGGTTTCCGAGTTATTTCAAGTTGAAAGTCGCATGAAAATGTCGTTTAGGGACACTCGGTGACTCTTGGTCCCGAAGCAAAAAACCAAACAGAGCAGCAAAATTGCATGTCATTGGCTCCTACAAGTCTGTATGGGTAAGGCCTATATCAGAACACTACCAACACTGACACAGTTGAGGGTTTTGCAGAGTTGACCCACCAACGCAAGATTTGCAAGAGTTGACCCAGCAATGTAATTAAATATACATTAATATAAAAAACATCAAAAAAAGTAAATTGCAACAACTCGAGAGCATGTTATTTTCCAATTTCTATTTGTTGGTGTATAAAGACACCGAGTTGTTCTTGGAGCCTCCAATGTGCCATAGATCGTGTTTGTATCCGAGGCACACGAAATGCTAAACATTAGTATTGTGATAAGAAAATAAAGAGAACCCAATGAAAATGTGCAAACATTATTTATAAGTAACTCACCTGAGATTGTAGGATCATGTTTGATAGTGTCCAGTATCCTCTTAATAGAATTATGTCTGTTAATGGTATCCATCAATCATAGGTTAGTACATTGGCAATAAACTAAAGGCTAAATAATTGAAACTGTGCATCAACACACACTTTAAATTTTAAAGAATGCACTTGACAATCTAGCCACACTGGACAATCTAGTAACACCTGACAATGAACTCAATCGAGTAGGCCATCTAGATCATCTCTGCTGCCGATGGTGTCCATCAATCTATCATGCTATAAATGAGGTATCAAGTATTGTACATGTGACCTATTTTTGTTTGAAAGTGTCTGCAGCTTGATGTTTATACCAACTATCAGGTTGGTGAAGTGGTATACAATATATCCTAGTCTATAATCCTGATATACATACCCACCCTTCCTTTTCTGTTGTGTTACTAGTGTCAAGTACTCCCCTTTTATAACCATCGATCCAATTGGGAATTTAATATTTTCATCATCTGTAATAGGTTCGAGAATGGTTTGTTTTCTCTCTACGCAATGTGCCAACCGATAGTCAGAACCCCATTCATTATTTTTTGAGGAAACCAATGCATATATCTGACCTGTGAAAGGAAATAGGCTGAGTTAACAATAAATTTATTAAAAAAGGTCTTGCATGTAACATAAATAAAATTTCTTTCAATGTAAAGGCTTGTAGTGATTTAGGTACTACTAATTTGCTTTTTTGTACCTGCTTGTATGAGATCTGATATATGATCATAGTCTGTAGAAATTGTTAAAATTCAATATGCTAAGACAGAAAATAGCAACATTACATTCCATTTCACAATAATAGCATATACAGGATCACTGAAGAAACAACAAGCACAGCATAAACACAAGAGACAGAGATTTATCCTGGGAAACCCTCATGGGGTAGAAAACCCAGCAAAGCTTCCTCAATATAGATGACCAGCAATATACAAAGATGAAACCCTGAGACATGATCTCCTCCTCCACAATAGCAGACCTCTCCTCCACAAGTGCACTATCCTCAAGTGTGTGTGTGTATCAAATGAGGAACACACCTCCTCTATTTATACACTACTCTGATATGTATTTTACACAAGTACATGTAGGCTCGTATTTAACCATTAGGTTAAATACCCCATTATAACTGACTGGGCCGACCCCCACATGGTGGGTCTAATAACCCTATTTACCACACCCAACTCGGAGGAATAAAAATCTCCGAATTTATAGTATAATCACATCGGAGGTATGGAACATCTCCGGAATAAATAATATACAAATATAATATTCTTTGAAGTTACAATATTTCAACACTCCCCCTTAACGAGAAGGATATTATAACAGTATCTGCACGAGCAAGGAGTCATCAACATCATACATGATACATCTATAAATCATTGGAAGCTTTCTCAACATCATCAGTAACTCAAGCAGTTACTGGAACATCTTCAATACTGGAACATCAACATCTTCAGTACTGAGTCTTTATCTTCTGCAGCACTCGAACAACTACAACAACATCAACATCTGGATCCTCACGATCATCAGTATCGTCATCTCACGATCATTAGCATCGTCATCACACGATCATCAGCATCGTCATCACACGATCATCAGCATCGTCATCACATGATCATCAGCATCGTCATCTCATGATCATCAGCATCGTCATCACACGATCATCAGCATCGTCATCTCACGATCATCAGCATCGTCATCACACGATCATCAGCATCGTCATCACACGATCATCAGCATCGTCATCTCACGATCATCAGCATCGTCATCACACGATCATCAGCATCATCATCACACGATCATCAGTATCGTCATCACACGATCGTCAGCATCATCATCAACACAGGTATCCATAACAATACAAGTATCCACATCATTAGTACAAGTATTCATGCCAATACAAGTATACATATCATCAATACAAGTATCCATACTGATACAAGTAATCATGTCATCAATACATGTATCCTACCGATACAAGTAACCACATCATCAATACAAGTATCCATACCGATACAAGTAACCACGTCATCAATACTAGTATCCTACCGATACAAGTAACCACATCATCAATACAAGTATCCTACCGATACAAGTAACCACATCATCAATACAAGTATCCTACCGATACAAGTAACCACATCATCAATACAAGTATCCTACCGATACAAGTAACCACATCATCAATACAAGTATCCTACCGATACAAGTAACCACATCAAAAATCACTTTCTCGGAGACCATACATCTACGGATCAATTCAGGGACCGAAGTCCGGGGATGATACAATCCCCACTTCTCGGAGACCATACGTCTACGGATCAATTCAGGGACCGCAGTCCGGGGATGATACAATCCCCACTTCTCGGAGACCTCACGTCTATGGATCAATTCAGGGACCTAAGTCCGGGGATGATACAATCCCCACTTCTCGGAGACCTCACGTCTACGGATCAATTCAGGGACCTAAGTCCGGGGATGATACAATCCCCACTTCTCGGAGACCTCACGTCTACGGATCAATTCAGGGACCTAAGTCCGGGGATGATACAATCCCCACTTCTCAGAGACCTCACGTCTACGGATCAATTCAGGGACCTAAGTCCGGGGATGATACAATCCCCACTTCTCGGAGACCTCACGTCTACGGATCAATTCAGGGACCTAAGTCCAGGGATGATACAATCCCCACTTCTCGGAGACCTCACGTCTACGGATCAATTCAGGGACCTAAGTCCGGGGATGATACAATCCCCACTTTTCGGAGACCATACGTCTACGGCTCTATTTAGGACTGAAAGTCCAGGGATGATCCAATCCCCTCAACTGTCCACTAAGGACTTCATTCTCGGAGACCTCACGTCTACGGCTCTCTTGAGGACTGAAAGTCCAGGGATGATCCAATCCCCTCAACTGTCCACTAAGAACTTCATTCTCGGAGACCTCACGTCTACGGCTCTCTTTAGGACTGAAAGTCCAGGGATGATCCAATCCCCTCAACTGTCCACTAAGGACTTCATTCTCGGAGACCTCACGTCTACGGCTCTCTTTAGGACTGAAAGTCCAGGGATGATCCAATCCCCTCAACTGTCCACTAAGGACTTCATTCTCGGAGACCTCACGTCTACGGCTCTCTTTAGGACTGAAAGTCCAGGGATGATCCAATCCCCTCAACTGTCCACTAAGGACTTCATTCTCGGAGACCTCACGTCTACGGCTCTCTTTAGGACTGAAAGTCCAGGGATGATCCAATCCCCTACCTGTCCACTAAGGACTTCATTTTCGGAGACCATACGTCTACGGATCTATTCAGGGACCGAAGTCCAGGGATGATACAATCCCTACCTGTCCACTAAGGACTTCATTTTCGGAGACCTCACGTCTACGGCTCACTTTAGAACATGTGTTCAAGGATGATACAATCCCCACATGTATTCTCATCAATACAAGTACAAGTATCCTCAACCATACACGTACATTAATCAATACATGTGTCATCAAAAGTATGTATTCTTACCAATACATCTTATCATCAAAAGCATGTATTCTCACCAATACATATAACATCAAAAGCATGTATTCTCATCAATACATATAACATCAAAAGCATGTATAAGTAAAACTAAGTATTCTAAGTATACGAGTCCTAAATCTAAATATTTCTAAGTATCTAGGTGTAGAGAACAGGTTACCTCATCATCGACCTTGTTGTTCGATGAGACAATCTCATCATCAGTGACTATACTACTCCCCCTTTCGAGGAGGGTCCTGTTGAGCTACACCAAGCTTGTCTCGAAAGTATTCAAATTTCACTCGAGACAGAGGCTTGGTTAGTACATCGGTAACCTGTTACGAATTCAAACTTTATAGTTCCTTTCTGTGTCATATCTTGTTAGATCCCTATGATCTTTGACTTATCATGGAACACTGGATTCTATGTCATCTTGATACAACTCTATTTGTCACATAGGATCACAGTTGGTTCTATCTCTAAGTCAAACAATCCTGAAGCCAAACTTCTTCACAACTAGTAGAGCAAACAGCCATATATTCTGCTTGTGCTGAGAGCCACACTAGACTGCTTCCAGCTAAACCACGAGATCATGGCTAATCCTAGACAATAACATCCTCTTGATGTGTTCTTCTTGTCTGATACACTTTCTGCCCAATCAGCATCTGAGTAGCCATCTGAAGTCATGATCTCCAAGATAGCACAGATCAAAGTCTATCGTATCATTTAGGTGCCTCATCACATGATTTGCAACTATCAGGTGAAAACATCTAGTTTCCACTAGATACTGACTCAAGGTATTCACAACAAAGCATATATCTAATTTAGTATATGTTAGATACATCAATGACCCAATAATTTGACTGTACAGAGTTATATCCACTAACTCTGATGAGTTATCCCCTAACAGCTTCAAGTTGGAATCCATAAGAGTGGCCATTCCAACACCTCAAGTCATATTTCTCATCATACTTTCCCTGGTTGAGAAATATTCCTTCTGAGCCTTGCCATACTTCCAGACCTAGGAAGTAAAGCGTCAATTTGAGATCTTTCATTTTCATTTCTGCATTGAATGATCTTCTGCATATCTATCTGTGCCATCTCTCGTTAGATGGGTCTACTAATATGAGCCTTAATATCATTCGAACTCTGTGGTGAGTTCCTTCTTGCATCCATGTCATTTGTGTATAGAAATCATATTCAACCTTGTAGCAAAGGTTGAGATCCACATCACCCATGGTGATCATTAAGCTTATCAATTTATTATCGATCCTAGGTACCTATACAGAACCTGATTCACACTTCTTCTTTAATTACACCATACTTGGAGCAAACATCTTGTCGTGATTCTCTTCCCCTTTCTAAGAGAATCTTCTAGCCATGAGCCTTCTATATTTTGTTTGATTTGTAAATCTTCTTGTTTGAACATCCACCACTTGTATGGTGTCCATCATTCTTCATGACCTTTCCTACAAATCAAAATTAAGTACATGATTAGTAATACTTCATAATCATCAAATCATATTGACATGATAACCTATTATGCATACAGATATCATTTACATAGTGATGCAACTATTTTGACCAATACTTTGGCACAACACTTTCCCATATCCTGTATGCATACAGTGGCTATCTAGATGCCTTCCATCTCTTCCAGAACATACTATCGAGAGTGTGCACAACTCTCAGCATGTCAGCAAAGAGGTTTCATTCTAGACAAGCAACAATGGAATGTTTGTCCAACTTACCAGCATATGCATATTAGTAGTATATTGTTCAATGTTCTATGAATATTTACACTCAGCATGATATATTATAGGAATACAAATATGCATACAACCTATTACAGGCAATATCATTACTATTTCAAATAACAACTCAAATACTTATCTTTTATGTTTGTGTGGCTTCCTCCCGCTTGATCTTCTGTATGTCTTTTGAACTTCTATTCATTCTGTACCACTGTGCATGCTCAAGAGTCATCCTCATGATCTCATACACAAACATACACTCATTAGTATATTCTAAAAACATAATCTTGAAAATGTATAGTCATGATTAATAAACATTAGTATTCAAGATTTCAGGGAAGTCTTCTTTTACTCATGCATATCATCAATCAAGATAAAAGATATAATATGCATAATCCCTTGATTACTAACTTTATGAATAAGCATAACCAATCATTCCAAGTATACTTATATAAGGGATCCTAACACAAGGTAAGATTCATGGGAAACATACCTGGATTAGTATAGCTACTTGGTTATGTACAACATACCTAAACAATCTCTTCAATGATTTAGAGATCCTGAGCTAGAACCTGCATGTCTCATAGGTTAAGCATAATATAACAAAGTCATACATACCTCGTAAGTAGAACAAAGATTATGGATGAGTCTTTGTCTTCATGTTTTCATGGTCATGGAACCTGATTTGTCTTTTGTGATGTACCTGTATCTTGTTAGCAGACAACATCAACCTCACACATCATCATAATGCATTAGTACAATCATAAGTGTCAACACCCTAACCAATGAATATCTTCTATCATGCATTCATAATTTTGTTAAGGTTATACGACAAATCTAAAATCAAAATTGTACTAACTATAATAACCTGAAGACAAACATACCATAAACTTAATCATGGACAAATATCGAAACATACCTCGATGAGTCATACCTGTCGAGATCGCTTCTATTCTTCTTATGTAAGGCCTTATCCTCATCTCCCCCTGAGACAGGAACTTCTTCACTTATGCAGGTGACCAATCCATCTTCTTCTAGGATTAACCCAATCCACTTGATTTGCAAGAACTGGACCTGGAGCTGGATATGGGTTTGTCAGAGAAACCCAAAAAATCAAACTTTGAATTTCAAACTTCCGAAAGGATAGAAATATGCGCCTTGATGAGCTGATCAAGCTGGTATATTCAGAATTTGAAAACTGCAAAGTTTTACTCCTCAATTTTGCCTTTGAAACTTTCGGATTCACTGGACGTGACCCTGAACTGGGGTTTGATGAAGCCCACTCTTTTTCCCCATCAAAAGGTTTGATCCAAAGCTCTAAGCTTTTATTTTTCTGAGGATCTTCCAGCCGTGGTCACAGATTTCAAAAATTCCCATTTTTACAGAAGCCCTAATTTTCCACTTTTCTGATCAAAGTCCCGAACTAGGGTCTAATCAAGCCCGGTCTTCTGCCCAACCAAAAATTCTGATCATGGTCTCTAAATTTCTATTTTGATGAGTAGCATCCAGCCGTGGTCTCCGATTACAAAAATTCCAACTTTCTTCAAAGCCCTAAATTCCGGAAGCCATGAATGAAGGTACCAAAAAATAATTCTGTTTTGACAGAAATATGTACCTGATTGTTTCTGGTGTAACTCCGAAATTTTTGATCCAAAGGGTCTGAAAAAGTTTTCTGAGATAGCCTGACCTGTTAGCTTTCCATCCTGACAGGTCTGACCTCAATTGGATGTTCTGAGAGAGAGTTATGCCAAATGTCGCAACGTGACCTGTTTTGGGAAAATACAGGAGATCAAACTTGTACGGCATTCCACGTGTCACTGTTTGACCTTCGGCCTCTGAAAAAGTTTTTTGAGATAGCTCGGCCTGTTATCTTTCCATCCTGACAGGTCGGACCTCAATTGGATTTTCTGAGAGAGAGTTATGTCAAATGTCGCAACGTGACCTGTTTATGGGATAATACAGGAGAGCTAACTTGTACGGCGTGCCACGTGTCACTGGTTCAACTTCGGCCTCTCAAAAAGTTTTCTGAGATATTACAGTCTGTGTACTACCTGTCACTTTTCACAAAATTTCATTTGGAGCTTCCTAGCCCAAGTTATGACCTTTTTCCCAAGGTCACCTGATTTTGACTCAGATCTGGAAGAGGCAGAAACCCTATATTGTACAGATCATAAATCACAAAGTACAACGAATTAGAGGTTGTCCTTTGGACACAAGGTACCTGGAGATTTGAACTTCGTCCTGTAACAATTTCAGATCTGAAAACTTTGCCAAAACGGATTTATAGCGAAAGTGCTACGATGACTGGTTTTTGCTATGTAAAACCCTAACCTTCAAATTGTCGTAAGTAAAGCAAGTGTCTTTAGTGCCATACCTTGTCTTCCTTCAGGTTAGCTCTGATACCATGTTAAAATTCAATATGCTAAGACAGAAAATAGCAGCATTACATTCCATTTCACAATAATAGCATATACAGGATCACTGAAGAAACAACAAGCACAGCATAAACACAAGAGACAGAGATTTATCCTGGGAAACCCTCATGGGGTAGAAAACCCAGCAAAGCTTCCTCAATATAGATGACCAGCAATATACAAAGATGAAACCCTGAGACATGATCTCCTCCTCCACAATAGCAGACCTCTCCTCCACAAGTGCGCTATCCTCAAGTGTGTGTGTGTATCAAATGAGGAACACACCTCCTCTATTTATACACTACTCTGATATGTGTTTTACACAAGTACATGTAGGCTCGTATTTAACCATTAGGTTAAATACCCCATTATAACTGACTGGGCCGACCCCCACATGGTGGGTCTAATAACCCTAGTTACCACACCCAACTCGAAAGAATAAACATCTCCGGATTTATAGTATAATCACATCGGAGGTATGGAACATCTCCGGAATAAATAATATACAAATATAATATTCTTTGAAGTTACAATATTTCAACAGAAATATATGTTTGATCATCTTCAAAATGGTCTATTTCATTAACCCCCTTGAAATCGGTGCCAAGTGTCACTCGATCCCATGTATCAACTGTATCTGTATACTCACAATCATCCCACTCATCGATGCTATAGGAACTACAAAAGCAAGCCTTCAATCTTGTCCAAATCTGCAGGGAAGAGTTTTCTTAGCTTCTAATTGAATGAAACCGTCAAGTTCCATGCACTGTGTTCACCCGATGTGTTTGGGATCGGTCCGCATCTGTCACATCCTAGAATATTCTTGGCACTAGGTGTTTCCTTGTTCCTTGTTCTCCCATCACAGATGCACACCATTTCGCTATATATGCAGTGTCTCGAAGAAGAGCACTTGTAAATTTCATCTATTCCCTTCGAAGGGCAGTTTTTATGCATGCAATATCACCATTGCACTCTCCTTTGCCATGACCTGTTTCAAAGTAGTTCCATATATGTGGCAACTTGTATTTTATGTGCAACAAACACAACCATTGAAATACACGTGCATTCTTGAACTGCCTAGCACAACCATCTGACCAAATCAAATGACGATAAAATGGTATATCCATAGCTATCACATGATCATAGAACAATTTAAAGCAATGTTGCACGTAATGGATGTCATGGGTCCGCTCGCCACTTACGTAAAAGTGACTTTATTTCAATATCACACATTTCTCTTCATTGCTATCTGGCTCATGTCGATAAGTGATATGGACCATTATGCTCACCTGCTCTGAGTGATAGTATTTACTTTGTATTTAATTTTGTGGTTGTAGGGTGTAATTTTCTGCAAAGTCAACCATTGATAGTATTGTTCTAAGAGGGAAGGTGTCCCGACATATTCTGAATTGTTCATCTTGCCACCGTGCCATATCGACATGCTTAATGTACTGTTGGATATTTCCATGGAACTTTGAAATAAAATCACATACTTGCACCTGGTGGAAAAAAAATAAACAGTGTTATAAAACAACATAAAAAGATTTACATGAATATTAATATGTCAATATTTAACAATGTTATAAAACAACATAAACAATGTACACACTCAGATAAAAGAATATTATTCATGTAGATTGTGACCTTTGAAGTCACCAATTTAATCTTCCTGCTTTCTTTCCCATCATGTAGTTGATATGTCTCGTACTGATAGTTCTGCTTCTCGACAATTGCATTCCCGAATGCTTGATCTTCACTCTCATGGATGCAATCACACCATAATTATAGCCCACCACAATTGTTGCAAGAACCCTCTACATATTGTTTTATGTAATGTGTCTTCCCATCTTTCCTCGGACACATTATGCTATGGATGGAATCTCTATATGACAATGGTGGTATTGTACTTGAGCATTCCTGCACATGGTTAGGATGCAAAAAACGACATATATGTGCAAATGTATGATAATATAGATCACACTCTATGTGGTATCTACAACAACAAGTGTTCCGGATGGTATTTATTCTAACATACCAAGGCTTTCATTTTTCAAAAGGTCTTTTCCCAATCCTTAGCTCTACGTGGGAAACTTTAAACATCTCGAACAATTGAGTTTGTGTCATGTCAAGATAATGTTTAACATGAGGTTCATTGTTCATAGAACCCCTATAGTGTTTTAACACATACTTTGTGTTAGAAGAAGGCCTAGTGTTATCATGCCAAAAAGTGTGCACTAGTCCCTTCACTGCTTCGACTAACTTCATGTATTTGTGGGGAAACCTACCACTAAATTCCCATAATTTTTCCATTTGTCCCTCTACATCAAGGCTGTCTCTTCTTACTGAATATTTTTTAAGTGTCTTTGGATGTAAAGGCATAATTTGTGATGTGCGTTTAAGTAAATGACGTTGTCTTGTGGATCTACATACAATTGATTCAGCCAATACGTGGCGAGCCACATTACAGTCCTGTGAATGAGTTTTTTTACCAATAGATGTGAATGTAGCAGCAAGAGATTTAACAATGTGATTACTTGATTCGATATTCTTCAATGTTTTTATGCCTAACTTTCTTCTAACAGTTGCCATATTTCTAGATTTAATCAAAGCTAAAAAAAATTGGCATTTACTGGCTTCAGATTGTTTATCAAAATATTGTTTCATTATTTGAGAACAATGATGAAGGATAGTGCGTTTAGCCACCTTACCTTCCATGGAAGTCAATTTGATCTTATCCACTTGTATGCATTTAGGAGTTCTCTTTTGTTTTGATGTGATATTTCTTGTCATTTGAAATGATGGAGTACGTTTACATCCACTACAGGTTGGCAACTTCAATTAGGAGATTGAACCACCTGGCATGGTTGTTGCAGAGTCACATTTGCATCGTCGGGAATAGATTGTTCTCTTAATAATGGACGAAGATGATCATCTACCCTATAACCAGCTTCCATTAATGTTGCAATATATTCCTCAGCCTCTACGTTAGGTATCTGTTGAGCAGTGAAGGGAAGTATTTGCTCATCTAATGAATGCTGACGATTTCTTGAATCTTCCCTCTTCTTTTGTTTTTTTATTTTTAGCTTCTTCCGATGTAAGCACCTTGCTCACTGGCTTCCGACCTCTATTACATGCATTACCCATTGAAATCCACCCAAACTTGTACACAACCTATGGATTTGTGTAATAAATGATTAAATGGCAGGTTGAACAGTACTTTGTGCGCGGGTTCAGAAGAATTATGTCTTTTGCTACAGTAAAACTGGCTCACAACCCAAGATTTTTTATAAAACACATATCGCATATGCGATATAACGCATGTCTATTTTAACGCATATGCATTATATCACATATGTGATATGTATATTCTTCTTTTTACCTAAAGACCAGATTGTATAACGTGATCACTAAATCTCATATGTGATATATCTCATATGCGATATATTGCATATGCGATATATCGCACATGCGATTTAGTGCATATCAAATATTGAACCCTGTGATAAGAACCCTATGTTGATAGATTAATGAATCTTTAAGTATTAGCAGAAACTAATCCAAATGCTCCAATACATTTTATCCAGAAAGACTAAATTCTCAATATAAGAGCATAAATTATCCTCCAAACATTCTTTCATTCTACTCCTTAGTGCACATAACCTCATAATGGAACCCATACCCAACCTAGAGGCCAAATATCCCATCTAGAAGGCATGTGTGGTGATTAAAGGACTCATTTATAGCTCATGATCCATAAAAGCCTCATTTAGGTCCTAAGACCCTACCTTTTCTTCCATGACCATGCTCAAAGTCCCAAACCTTATAATGATACCCTTATCCCATTTAGAATCCATTTATAGGGCTTCGCGTAGTCTTGGACCTTGTGATTTGTCCATGAACCATAAAAACATCATTTAATCCCTAGAAGATTGGATTTATCCTTGGACCATGGTGTCTTCAGAAACTATCTCTTGTCTGGAAATATTCATAATGGTTCCTATATGACCACGGTCAACACCTCAAGAACAATCTTCAATGCATAAAATAGTCTAATGGCACATATATCCCATATTAAGGCTAAATATCCCCTTTAAAGGGCATCTATAGTGGTTTAAGACTTGTTTTTGTTACACTTTTGTTTCATTACCATGGTTAAGACCTTGAGACCCATCCTTAGTGCATAAAACCTCATAATGACACCCATATCCCACTAAAGGCCAAATATTCCATCTATAAGGCATGCGTGTTGATTTATAGACTCATTGTATTTTCTTCCATGACTATGGTCAATGTCCAGAGATCCATCCCTCCCATCCAAAACCCTATAATGGCACCCTTATCCCCTTATAATACCATTTAGACTCCCAATATTCCATCCAGACGGTCTATGGGGTGGCTCATGGCCCAACATTACATTGATTAAGCTAAAATTGGGGGGGGGGAGTAGATATAAGTGGGAGGGAGGGAGGGAGGGATGGGGGGGAAGAGATATAGGGGGATGGAAGAGGGATATATATAAGAGGGAGGGATGATTGGGTGCAAGAAAGATATAGGATAATGGATGGAGGAAAGATATAGCATAATGGATGGAGGGACAAATTGGGGGGGAGAGTTGTTAAAGAGTGAGAAGGAGGAGAGGGATGGATGGAGTGGTGGTATAGAGAGAGGTATAGAGTGAGTGAGTGAGAGAGACAAATGGGGGGGTGGTTAAAGAGTTAGAGGGGGAGATTCAAAGAGAGAGAGAGAGAGAGAATGATGGATGGAGGGATGGTTATAGGGTGAGGGAGTGGGATAATAATAGTGATAGAGTAGGGATTTAGGGAAGTGAAGGATGGTAAAGGATGGCTACACTGAGGGATAGAGATGAGGGATTGTGTGTGTGTGTGTGTGTGTGTGTGTGAGAGAGAGAGAGAGAGAGAGAGAGAGAGAGAGAGAGAGAGAGATTCATATTAAGGAATGGAGAGAAAGATGGAGAGATGAAGAATTGAAGGTGGAGAGAGGAGGTAGGGGGAGAAAGTGAGGGATGGAGTGAGTGATAGGATGGATCACATGGAGGTAGAAGGAGAGGGAGGGATGGAGGGAGGGAGGGATGGAGGGGGGAAGAGAGAAAGGGTTTTGGTGAGAGGGATGGGAAACAAAGGAATTGTTTTAGAGGGTGTTTGGATGTGTGGATGTGTGTGAGAGAGAGAAAGGGGAAGATTGGTTATAGAGGGAGAGGGAGTGTGGTGTTCCAAGACTAAGAGGTGTGTAATTTTTTTGAGGGGGTGTGGTGAGATTATGAAGGAGGGGGGATTTATGCAGAGAGGGGGAGAGAGAGAGAGAGGGAGGAAAAGGGGAGAGAGAGAGGGTTGAGGGACGGTTATAAATGCAGAGAGATAATGATGAAGAGAGGGTATGTGGATGTGTGTGAGAGAGAGACAAAGGGGGAAAGGTTGGTTATACAGGGAGAGGGGGTGTCAATTTTCAAGACCAAGAGGTGTGTAAGTTTGTTCCAGGGGAAGTGGCCAAATAAGGAAAGAGGGGGATTTAGATAGAGAGGGGGAGAGGGAAAGAGAGAGAAGGAATTATGGGGGAGAGAGAAGGGGGTGGGGAGAGGAGGTAGGGGAAGAAAGTTAGGTATGGAGTGAGTGATATGATGGAACACATGGAGGTAGAAGGAGAGGGAGGAAGGGGATAAGAGAGAAAGGAGAGAGAGGGAAGGGAGAGAGAGGGAAGGGGGAGAGAAAGAGAGGGATGAGGGATGGTTATAGAGGTAGAGGGGTGGTGAAGGAGAGAAATAACGATGGTTAGATAAAAAGGGATGGGGAAAGGTATGTGGATGTGTTAGATAGACAAAGGGGGAAGGTTGGTTATAGAGGAATAAAGTGTATGGTGTTCCAAGACCAATGTATATGTAATTTTTTTTTTAAATTGACATATCCATATACAGAGCCTACAGTTGTTGTTTACCTTGTTACGCCCATTGAGGTTGATCATGCAAAGGAAACAAGGAAGGAATCCTAACTTGGTAACCTCACCATCCTAATACCTCCTTTGGACTAGCCCTTGAACCTCCAATAATCCGACCTCATTATCCACCACCATTCACAAAGTTTAGGCTAAGCGTAGTACTTTTGCCACACTTACACTAAACCGCTTTGGAGGGACCAATAATTACCATGATATTTTTCTTTTAGATGGGGTTTCTCCCAAAGCCTATCCACTAACTTGGTAAACTCTTTTTTAATCTCGTACCAAGCTACTAAAACTAAAACACATATTCGTTATATCGCATATGCGATCTTAATTGCATATGCAATCTGAATTGCATCTGCGTTATAACGCATATGCGATATGAACAAGGCTAAAACACATATGCGTTATAATGCACATACATTATTTTAAAATTTAAAAACTCGGGGGAACAAGGCTTGGCGTCATGTTCAGAAATAGCTTCAGACGACCGAACCTATTGGCTAGGACAAATAAACCAGGGCTATTGCCTGTATTTTAGAACACTATCAATATGCCCAGTTTCAATGGCGTGTTTTGCTATGACAAACACAATATTTTTTTATGAAAATATATAATATTGTAGAGTACGATCTAACGATTCTGAATACGTAATTTGTTCCTAAAAATGTATGTTTTATTTATTTATTATTATTTTTCTAAATGACACACGTCAGTTTTAAAAAATAGATACATCAATTGTTTTTTTATATAAGATTTGATTGCCTTCACCATTTCCCAATAAAACTATATGGTGCACTAGAGGAGAGTCAACTCTACAATCTTATATATAGAATTAAAGGATTTCATTAAATTTTTCCCTAAAGTGTTGCACTCGCACATAACGTTTTCATTTCAAGGTTTCCTGACTTCAATAATTAATAATAAAAAAATAATTCATGAATTTTTTTGAATAAATAGTGTTGTACTAGGCCCATATGTCCTTTATATGTCTGCAATATTTTATCCAAAATTGACATCATTTACCTCAATAAGTGCTGCACCCGCACAAACGTATATGTTCTGATGCACTGAAAATTTGAAACCCCAATTTAACGGAAACTAATTTTATAATCATTTACACAGATTTTTTATAGACAGATGTTATATATTATGAAAGTTGATTCAATTACCTATATTTTGTGTTTTTACTTCATCTTCAAATCCGTTAGGGAAGTACCCCTAATTGTCACCTAAAGTCAGAGGTTCCATGTTTTTTTAGTATTATGTGGCATCTAAAGTGTCTTTAAAGGAGTCCATGATTGTGCATCAGCCCATAATATTATGGATTTTTAGAGATTTTGGCTGAAGGATTTACCATTTGACTTAGTTATTATGTCCCTTATATATAGTTTTTCGTAAGGGACATTCGATGTTCGTAGAGCTTCGTGCATATGGTCAAAATCTACCATGCGAATGACTAACTTCTTGGTAATATAATATTGTGGATTTTTAGAGATTTTTGCTAAAGGTTTTACCATTTGACTTAGTTATTATGTCCTTCATATATACTTTTTGGTAAGGGACATGTGATATAAGGTTAAAACACTTTTCATTTTTTCAATGTTTTTTTATAGTTCAAATTAAATTTTATTTTTGGAATTTTTTTAGATGTTTATTATTGGTCCCCTATAGGTGATGCTTGCTTAGGGAATTATGGCTTAGGAGCCGATGGTGGGCTCCCATCACCAGATGTACTGCAAGGATTTTCTAGGTTGCACGTCCGTGTGTTTGTATTCCCTTCTAGGATGGGAATCCAGGTATGGCACTTGGCACTGTGACGAGAAGTTTTACTAGAGGCAGGTAGTTCCACTTAATAGAATTAAATGTCTCAGATCTTGGAGTTCCAGTCAATATGCAACGCGGTACCTGCAATTCACAGCACTTACGATCCACGACACCTATGAATTAAATGTGTATTGGGTGCTACCAGTGATCCCATCGCATCACTTGAATGTATAAATTAAGGTGGTGTGTGACCGTCGCTATCTTGAAGAATCTGCTCATGATGGGCATTGAAAGCGCATTGAAATAGTTGGGGCTTGCGGTTTCAGTCCAATTTGTGGAGGATGTGCTCAAATTGTCATACAAGGCTAGCATGGAAGCCCTGCAGTTTTTCCATTAGGCCATCCAAAAGCTGGACATGAAGCACATCCCCATCTCGTGGAATTTGCACCTGGACTTGCTTTGCAAAGAGAAATTGTTTGATGCGATGTAGGACTGCATAATATCATAAACCTATCAGTACTCAAGTTCTACAAATTGGTAGAAGCCTTTATGAAGGTCTCGACTCTTGGATTAACACATGTTTAGGTGATGGATAGTTAGGAATTATTGTACAGTTGTTTTAACTCACCTCGATTCTTGTGAAATATTGGAATGCAAACCATTCCCTATGAACGTTTTGGCATTTTCGATGAATATGAAGTGAGCTTCGATGAATGTGAAGTGAGAGTTTCGCTTTGGAACTGGTGATATTGAATGCTTCTCTTAGTATGGATTTCTCCAAAATGGTTTCTGAGAATAATTCTCTTAATTTTTACTTCTCATTTTCTTGCGTAGAGGTAGTCGATACTTGTCTATAGTACTAGCTCAATGCTCTATCAACTAACACTATACTATTTTGGTGAGTGTTCTTCAACTCTATTTTCTCATTTATTTAAAAATTCAGCACACACAACCCTGGTATACACAAATGTAAAATGCAATGAGTGCAGTTAAGTGCAGTTAAATTTAGGGAAATACTTGAACAATGGGAAACACAACATATAAACCTAATATCTATTTGCACAATTTTCAAATACCAAGCGAGTGTAAAAAGTCATTTTTACAAATATTTAACATTGTTTTTTCTTTGTTATTTCCCTTAAGGTAAATCCATGTTTCCAATCACAAATTTACAAGGAAAGTGCAGTGTTGATAACTATCTGTTACCTTAACAGAATGAAAAAAACATTTTCATTCTAACGTTATAATTTTATGTTAAATTATAATTTATTTTCTAAATCTATTCCATTATTTTTTTAACAATTTATTAAATAATTTTAATTAAATTTATTAAAAGATAAAAATAATTTAAATGTAATTCTTTTTACTTAAAGTATATGTAGCTATATAGAATAGATATGTTGAGTAAAAAGTAATCACTAATGATGTGAACAAATTTATAATTTTTAAAAAATAATATGGTTTGATATTTATAATATTAATTATAAATATCAAATAATTACGCTGATAGGCGTTTATATCTGACATTTTGGGGGGCTGGGCTTGGAAGAGTCAATCATCAAGACCAAGGAGCATGTGACGAGTGCGCAGCCATGATTTATTTAATGGTCGTCGTATTCGTTTATGGTTAAATTCACGTGATTAAGGTTTATTTAACTGGCATGAGGATTCGTTAACAGGTAATAACGACCACACGGTAATCGTGGAAGCTACAGGGTATTCTGTAACGGTTTTGCTACATGTTAACTACAGCCTTCGCCACACTAATGATTATGGGCTCCTCCTGCGCCGGCATGGAATCTATGAAGAGCAAATTAAAGATTACAATGGAAGTACACCAATGCTCCACGGTAACAATTACACACACGGCTTCAGGAAAGCACCACGTGTCTCTTCTAACCGTTATGGTGTAACTGTTTTGCTTCATGTTGAATATAGCCTTTTCCAAGAAATATCAAGCATAGAGGGGAGAGAACATAGTACATGTCTATTTAACATGCAATCTCAGTCAGAAAAATACACATGCGATCTCAGGCAGGAAAATACATTTGGTGGTAATTTTTTATTTAGTTCTATTGTTTTTGTTTCTTTTTTGGTAGTTTCAGACTTAGTTCTGTTGTTTGTGTTACTTTTTCTCCCATATCTTCAATTTATTAACTGCAGGTTCCAATCGAATGATGGGGATATTTTAAAATATTGATGGATAGATGATATTGTAATTTTTCGTGAATAAACAAAGCAGATAGAGTGAAATCATATCACTATCACAGATATAAAGTTTCCTATTCATAAGTATGTAAAGTTGCTTATTCATAAGTATGTTGAGTTGAGCATGAAAATTGCTTTGTTGTCAACCTGCAACCACTAGAAGTTAAGATTTGTGATGTGTTCTCCAGTTGGCATTGTGGTCACAACAACTTGGGAGAAACGCGCAGGGAGTCTCTCTCTACAGGATGAGACGAAACAAATGGTAAAGATACAAACGTTAAATGATTTTGATACAAACATTTTTTCCAACTTGGAAAAAAACAAGATATCTAAATGATTTAATGGTGATTACAACTTGATTAAATCACTATATATCATGGAAAATCGAGCCTAGTATAAAGTTTGTATATATCATAAAGGGATCGGAAGTTTGGGAATGGATATTCAGAATTCTCCCACAAAACATATTTATGATAAAACGATATAATAAAGAATTCAAAATAAACAAAATTGTGTTAGGAACCCATGTCTTTACTTTGTTAGTATGTTGTTGTTGGACGCATATGCTTTGTAAGTCGTCCCGTAGTATTTGTTGATCAATAGTTTGTGTTATTGTTGTTGGCGCATATGCTTTGTAAGTCGCCCGTAGTATTGTTGATCCATAGTTTGTAACGGCCCATGGTTTCGACCCATAGTATTGGCGCCTAGAATTAGTATATAAGTGTGTGTTGAGACCTATGAAGGCACCGTGAAGTTATTTGTATTGAGCTTGCTCTTAGGAGGTTGCCCCCTCGAAGTGGCCCGTGATCAATATAAAAGTGATTCTGAGTTTGTCATTTTTGCTATTTCACATATTTTCATTAAGTAATTGTTGCAGGTGCCTCACATCTGGTATCAGAGCACTTTCTTGGGCTCGCTGGGTGAAATTTCTGCCAATTTTTTTTTTTCACATCTGTTGCAGGTTCGGATTTGGGAATAATCCCTATCCGCTTAATTGTGGGAAGTACTTGGGCATAAGCCCTAACACTCATTGTGAGGAGTACCACAGGAACCCCGAAGTAGCTGGCCCATTGGGAGGACTTGCCAGCGAAAAGGGCAACGACCCCTACCTGATTGACTAGTTCCCACCCGTGAGGTAAACCAAGAGCTGTCGTTTGTGGCAAAGCGGTTATCAGTTTTACCTGAGCCGTGGAGTGAGGGGTACTGCCCCAATGCGCAAGCCGTCAAACAGCATTGGTGGCCAAGTGAAAACCCTGAACTGTTAGGAAGCCGCACATACCTGGGGTCCATATCTACTTTTAGCTGAACTATTGTCGATCACTGCTGCACCGTTTCAGATCCATTTTGCAAGCCGTTCCAGATCCAGCCGTTCGGCGTTGTTCCAGATTCAGTTTTTTCTCCATATCTCCCTTGTTTTACCTCTGTTTCCATTGAAAATTTCAGGGAACCCCTGTCATTCCATTCTGCATATTTCATCCCTGAGGACCCTGTCCTCAATTCCCCTTCCTACAGCCCGAAATTCGACATTTGTTTATTTTTAGGGTTTGCCATAACTTCCTCAGATTTCACCCAATCACCTTCAATTTTTACCACAGAGTTCCTTTCTGAATTCTGCTTCTTTGTGCCTCTCTGCCAAATTTTCCCATTCTTTCACCACGCTTCTGAAATCCTCATTTTTGCTTACCTGTCTATCCAACAGTGTCCAAAAAACTAGTCAAACCCCAATTACCCTGCTGATTTTTTCCCAAATCCAAATTTTCCTTTACTGAAGTAGTTCCTGTTTTTGTTTTCCTACCCAGCCAAAAAAAAATAAAAATAAAAAAAAAATAAAAAATCCTGGTTATGGTTGTCACCCGTGCAGTAGCAAAAACCATGGAGGAAGCACTTGCAGCCATCCAAGCCAAACTCCAGGATATGGATGAAAAATTTATTGGTCTCCATCTTGAACATTCAGCTATGAACAACAAACGGCAGTCCGAGTCTTCAACAGACAATGGGTTCTCTTCTTCCATCAATTTCCGTGGTCCGAAGCTTGATTTTTCTCGCTTCAATGGTACCGATCCAACTGGATGGATCTATCGTGCAGAACAGTATTTCAGTCTGCATAATACTTTTGATGTCAACAAAGTTCCGTTGGCATCCTTTCATTTGGAACAGGAAGCTCTTCAATGGTACCGTTGGTACATCAAGGCTCCTCCAGATCCCAACTGGCCAGACTTTTTCCAGCTCCTTTTGCAACGATTTGGTCCTAGTGCTTTTGATGACTTCACAGGAGCCCTCACTAAACTTTACCTAACTGGCACTGTGAGAGAGTATCAAACTTAATTTGAGAATCTAGCCAACCACACCGAAGGATTGTCTGATGAATTTTACTGGAGTTGTTTTATCAGTGGTCTAAAGGATGCCATCCGCTCTGAGGTCAAAATGTTCTGTCCCAACACAATGATGGAAGCACTCGGGTTGGCTAAGTTGGCAGAAGACAAGATTGTAGCCCAACAACGCTCCAAGCCCACTTTTGTTCCCTTCCGAAATATGGGTTCTCAGCGACCACCTATATCGCAGGCTCCTCGACCGACTCCTATCAAGCATTTGTCTAAAACAGAGATGCAAGCACGCAGAGAAAAGGGGCTTTGCTACAATTGTGATGAGAAATTCACTCGGGGACATAGATTTGTTCAGCAAAAGCTCTATCTCCTGGATGTGGAGTCTCCGCCTGCTTCTGAAATGGGTGACGCAGATCTAGAAACACTGGATGCTCTGGTCGACATTCAGGAACCGCCTATTGACCCTCCGTCTCAGGATGACCAACTAGAGATATCTCTCCATGCTTTAGCTGGAATCACCACCCCCCAAACAATGTGGGTCAGGAGTTACTTCAAGAAGATTCCTCTTACAATCCTCATTGATTCTGGTAGCATTCATAATTTCATTGACC
Organism: Larix kaempferi; assembly: GCA_027924585.1. NCBI lineage: Eukaryota > Viridiplantae > Streptophyta > Pinopsida > Pinales > Pinaceae > Larix > Larix kaempferi. The sequence goes on along the minus strand of BSBM01000372.1, from coordinate 42,818,482 downwards.
CTTGGATCGCCAAACAAGCTAATTGTTTTATCCATCCTTGCTCCAACTTTGAAGTCATGGTTGCCAATGGGGGCACCTTACCTTGCAAAGGGAAGTGTCGAAATGTGCGTATCTCTATGGGATATTATACCTTGCACTATGACATGTTTGCCTTTCCCTTAGGCAGATGTGATGTTGTTTTGGGCGCTCAATGGCTACGCACACTCGGCCCTATCTTATTGGATTTTGCCGAACTTTGGATGCAGTTTTCCCTCGATGGACAGAAACACACATTGACAGGATTACAACCAAGTTCTCTCAGCATCATCAGTTCACATCGCATGGAAAAACTCCTCAAGAAGAATTCACATGGTGTCATCGCTTAGATCCATTCCATCCAGATGCAACCATCAGCGGTCTCCACTACTCCTTTGGATCTACAACAAATTCTGGATCGATATACAGGTTTCTTTGCTGAACCAGTGGGATTACCACCTTCCAGGACTAAAGATCATCGTATTCATCTCCTTCCTGGAAGCGTTCCTCCCAACATCAGGACCTATCGCTACCCATTTGACCAAGAAATGGAGATTGAAATGCTCGTTCGGGACTTATTGAAGCAAGGTATTATTCGCCCCAACACTAGTTCCTTTTCTTCTCCAGTTATTCGTGTCCGCAAAAAAGATGGGTCATGGCACCTCTACATTGACTTCCGAGCACTTAATCACCTCACCATCAAGGATAAGTTTCCAATTCCTGTTGTTGATGAGCTTCTTAACGAGCTTGATGGGGCTCACTTTTTCTCCAAGTTGGATCTTCGTTCTGGGTATCATCAAATTCAGGTTCATGAGGATGATATTCCTAAAACAGCTTTCCGCACACATGATGGCCATTATGAATTTTTGGTCATGCCCTTTGGCATCACTAATGCTCCTTCCACATTCCAGGCCTTAATGAATAAAATATTTCAACCCTACTTGCGGAAATTCATTTTGGTATTCTTTGATGATATCCTCATCTACAGTAAAACATGGGATGAACATATCCAGCATCTCGATCTTGTCATGCAACTTTTCTCTGACCATCATCTCCATGCCAAGCAGTCTAAATGTGTTTTTGGACAAAAGGAAGTTGAGTATCTCGGGCACATTATCTCAGCACAAGGGGTTCGCGTGGATTCTGCCAAAATCGATGCCATGAACAATTGGCCACGTCCTCAGACACTCAAGAGCCTTCATGGTTTTTTGGGGTTGACTGGCTCCTACCGCAAGTTTGTCAAGGATTATGGGAAGATTGCAGCTCCATTAACTCCTCTATTGAAAAAGGATGCTTTTACATGGACACCTACTACTCAGTGTGCATTTGACAAACTAAAACAAGCTATGTGTACTACACCTGTGCTAGCTATGCCCGATTTTTCCAAGCCCTTCACTATTGAGAGTGATGCTTGCGACAATGGACTTGGTGCTGTTCTCCTTCAAGATGAACACCCCATTGCGTTCACCAGCAAAGCCCTTTCAGGTAAGAATTTAGCTGCCTCTACCTATGAGAAGGAAATGATGGCTATTTTGCATGCAGTACAGAAGTGGTGTCCATACCTATTAGGGAATAATTTCTGCATCAAGACTGATCACCAGAGTCTGAAATATTTCTTGGACCAGCGTGTCTCCTCCCCGGCACAACATAAATGGGTTAGTAAACTCATGGGTTATGACTATGAGATCACTTACAAGAAGGGTAAAGACAATATTGTGGCCGATGCTCTTTCTCGAACATTTGATGCCCAAGGTTCTCTTTTAGCTATTTCTATGCCTCTTCCAAATTGGTTGCAATCTGTTCAACAGGGTTATGTCAATGACTCTTCCTTATCTCAGATCATCCAACGCTTGACCAACAACCCTTCTGTTGTACCACATTACTCTTGGGATGGTGCTTCTCTGCGATACAAGGGTCATCTGGTGCTTCCCCAGAGCACAGATCTTCAACAGGCTGTCTTCTATGAAATCCATGCTTCTCCATCGGCAGGGCACTCTGGGTTCCTCAAAACATATGAACGAGCCCGGCGTAACTTCTTTTGGCAGGGCATGAAAAGGAAAATTCAACAGATGGTGGCCGAATGTGATACCTGCCAGCGCAATAAGGGTGAAACAACACTCGTTCCAGGATTGCTTGAACCCTTTCCCATACCTACACGGATTTGGACAGATATTTCTATGGATTTCATTGAAGGGCTCCCTAAATCTAGCGGGAATACAGTGATTCTCATTGTGGTTGATCGCCTCTCCAAATATAGTCATTTTTGTGCTCTCAGCCATCCCTATACAACCTCCTCAATTGCTCAAATTTTTTTGGACCAGATCTTTCGTCTTCATGGCATCCCTTCTTCCATTGTCTCGGATCATGATGCGACTTTCACCAGTCATTTTTGGACAAAACTATTTCGCCACACTGGCACCAAACTAAAGATGAGTTCAGGGTATCACCCACAAATAGATGGCCAGACTGAAATTGTCAATAAATGCTTGGAAACTTATCTTCGCTGCTTCACCTCGGAACAACAACATCAGTGGGAAAAGTGGCTCCCTCTCGCTGAATGGTGGTACAATACCTCTTACCACACTGCCTCTAAAATGACCCCATATGAAGTAGTCTATGGTCAAGCACCTCCACCTCTTCTTCCATACACCCCCACCAGTTCACCAGTTTAGGAAGTTGACACGGTCCTTCGCAACCGCTATCAGATTCTTCGCATTTTGTGGGACAATCTTCACATGGCAAGAAATCGCATGAAGCAACAAGCGGATCAGCACCGTTTGGAGCACACTTTTCAAGTCGACGATATGGTTTTTCTTTGTCTCCAGCCGTACAAACAATCCTCCTTGAAACTCAAAGGGCGTCATAAGCTCGCTCCAAATTTCTATGGGGCATATCGGATTCTTCAGAAGATTGGGTCTGTTGCTTATAAATTGGAACTTCCTCCTTCTTCCCGCATTCATCCAGTCTTTCATGTCTCTTGTCTGAAGAAAGTTCTTGGCACCAACATCAGCGGCCAAACGATTTTACCCGAACTGGATAATGAAGGATCCATCCCTTTGGAGCCAGAGGCCATCCTCAATCAGCGCACGCGTCAGCTTCGCTCTCGCTCTATCACAGATTTCTTAATTCAGTGGCACGTCATGCAACCAGAGGATGCTACATGGGAACCACTCCTTCAGATTCAACAACAATTTCCACATCTAAAGCTTTGAGGACAAAGCTTTTTTTAAGGGGGAGGGGATGTTAGGAACCCATGTCTTTACTTTGTTAGTAAGTTGTTGTTGGACGCATATGGTTTGTAAGTCGTCCTGTAGTATTTGTTGATCAATAGTTTGTGTTATTGTTGTTGGCGCATATGCTTTGTAAGTCGCCCGTAGTATTGTTGATCCATAGTTTGTAACGGCCCATGGTTTCGACCCATAGTATTGGCACCTAGAATTAGTATATAAGTGTGTGTTGAGACCTATGAAGGCACCGTGAAGTCATTTGTATTGAGCTTGCTCATAGGAGGTTGCCCCCTCGAAGTGGCCCGTGATCAATATAAAAGTGATTCTGAGTTTTGTCATTTCTGCTATTTCGCATATTTTCATTAAGTAATTGTTGCAGGTGCCTCACAAATTGATTTCGATCTTCTTCATTAACAATGGTTAACTAAAGTCAACCATGGCTCACTAAAGAGAACCATGGTTAACTATGTGACATAATTATTTATGAGTGTTCCAATAAAATTAACCCTTCATGGTCAAATGTAGGGACGCTCTTCCGGGTCCTACTCAGAATAATTTCTATTAAAACTTAAAAACATAAAATAATAATTTTATGCATTATCAATAATAAACATCGATAAATTAAGAATTTACAAGTAAAAAATAACATAGAACATGTACTGTAGGTTGAATCTGCTATTGGAGAATAAGTCGTTGTTGTTTGATTAGCTCCAAGCCTTTAACGATTTATCGAAGACCCCTCGGTTGACCTCCCTACCGTATTGGGGGTACTCTTCTTTCCCCAGAACCCCTGAGCGATGTGGGGTTGTAAGAATATACAATGCCATGGATTTCCATTGGGATCTCCCAATCCCCATTCAAGTTGTCAACCTAACTCCAAGGAATCGCTCTTAATCCAAAATATCTATTACGGTGCTCGTCCAACACTAGGGAGAGAAAGAGATCCATCAAACTTAATAAATCTTATCCATTTAACACATAGCTAATAAGGCTTATCCATTTAACACATAACACTTAATGAATGTCACATAGCTAACTATTGATGAACGTCACAAATTATTGATGAATCATGTCACAATGTTGAGTTATGTTGACTTGGTACATCCCTTAAGGATTTTTTCGCATTGTGACATTCATAAGGGTTATGTTGGATTGCGATGTTCATTAAGGATAATGTTTTATTTTGAAATGCATCAACGGTTATTGTTGCATTGAGACATTCATCGTGGGTTATGTCGGATTGTGATGTATATGTCGACAATGCAATGCGACATAACCCACGATACTGACATTCCAACATTGTCAGACATGCTCAAACATGGCCAACCATGGTTAGCCATTGTCACTAAATTCAAACATGGTTACCCAAAATCAACCATGGTTCATAAATTCAACTACATGGTCAAATGATATTCATCATGGTGACCATCATTCGACACTCATTGTTATCTATTTTGAATGATGGTCAAACATACTTAACCATACCTAACCAATGTCAACAATTGTAAGTATGGTTCACTAAAGTCAACCATGGCTAACTAAAGTGAAATATGATTCATTAAATTCAACCATGGCTCACGAAATTCAATCATGGTTCACTAAAATCAATGACGATTTAACTATGAAGAAACTAAAGTCAACCAAGGTTAACAAAAGTCAAACATTGTTCATTAAGGCTAACCATGGTAAAGAAATAATCAACCATGACTTAACTTTAGCTAACCAATGTCAACCATTATCATGTATGGTTCACTAAAGTCACCTAGTGATCCAAGGATTATTGTCACATTTTGACATTCATCAAGGGTTATTGTCATAATGTGACATTCATCAAGTTCATCAAAGGTCATATCACATTTTGATGTTTATGTTGACAATCATATGTGACATAAATTCATTAATGTTAAATGTCTTCATTCATTAAGGGTTATGTCGCATTGTGACATTTCTTACAATTACCGCATATGATGGTAATTGTAATACATTCCTTAATGGTTTTTTCGCATTGCAACATTCATCAAGGCTTGTATTGGATTACAACATTCATCCATGGTCATGTTGCATTATGGTTATGTTCCTTAATATCACATTACGATGTTCATTTAAGAGTATGTCGTGTCACATTTTAACATAATATGTTTTTGTCACATTGTGACATTCATTAAGGTTTATGTTGGAATATGACATTCATAAAGGATTATGTTGGATTGCAACATTCCTCCATGGTACATTCATTAATGGTTTTGTCGTATTGCGACATTCATCAAGGTTTATGTTGGATTCTGACATTCCTCCATGGTACATTCCTTACCAGTTTTGTCACATTTCGACATTCATCAAGGGTTATGTTGAATTACAATGTTCATCAAGGCTTGTGTTGGATTGAGACATTCCTCCATAGTCATGTTGAGTTATGGTTATGTTCCTTAATATCACACTGCGACGTTCATCAAATAGCATGTAACATTTCGGCATAATATGGTTTGCTGCATTGTGACATTCATCGAGGGTTATGTTGGATTACAATGTTAATCAAGGCTTGTGTTGGATTGCGACATTCCTCCATATTCATGTTGCGTTATGGTTATGTTCGTTAATATCACATTGCTATGTTCATAAAAAAATTATGTCATGTCGCATTTTAGTATAGTATGTTTTTGTCGCATTGTGACATTCATTAAGGTTTATGTTGGAATACGACATTCATCAAGTATTATGTTGGATTGCAACATTCCTCCATGGTACATTCCTTAAAGGTTTTTTCGCATTGCGACATTCATCAAGGTTTATGTTGGATTGCGGCATTCCTCCATGGTACATTCCTTACCGGTTTTGTTACATTTCGACATTCAACGAGGGTTACGTTGGATTACAATGTTCATCAAGGCCTGTGTTGGATTGAGACATTCCTCCGTAGTCATGTTGCATTATGGTTATGTTCTTTAATATCACATTGCAATGTTCATCAAAGAGTATGTAACATTTCAGCATAATATGGTTTTGTCGCATTGTGACATTCATCGAGGGTTATGTTGGATTACAATGTTAATCAAGGCTTGTGTTGGATTGCGACATTCATCCATATTCATGTTGTGTTATGGTTATGTTCCTTAATATCACATTTCTATGTTCATAAAAAAATATGTCATGTCGCATTTTAGCATAATATGTTTTTGTCGCATTGTGACATTCATTAAGGTTTATGTTGGACTACAACATTCATCAAGGATTATGTTGGATTACAACATTCCTCCATGGTGCACTTCTTAATGGTTTTGTTTCATTGCGACATTCATGAATGTTTATGTTGGATTGCGACATTCCTCCATGGTACATTCCTTACTGGTTTTGTCACATTGCGACATTCATTGAGGGTTATGTTGGATTACAATGTTCATAAAGGCTTGTGTTCGATTGTGACATTCCTCCATAGTTATGTTGCATTATGGTTATGTTCCTTAATATCACACTGCGATGTTCATGAAAGAGTATGTAACATTTCGACATAATATGGTTTTGTCGCATTGTGACATTCATCGAGGGTTATGTTGGATTACAATGTTAATCAAGGCTTGTGTTGGATTGCGACATTCCTCCATATTCATGTTGCATTATGGTTGTGTTCCTTAATATCACATTGTGATGTTCATAAAAAATATTTCATGTCACATTTTAGCGTAATATGTTTTTGTCGCATTGTGACATTCGTTAAGGTCTATGTTGGAATACGACATTCATCAAGGATTAGGTTGGATTGAAACATTCCTCCATGGCACATTCCTTAATTTTTTTGTTGCATTGCGACATTCATCAAGGTTTATGTTGGATTACGACATTCCTCCATGGTACATTCCTTACTGGTTTTGTCACATTGCGACATTCATCAAGGTTTATGTTGGATTGCGACATTCCTCCATGGTACATTCCTTACCGGTTTTGTCACATTGCGACATTCATCGAGGGTTATGTTGGATTACAATGTTCATCAAGGCTTGTGTTGGATTGTGACATTCCTCCATATTCATTTTTCGTTATGGTTATGTTCCTTAATATCACACAGTGACGTTCATCAAAGACTATGCAACATTGATGCATAATATGGTTTTGTCGCATTGTGACATTCATCGAGGGTTATGTTGGATTACAATGTTAATCAAGGCTTGTGTTGGATTGCGACATTCTTCCATATCGATGTTGCATTATGGTTATGTTCCTTAATACTACATTGTTATGTTCATAAAAAAGTATGTCATGTCGCATTTTAGCATAGTATGTTTTTGTCACATTGTGACACTCATTAAGGTTTATGTTGGAATACGACATTCATCAAGGATTATGTTGGATTGCAACATTCCTCCATGGTACATTCCTTAATGGTTTTGTCGCATTGCGACATTCATGAAGGTTTATGTTGTATTGCGACATTCCTCCATGGTACATTCCTTACTGGTTCTGTCAGATTGCCACATTCATCGAGGGTTATGTTAGATTACAATGTTCATAAAGTATTGTGTTTGATTGGGACATTCCTCCATAGTCATGTTGCATTATGGTTATGCTCCTTAATATCACACTGCGGCGTTCATGAAAGAGTATGTAACATTTCGGCATAATATGGTTTTGTCCCATTGTGACATTCATCGAGGGTTATGTTGGATTACAATGTTAATCAAGGCCTGTGTTGGATTGCGACATTCCTCCATATTCATGTTTCATTATGGTTGTGTTTCTTAATATCACATTGCAATGTTCATCAAAGAGTTTGTAACATTTTGACATAATATGGTTTTATCGCATTGCAACATTCATCAAGGCTTATGTTGGATTGTGACATTCCTCCATGGTATTTTTTATACACCAATAATGTTTAATATGTGATACATTAATAATTTGACGTTCAACATGCATTAAGGGCGATGCCACATTATGATGTATATCAAGTGTTATGTTGCATTACGACATTCAATAAGGGTTATGTGACATTGAGACATTCATCAAGGTTTATATGCCTAATATGAAAAAGGTTTATGTCCCATTCTGAGATACATTAAGGATTAAAAAATGATATACACCCGCAATGCCAAAGATGTGACACATTAATAATATTGGTTCTTTCATGGTGCGACATTCAACAAGTGTTATGTTGGATTACGATGTTCCTAAAGGCTTCTGTTGGATTGCGACATTCCTCCATAGTCATGTTGCATTATGGTTATGTTCCTTAATATCACATTGTGATGTTAATCAAAGAGTATGTCACATTTCAACATATTATGGTTTTGTCACATGTGACTTCATCAAGGCTTATGTTGGATTATGAAATTCCTCTATGGTATTGTTTATGCACTAGCAATTCCCAATATGTGACACATTAATAATGTGACATTCGACATTCAAAAAGGGCGATGTCACATTATGATGTATATCAAGTGTTATGTTTCATTACGACGTTCAACAAGGGTTATGTCACGGGGGCTTCACTCAATAAACGGCTATCATAGCAAGTTCGTTCGTGGCATATGAAACAATACCCCTAATTTCACTAAATATTGGAAAATACCTTCCAAAATCATTTTTTTTAACCCCCTCCCAATATGCCTTCCCAATTTAAAAAATCATTATTTTCACTAGATATTGTATTTATCAATTTTTTCATTTACATTTTTTATACCCCTTTATATTTCTACCAAGTATATTGATATGATACCCCTCTTATGACCCCACATGCATTCTGCAATGCACCTTGCTTCTTTCGATGAATATTGTGGATGCACATTACTTCACCCACAATGCAATTACTCAACCACATATCATTATGATTTGAAACATATAATGGTATAATCAAGAGATAGGAGATCACTTCTTGTATGTCACTAGAGCCAATGCACATAGTACAACATTTAGATTGCATGTTGCAGTTCCCCAATCGCTGACTAAGCCTGTTGTGGGATAGCTATCCAAGCCCCTAGGGCCTGTAACAAGCTCTAGGAGGATTACTAAACCTCCCAAGGACTGTAATAGGCACGAGTGGTTGGGTATTCAAGCCCCCAAGGAATATCGAGGGCCTATAACAAGCCCTGGATGCTTAGAGACTCCCAAGGCTATTGGTAACAACTGGTTGAGTGCTAGTGGTAATAATTGGCTATTAATGACCACTGTCTCTTCACTATGATCGATTGGAAACCCACTTCACCACAAAACCCCTGGCCTCAAGCATGCCTCAAGATGCGATTTCCTTGCATACTGGTAAGCCCAAGCCTTGGCTCAACCCAATTTCTCATCCAGCCGTGATCCTTCCATCTCCATCTAGCAGATATTTGTCAGCACACCCATATAAAAAAGACCCCAAAGTATTTTTGTATTGTTACATTAAATAAAAAAACCTTTGCCCCTTAATATATAAGCAATATAATTTTTAGGTTTTCATGAATATTTAATACTGTAATATGAATGAACGTGATATTATATTGCCTTCTAGTGAAGCCCCCGTGGGTTATGTCGCAATGCGACATTCATCAAGGCTTGTACGCCTAATGTGACAAAGGGTTATGTCCCATTCTGGCATTCATTAAGGATTGAAAAATGATAAACATAAAAAATTCCAAATATGTGACACATTAATAATATTGGTTTTGTCGCAGGGTGACATTCATCGAGGGTTATGTTGGATTGCGATGTTTATCAAAGCTTTTGTCGGATTGCGACATTCTTCCATGGTCATGTTGCATTATGGTTATGTTCCTTAATTTCACATTACAACGCTCAACAAAGAGTATGTCACATTTTGATATAATATGATTTTGTCACATTGCAACGTTCATCAAGGATTATGTTGGATTGCGACATTCCTCCATGGTATTTTTTATAGACCAACAATGCCCAATATGTGACTTGTTAATAATGTGGCATTCGACATTCATGAAGGGCGGTGTCACATTGTGATGTATATCAAGTGTTATGTTGCATTACAATGTTCATCAAGGGCTATGTCGCTTTGTGACATTCATTAATGCTTATATGCCTAATGTGACAAAGGGTTATGTCCCATTCTGACATACATTAAGGATTAAAAATTGATATACACCAACAATGCCAAAGATGTGACACATTAATCATTTGACATACTACATTCAACAAGAGCATTTTGCAAACAATCATAATCTTACATTATTTCAAATGAAATGATATTGCAACTAATGGAATGATATTCACAAATTGAAAATTCGTACTCTTATGAATGTCACAATGTGACAATTTTTTTTTGCAAAGAGTCGTAATCTTATATAATTTATAATGAACTTATATCGCAGCTAATGGAATGATATTCACAAATTGAAAATCCATACTCTTATGAATGTCATAATGCGATAAAAGCATTTTGCAAACAATCATAATCTTACATAATTTCAAATGAAATGATATTGCAACTAATGGAATGATGTAAACAAATTGAAAATTCATACTATTCCTAATATATTTAAATAGCAATATCATTCTTTTTTTAGTGGCTTACGCCATCCTCCTCCTATATAGTAATGTCGAAATGCTTTCGTTGCAATGCAATGTTCAGTGGGTGTTGTATTCCAATGCGACATTCCTCCATAGTTATCTAACATTCAAATATAATAAAATATTAATATTTTATTAATGCAATCATTAATTAATCCGTGAGATGTAGAACAGTTGGTGGCGGGGTATGGTTAAGACGCCCCCTAAGCGGAAAGGTCATCGGTTCTAATCCCGTGGATACCAAAAAATCCAACCATGTTAAGGGTTGGTGCAGTTCAGGCCAGGTGTGATCCCCGAGTGATTTTGATGGCTTAGATGCCCTTGGTTCGTGGTAACTTAGCCGAAGGCAAACTTGCTAGTCAAGGAGGTTCCACTACTTTTCCAACAAAAAAAATGCAATCATTAATGAAATAAAATCACTTTATTAACACTATACACATGCTTAATACTTTAGTTTTTAATAACCATATATATCATCAACATATTAATAGTTTTAATTTTTAAGACTTATATGTACTATTAATGGAACAATTTTTACTAATATACTATAATGTTATAATGAAATAATAATATTTTTAAGGATACAATTTTATTTTATTATTTATAAGAATTATAATTAATAATTTTAATTTTTAATATCCCTATTTTAATTTTAATATCTCTATGTACTATAGAAGATAACAAATTTTACAACTATACTATAATATTATAATTAAATATTAATATTTTCAACTTTATAATTTTATTTTATTATTTAAAGATTTTAACATGAATATATCAAATTCAAATTTAGTTAAATGTAATTATTAATTATTATTCAAATTTGTTTATTAATATAATATAGTGTTATAATTAAATAATATAATTTTAAAAATAAAATTTAATTTTATTAAATCATGTTTTCAAATATATAAAAAAATTATTACCTTATTTATATTATTTTACTTAAATATTATATTAAATTATTAATTAATAATTTATTTAAATATATATAATATTATTTTTATTATATAAATTCACACAAAAATATTGTATTTTTTTTTTTTTAAATTAATCTTATTATTAATATATTAAATTATATCGTTATTTAATATTCTTGAAATAAATGAATTTTGTACTATAAAAAAATATTAATTGAATAATAATAAATTGAATTAAATTATCTTTAATTCATATTATTTTATTATATAATTTTAATTATATTATATAATAGATCATAAGTTCTACACCACTAATATATAATTTTAATATCAATATTAAATAATATATTATTAATTAAATTATAATATTTTTAATATATATAAAATAATTTTAATAATTTTAATTAAATAATAATAATTTGAATTAAATTACTTTTATTATATTATATTATTAAATAGTAATATAATATTTTTATTAATTAAAAATTCATATTCTATCAATACATTGTTATAATATTTTAATTATACCATGTATTATTTATATTCCATTAATATATAATTATAATATTATAATTAAATTATAATACTATAATAAATTATAATATTGTAATTAAATTATAATACTATAATAAATTATAATATTTTTAATAATATTATATAAAATGAATATAATAATTTTATACTATAATAAAGTATTTTGAATTAAATATTATTTTTATTATTGTTAAATACTATATTTAATTATTATATAAATATTTAAATAAATAAGATTACTTTATTCAATACTTTGAAAAAATTTAATACTTTAGATTAATTTTTATTTTTACTTATTAATATTATTTTTGAGATATTTATTTAAATCATTTTTTTAATAATTATTATAATATAAATATTTGAACATTTTATTTAAATAATATATTGGAGATATGTGTATGCGTCCACCTGTTACTAGCAACAACCACATTAATAATATTAATGTGTCTGAATATGCTGATAGGCGTAAATTGGGCACATACTTTTTATATTATTATTTTTTCATATAGTATGTGTCCAATTTACGCCTATCGACGTATTCAGACACATTAGTCTTATTAATGTGGTTGTTGCTAGTAATGGGTGGGTGCATACACATATCTCCAATTTGTATGCGCCCACCCATATATTGGACACATACTTTTTATATTATTCTTTTTCCTTATAGTATATGTCCCATTTACACCTATCGACATATTCAGACACATTAATATTATTAATGTGGTTATTTGTATTAATAATATTAATTATAAATATCAAATAATTTAAACTATATTAAATTTATTATAAATATTATAATTTTGTATACTATTTTTATACGAAGTTTGGTTAAATTGGATATCACCATAACAATGGTCCTAAATATTTTGAGTAAACATTTGTATATATGGTTTGGTAACAATTTGTATATATAATTTGTGAGTCTTAACACTTGCTAATTTGTAAATATGATTTGTTGCAGTACAATAATAGGTAATAATGAGGTAACAATTTAGTCGTTTTGTCTTTTTTTTTGGAAAGATATTGTATTCTAAATTTTTTGAACTCAACGGTTTATAATGTGGTGATTTTAAATAAGATTTTTGTTTTTAAAATTTTTGAAAACATTTTTTATTTAATAAAATTATATTAAAATTGTTAATCTAAATTTTAATAAAGAAAAATTTAAAAATGATCAATATTATTAATTCTTTATATTATTCATTTATTATAATCTCTATATGGTTGTATTTTGAGGAGTGAGGTAACAATTTAGTTATTTTGTCTTTTTATGAAAGATTTTGTATTCTAAGTCTTTTGAACTTAGTGGTTTACAATGTGGTGATTTTAAATAAGATTTTTTTTTTAAATTGAAAAACAAAATTATTTGATAAAATTATATTAAAATTGTTGGTTATTTCAAAACAATTTAGAAATCCAAATTTTAATAAAAGAAAATCTAAAAAGAATCGATATTATTAATTCTTTATACTATTTGTTTATTATAATTTCTCTATATTGTTATATTAAGAGAAGTTAGGTGGATTTTACAATTGATTATAAGAGAGACATGTAAGTCTATTTCAATTAGGGAAGTTTGAAGTACAAATGGACAAAAAAGATATTGAAGTGTGTGTGTGTATATATATATATATATAGAGAGAGAGAGAGAGAGAGACAGAGACAGAGAGAGTATTCCTTATGAAATGATACACTCCTTTAGTATAACATATATCTCCTATGCATGAGAATAATTTTAGCTTTGTGCATCAACAATACAAACAATATGGACGCGTTATGAATATAATCAATGCACATGGGAATTTATATAATCTATGTGCACATAAGATGACACAATCAAAGCATTTGGGAACAGGACAAGTCATCTATATGGGTGTGATAAACCTATGCATATGAATATGTATATTGACCAGTCCATGCATGAGTATAATAAATCAATTTCACTTGAGTATAAGCCATTCATATGAGAAATAGCAATTTTTTGAGCATGGTTAGTGTTATATGGGTGTGATAAACCTATGCATATGAATATGTATATTGACCAGTCCATGCATGAGTATAATAAATCAATTTCACTTCAGTATAAACCATTCATATGAGAAATAACAAATTTTTGTGCATGGTTAGTGTTGGAAAATAAGTTGTTCCACCAAAATTTTGTTATCATTGTGCAAAATCCTATTGCAAATGTTTTTGTTGGGGTTTCAGTAACTGGATAGTCTTGAATGTTATGGTGAAATATTTTAATGTTGTCCATCCTCTTTAATTATTGGATTAGGGTTGTTGTTTGGATATCATTATGGATTAGGGTTTAAATACCTCGAGAGGTATGGGCTCACTGTCAAGAATTTGGTAGTGAAATTGTCTTTGTGTGTGGTTGAATAATAATGGTGGTTTCCTAGATATTGATCAGGTTAATTGGGGGTTATGTGTCTTCCTTCAAAGGAATTTCAATTGCAGTCTGTGCAATGCACGACAATTATTTTGTGGGTGGTTATTGACCTACTTGTTGTAAACTTATGGTCGTGAGTGTAACTAGTTTGGATGTACATTGAATTGTTATCTGGCATGTTGTTTTTTGTGGACATGGATCCATTTGTCATTTGGTGAGTGGAATTGGCATAGACTACCTTCATCACTGGCCATTTTTTCAATACTGGCTCATAGAGTACGATGTAAATCATGATGTTTTGCCGAAGAGCATGGGTTGTTGAATCTCAATTTTATTTTTGTGCCCATCGTGTAAAGGCAATGTAATAATGTACAGGAGGAGGTGAATCATCATGTCTTACTGTCGGGCATGGATTGTTGTATCTCAATTTCAGCTTGGTTGGTGGCACGTGTTGTAAGATGCATTCATTGTGCTTTATATAGTTGGTCGACCCCCTTTTGTATGTATCATCTAGTGTAAGCTACAGCTAGTGGTTGTATCTATTTTTAATGGGATTAGTATTCTGTTCAATGATGTATAAAATATAGAGAACCTCTATTTTTAATGGATAAAGACTATTGAGGAGTTATTCTAATTGTGTGAAAATGGTTAAGTTTTGTCTGTTAGTCCCTAAAATGTACTAGAATGAAGATAGTGCAAGCCCAACCATGACATAACTCAATTTTTATTGATTTTTTAGTTGAATCTCTATAGAATTCGATGTAAAAATGATATTTCTTGAAGTATGCTTGTAAGTAAATATTTATGAACTATTCTAATAGTATAAAATGATTGTAGATGAATTTTTTCAGAGTGTAACTATACTTTGGTTGCTAGTGACGATGATATTTAGAAGATGGCAACAAAAATAGGCATAAGAGGAGCCTGTAGGATGAATCTCTTTGAACCTAGTGAAAGCATAAATGTACTGAGATTTGAATTAAAGAATTTAGTAGTTTGTAAATAAAATGTATTTAAAATCACGAGTTTATTTATGCATTTTTAGGAAACAAGACATTCATAGAAACAACAATAAGATAAACCTTCAAATACTGCTATATCTCATAAAAGCTTTGAAACTAGACCAAAGGTCAAAATATTTGAAATCTCTACAATCAATTCCAACATTCATCAATATATCATATCGTTGACACATATGGAGTTGAATTTGTTACATAGAACTTTATTGACATATCATGAGAGTATACATGGACATGGAAGAGTAAGATAACAAAGAAGATAGACATAATATAGAGGAAAAACGTCTCTATAGAAATCTACAAGCTTAATCTCAGAAGAAAAAAAAAAAAAAAAAAAAAAAAAAAAAAAAAAAAATTACAAAATAGTTCATCCGCTCAAACAACTTATAGAGTCGCTCTAAAAATTTCCAACCATGAGTTATGCACTCAGATTACATTATATAGGTCTTAAGGAGTAATCGAATTCTAACGAGTTTAACTAATTTGCAACAAACTTGTAAATCTACTCCTTTCACTTTTGAATGTCTAACTGACTAGAATCCTTTTACTTTTTAACTCTTCTTACTTGCGCTTTTATTTATGCCTCTTATATGCTTTGTTTTTCCTTTAATGTATACATTATGTTGTATAGTTGGCTCCCAAAAACCTGACCTGTTGGTTGATTATCTGGAGGTATTCCTACTTTCCCCCTCTTTTGGTGCATCCTCTATGCATTCACCTATCCACTAGGTGGCATAAAATCCAATGGCATTGGCTAGACCAAAAACTAACCTGGAAATGTAGGAAATTTTTTTCCACTTGGTTGTCCTTGTGGAATGTTGGAAGTTTTCCTTGTGGCTTTCCTTTGAGGTGGAAATTCTGTTTGGGAATTTGACACTGTATGCCAATCCTTGAAAAATGGAATTCGATGGGCCTTCAAATTATATAGTCATTAGGTGTTATTATTTAGGATTTATAGGGAATGCAGTTAAGGGTTATTGATGGAGAGGAGTTTTAATGTGCTTAAAAAGAAAAGAAGATCCTAAGAATATTGTTGAATCTTCTCAAGATCAAGAACCATGAACAAGTCCTAGAACGAGAAAATAAGTCCTTTATATGGGTCTTTTGCAGGACTTCAAGTGAGATAGAAGCATAATGAGTAGGTATTATGTGCTATAAATGCATATCGAGGTATAAATATGGTTAGGGGGGAAACAATGGCCTTAATCCCTTATTTAATTTTCTTTAGCTTAGGCACAATTAACAACACCTAAAATCATTATATAATCCCTATTTGAGAATTTTTTAGCATTTGATTTGAATATCAATGCCATTATGAGGTCTTGGGAATCATGGATGGGTTTCAATTCTTTGACGATAGTACGGGGAGGGGAACAAGAACCTCTAGTGCCACTTTCCTTTCTTCTTAGGATCAAGTACCATGGACAATTCCATGAACCAACACATATGACCTTTGCAGGGTATCATTCACTTCCAATTGGGCTATGGCAACCATGTCTAGGAATATTGTGAACCCCACATTGGTTATAAATGTATAACCAAGGTTGGAAGAGGAAAAAAAGGCCTTGTGCCTTAAATGAAGCTTCTCACACTCAAGTTCCATTAACAAAACTATAATCCATGAACCTTCTTAGACTAATGTACTTCCATGAACGCATCATCAAACTAGCACATGAGACCCCTGTAGGAAATATTTAGTATACTAGCCTGAGATTTGGGAACCATTATTAAACCACAACACAAGTCCTAAATAGGAATGTGTCTCGATTCGACACTAAGAAAATGTTTTGAGAATAAGATCCTTGAATGAGTCCTTGAAATATCACACAAACTTCCTTTGTAGGGGTTCTTTACGAGCCTCTGAATGAGATACAAACACCATGAATAGGTTTTGTGCACTAGAAATGGATCTCAAAGCCTAAACATGTTCAAGGGGGGGGATAAGGGCCTTAAGATCTAATTGAAGCTTCTCAAGCTCAAGTGCCATGAACAACACCTAGAAAATATGACACAGGCCCTCAGTAAAGGGCCTTTATCATATGAGTTGGATATTGATCCATAAAATTGTCATGGATATTCCACTGGAATAGTTTGTCACAATGTATCTTACAACTTAGTTCTTTTTTTTGTTAAATGGTAAATAATTGGAATTGAAACAAGAATAACTAGAGAAAATAAGTACACAATCCAAACAATAAAACAAGATATACCTTGGGGAAACCCACTATGGGGATAAACCCAACCACAAATGGGGACTATGCCTTTCTATTTATGTCAAACTGCAAATTCAAAGGATATGGTAATCTTTATGGGGTTACATATGACTCTATGGAGAAAATGGCTAATGCAAGATCTCCTATCTCCTCTATTCTTCTCTAATGTCCACTCATGTTCTATTGCTCAACCATGTAAAAATACAATACATCAAAATAATGGAACCTCATTGTTCTCCTAATAGATTGCTATTTAACATAGCTTGATGGCCATCTAAGGTTGATTTTAGGATTTTTGCATGCCCCAACTATCGATTAGGGTTACTGTTTTGGTACTTCTAGAATGTTCTTGAATATACACACGTGAATAGATACAAATTTATGATAAATAAGAGTTGGCGTGGGATCCACTTGGTATCATGGTGGTCAACTGGATAGGTCAATTTGCGGGAGTTATAAATTTTGCATACGGACTCTATTTGAGGTGAAGTTTGGACCATTGGAAAGGTCCCGGAGTGTAGAATCACATAAAGGGAAACTTCACAAGCAATGATATTTTGAACCCCCCCCAAAAAAGTTATACTCTTAAACAGTCCCCAAAAGGTTCTAGAACCCAAATATGGAAAATGAGAATTACCCATAAAATGGGCCCTCCAAGCCAATTTACCCAATCTTATGACCCCAAAAGCGCCAATTAGGTGAAAATTTATATATTTATCCATTTATATTAGATATCAGAACCACTATTAATATTTTTTTCATGTAACAAATGAGCCCGAAGTCCTTAACCATGGTTGTGATAGGAAAAAAATAGTCTTAATCACTTGACCATGGTCCATGGAGGGAAACAATGACCACATGCACTAAATATAGATTATCAATCTCAAGAAACATGAACGCACCATTGAACCACCGATGTGTACCACATGGGACCCCTCCATAGTATCTCTATCCTACTAGTGGTAAATAAGAATAATGAATCTAGGTCTTCAACACCAAGAATGGTTCTTCATGTATAGAAAACTTGAATGGTGGGAAAAAAAGGTCTTAGGCTTCGAACAAACTTTCTTGAAATCAAGCACCATGAAAAAATACATAGAACCAAACCTCCCAAATGGGTCTTTATCACTCAAGTTCAATATGGATTCCATTAAAATGTTTTATAGAACATGGATGCATCTCAAGGCACTTCAACTGTCATCAAAGAATGAAAACTTGTGCCTTAGGATATTTTCAAAGCTTCTCAAGCTCAAAATCCTTGTACAATTCCTCAAAAAAACACGCAAGAAATTTGTAGGTGTTCCTTGGCCTTCGATTGGGATGCATGCACCATGACTAGTACTTATGCATTGTAAATGGGTGTGAAGGCATAACATGGTTACAAGGGAAAGAATGGCCTTATTCCCTAATAAAATCTTCTTAATATCAAGCACCATGATCAATTCCCAGAAACCATGACATAATCTCTCTTATGGGATCCTTGGGAAATAGTGATCCATGTATGCACTTTAATCCCCTAGTCCCTAAACCTTGGACCCTAATCCCTATATTTCCTTATCCATGATCATATTCATAAATCCCTATGGGTAATAAGGTTCCACAAAAATATTCCAATAATGGTTAAGTGAGAACCTTAGCAATAGAATTTCATAATGCATTTTCTTATAATTCTCCATAATGCATGCATGTTTTATGAATTCAAAAATGTGTGTGAATTTTGTGGATGTAGAAACATGCTCATGATTTATTGAACTATAACTATTTTTCATTCTCTACACCTATCCTATGTGTAATATGGTATTGCAGTTTCAGGATTTTGTCAAACCTAGATTTAGTAAACACAAGCGAGTTCTGACTTTACATATTGTCAGTGGTTTTTAAGATCTTGAATTGCATCTAAAATGTCCATCATTAGCTTGAACTCACCCATGATATCAATTTTTTATTTTCCTTGAATTCTTATCTCTCCATAATTTCTCTTTAAATTTATATGGGATAGATTTTTCAATCGTATTAATATTCTATAGAGTTCTTCAAAGATTTACCCAAGATTAGTTCCCATTATTGCTAAAATTATTAGAATTATACTTTTTCTATATACCCATGGCTACTAAAGAAACATGTGAATAAATTTTTTTTTTGTAAGTAAGAAACCTTATATTAACATTCCAGAATATTTTTACATATTCACGTAGTAATGTTCACCTCCAAAGACTTCTAGGCCAAAAAAATAACTAGACCTTACTTTTAGTAGTTAACAAACCAAAAAGAACCCGTCTCCCGTGGGAGAAAACATGGTTTATAAACCTTCTAATGATAACTAGACCTGACCTTAAACCTTAATACCAATAGAAAAATAGTACCAATGCATTCTTTTTCTCCCCGAATTATTCAAAAACAAACATGTGACTTTAGACCAAACCTATACATCTAAACCTTCTACTCGCCTCGACTATATTCTTCTACAAACTGACATTTAAACTTAAAATGGACTCAACGATTTAGAATTTAACATAAATCATTGACATACAACACAACCTTTAAAGAACCAGGGAGTTCACTCAGGTGTTTGCAATACTGACCTATTGTCGGTCTCCTTGCATGTCGTCGAACCTCTCGTGCACCCCACCATCCCGATTCGCAACTTCCCTTAGACACAGGAGGAAGGGAATTCCCATTTAGTTGGAAAGAAAATTATTTTTCATGTACATTTACCTGGTGTCTGCATACAATTCCTTCCAGAATGTTACAAAGACATCATTCCATTTCTATGTTTCCTCACGCTCCAATAGCACCATTCCAAGGAGTCCCTTCATGATCCAGTATAGGGATATCATCTTATCAAAATATGGTTGTTTGGAATGTGACATGCCCAAGTCTTGAATCCACTATTTTGGAGTAGAGAACTCCTCTTGTGGCTACATTTCCTCTAAATCATGGCACAGGCCATGCCCCACGTTCTCAATTTCTAACCTAACTAACAGAGGGATGGTTTCCTTAGAGAGTCAAGTTGCTTGGGATTCCCATAGGTACTCTCTTTTGGAATTCTTCCTCCCCATCCCCATAGGACCAACTCCCTCACCTTTCATCTCCATATGATACGTCTAAACACCGAGCATCAAACTAGAAAAACTAGAATCAGAGAGACACTCTAGTCTGTCACCTTTTAGAATACCCACCCAACACTCCTATTGACGATTATATTTCAAGGCAAGCTAATTGTATTTCCCAAAATCATCAAACCATCCTCATCCTTTGACTTCATACACATTATTTATCCCACACCCATGTAAGTCCATGAATGTACTTCACGGTTTTGGCAAGCGAGGTGGGAAAATACATGTAGCAATTCCTCTATCGAGATATTTTTAAACCCTCAATCGAGGTTTTAATACCTCGATCGAGGGATTAAAAATACCTCAATCGAGGGTTTAAACATACCTTAATAGAGGGTTTATAATAGACCTCGATTAAGCTATTAAACCTTGATCGAGGGCTATTAAACTTAAACAGAAAAAAAATGGAGCCCACGGCTAGCCCGAGCTCATTTGAAACGGGAAGAGTGGCTGATAGAAGAGCTCAACATTAGGTTGGACCACATTGGAGGATGTTCCACGATGTGAAGCTTATGTTAAATTAGAGCAATGATTTTAAACAAGAATTTAAATAATTTTCATTGTTTATTGTCTAATTATTGCTCTAATTTAGCATAAGTTTCACAATCCTAGAATCCTTGTTTGTGATTAAAAAACAAATGATCATTATCTCCATTTCCCCTCACCATCAATTAATTAATGTGTTGAAATCATCATTGTTCAATTTCATAGTGATCATCATATAAATAGTGATCATCTTTTGTATATTTCCTCTACTTGTGTTGTATTAAATATTATCCTTGGTGAAATCATGGCAGTGTTTTCTTATATAAGATCACCCAAAACTAACACTTATTTATTTATAAAATCCAAAATCTTGTTGCGTATTAAATTTGAATGCTTTAAAAGTATCTTTTTTATAGGTTAAGAGTATTATTGCATTAAAATGCATTTAAAACTAATACTTAAATTTTGGATCTATTTATCTATTGCCAAGTCCTACTTTTTTTAGGAAGCAAGTTTCTTAATCAAACCTCTAATTTTGCATACTTGAACTATTGATTGAGGAACCTCAATCGAGGTCTATGTCAAACCATCGATCAAGGTATTTTAAAAACCTCAATTGAGAAAATACCTCAATCGAGGGCCTAAAAAACAGGCATAAAGCCCTTTTCTATGCAGAAAGGAAATTTTGTCTGCTTTTCAGGGGCTTAAACTATATCATTAAATACACATCAATGGATGGACTTGATACCATTGGATTCGTCGATGAATCCTCTATCCATATACATATAATTTATGAATTTTTATATTCAAATGTAATTTGTTTTTAAATTTATGCTAAATCTTACCCTAAAAAACCCTATGGACAACTTTGAATGAGCTCAAAGATAAATCAACAACATTCAAAATACACATCCAAAAAAATTGAAAAAACATACAAGCGCTAAATCAGTGCATCCTCTTCAAAGAGGTATTTTTAGTTTTTCAAATTATGTATACAATCAAAATATTTGGCGTGCACAAACACATGTGTGCAAAATGCGACTGAATATTCACTGGTCAGTTTCGAAAATAATAATAAATATATTTTTTCTAGGAAAATTAAAAGAAAATTATGTATGCACTAGTGCATTCTGCCTAGATCATGTTCACATATTTCATTTTTTTAAATTATTACTTTAACATTAAATTATTTTGCACACACAAAATCCACTTGTTAATTGCTCTTCAAATTTGTAAGTACACACATTTCATTAAATGAAAATTTGAAACAATAAATGACATTGGTATATTTAAAAAAAATATCATTGGAAAGCCAACATAATTCTCTACATTTCATTTTTTCACTGCATGTCAAAATTCATATGGAAAATATGAGTTTTAAGGGCTTCAATTTAATATTGTTAAGATATTCCTATTCTCCATCTTAGTCCTACCAGCATTATGTCAGTTCTGCATGCAACAGATTTGCATGCAGTCATGCAATTGCATGCATCCATGCAAATGCATGCCTTCCAATCATTAGTATGGTGTCTCCCAACACCTAGTGCTTAGTTTACTAGCCCTAGGAGCCTGTTTCCACTCAGTTCTATCCCTCCTAGTCTATGATGTGCCCTCTCTCACCTACCACAGGAAGAATTGTGCCCTTTCTCACCTACCACCAGTGACACACTCAGTTAGTTACTAGATTTGTGGATTTTATCCTTGATTTAAGGATAAATTGACTTGTTTACTGACTGATACACTTAGTGAGACCTCTAGAGATACTACTTGATTTGTTCTGACTATAGACAGTGTCACATCTATTAGTTACACTTAGTTACATCCAGTTAGACTAATTTACATTCAGTTAGCTCAGTTTGACACATGGAAAACCACTTGTGATATGATGACACCACTCCTGATGCGATGATTAGGACTCCTAATGCAGATAAGCCATGCTCATGCAGGCTAATTTGAATTACCACCTTGGAATTCGAATCCTCTCCATTGTATTATTTATTTTTCATATTATGATTGTGAGTATTTTGATCACAGAAGATCTAGGAGCTATGGAGAACCTCACAAAATCGAATTAATTTGCAAAAACAGTGGAAAAACTTGAAAAAGGAGATAATTTTACACACAATGTATGCTGAAACCTTTGATTAACTGACTGTCTAACATGTGAAAATGTTAGTAACAGGTTTTTATTACATCCATGAGAAATTCGAGAGCATTAGGTGGCTCAAGCTGAGTGTACAAGTCAACAATGCCAAATTGGCCTCAATCCCCCCTAGGTGGGTCCAACTCAATCCCAATCACCCCAAACAGCCACGAATTCTAGTGTGGAGGTGGCTGAAGCATGCTGGGTCATTAATGAGCTCAAGGCAGGCGTGGGTGAGCAAGTAGAGGAGGTTTGGGGGCCCAAGGGAGCATTAAATGCTCCAAATCTAGCCAAAAATGGGCAAAAATCCACCCTAGCGCCCTTGGTCAACTAAAATTCCCCAAAACAAGGAGAGAGGGCGCACCAGCAATTAATGAGGGCACACTTGTGGACAAAACAGGAGGCTGGGTGAACTGGTTTGCTTGGAAGTGGGTGTGAACACTCTCAAAAGTGGGTTTTTGACCAACTGTAGTCACCTAGTCCAAACTATGGTTTAATTAAGCACATGAGCAATAAAATTTATGGATTATGGTACTAAGTGTGGATTACAGTTCTAACACCCCCCCTTAACCATATCTTAGTACATCTCATGAAAGATAAGTGGGAGGCCTTGGCAACAAAGGCTCAAGTCACCTCATTACAAACAGAAATTTTATTTGTCCATATGAACCGAGGAAAAGAAGTAAAACCTCATGGGATAAAAAATTCCCTCTAAAATGGACATGGGGCTGAACCTGCAATTAAATTGCAGCAATCACCATCCATCACTCACTCCAAGCAAAGCTCTCAAGTGAGTGAAGGTCTTCTCAGTAAAGCACTTGGTGAAAATATCTGCAGTTTGCTCGGTGGATGGGCAATACTGCAATGAGATCACCCTGTCATGCACCAAGCCCCGAATGTAATGCATGTGGATCTCAATGTGCTTTGTTCTTTGCCTATGTACTGGATCAGTAGATATCTTGATGGCACTTTGATTATCCACCCAAATATTGGTTGGAGAATCAATAGCAACACCAAACTCCCGAAGAATGCCTTCCAACCAAACACACTGTGTGGCTGCGTTCACTGCTGCCCTGTACTCGGCCTCTGCTGATGAAAGAGAAATTTTATGCTGTTTCTTACTTGACCAGAAAATGGGACCTTCAGCAAACATAAACACAAAACCTGAAGTGGACTTTCTATCGATGGGATCTCCCGCCCAATCGGAATCAGAAAATCCAGCTAGTTGAAGTGAAGAACCAGCTGCATAGTGTACCCCAAAGTTCTTTGTTCCTTGGACATAATGAAGGATCCTTTTGGATGCCTTCCAATGGATCTCATGTGGCTGCTGCATATACCTTGCTACAGCACTTACAGCATAAGACAAATCAGGTCTTGTATGTGTAAGATACAACAAACTTCTGACTAGCTGCCTGTAGAGAGTGCAATCCACCAATGGAGAGTCTTCAAATTCACCTAGTTTTATGCCTGAAAGGAATGGGCACTTGGCTGCCTTACATTCAGCCATTTTAAACTTGAATAACAGGTCTGAAGCATACTTAGGTTGACTCAGCAATATACCTCTCTCAGATTGCTCAATTTCCAAACCCAAAAATTGCCTTAGCAATCCTAGGTCGCTCATGGCAAATTCACTGTGCAAAGAAGCTTTAATTGAGCCAATTTGTTTGGTGCAGCTCCCTGTAATTAAGAGATCATCAACATACAGTACAATTACCTGCAAATTATCATCACAATGCTGCAAATAAACATTTGGATCAGACTTGCATCGACAGAAACCAATTGAGAGCAAAAAAGCATCCATTTTGGCATACCAAGCCCTAGGGGCTTGCTTGAGTCCATAGAGTGACTTCTTCAACCTGCATACAAGTGTGGGATCCTCTTGGAATCCTTCAGGTTGCTGCATATATATCTCTTCCTGTAGCTCACCATGCAAGAATGCACTTTTGACATCCATGTGGTGAACTTCCCAACCTTTACTAGCTGCCATGGCTAGAGCTAGTCTAATTGAGTCCATCTTTGCAACCGGTGCAAAGGTCTCTGTATAATCCACACCATGGATTTGTGATTAGCCCTTAGCCACTAACCTAGCCTTATACTTCAGATCAGAACCATCAGCAATAGGTTTGGTTCGGAAAATCCACTTACATTGCACAAGTTTCCTCTTGGGAGGAAGAGGCACCAAATCCCATGTTTTGTTCTCTTGGAGAGACTGGAATTCTTCTTGCATTGCTGCTCTCCACCTTGGATCATGATGAGCTTCCTGATATGATGTTGGATCAGATCCAATCATCATATAATAGTTATTAGCAAGTTCACTTTCATTTGCAAAGGAAGCATTGATTGTTTGAGATCTAGTCTTCCTAAGCTCTTGGGGATTGCCTGCCAATTCACCTGCAGCTTGTATGATTTTCTCAGCCCACTTGGGCCTTGATGGTGACTCATGTACAGCAATGTCATCTTCAGCCATGTCATCTTCATCAATATCAAAAAAATCAGAGGTGGAATCATCACTAATTTCATTAAGTTGTGGAGGAGAGGAGCTTTCCCCAGGTGCAAGGTCAAAATCTGGAATTGGTTCTTCTTCGAATTGCACACTTCTCTCAATGAAAGTTTTGAGTGTTGATGTGTCAAAGAGATTGTAGCCCTTTGTGTCCTCACCATATCCAACCATGATACATTCCCTGCTCTGTGGCTCCAAAGCCTTCCTCTTTTCTGATGGAATTCGAGCCCATGCTCTAGACCCAAAAATCCTGAAATTTGACACATTTGGTTTTTGGCCAAACCATGCCTCATAGGGGGTTTTTCCTTTGACTGATTTGTGAAAGGCTCTATTCTGAATATGAGCAGCACAATTGATGGCTTCAGCCCATATCTTAGGGCTTAGATCCCTAGCTTCAATCATGCAAGTAGCCATCTCCTTGAGAGATCTATTTTTCCTCTCTGCCACACCATTTTGATGAGGTGTGTAGGGGATTGAATGTTGCATTTGGATGCCACATTCCTCACAAAGGTGATGAATGTTATTATTCACATATTCCTTTCCATTATCAGTCCTAAGGATCTTTATCTTATGACCACTATGGTTCTCCACTAGGGCTTTCCAAATCTTCAATTTCTCAAACACTTCTGACTTCAATTTAAGGAAGTAAACCCAGTAGAATCGAGAGTAGTCATCTATGAATGTAAGTACATACCTTGATCCACCATATGATGGAGTGGAAAGAGGACCAATGAGGTCTGAATGTACCAATCCAAGTGGTTGAGTGGCTCTCCGTGCCATTCCCTTCTCATAGCTGCGCTCAGGATGTTTTCCAACTACACACCCAATGCATGCACCATTTGAAGATCAGATTTCTGGAAGCCCTTCCACTATCTCGTTCTTGTGCAATTGCTGGAGATATTTGTAGTTCATGTGGCCAAATATTTCATGCCACAACTTGGAAGTCTCGTTGGCATGAGAGACAAGAGCATGGTCACTAGAATTTGGAATGAAATTTGAGAATTTGTACATTCTCTCATCATGATCTGCATACCCTACTGCCACAACTTGATTTGAGGAAATTTCTGAGATTTCTACCAAATCTGGAGTAAATGTTACTCTCTTGGCTTCTCCTGTATGGGTCATTTGATAAACTGATAGCAAATTTGCAGCCAATGAAGGTACATAGAGCACATCACTGAAATAGCCATGCTCCATGTCAATCCTACCAATCCCCTTGGTCTGGATTTCTGAATCATCTCCCATTCGAACTGTTGGGCCACCATTCGAATGCATAGAGGAGAAGAGCTCTCTGGATGAAACCATATGTCTGGAAGCTCCTGAATCAATGATGAAGGAAGAGGGATTCGAAGTACCTGCTACCAAAGCATGACACTTCTCCTTATTGTCAGGGTTTGAGGTGCTCTCCTTCTTCCTTGCGCCCTCAGGGACTGGGATGTTGTTCTTCTCCAGCAGCTGCGCCATTGAGTCAATGGTTTTCTTCATACATGAGCTCTCTGGATGCCATCCCCTATGACAATAGGTGCATTTGGTCTTTTCCTTTCCCTTCTTGTCCTTCTCCTTTGACAGATTCGAACCCCCATCTGCAGACTTGGTCTTGTCAAACTTCCTCTTCTCTTGCTGCTTCGAATTCTTGGCTTTCTGCTTTCCTTTGCTTGCATTTGAAACACCCATTGCCAATGCTTGGTCTTTTGATTTTATGGTGCCCATCTGAACTAGTTTGTCCTGCTCCTGAGTGAGACACTCCATGAACGTGGCTAGTGATGGCATTTGCCAATTTCGAAGGGTCATTTTGGCTGAGTGAAATGTGCTAACAAATACTGAAAACTCTGGGCCTAGTTTCGAAAGGATGGACAGAATCAGTTGTTCCTCCTTCTTAACAATTCCACATTGTTACAGTTGAAGCACCAGTGACTTGAATTTCGTGAAGAACTCCTGGATGGTTTCAAAATGCGCTGGGCTCAAGCTAATGAGCTCGTTTTCAAGCTGGTGGCCTCTCAGTTCATCAGTTTTCCCAAAGAGTGATTCTAGCTTCACCCATACTTCATTTGGGGTTGTCAAACTGTCTGTATGAAACAAGAGTTCCCTTGAAATGCTCAGGCATAGCAATCCATAAGCTTCATCAAGTCGATTGTAGTACTTTGCTTTCTCCACAGCAGAGTTTGGTTCCACTTCTGTGCCCATGGTCACTCTATAGAGACCCTTAGATCTCAGCTTGATGACCATCTCAGCCTTCCAATCGAAAAAATTTAAGGGTGTGAGAAACATTTGGTTTGCTTCCATGACTGCTGCGTTAATGGTGAGAAAACTACTAAAACACCTGCAAAAAACACTCAATTTTTATCTGGAAATCCTCTCTGGAATGCAGTTCAATGCTCAATATTGACCTGCAACTCACTAAATCCACGATGGATCTGATACCATGTGAGTATTTTGATCACAGAAGATCTAGGAGCTATGGAGAACCTCACAAAATCGAATTAATTTGCAAAAACAGTGGAAAAACTTGAAAAAGGAGATAATTTTACACACAATGTATGCTGAAACCTTTGATTAACTGACTGTCTAACATGTGAAAATGTTAGTAACAGGATTTTATTACATCCATGAGAAATTCGAGAGCATTAGGTGGCTCAAGCTGAGTGTACAAGTCAACAATGCCAAATTGGCCTCAATCCCCCCTAGGTGGGTCCAACTCAATCCCAATCACCCCAAACAGCCACGAATTCTGGTGTGGAGGTGGCTGAAGCATGCTGGGTCATTAATGAGCTCAAGGAAGGCGTGGGTGAGCAAGTAGAGGAGGTTTGGGGGCCCAAGGGAGCATTAAATGCTCCAAATCTAGCCAAAAATGGGCAAAAATCCACCCTAGCGCCCTTGGTCAACTAAAATTCCCCAAAACAAGGAGAGAGGGCACACCAGCAATTAATGAGGGCACACTTGTGGACAAAACAGGAGGCTGGGTGAACTGGTTTGCTTGGAAGTGGGTGTGAACACTCTCAAAAGTGGGTTTTTGACCAACTGTAGTCACCTAGTCCAAACTATGGTTTAATTAAGCACATGAGCAATAAAATTTATGGATTATGGTACTAAGTGTGGATTACAAATCTAACAATGATTAATGAATTAGTGTGATGTTATTCTACTTCTATCTTAGTTCTACTTTATCATAATTTTGCTGCTCTTTTACACTGCATTGTGCACTCTTCTTCTATTTTCCTTCTTAATATTTCTTGTGAGGTATACATCAAGCTCTTAGATCTGCTGTGAGGATTTTCACATGGTATCAGAGCATGTTGAGAGCATAGTCTATCTCCATTCCTGAGAGTTTTTTTTTGCAGGTTATTACCAAGATTTCGAGTGCAGCAACAGTTGCAATAGTAGCAGTTGTAGATATTCTCCGTTGTTTTTGCAAGTCTTCTGCAACAACTTCCATGAATTTGGAAGGAATTCCTCCTCTTTGTCCATTCAACTATGATGAGTGGAAACCAAAGATGATAACATATTTGAAGAGACATGGTCTTTTTTTTATTGTCTTGAAAGAGAGTTTGAATCCTCTGAAGAGGAGAATGATTAGCTACTGATGAAGGTGACAGAGCCTATGGAGCAATGTTGACTGCTATGTCTCGTTGTATGTTACCCCACTTCCATGATTTTGCTGAACCTCCAAAAGAGCTATGGGCCCAACTGGATGAAATATTTGGAAAACAGAATGAAGGGATTGGTGCGAACTATTTGGAGAGCAAGGCCAGTGATACATTCGCCGTCCTTGATGGTCTCTCTAATCATGATTTACTATCAAACATATCTCATAATGAAGTTGTCCAAAAATAATAAGAACTTGCAGATTCAACACTCATGTTCTCAATGTCTTCTATTTCGAATTCTGAGTTAGGTCACACTCTATAAACTGAAGAGGTTCTTAAATCCTCTCTTGCACAAGAGTTTGTTGGTTTGCATAATGGTGATCTATTGAATGTTTTGGAGGTTAAATCAACAATTGGAGGCGATGCATTCGCTCTCCTTGGTCACTTACCTCTTATGTACTACTATATGATCATTTGTACATGATCTTAGAAGTTCATTGAAGATGTAGGGCATTACCATTTTCTTGGGATCATTTCTCATGCATATCATGGTTTATTTGGTTTTGATCTCACCCCTGCTGGTTCAAATGATATATCAAGAAACCATTCATCATTTCTTGGAGCTGATTCAAAATCCAAGCCATTACCATTATTCCATGGTTCATTTGGTTTTGATCTCACCCCTATTGGTTCAAAGGAGATCTCAAGAAACCATTTATCAAGTCTTAGAGATGATTTAAAGTCCAAGCAACCACTATCATGTAATGGTTCTTTTGGGCATGACACCACCTATGATGGTTCAAAGGAGATAACAAAAGACTATCTACACATTCATGGATTTGATCCTACCTTAGTTGATTCGAATCATAGGTTCCAGGATCATCCTCATACCTTCGGATTCGTTCTCATCACATTCGATCTGAAGAGAAAGTACAATCACATGTCTCCATATTATCTTGCATCCACTGAAGGAGAACACAAGAACATGTTTTAGGAGCATGAGCCACTTCTTCCCAATAAGAAGATACCTCTAGACATATGACCAAGCATCACACCTGCTTGAGTTTGGAGCATTTATGTTTTGGTGTGCCTTACAGTCTCTTTTGAGGGGGGGTATTTTTCCCATGAGGTTTTTCCCCATTTCCTTATTTCATGGATTGTTATTTATTATTCATTGTATTGGGTGAACTTTGGTCTTAGTTACCAGGGACCAGGATGGATTAAGGGGGGTGGTTAGGATATTCTTATAACCATCCTAGTCCTACTAGCATTATGCAAGTTCTGCATGCAACATTTTTCATGCATCCATGAAAATGCATGCCTTCCAGTCTTCAGTATGGTGTCTCCCATCACCTATTGCTTAGTTTACTAGCCCTGGGAGCCTGTTTCCACTCAATTCCAGCCCTCCTAGTGTGTGATGCGCCCTCTCTCACCTACCACAGTAAGAAGTGCGCCCTCTCTCACCTACCAGTAGTGACACACTCAGTTAGTTACTAGATATGTGGATCTGATCCTTGATTTAAGGACATATTGACTTGTTTACTAACTGATACACTCAGTGAGACCTCCAGAGAGACTAGTTGACCTGTTCTGACTACAGACAGTGTCACATCTATTAGTTACACTTAGTTACATCCAGTTAGACTTAGTTACATTCAGTTAGCTTAGTTTGACACATGGACAACCACTTGTGATTTGATGATACCACTACTGATCCGATGATTAGGAATCCTAGTGCACATAAGACATGCTCATGCACGCTAATTCGAATTGCCACCTTCGCATTCGAATCCTCTCCATTGTATTATTTAATGTTCATATTATGATTAATGAATTAGTGTGATGTTATTCTACTTCTATTTGGGCTCTATTGTATCAAAATTCAGCTGCTCTCTTACACTGCATTGTTCACTCTTCTTCTATGTTCCTGCTTAATCATTCTTGTGAGGTATACATCAAGCTCTTAGATCTGCTGTGAGGATTTTCACAAATATATAGTTAAATTTTCCATTTTTCATCGCCATATTTGGCCAAAAAGAGTTATCCATCTTCATGGAGTTACCCACCCATTTCCATAACGCATTTCGACTTCTCGCACATACAATTAGACTCCTTCCCCATCTCATCACTTAATTCCTTCCTCTATCTCGTATGCCTCCAACTTGGGAAAGCTTCATTTTTAATGGATCCCACTGCAAGCGGACCTTCCTCACCTCCCCTCATCATAACCGAATTATGCAGCACATGTCAGGATACCTACGGCATATTGCTCATCCTCCAAGTCTTCCCTTCCCATCTCCACACCCGCATATCGGGAACATATGAATTCAGTTATATTGAAGTGCACAAAACTATTGGAATTTTACATGTATATTTTATTGTGTGTGAAGAACCTGCAACAATTAATTAGTGAGAATACGCGAGATAATAGAGATAACAGAAATAACAGAACTCAGAATCACTTTTATTGATCGCAGGCCACTTTGAGGGGGCAACCTCCTTTGAGAAAGCTCAATACAAATAAGTTCATGGTACCTTCATTGGTATCAACACAAACTTATATACTAAGTCTAGGAACCAATACCATGGGTCAATACCATGTGTCAATACAAACCATGGGCCAATACAAACTATGGATCAACAATTACTACAGGACAACTTACAAAGCATATACGTCCAAAAACAATAATACAAACTATGGATCAACAAATACTACAGGATGACTTACAAAACATATGCGTCCAACAACAATATACTAACAAAGTAAATAGAAGGGTTGACATGGGTTCCTAACATCCCCTCTCCCTTAGAAAAAGCTTTGTCCTCAAAGCTTTAGATGTGGAAATTGATGCAGAATCTGAAGGAGTGGTTCCCCTGTAGCATCCTCGGGTTGGATTCTGGGCCACTGACGCCTTTTGATTTTTAGAGAGGGTTGCTTGGAAGGATGTACACAAAGAAGAACCATATCAGCTGTGTGAAAAGTGTGCTCAGAATGGTGTTGATCGGCTTGTTGTTTCAATCGAATTCTTGCCATGTGAATATTGTGTTAACAATCAAATTAACACCCTTAGTCATGTGACGGAAGAAGCACATTTTTACTATGCGCCCGCAACATGAAGACATAAACACAAGTACATTCAGACACAAGTCCTCTCTGATCTAATCAGAGAGGCCAATCTGATAATAGATGAAGTGGTTTGCTAGTAGGGATTTGGATCTGCAACATATCAATCTATCTTACTAAGAAATGGTGAGTTTTTTTGTCAACAAATGAAAGGATTATCACAACTTTCTAAAGATCTATATTCATTCATCAAAACTCATTAAGATCTAAAGCCATTTAAGAATTAAATTCATACATGATAAGCAAAATTCAAACTCATAGATGGTAGAAACTTGAATCCATTCATATTAAAACAAGGAAGAAGTACATCCTTACAAATGATCTTGGTCTGAATCCCTCCTCCATTGTCATGAGCTTCCCTTCCTTCACCCTTGCTTTTGAAGAATTCAAGCTCTTTCTCCTCCTTCAGAATCTCTCCAGCAAACCTTTGCTCTTCCTTTGTGTACTCCACAATTCCTCCCATGCCTTTCTTATATAGCATTGGGAAATGAGCTCTCATTTTTCTCTTTTCAATGTGGGATTGTCCCTTTTCATCATTTTTTATTATTTTTGCTCAAAAAACCACTTTTCTATAGTTTTTAGGCTTTTTGCACAACTTTAGCATACTTTAAGTACAATTAATGAACTTTAATGCATTCATATTCACTTTTTGATTAGTGTAGCTTATTTTTGGACTTTTTATGAGTGGTTCAATCACTGAACTTGGTCTCCTTAGGTTCTTAATGTCTTCATCTAATCCTTCCATTTATGGGAGAAGTGATTAGAACAGAGAGGACTTGTCTCTGAATGTACTTGTGTTTATGTCTTCACGTTGTGGGCGCATAGTAAAAATGTGCTTCTTCTGTCACATGACTGAGGGTGTTAATTTGATTGTTAACAAATTTTCCTATAGAATGAGAAGAATCTGATCGTGGTTTCGAAGAATCGAGTCAATTTCCTGAACTGGGGAGGTGTTGAGGGTGTATGGAAGAAGAAGTAAAGGTGTCTATCCATAAACTGCTTCATATGGTGTCCTTTTAGATGTGATATTGTACCACTGGAGCACTTCTAGGAAATCCATAGAAATAGTTGTCCAAATCTATGTAGGGATGGGCAAGGGTTTGAGCAGTCCCAAAAGGAGTGTCGTTTCACCCTTGTTGACCCAACAAGTATCACAATCAACCCCTAGTTGTTGAATTGTCATTTTTAGTCCCTGCCAAAAGAAGTTACATTGTTCTTGTTCATACATTTTAAGGAACCCAGAGTGCCCTGCCGATGAAGAAGCATGGAGTTCATGGAAGAGATACCCCTGTTGAATAGATTGCAACCAATTTGGAACAAGCAGAGAAATAGGTGTAAAAGGATCTGGGTCATCAAATGTTCGAGAAGGAGCATCTTCCCCCATATTCTCCTTACCCTTCTTGTAAGTGATCCCATAGGAATAACCCATGAGTTGGATAACCCATTTTAGGTGTGTTGGGGAGGAGACCAGTATTCCAGGAAATTTTCCAGACTTTGGAAATCAGTCTTGATGCAGAAATGATTCCCTAATAGGCATGGCTGCCACTTTTGTACTATATGAAAAATAGCCATCATTTCGTGCTGAGATGTAGATGCGGCTAAAGTCTTACCAGAAAGGTCTCTTGAAGGCGACAAG
Source organism: Larix kaempferi (assembly GCA_027924585.1). NCBI lineage: Eukaryota > Viridiplantae > Streptophyta > Pinopsida > Pinales > Pinaceae > Larix > Larix kaempferi. The sequence goes on along the minus strand of BSBM01000372.1, from coordinate 42,784,064 downwards.
CCCACTAGTTCAGCAGAGGCACCTGCATATCTATCGAAGGAAGTAGGGGAGACCATTGATGGGTGCATCTGAATGTAATGGAGTTGAGAGATGACACCATGTGAATTCTTCTTAAGGATATTTTCCAGGTGATGTGAACTGATGATGCGGAGAGACCCTTCTTGTAAGCCCATAAATTTGTGTTGTTTTCCATTGACTGAAAACTGCATCCAATGTTCAGCAAAATCCCATAAGATGGGACCCAATGTGCATAACCATTGAACACCCAAAACCACATCACATCCGCTTAGGGACAAGGAAATCATGTCAGAGCGCAGGTTATAATCTTCCAGAGAGATATGCACATTGTGACACTTCCCCTTGCAAGGTAAGGTTCCCCTATTGGTAACCATGAATTCAAAGTTGGAGCAAGGATGGACAAAAAAATCAGCATGTTTGGCGATCCGAGGGTCAATGAAGTTATGAGTGCTATTAGAATCAATGAGTATTGTAAGAGGAAGCTTCTTGAAGTAACCCCTGACCAACAGTGTTTGGGGGGTGGTGACACCAGATAAAGCATGGAAAGATATCTCTGGTTGGTCATCCTGAGATGGGGGGTCAATAGGCAGCTCCTAAATGTCGACCTGATCATCCATTGTATCTGGAGCTTCTTCACCAATTTTAGAGGCAGACGAAGAATCCATATCCAAGAGATAGAGCTTTTGTTGAACACATCTATGTCCCCGAGTGAATTTCTCATCACAGTTATAACAAATCCCTTTTTCTCTGCATTCCTACATCTCTGTTTTAGGCAAATGCTTGATAGGAGTTGGTCGAGGAGCTGGTGGGATGGGAGGTCGTTGAGAACCCATATTTCAGAAGGGAACAAAAGTGGGTTTGGAGCGTTGTTGGGATGCAATCTTGTCTTCTTCCAACTTAGCCAACCCCAGGGCTTCCATCATTGTGTTTGGACATAACATTTTGACATCTGAGGGGATTTCATCCTTAAGACCACTGATAAAACAACTCTTGTAGAATTCATTAGACAATCCTTATGTGTGATTGGATAGTTTCTCAAATTCTGTGTGATACTCTCTCACAGTGCCAATTTGACAAAGTTTAGTGAGTGCTCCGGTGAAGTCATCAAAAGCACTAGGACCAAATCCTTGCAAAAGGAGTTGGCAAAAATCTGTCCATTTTGGCTCGTCACAAGCCTTGATTTACCAACGGTACCATTGAAGGGGTTCTTGTTCCAAATGAAAGGATGCAAGTCAAAAGTATTATGCAGACTGGAATACTGTTCTGCATGATAGATCCATCCAGTTGGATCAGTACCATTGAAGCAAGGAAATTCAAGCTTCGGACCACGGAAATTGCTGGAAGAAGAGAACCCATTGTCTAATGAAGACTCGGACTGTCGTTTGTTGTTCATGGCTGAATGCTCAAGATGGAGACCGAGAAAGTTTTCATCCAAATCCTGGAGTTTGTTTTGGATGGCTGCAAGTGATTCCTCCATGGTTTTTGCTCCTGCGCGGGTGACAACATAACCAGGATTTTTTTTTGTTGGAATGGATAGAAAAATGCAAACAAAAGCTTATTTATTAAATGGAAATTCGGATTTGGGAAAAACTCGGATGGGTAATTGGAGTTTCACTATGTTTTGGACACTTTGGAATGAGGGAAGCAGAAAATGAGGATTTCATAAGCGGGGTGAAAGAATGGGAAAATTTGTCAAAGAGGGACAAAGAAGCAAAGATAGGGAATGCAGACGGTGGAAAAATTTGAGGGCGATTGGGTGAAAATCGAAGAAGTTATCGAAAACCCTAAAAATAGTCAAATGTGAGATTTCTGGCTTTGGGAAGTGGAATTTGGGATATGGTCCTCAGGAATGAAATATGAAGAATGGGATTGAATGGGTGTCAGTGAAGTTTCAGGGAAAATAAAGTAAAAACAAGGGAGGTATGGCGAAAAAACATTTTTTTTTTTTAGAATGGATCTAAAACGACTTTCGGAATGGATTGAAAACAGTGGGATCTGGAACAACTCAGAATTGATCAAAAACAGCGGGATCTGGAACAACTCAAAATGGATCGAAAATGGATCGATCTGAAACAAATTTTAGAATGGATCTGAAATGGTTGGATCAGAACCAGCTTTTGGAATGGATCTGAAATGGTTGGATCAGAACCGGATTTTGGAATGGATCTGTAACGGCGCAGAAGTGATCGGAAACAAATGGATCTGCAATGGTGTGGAAGTGATCGACAACAGTTTAGCTGAAAATAGATATGGACCCCATGTATGTTCGGCTTTTTATCGGTTCAGGGGATTCGCTCGACCACCAATGTTGTCTGACAGCTTGCGTATTGGTGTTAGAAAAACAGGATCGCGGAGAAATAACAATAAACAGAAATGAAAATATAACCACACATACACATTACAAGAGAGACAGATATATCGTGGTTCACCCAACTTGGGATACATCCACACTGAAGTTTCCAGTCCTTATTATTATTCCATCTATAAAAGTGAAGGGATACAACCTACAGCACAACCGCTGCACTTCCTCTTCACTGTCTCACAGTCTCTCTTACGATCTCAGAGATATTTACAATGCATAAAACCTAATACATCAACCCTAGCCATATTAAAATGTCTTTCTCTTATAAGGGAAATATAATGCGAAAATACCACGGGTTACCCAAAACCATGGGCCCAAAAACTGTTGGCGAAAACAACCCAAAAAATTATCATCTATGAAACTAAGTATATAGTCCTCTGGGGTGCACGGCTGAGACAATATCATCTAGGAGACTAGAAGATCTGGATCCACAACCAACAATCTCCCACTTGGTGACTGATCACAACAAATCCACTACTGCTGCACTAGCTGGACTTGGACTTGGCAAATTTCTCCTCTTCAGCTTCATGCTAGAAGGCCAACTGAAACCAAGCAAGAACTCAATTTCTCTCTAGTCACTACCTTTGTGAACATGTGTTGCAGATTCTGGCTAGTATGTATCTTTTCCAACTTTAACAGTTCATCTTCTAGAATAGACCGTATGAAATGGTACTTGAGCTGTATATGTTTAGTCCTGGAATGGAATGCTGAGTTCTTTGCAAGATGAATGGCACTCTGGCTATCACTATACAACTTGCTATCCTTCTACTTCTTACCCACTTCCTCCATAAACCTCTGCAACCAAATCATCTATTTACTATCCTCTGTAATAGCAACATACTCTGCTTCCATTGTTGAAAGTGCAACATCCTTTTGCAATCTCGAAATACAACTTATTGTTGTTCCACCTATAGTAAACACATACCCTGTGGTGCTCCTCCTGCTATCTTTATCACCTGCCATATCTGCATCAACATATCCCTATAAAACACTGTCTGAACCTCCAAAACATAATGCCTGAGTGGTGGTACCTCTCAAATACCTGAGAATCCATTGTATTGCCTTCCAATGTTCTTTACCTAGATTGTTCATATATCTGCTCACAACTCCCACTGCTTGTGCAATATCTGGTCTTGTGCACACCATGGCATACATCAAGCTGCCAACTGCTAATTGATAGGGAATCTTGGACATGTAATCTGTCTCTTCCTGTGTCTTGGGACGCATTTCCTTACTTAGACTGAAATGGCTAGCCAAAGGTGTACTAACTGGTTTTGCATTCTGCATTCTAAACCTCTTCAACACCTTTTGTATGTACTCACTCTGAGACAATGTCAATTTGCGATTTTTCCTATCTCTCGTTATTCTCATACCAAGGATTTGCTTTGCAGCACCCAAATCCTTGATCGAAAATGAATTAGCTAGCTTCCTTTTGAGTACATTTATATCCTGCATCTTAGACCCTGCAACAAGCATGTCATCCACGTACAATAACAAGATAATATATATTTCATTGTCTAGCTTCTTGAAATAAACACAATGGTCAGAATGACATCTACTATAACCTTGCTCTCTCATAAACTTGTCAAATTTTAGATACCATTGCCTTGGGGCTTGCTTCAAACCATACAAGCTCTTTTTCAACCCACACACCAAATTCTCCTTCCCTTTGACCTCATACCCTTGTGGTTGTTGCATATATATCTCTTCCTTCAAATTTCCATGGAGAAAGGTTGTTTTTACATCTAACTATTCAAGATGCAGATCTTCTACCACCACTAGACTTAAAATAGTCCTAATTGAAGTCATCTTAACAAAAGGAGAAAATATTTCATCAAAATCTATACCTTTCTTCTATGCAAACCCCTTTACAACAAGCCTCGCCTTGTACTGCTTCTTACCTCCTTCTTCTTCCTTCAACCTATAAATCCTTTTGTTCTGCAATGCTCTTTTACCAGCAGGAAAGTGAACCAAATCCCAAGTCTAGTTTCCTACCAATGAGTCCATCTCCTCATTCATGCCTTGCTCCCACTTCTTTCTAGTTTCGAACTGCATTGCTTCTTCATAACATTCTGGTTCACCATCATCAGTCATCAATAAATAATACATTGAAGGAGAGTATCGTTCAGGGAGTCTACTTAACCTGTTAGATCTACTTGCAGTTGCAGGAGTTTCAGGTACTTTCTATTGTTCTTGATTTTCTGGCACCTTTGTAACTTCATTTTCTTGAATTTCATCAAGTACTATGTACTCTGTGTTTTTCTTTTCATGTTTCTTTCCCTGCAACTGATCTTTATACATGACCTTTTCATTGAGTATGACATCTCTACTTCTAATGATGTTGTGATTTTCATAATCCCATAAATGATAACCAAAATCATCAACCCCATATCCAATAAAGGTACATTTCTTGGATTTAGCTTCAATATTTGCTCTATTATCTTTATCATTATGGACAAATGCTTTACAACCATACATTCTCAGAAATGAGTAGTTTACCTTTTTATCTGTCCATGCCTCCTCTGGAATACCACCATCCAAAGCACTTGAAGGTCCTTTGTTTATTAAATAAACAATAGTATTTACAGCATCCGCCCAAAACTGTAAGGGAAACCCTGCATGCAATCTCATAGACCTTGCACACTCCATGATCTTTCTGTTCATACTTTTAGACACACCATTTTCTTGTGGTGTTCCTGGGACTGTCTTCTCTCTATGAATTCCATGGTATGAATAGTAACTATCAAACTCTTTGCCGTAGTATTCGCCTCCATTACCAGATCTGAGACACTTCAACCTTTTTCCTATCTCATTCCCAACCAAAGCTTTCCACTTCTTAAAAGTAACAAAGACATCAGATTTATGTCTAATGCAATAAACCCAAGTTTTCCTAGCTGCATAATCAATAAATGTAACATAATAATGAGAGCCACCAACAGATTGTACCTGATCCGGTCCCCATACATTTGTATGCACAAGCTCTAACTTTTCATTCTTCTTCTGTTTCTCAACCCTGAGAAATCTGACTCTCTTCTCTTTTCCATAAACACAGTTTTCACAGAATTCCAAACTTACCTGCATCAAATCTGGAAGCAACTTCCTTGAGTGGAGAATCTAAATCCCCTTCTCACTCATATGGCCAAGCCTATGATGCCACAATGCTGTATCTGTTTCTGTGGAAGCTAAAGAGATAGAATGGTCAGTATTATGAGGACATAAATACAACGTACCTACCCTGTCTCCTTTTGCTATCACTATTGATCCTTTAGTGATCTTCCTCCACTTTTCTCCAAATGTAGATAGACAGCCTCCATCTCCCAACTGCCATGTTGAGAAAATATTTATTTTCATAGCAGGAATATGCCTTACATCTTTCAACAGCCAATCAGTTCCATTCTTAACTTTTATCCATACCTTACCCATTCCAACAATTTTACATGGCTCATCATCACCCAATAGAACATGTCCAAAATCGCCTGGAACATAATCATGAAAGTATTTCCTATGGGGTGTAGCATGACATGAAGCCCCTGAATCTACTACCCAATAATAACTAGTATTATCTAATGCAAGAATCAAAGCATCTTGTAACACATCACCTACTACATTTGCTTCCTAGGTAGTTTCCTGCTATGAATCTCCTTTCTTCTTTAGAGATCTGCAGTCTTTCTTCAGATGTCCTTTCTTTCCGCAATTTCAGCACTCTATTTTTCCCAGTCTGGACTTGGATCTTCCCGTTTTAGACTTGCCATGATTACCTTGGCTCTTTCCTCTCTCCTTTTGTCTTCCCCTGCTCTCCATGGTCAATGCATTACCTGATGTCTCACCTGTGCTTTTTCTTCGTATTTCCTTGCTAAGAATAACACCAATAACATCATCAAATTTCAAGGTGTTTGAACCAGAGACAGAGTTACTTACAGCCATGGCCAATCTATTCCAGCTTTCTGGAAATGAACACAAGATTAGAAGATCCCTAACCTCATCATCGAAGTTCACACTTACAGAAATTAGTTGATTTGTAACCATATTAAACTCATTTAAATGATCAGTTACAGATCCACCTTCATACATCTTCATATTAAATAAACACTTCATTAGAAATACCTTGTTGGAGGCCGAGGGTTTTTCATACATCTTACCTAGTGCGCTCATCAAACCCTCCATTGTTGTTTCTTTTGAGATATTGAAAGCTATCGACGAAGCCACGGACAACCGTATTGTCCCTAGTGCCTTTCTGTCAAGAACCTCCCATTCTTCGTCCTTCATGGCCACCGGCTGCTTTGCTCTTCCTCCCAACAACAGGAATAGATCCTTCTGGTACAGATAGTCCTCCATTTGCCTCTTCCATAACTGGAAGTTTTAACCATTAAACGTCTCGACCTTAAACTTTCCTTCTTCCACCATTGCTCCCAATCGAACCAGAAACCCTAGCTTCCTGCGGGTTTATCTGCCAAATAGACCTTTGGCTCTGATACCAATTGTTAGAAAAACAGGATCGCAGAGCAATAACAATAAATAGAAATGCAAATATAATCACACATACAGATTACAAGAGAGACATAGATATATTGTGGTTCACCCAACTTGGGCTACGTCCACACTGAAGTTGTCATTCCTTATTATTATTTCGTCCAACAAAGTGAAGGGATACAACTTGCAACACAACCACTGCACTTCCTCTTCATTGTCTCACAGTCTCGCTTCTGATCTCGGATATATTTACAATGAATAAAACCTAATACATCAACCCTATCCGTATTACAATGTCTTTCTTTTATAAGGGAAATACAATGGGAAAATACCATGGGTTACCCAAAACCATGGGCCCGAAAACTGTTGGCGAAAACAACCCCAAAATTTTTTCTCGGGGGCTCTGCCCCCGAACCCCAAGGTAAGAGAATGAGTGTACAATCCTCTAGGGTGCACGACTGAGACAATATCATCTATGAGACTAGAATATCTAACTCCACAACCAACAATTGGGGCAGTACCCCTCAATCCACGGCTCAGGTAAAACTGATAACCACTTTTCCATAAACGATAGCTCTTGGTTTACCTCACGAGAAGGAACTAGTCAGACAGGTAGGGGTCGTTTCCATTTTTTCTAGAAGGTGCTCTCAAAGGGCCAGCTACTTCAGAGTTCCTGTGGTACTCCTCACAATAATTTTTAGGGCTTATGCACAAGTACTTCCCACAGTTAAGTGGATAGGGATTATTCCTAGATCCAAAGCTGCAATAGATGCAAAAAAACAAATTTGGTAGAAATTTCACCCAGCGAGCCCAAGAAAGTGCTCTGATACCAGATGTGAAGAACCTACAACACTTAATTCAACACTTAATTAATCAGAATATGCGAGATAATAGAAATAACAAAACTCAGAATCGCTTTTATTGATCGCAGGCCACTTCGATGGGGCAATGTCCTTTGAGCAAGCTCAATACAAATAACTTCACAGTACCTTCATTGGTCTCAACACAAACTTATATAGTAAGTCTAAGCACCAATACCATGGGTCAATACCATGTGTCAATACAAATCATGGGCCAATACAAACTATGGATCAACAATTACAACGGGATGACTTACAAAGCATATGCTTCCAACAACAATAATACAAACTATGGATCAACAAATACTACGGGACAACTTACAAAGCATATGCATCAGTGAGTATTTTGATCATAGAATATATAGGAGCTATGGAGAACCTCACAAAATTGAATTAATTTGCAAAACCAGTGAAAAAACTTGAAAAAAGGAGATAAATTTACACACAATGTTAGCTTAATCTTTGCATTAACTGGGTGTCTAACATGTGAAAATGTTAAGAATAGGTTTTTATTACATCCATGAGAAATTCGAGAGCATTAGTTGGCTCAAGATGAGTGTACAAGTCAAAATTGCCAAATTGGCCTCAATCCCCCCTAGGTGGGTCCAACTCAATCCCAATCATCCCAAACAGTCACGAATTCAGGTGTGAAGGTGGCTGAAGCATGCTGGGTCATTAATGAGGCCAAGGCATGCATGGGTGAGCAAGTAGAGGAGTTTGGGAGGACCAAGGGAGCAATAAATGCTCCAAATCTAGCCAAAATTGGGAAAAATCCACCCTAGCGCCCCTAGTCAACTGGAATTCCCCAAATCAAGGAGAGAGGGTGATCCAGCAATTAATGAGGGTGCACTTGTGTACAAAACAGGAGGTTGGGTGAACTGGTTTGCTTGAAAGTGGGTGTGAACACTCTCAAATGTGGGTATTTGACCAACTAAAGTCACCTAGTCCAAACTATGGTGTTATTAAGCACATGAGCAATAAAAATTTGACTATGGTTATGGACTATGGTACTAAGTATGGATTACTGTTCTAACACCCCCACTTAACCAGAACTTAGTACAACTCATGAAAGATAAGTGGGAGGCCTTGGCAACAAAGGCTCAAGTCACCTCATTACAAACAGAAATTTTTATTTGTGCATATAAACCGAGGACAAGAAGTAAAACCACATGGGATAAAAACTTCCCTCTAAAATGGACATGGAGCTGAACCTGCAATTAAATTGCATAAATCACCATCCATCACTCACTCCAAGCAAGGCTCTCAAGTGAGTGAAGGTCTTCTCAGTAAAGCACTTGGTGAAAATATCTGTAGTTTGCTCGATGGATGGGCAATACTGCAAGGAAATCACCTTGTCATGCACCAAGCCCCGAATGTAGTGCATATGGATTTCAATGTGCTTTGTTCTTTGCCTCTGTACTGGATCAGTAGATATCTTGATGGAACTTTGATTATCCACCCAAATGTTGGTTGGAGAATCAATAGCAACACCAAACTCCCGAAGAATGCCTTGCAACCAAACACACTGTGTGGTTGCGTTCACTGCTTGCATGTACTCGGCCTCTACTGATGAAAGTGAAATGGTATGTTGTTTCTTACTTGACCAGCAAATGGGACCTTCAGAAAACATAAACACAAAACCTGAAGTGGACTTTCTATCGATGGGATCTCCAGCCCAATCGGAATCAGAAAATCCAGCTAGTTGTAGTGAAGAACCAGCTGCATAGTGTACCCCAAAGATCTTTGTTCCTTGGACATATTGAAGGATCCTTTTGGCTGCCTTCCAATGGAACTCATGTGGCTGCTGCATATACCTTGCTACAGCACTTACAGCATAAGACAAATCAGGTCTTGTATGTGTAAGGTACAACAAACTTCCGACTAGCTGATTGTAGAGTGTGCAATCCACCAATGGAGAGTCTTCAAATTCACCTAGTTTTATGCCTGAAAGGAATGGGAACTTGGCTGCCTTACATTCAGCCATTTTACACTTGAATAACATTTCTGAATCATACTTAGGTTGACTCAACAATATACCTCTCTCAGATTGCTCAATTTCCAAACCCAAAAATTGCCTTAGCATTCCTAGGTCGCTCATGGCAAATTCAATGTGCAAAGAAGTTTTAATTGAGCCAATTTGTTTGTTGCAGCTCCCTATAATTAAAATATCATCAACATACAGTACAATGACCTACAAATTATCATCACATTGCTGCAAATAAACATTTGGATCAGACTTGCATCGACAGAAACCAATTGAGAGCAAAAAAGCATCCATTTTGGCATACCAAGCCCTGGGGGCTTGCTTGAGTCCATAGAGTGACTTCTTCAACCTGCAAACAAGTGTGGGATCCTCTTGGAATCCTTCAGGTTTCTGCATATATATCTCTTCCTGTATCTCACCATGCAAGAATTCACTTTTAACATCCATGTGGTGAACTTCCCAACCCTTACTAGCTGCCATGGCTAGAACTAGTCTAATTGAGTCCATCTTTGCAACCGGTGCAAAGGTCTCTGTATAATCCACACCATGGATTTGTGAGTATCCCTTAGCCACTAACCTATCCTTGTACTTGATATCAGAACCATCAGCAACAGGTTTGGTTCGAAAAATCCACTTACATTGCACAAGTTTCCTCTTGGGAGGAAGAGGTGTTAAAATTCAATATGCTAAGACAGAAAATAGCAGCATTACATTCCATTTCACAATAATAGCATATACAGGATCACTGAAGAAACAACAAGCATAGCATAAACACAAGAGACACAGATTTATCCTGGGAAACCCTCATGGGGTAGAAAACCCAGTAAAGCTTCCTCAATATAGATGACCAGCAATATACAAAGATGCAAACCAAAGACATGATCTCCTTCTCCACTGTAGCATACCTCTCCTCCAATAGGTGCGCCTCCCTTGAATGAGTGAGTGTGTATGATGAGGAACACACCTCCTCTATTTATACACTACTTTGATATGTATTTTACACAAGTACACGTAGGCTCGTATTTAACCAATAGGTTAAATAACCCACTACAACTAACTGGGCCGACCCCTCTAGGGTGGTCTAATAACCCTTTGACCCACATAACACATTTAGGGCCGACCCCCACTAGGGAAGTCTAATAACCCGAGTTACCACATTCCGACGGAGGAATAAACATCTCCGGATATACAATAAGATCTTCACGGAGGAATGAATCATCTCCGGAATAATAAAGTACAAATATAATATTCTTTGAAGTTACAATATTTAACACTCCCCCTTAACGAGAAGGATATTATAACAGTATCTGCACGAGCAAGGAGTCATCAACATCATACATGATACATCTATAAATCATTGGAAGCTTTCTCAACATCATCAGTAACTCAAGCAGTTACTGGAACATCTTCAATACTGGAACATCAACATCTTCAGTACTGAGTCTTTAACTTCTACAGCACTCGAACAACTACAACAACATCAACATCTGGATCCTCACGATCATCAGTATCGTCATCTCACGACCATTAGCATCGTCATCACACGATCATCAAGATCGTCATCACACGATCATCAGCATCGTCACACACGATCATTAGCATCGTCATCACACGATCATCAATATCGTCATCACACGATCATTAGCATCATCATCACATGATCATCAACATCGTCATCACACGATCAGCAGCATCGTCATCACATGATCATCAACATCGTCATCACACGATCAGCAGCATCGTCATCACACGATCATCAGCATCGTCATCACACGATCATCAGCATCGTCATCACACGATCATCAGCATCGTCATCAATACAGGTATCCATAACAATACAAGTATCCACATCATTAGTACAAGTATCCTACCGATACAAGTAACCACATCATCAATACAAGTATCCTACCGATACAAGTAACCACATCATCAGTACAAGTATCCTACCGATACAAGTAACCACATCATCAGTACAAGTATCCTACCGATACAAGTAACCACATCATCAATACAAGTATCCTACCGATACAAGTAACCACATCATCAATACAAGTATCCTACCGATACAAGTAACCACATCATCAATACAAGTATCCTACCGATACGAGTAACCACATCATTAATACCATCACTTTCTCGGAGACCATTCATCTACGGATCAATTCAGGGACCAAAGTCCGGGGATGATACAATCCCCTTCACGTACATTTTGAACTATCAGTTCCGGGATGATGCAATCCCCATCACGTACATTTTGAACTATCAGTTCCGGGATGATGCAATCCCCATCACGTACATTTTGAACTATCAGTTCCGGGATGATGCAATCCCCATCACGTACATTTTGAACTACCAGTTCCGGGATGATGCAATCCCCATCACGTACATTTTGAACTATCAGTTCCGGGATGATGCAATCCCCATCACGTACATTTTGAACTACCAGTTCCGGGATGATGCAATCCCCATCACGTACATTTTGAACTATCAGTTCCGGGATGATGCAATCCCCATCACGTACATTTTGAACTATCAGTTCCGGGATGATGCAATCCCCATCACGTACATTTTGAACTATCAGTTCCGGGATGATGCAATCCCCATCACGTACATTTTGAACTATCAGTTCCGGGATGATGCAATCCCCATCACGTACATTTTGAACTAAGGTCCAGGGACGATGCAGTCCTATCTTCTATTCTCGGAGACCTCACGTCTACGGCTCTCTTTAGGACTGAGAGTCCAGGGATGATCCAATCCCCTCAAGTCCACCAAGGACTTCATTCTCGGAGACCTCTCGTCTACGGCTCTCTTTAGGACTGAAAGTCCAGGGATGATCCAATCCCCTCAACTGTCCACTAAGGACTTCATTCTCGGAGACCTTACGTCTACGGTTCTCTTTAGGACTGAAAGTCCAGGGATGATCCAATCCCCTCAACTGTCCACTAAGGACTTCATTCTCGGAGACCTCACGTCTACGGCTCTCTTTAGGACTGAAAGTCCAGGGATGATCCAATCCCCTCAACTGTCCACCAAGGACTTCATTCTCGGAGACCTCACGTCTACGGCTCTCTTTAGGACTGAAAGTCCAGGGATGATCCAATCCCCTCAATTGTCCACTAAGGACTTCATTCTCGGAGACCTTACGTCTACGGCTCTCTTTAGGACTGAAAGTCCAGGGATGATCCAATCCCCTCAACTCTTTTCTCATCCATACAGGTACAATCATATATCACATCAAAACATGTATACATCACATCAAGACATGTGTACATCAAAACATGTATACATCACTTAATCAACACATGTACACATCACATCAAAACATGTGTACAACAAAACATGTATACATCACTAATCAAAACATGTACACATCACATCAGAACATGTATACATCACAACTAGCATGTATTCTTACTAATACATCTAAACATGTATACATCACACCAAAACATGTATACATCTAGCATGTATTCTCACCAATACATCTATCATCAAAAGCATGTATAAGTAAAGCTAAGTATTCTAAGTATAAGAGTCCTAAATCTAAATATTTCTAAGTAACTGGGTGTAGAGAACAGGTTACCTCATCAACGACCTTGTTGTTTGATGAGACAATCTCATCAGTAGTGACTATACTACTCCCCCTTTCGAGGACGGTCCTTTTGAACTACACCAAGCTTGTCTCGGAAGTATTCAAACTTCACTCGAGACAGAGGTTTGGTTGGTAACTTCTTCACTTGACGTAGGGGCTTGGTTAGTACAATGGTAACCTGTTACAAATTCAAACTTTTAGAGTTCATTTCTGTGACATATCTTGTTAGTTCCCTATGTTCTTTGACTTATCATGGAACACTAGATTCTATGTCATCTTGATACAACTCTAATTATCACATAGGATCTCAGTTGGTTCTAACTCTAAGTCAAACAATCCTAAAGCCAAACTTCTTCACAACTAGCAGAGCAAGCAGCCATATATTCCGCTTGTGCTGAGAGTCACACTAGACTGCTTCCAGCTAAACCACGAGATCATGGCTAATCCCAGACAATAACATCCTCTCGAGGTGTTCTTCTTGTCTGATACACTTCCTGCCCAAACAGAATCTGAATAGCCATTTGAAGTCATGATCTTCAAGATAGCATAGATCAAATTCTATCGTGTCCTTTATGTGCCTCATCACATACTTTGCAACTATCAGGTAAACACATCTAGTTTCCACTAGATACTAACTCAAGGTGTTCAAAACAGAGCATATATCTAACCTAGTATATGTTAGATATATCAAAGACCCAATAATTTGACTGTACAGAGTTATATCCACTAACTCTGATGAGTTATCCCCTAACGGCTTCAAGCTGGAATCCATAAGAGTGGCCATTCCAACACCTCAAGTCATATTTCTCATCATACTTTCCCTGATTGATAAATATTCCTTCTGAGCCTTGCCATACTTCCAGACCTAGGAAGTAAAGCATCAAATTGAGATCTTTCATTTTTCATTTCTGCATTGAATGATCTTCTGCATATCTATCTGTGCCATCTCTCGTTAGATGGGTCTACTGATATGAGCCTCAGTATCATTCGAACTCTGTGGTGAGTTCCTTCTTGCATCCATGTCATATGTGTATCATATTCAACCTTGTAGCAAAGGTTGAGATCCACATCACCCATGGTGATCATTAAGCTTAAATTATTATCGATCCTAGGTACCTATACAGAACCTGATTCATACCTCTTCTTTAATTACACCATACTTGGAGCAAACATCTTGTCATGATTCTCTTCCCCTTTCTAAGAGAATCTTCTAGCCATGAGCCTTCTATATTTTGTTTGATTTGTAAATCTTCTTGTTTGAACATCCACCACTTGTACGGTGTCCATCATTCTTCATGACCTTTCCTACAAATCAAAATTAAGTACATGATTAGTAATACTTCATAATCATCAAAAGATAACCCATTATGCATACAGATATCATTTACATAGTGATGCAACTATTTTGACCATTACTTTGGCACAACACTTTTCCATATCCTGTATGCATACAGTGGCTATCTAGATGCCTTCCATCTCTACCAGAACATACTATCGAGAGTGTGCACAACTCTCAGCATGTCAGCAAAGAGGTTTCATTCTAGACAAGCAACAATGGAATGTTTGTCCAAGCATATGCACATTAGTTGTATACTGTTCAATGCTCTATGAATGTTTACACTCAGCATTATATATTCTAGGAATACAAATATGCATGCAGGCAATATCATTACTATTTCAAATAGCAACTCAAATACTTATCTTTTATGTTTGTGTGGCTGCCTCCCGCTTGATCTTCTGTATGTCTTTTGAACTTCTATTCATTCTGTACCACTGTGCATGCTCAATAGTCATCCTCATGATCTCATATACAAACATACACTCATTAGTATATTCTAAATGCTATCAAAACATTATAGTACTAAATAATCTTGAAAACGTATAGTCATGATTATAGTTAATAAACATTAGTATTCAAGATTTCAGGGAAGTCTTCTTTTACTCATGCGTATCATTGATAAGAGATATAATATGCATAATCCCTTGGTTACTAACTTTATGAATGAGCATAACCAATCATTCCAAGTATACTTATATAAGGGATCCTAACACAAGGTAAGATTCATGGGAAACATACCTGGATTATTATACCTACTTGGTTATGTACAACATACCTCGTAAGTAGAACAAAGATTATGGATGAGTCTTTGTCTTCATGTTTTCATGGTCATGAAGCCTGATTTGTCTTTTGTGATGTACCTGTATCTTGTTAGCAGACAACCTCAACCTCACACAACACCATAATGCATTAGTACAATCATAAGTGTCAACACCCTAACCAATGAATATCTTCTATCATGCATTCATAATTTTGTTAAGGTGATACAACAAATCTAAAATCAAGATTGTACTAACTGTAATAATCATGAAGAAAAACATACCATAAACTTAATCATGAACAAATCTCAAAACATACCTCGATGAGTCATACCTATCGAGATCGCTTGTAATCTCCTTATGTAAAGCCTTAGCCTCATCTCCCTCTGAAACATGAACTCCTTCACTTATGTAGGTGACCAATCTATCTTCTTCTAGGATTAACCCTATCCACTTGATTTGCAAGAACTGGACCTGGAGCTGGATATGGGTTTGTCAGAGAAACCCCAAAAATTCAAACTTTGAATTTCAGACTTCCGAAAGGATAGAAATATGCGCCTTGATGAGCTGATCAAACTGATATATTTAGAATTTGAAAACTGCAAAGTTTTACTCCTCAATTTTGCCTTTGAAACTTTCGGATTCACTGGACGTGACCCTGAACTGGGGTTTGATGAAGCCCACTCTTTTGCCCCATCAAAAAGTTTGAACCAAAGCTCTAAGCTTCTATTTTTCTGAGGAGCTTCCAGCCGTGGTCACAGATTTCAAAAATTCCTATTTTTACAGAAGCCCTAATTTTCCACTTTTCTGATCAAAGTCCCGAACTAGGGTCTAATCAAGCCCGGCCTTCTGCCCAACCAAAAATTCTGATCTTGGTCTCTAAATTTCTATTTTGATGAGTAGCATCCAGCCGTGGTCTCCGATTACAAAAATTCCAACTTTCTTCAAAGCCCTAAATTTCGGAAGCCATGAATGAAGGTGCCAAAAAATAATTCTGTTTTGACAGAAATATGTACCTGATTGTTTCTGGTGTAACTCCGAAATTTTTGATCCACAGGGTCTGAAAAAGTTTTCTGAGATAGCCTGACCTATTAGCTTTCCATCCTGACAGGTCTGACCTCAATTGGATGTTCTGAGAGAGAGTTATGCCAAATGTCGCAACGTGACCTGTTTTGGGAAAATACAGGAGAGCGAACTTGTACGGCGTGCCACGTGTCACTGTTTGACCTTCGGCCTCTGAAAAAGTTTTCTGAGATAGCTCGGCCTGTTATATTTCCATCCTGACAGGTCTGACCTCAATTGGATTCTCTGAGAGAGAGTTATGCCAAGTGTCGCAACGTGACCTGTTTATGGGATAATACAGGAGAGCGAACTTGTACGGCGTTCCACGTGTCACTGGCTCAACTTCGGCCTCTGAAAAAGTTTTCTGAGATAGTACAGTCTGTGTACTACCTGTCACTTTTCACGAAATTTCATTTGGATCTTCCTAGCCCAAGTTATGACCTTTTTCCCAAGGTCACCTGATTTTGACTCAGATCTGGAAGAGGCAGAAACCCTATATTGTACAGATCATAAATCACAAAGTACAACGAATTAGAGGTTGTCCTTTGGACACAAGGTACCTGGAGATCTTAGCTTCGTCCTGTAACAATTTCAGATCCGAAAACTTCACCAAAACGGATTTATAGCGAAAGTTCTACGATGACTGGTTTTTGCTATGTAAAACCCTAACCTTCAAATTGTCGTAAGTAAAGCAAGTGTCTTTAGTGCCATACCTTGTCTTCCTTCAGGTTAGCTCTGATACCATGTTAAAATTCAATATGCTAAGACAGAAAATAGCAGCATTACATTCCATTTCACAATAATAGCATATACAGGATCACTGAAGAAACAACAAGCATAGCATAAACACAAGAGACACAGATTTATCCTGGGAAACCCTCATGGGGTAGAAAACCCAGTAAAGCTTCCTCAATATAGATGACCAGCAATATACAAAGATGCAAACCAAAGACATGATCTCCTTCTCCACTGTAGCAGACCTCTCCTCCAATAGGTGCGCCTCCCTTGAATGAGTGAGTGTGTATGATGAGGAACACACCTCCTCTATTTATACACTACTTTGATATGTATTTTACACAAGTACACGTAGGCTCGTATTTAACCAATAGGTTAAATAACCCACTACAACTAACTGGGCCGACCCCTCTAGGGTGGTCTAATAACCCTTTGACCCACATAACACATTTAGGGCCGACCCCCACTAGGGAAGTCTAATAACCCGAGTTACCACATTCCGACGGAGGAATAAACATCTCCGGATATACAATAAGATCTTCACGGAGGAATGAATCATCTCCGGAATAATAAAGTACAAATATAATATTCTTTGAAGTTACAATATTTAACAAGAGGCACCAAATCCCATGTTTTGTTCTCTTGGAGAGATTGGAATTATTCTTGCATTGCTGTTCTCCACCTTGGATCATGATGAGCTTCCTGATATGATGTTGGATTAGATCCAATCATCATATAACAGTGATCAACAAGTTCACTTTCATTTGCAAAGGAAGCATTGATTGTTTGAGATCTAGTCTTCCTAGGCTCTTGGGGATTGCCTGCCAATTCACCTGCAGCTTGTATGATTTTTTCAGCCCACTTGGGCCTTGATGGTGACTCATGTACAGAAATTTAATCTTCATCCATGTCATCTTCATCAATATCAGAAAAATCATAAGTGGAATCATCACTAATTTCATTAAGGTGTGGAGGAGAGGAGCTTTCCCCCGGTGCAAGCTCAAAATCTGGAATTGGTTCTTCTTCGAATTGCACACTTCTCTCAATGAAAGTTTTGAGTGTGGATGTGTCAAAGAGCTTATAGCCCTTTGTGTATTCACCATATCCAACCATGATACATTCTCTGCTCTGTGGCTCCAAAGCCTTCCTCTTTTCTGATGGAATTCGAGCCCATGCTCTAGACCCAAAAATCCTGAAATTTGACACATTTGGTTTTTGGCCAAACCATGCCTCATAGGTGGTTTTTTCTTTGACTGATTTGTGAAAGGATCTGTTCTGAATATGAGCAGCATAATTGATGGCTTCAACCCATAGCTTAGGTATTAGATCCCTAGCTTCAATCATGCAAGTGGCGATCTCTTTGAGAGATCTATTTTTCCTCTCTGCCACACCATTTTGCTGAGGTGTGTAGGGGATTGAATGTTGCATTTGGATGCCACATTCCTCACAAAGATGCTGAATGTTATTATTCACATACTCCTTTCCATTATCAGTCCTAAGGATCTTTATCTTATAACCACTATGATTCTCCACTAAGGCCTTCAAAATCTTCAATTTCTCAAACACTTCTGATTTCAATTTAAGGAAGTAAACCCAGCAGAATCGAGAGTAGTCATCTATGAATGTGAGTACATACCTTGATCCACCATATGATGGAGTGGGAAGAGGACCAATGAGATCTGAATGTACCAATCCAAGTGGTTGAGTGGATCTCCTTGCCATTCCCTTCTCATAGCTGTGCTCAGGATGCTTTCCAACTACACAACCAATGCATGCACCATTTGAAGACTTGATTTCTGGAAGCCCTTCCACCATCTCATCCTTGTGCAATGTATGGAGATATTTGTAGTTCATGTGGAAAAATATTTCATGCCACAACTTGGAGGTCTTGTTGGCATGAGAGACAAGAGCATGGTCACTAGATTTTGGAATGAAATTGGAGAATTTGTACATTCTCTCTTCATGATCAGCATACCCCACTGCCACAACTTGATTTGAATAAATTTATGAGATTTCTACCAAATCTGGAGTAAATGCTACTCTCTTGGCTTCTCCTGTATGGGTCATTTGATAAACTGATAGAAAATTTTCAGCCAATGAAGGTACATAGAGCACATCACTGAAGTATACATGCTCCATGTCAATCCTACCAATCCCCTTGGTATGGATTTCTGAATCATCTCCCATTCGAACTGTTGGGCCACCATTTGAATGCATAGAAGAGAAGAGCTCTCTGGATGAAACCATATGTCTGGAAGCTCTTGAATCAATGATAAAGGATGAGGGATTCGAAATACCTGCTACCAAAGCATGACATTTCTCCTTATTGTCAGGATTTGTGGTGCTCTCTTTCTTCCTTGTGCCCTTAGGGACTGGGATGTTGTTCTTCTCTAGCAGCTGTGCCATTGAGTCAATAGTTTTATTCATGCATGAGCTCTCTGGATGCCATCCCTTGTGACAATAGGTGCATTTGGTCTTTTCCTTTCCCTTCTTGTCCTTCTCCTTTGACAGATTCGAACCTCCATCTGCAGACTTGGTCTTTTCAAACTTCCTCTTCTCTAGCTACTTCGAATTCTTGGCTTTCTGCTTGCCTTTGTTGGCATTTGAAACCCCCATTGCCAGTGCTTGGTCCTTTGATTTTATGGTGCCCATCTGAACTAGTTTGTCCTGCTCCTGAGTGTGACACTCCATGAAGGTAGCTAGTGATGGCATTTGCCAATTTCGAAGGGTCATTTTGGTTGAGTGAAATGTGCTAACAAATATAGAGAATTCTGGGCCTAGCTTTGAAAGGATGGACAGAATCAGTTGTTCCTCCTTCTTAACAATTCCACATTGTTGCAGTTGAAGCACTAGTGACTTGAACTTCGTGAAGAACTCCTGGATGGTTTCAAAATGCGTTGGGCTCAAGCTAATGAGCTCGTTTTCAAGCTGGTGGCCTCTCAGTTCATCAGTTTTCCCAAAGAGTGATTCTAGCTTCACCCATACTTCGTTGGGGGTTGTCAAACTGTCTGTATGAAACAAGAGTTCCCTCAAAATGGTCAGGCATAGCAATCCATAAGCTTCATCAAGTCGATTGTAGTACTTTGCTTTCTCCACAGCAGAATTTGGTTCCACTTCTTTGCCCATGGTTACTTTATAGAGACCCTTACCCTTAGATCTCAGCTTGATAACCATTTCATCCTTCCAATCGAAAAAATTAGACGGTGTGAGCAACATTTGGTTTGCTTCCATGTCTACTGCGTTAATGGTGAGAAAACTACTGAAACACCTGCAAAAAACACTCAATTTTTATCTGGTAATCCTCTCTAGAATGCAGTTCAATGCTCAATATTGACCTGCAACTCACTAACAACACAATGGATCTGATACCATGTGATTATTTCGATCACAGAAGATCTAGGAGCTATGGAGAACCTCACAAAATCGAATTAATTTGCAAAACCAGTGAAAAAACTTGAAAAAAGGAGATAAATTTACACACAATGTTAGCTTAATCTTTGCATTAACTGGTTGTCTAACATGTGAAAATGTTAATAACAGGTTTTTATTACATCCATGATAAATTTGAGAGCATTAGTTGGCTCAAGATGAGTGTACAAGTCAAAATTTCTAAATTGGCCTCAATCCCCCCTAGGTGGGTCCAACTCAATCCCAATCATCCCAAACAGTCACGAATTCAGGTGTGAAGGTGGCTGAAGCATGTTGGGTCATTAATGAGGCCAAGGCAGGCGTGGGTGAGCAAGTAGAGGAGTTTGGGAGGACCAAGGGAGCAATAAATGCTCCAAATCTAGCCAAAATTGGGAAAAATCCACCCTAGCGCCCCTAGTCAACTAAAATTCCCCAAATCAAGGAGAGAGGGCACTCCAACAATTAATGAGGGCACACTTGTGGACAAAATAGGAGGTTGGGTGAACTGGTTTGCTTGGAAGTGGGTGTGAACACTCTCAAATGTGGGTATTTGACCAACTAAAGTCACCTAGTCCAAACTATGGTGTTATTAAGCACATGAGCAATAAAAATTTGACTATGGTACTAAGTATAGATTACTATTCTAACAACATCCAACAACAATATACTAACAAAGTAAATAGAAGGGTTGACATGGGTTCCTAACATTGTGAAAGTTTATTTAGTGCATTCATGATATGGTTGAGAAGCATATGCACATAGAATCAAAATATGATTGGCATGCATGCTTCCTATAATTTGATAGCTACATTTCCTGTAATAGAAATGAAAATAAGCTTGAATGTTGAATTTATATGAAATACAAAAGAAACATGCATGTATTAGGGATATGCTATTGTTTACGTTCAAATGGGATTTGAACTTGTGGATATTTACTTGATGCATATGTTTGATGTTTATTGAACCAAGTGATGCATGTGAAACAACGTATTATGGTTGTGGGTGCACATTGAATTTTATGGTTAGTTGTTGAATGTTTGTGTATGATGGTAGTGTTTAATCTACTTTCCAATAGAGCCCCGCCTAACTTATATTTCTTGTCAATTCCAGTCAACCATTTCTTTTAAAATGCACTTTATTGATCATATTTATAGATTTAATGACTTGACTCTAGATTAAATGAGGTTGCACATGCATAATTGATAAGAATAGGTTGTTTTTATCAAAATGCATTTACATTAATAATATTATCAAAATGCATTATTTAGATGGAAATTTTTATATATTTTTTTCCCTTACTAGATGGTAAAGGAAATTATGCATCTTCTCATAATGTTGATGTTGAATGAAATCAAATCCTCACACATATTGGAGATTTGGTTGATCTTGATAAGGTTGCAATAGTTAATTGTGATTTATTTAATGGCATGCCTTCTTATCAATTTTTTTTGTTTGTATAATGTTATGCACACAATGTTACCTACCATGATATATATGCTATTTTTTTAGTACATAGTTGATCATTAATGGATATTTAACTATTTGTGTTCAAATGGGATAGAACATGTATATATTTACTTCTTGTTAGTCCCTTCTAGGCATTAATGACTCTATAATCCAACTTCCCATAATATATAATATTTTGCACAAAAATCAGAGTAGTTATTAAACTTTTATCCTAAGTTTTTAGGATGCATTTTTCTTTGGACCAATCACTAGTTTGGAGGCCTTATTTGACTCATATAGAGGTAGGAATTCTTACATGAATAATTAGAGGTTGGTTCAAACTTCACATGTGCATGATTAAAATTAAGGTTTACCAATTTATTTGTTATAGGTCCATGCATGGATCGCACCTATTTCCTGTTCGTAGTAGGCATTATTTTATGAATAACTAGAGGTTGGATCAAACTTTATATGTGCACAATTAAAATAAATTCCACCCATTTATCGAGTCTAGGTCCATGGATGGTAGGCACTTGTCTCCCCTTAGCTCATTTGATTCTCCCAGTAACCTCATAAGAAACTAACCTAGATTCTCTCAAGTCCCTCTCAAACCCAAGTCCCCTCCGAACCTCTGTAATTGCACATACATTGATCATTTTTGGTTCTCTCAAAACACAAAAGTTCCAATTGGGTACCTCTCAGAACGATGAATCCCGACTCCTATTCTTTCAACATGGATGACTTATGAAGATGGTATGGTAGTAGAGGAGGAACAAGGGATTGTTTTAGTGGAATTCAAGGCCTATGGAAGAATAGAGATGGAGCATTTTCATAGACCCCTACAACATGACCCTTTTCATTCATATAATTAGGGAGGAAGGTGTTATAGAGTCATTTTATTAAGCACTCTGGCTGAAGGGCCTAAACATATGCACTCTCCATTATACATTTGTATCTTCGAA
Source organism: Larix kaempferi (assembly GCA_027924585.1). Classification (NCBI taxonomy): domain Eukaryota; kingdom Viridiplantae; phylum Streptophyta; class Pinopsida; order Pinales; family Pinaceae; genus Larix; species Larix kaempferi. Next base: position 42,761,065 of record BSBM01000372.1, on the reverse strand, counting down.
CACCCTTGTGGAAGTTATTGCACCATGTATCTCTTTCTAACTTACATGATATTTAAAAACTCCAAAATCATGCAAAATGTGGACAATGAAATACCCATCACATTTTATTTAAATTGCTAGGTGCGTCAAGAGTTCTAAAACTGAATATGCAAATTTTAAAATAGTTTTGAAAGTTGTATGAGAAAATGCAAGCAATGGGAATTATTGGAAAGATCTATGAGGTGGTAATGGTAGAGAAATTGTTTACAACACGAAAACTATGTAAATTGTAAAGTTTTGTTTCACAAACTCTATGAAATGAATATGTAAACAATTCAAAATATTAGGAAGATATATCAGTTAGTAATGATACATACGAATGATACATAAACTATTTACAAAATAATTATTCTCTAAATTTCATATTTGGAAATTTTTGTGTTTGGAATATTGTCTCACCTTAAAAAGGATAGGGTAAATTTTTGAAAAACTTCTCCAACAATGCATTTTAAATATATACTTTCCTTCCTTTTCCCTTCCGTGATTGCACAACCTAGCTTCCTCAATTGATAATGAGCCAAGAGAACTAGCCCATGGTTTACACCTAGATACAAAATATATTATATTTCTCCATCTATTCAAAGAGAATGGAAAATCCAGCAATGCTCAAGATAATATAAGAATCAACACATATGTAGGCTTACTCTATTTATTATGGCACCTAGGAAAATAGTGCATAATGGAAAACTTACTTACGACAATGCTACCCAAGAACCTTCTATTCCTACTTGTCATATTCATGCACCACATAGTGGTCGCTTCATTACTAATGGTTTCCCTTCTCATGCCATTTGTGTTCTTTTCGTATGCATTTTCGTTTTTGTGTTGTGTTGTTGTATAGTGTGGGATGTTGGGGCATTCTTCCCTTTTAACGCTCCCAACAACCGGATTTCATATTTCGTATGCATTAATCCTCTACACGACTTATTATGTGGTGGATGGAGCATGAAAGTATCTCCTTCCTCCAAATACTTTCCTTTCTTCCCCATTTTCTATGCTAAGAGGAGACACTAGGAAGGTCATTCTTTTTCTCATACTCAATAAATTTATTGTTCTTTCACTCAAGGATCCCTTGCTTTGGCTTATTTCATCAATAATACTTCTTCGTGGGAGCTAGTGTTCTCCACTATAGTGGTTATATCCTTTGGGTTGGTGGTTTCTCTCTTCTCACTGACGTCGGTCGATGCTCGATAAAACCTATTGATCAATATTCCATTATTTCAATCAAATATTCATTCCAAAAAATATTTTATCCTTTAGCATAAAAACATATATGTTAACAATTTTCTCTCATTTCACTTTTATAATAAGTTTGAGTATCCTTGCATTGAGAGATTTAAAACTCAACGAGGATTACAATGCTTCAATGTGTGTATTATATGTATGTCTGTGTATGTATATGTATATGTATATGGGCACTAGCACGAAGTTGAAGGAATTTTTAGATGCAATTTTAGTTTTTTTCACAACCTTCAATCAATTTGAAAAGTGCATTCCTTAGCACTAGGTTTGGAGGGGCCTGGTCCTAATAGGTAAACCAACACACAAACTAGGTAGAAAGAAATGTGCATGTGATTTGGAGTTACAAAAAGGATGTGTGATTACTAGTTACAAAACACGTGCATGATTTATAGTTACAAATGTGTGCATGATTTGTAGCTACAAAACACATGCACGAATTGTAGTTACAAAACACGTGCGCGATTTTAAACTATAAATCGAGCATACAATTTTCAAAACATGTTATAAACCCAAAAAATTGTCTCTCCCTTCCTCCCTAACTCTTTCTCTCTCTCCTCCCTTTCCCTCTATCTCCCTCCCCACCTCCCTAAATATCCATCCCTCTCTCTCTCTCTCTCTCTTTCCCTCACTCTCTCCCCTGCTCTCCCTCTCGCCATTCCTTCCTCCCTCCCTCTATCCCTCCCTAAATCTCTCTCCCTATCCCTCACACACTAACTCTCTCTCTCCCTCCCTTTTTCCTTATCTTGCTCCATCCATATCTCTCCCCATCCCTTTGTTAGGAACCCATGTCTTTACTTTGTTAGTATGTTGTTGTTGGACGCATATGCTTTGTAAGTCGTCTCGTAGTATTTGTTGATCAATAGTTTGTGTTATTGTTGTTGGCGCATATGCTTTGTAAGTCGCCCGTAGTATTGTTGATCCATAGTTTGTAATGGCCCATGGTTTCGACCCATAGTATTGGCGCCTAGAATTAGTATATAAGTGTGTGTTGAGACCTATGAAGGCACCGTGAAGTTATTTGTATTGAGCTTGCTCATAGGAGGTTGCCCCCTCGAAGTGGCCTGTGATCAATATTAAGTAATTGTTGTAGGTGCCTCACATCTGGTATCAGAGCACTTTCTTGGGCTCGCTAGGTGAAATTTCTGCCAAATTTTTTTTTCGCATCTGTTGCAGGTTCGGATTTGGGAATAATCCCTATCCGCTTAACTGTGGGAAGTACTTGGGCATAAGCCCTAAAACTTATTGTGAGGAGTACCACAGGAACCTCGAAGTAGCTGGCCCATTGAGAGGACCTGTCAGCGAAAAGGGAAACGACCCCTACCTGATTGACTAGTTCCCACCCGTGAGGTAAACCAAGAGCTGTCATTTGTGGCAAAGCGGTTATCAGTTTTACTTGAGCCATGGAGTGAGGGGTACTGCCCCAATACGCAAGCCGTCAGACAACATTGGTGGCCGAGTGAAAACCCTGAACTGTTAGGAAGCCGCACATACCTGGGGTCCTTATCTACTTTCAGCTGAACTATTGTCGATCACTGCTGCGCCGTTTCAGATCCATTTTGCAAGCCGTTCTAGATCCAGCCGTTCGGCGTTGTTCCAGATTCCTTCCGAGGCGTAGCCGCTCCATGGTTTTTTCTCCATATCTCCCTTGTTTTACCTCTGTTTCCCTTGAAATTTTCAGGGAACCCCTGTCATTCCATTCTGCATATTTCATTCCTGAGGACCCTATCCTCGATTCCCCTTCCTACAACCCGGAATCCCACATTTGTCTATTTTTAGGGTTTGCCATAACTTCCTCAGATTTCACCCAATCACCTTCAAATTTTACCACAGAGTTCCTTTCTGAATTCTGCTTCTTTGTTCCCCTCTGCCAAATTTTTCCATTCTTTCACCCCGCTTCTGAAATCCTCATTTTTGCTTCCCTGTCTATCCAACAGTGTCCAAAACCTAGTCAAACCCCAATTACCCTTCTGATTTTTTTCCAAATCCAAATTTTCCCTTACTGAAGTAGTTCCTGTTTTTGTTTTCCTACCTAGTCAGCACAAAAAAAAAAAAAAAAAAATCCTGGTTATGGTTGTCGCCTGTGCAGGAGCAAAAACCATGGAGGAAGCACTTGCAGCCATCCAAGCCAAACTCTAGGATCTGGATGAAAAAATTCTCAGTCTCCATCTTGAACATTCAGCTATGGACAACAAACGGCAGTCCGAGTCTTCAACAGACAATGGGTTCTCTTCTTCCAGCAATATTCGTGGTCCGAAGCTTGATTTTCCTCGCTTCAATGGTACCGATCCAACTGGATGGATCTATCGTGCAGAACAATATTTCAGTCTGCATAATACTTTTTATGTCAACAAAGTTCCGTTGGAATCCTTTCATTTGGAACAGGAAGCTCTTAAATGGTACCGTTGGTACATCAAGGCTCATCCAGAGCCCAACTGGCCAGACTTTTGCCAGCTCCTTTTGCAACGATTTGGTCCTAGTGCTTTTGATGACTTCACAGGAGCCCTCACTAAACTTCGCCAAACTAGAACTGTGAGAGAGTATCAAACTGAATTTGAGAATCTAACCAATCACACCGAAGGATTGTTTGATGAATTTTACCGGAGTTGTTTTATCAGTGGTCTAAAGGATGCCATCCGCTCTGAGGTCAAAATGTTCTGTCCCAACACAATGATGGAAGCACTGGGGTTGGCTAAGTTGGAAGAAGACAAGATTGCATCCCAACAACGCTCCAAGCCACTTTTGTTCCCTTCCGAAATATGGGTTCTCAGCGACCACCTATACCGCAGGCTCCTCGACCGACTCCTATCAAGCGTTTGTCTGAAACAGAGATGCAAGCATGCAGAGAAAAGGGGATTTGCTATAATTGTGATGAGAAATTCACTCGGGGACATAGATGTGTTCAGCAAAAGCTCTATCTCCTGGATGTGGAGTCTTCGCCTGCCTCTGAAATGGGTGACGAAGATCCAAAAACACTGGATGCTTCGGTCGACATTCAGGAACAGCCTATTGACCCTCCGTCTCAGGATGACCAGCCAGAGATATCTCTCCATGCTTTAGCTGGAATCACCACCCCCCAAACAATACAGGTCAGGGGTTACTTCAAGAAGCTTCCTCTTACAATCCTCATTGATTATGGTAGCACTCATAATTTCATTGACCCTCGGATCGCCAAACAAGCTGATTGTTTTATCCATCCTTGCTCCAACTTTGAAGTCATGGTTGCCAATGGAGGCACCTTACCTTGCAAAGGGAAGTGTCGAAATGTGCGTATCTCTATGGGAGATTATACCTTGCACTCTGACATGTTTGCCTTGCCCTTAGGCGGATGTGATGTGGTTTTGGGCGCTCAATGGATACGCACACTCGGCCCTATCTTATGGGATTTTGCCAAACTTTGGATGCAGTTTTCCCTCAATGGACACAAACACACATTGACAGGATTACAACCAAGTTCTCTCAGCATCATCAGTTCACATCGCATGGAAAAAATCCTCAAGAAGAGTTCACATGGTGTCATCGCTCAGATCCATTCCATCCAGATGCAACCATCAGCGGTCTCCACTACTCCTTTAGATCTACAACAAATTCTGGATCGATATACAGGTGTCTTTGCTGAACCAGTGGGATTACCACCTTCCAAGCCAGAAGACCATCGTATTCAGCTCCTTCCTGGCAGCGTTCCTCCCAACATCAGGCCCTATCGCTACCCATTTCACCAAAAAACGGAGATTGAAATGCTCGTTCGGGACTTATTGAAGCAAGGTATTATTCGCCCAAGCACTAGTTCCTTTTCTTCTCCAGTTATTCTTGTCCGCAAAAAAGATGGGTCATGGCGCCTCTGCATTGACTTCCGAGCACTTAATCACCTCACCATCAAGGATAAGTTTCCAATTCCTGTTGTTGATGAGCTTCATGGGGCTCACTTTTTCTCCAAGTTGGATCTTCGTTCTGGGTATCATCAAATTCGGGTTCATGAGGATGATATTCCTAAAACAGCTTTCCGCACACATGATGGCCATTATGAGTTTTTGGTCATGCCCTTTGGCCTCACTAATGCTCCTTCCACATTCCAGGCCTTAATGAATAAAATATTTCGACCCTACTTGCGGAAATTCGATCTGGTATTCTTTGATGATATCCTCATCTACAGTAAAACATGGGATGAACATCTCCAGCATCTGGATCTTGTCATGCAACTTTTCTATGACCATCATATCCATGCCAAGCAGTCTAAATGTGTTTTTGGACAAAAGGAAGTTGAGTATCTCGGGCACATTATCTCAGCACAAGGGGTTCGCGTGGATCCTGCCAAAATCGATGCCATGAACAATTGGCCACATCCTTAGACACTCAAGAGCCTTCGTGGTTTTTTGGGGTTGATTGGTCACTACCGCAAGTTTGTCAAGGATTATGGGAAGATTGCAGCTCCATTAACTGCTCTATTGAAAAAGGATGCTTTTACATGGACACCTGCTGCTCAGTGTGCATTTGACAAACTAAAACAAGCTATGTGTACTACACCTGTGCTAGCTATGCCCGATTTTTCCAAGCCCTTCACTATTGAGAGTGATGCTTGCGGCAATGGACTTGGTGCTGTTCTCCTTCAAGATGAACACCCCATTGCGTTCACCAGCAAAGCCCTTTCAGGCAAGAATTTAGCTGCCTCTACCTATGAGAAGGAAATGATGGCTATTTTGCATGCAGTACAGAAGTGGCGTCCATACCTATTAGGGAATCATTTATGCATCGAGACTGATCACCAGAGTCTGAAATATTTCTTGGACCAGTGTGTCTCCTCCCTGGCACAACAGAAATGGGTTAGCAAACTCATGGGTTATGACTATGAGATGACTTACAAGAAGGGTAAAGACAATATTTTGGCAGATGCTCTTTCTCGCACATTTGATGCCCAAGGTTCTCTTTTAGCTATTTCTATGCCTGTTCCAAATTGGTTGCAATCTGTTCAACAAGGTTATGTCAATGACTCTTCCTTATCTTAGATCATCCAACGCTTGACCAACAACCCTTCTACTATACCACATTACTCTTGGGATGGTGCTTCTCTGTGATACAAGGGTCATCTGGTGCTTCCCCAGAGCACAAATATTCAACAGGCTGTCTTCTATGAACACCATGCTTCTCCATCGGCCGGGCACTCTGGGTTCCTCAAAACATATGAACGAGCACGGCGTAACTTCTTTTGGCAGGGCATGAAAAGGAAAATTCAACAGATGGTGGCTGAATGTGATACCTGCCAGCGCAATAAGGGTGAAACAACACTCCTTCCAGGATTGGTTGAACCTTTTCCCATACCTACACGGATTTGGACATATATTTCTATGGATTTCATTGAAGGGCTCCCTAAATATGGAGGGAAGATAGTGATTCTCGTTGTGGTTGATCGCCTCTCCAAATATAGTCATTTTTGTGCTCTGAGCCATCCCTATACAGCCTCGCCCGTCGCTCAAATTTTTATGGACCAAATCTTTCATCTTCATGGCATCCCTTCTTCCATTGTCTCGGATCATGATGCGACTTTCACCAGTCATTTTTGGACAGAACTATTTCTCCACACTGGCACCAAACTTAATATGAGTTCAGGGTATCACCCACAAACAGATGGTCAGACTGAAATTGTCAATAAATGCTTGGAAACTTATCTTCATTGCTTCACCTCGGAACAATAACATCAGTGGGCAAAGTGGCTCCCTATCGCTGAATGGTGGTACAATACCTCTTACCACACTGCCTCTAAAATGACCCCATATGAAGCAGTCTATGGTCAGGCACCTCCAGCTCTTCTTTCATACACCCCCACCAGTTCACCAGTTCAGGAAGTTGACACGGTCCTTCGCAACCGCGATTAGATTCTTCGCCTTTTGCGGGACAATCTTCACATGGCAAGAAATCGCATGAAGCAACAAGCTGATCAGCACCGTTAGGAGCGCACTTTTCAAGTCGGCAATATGATTTTTCTTCGTCTCTAGCCATTCAAACAATCCTCCCTGAAACTCAGAGGGCGTCATAAGCTCGCTCCAAAGTTCTATGGGCCATATCGGATTCTTCAGAAGATTGGGTCGGTTGCTTATAAATTGGAACTTCCTCCTTCTTCCCGCATTCATCCAGTCTTTCATGTCTCTTGTCTGAAGAAAGTTCTTGGCACCAACATCAGCGGCCAAACGATTTTACCCGAATTGGATAATGAAGTATCCATCCTTTTGGAGCCAGAGGCCATCCTCAATCGGCGCACACGTCAGCTTCGCTCTCGCTCTATCATAGAGGTCTTAATTCAGTGGCACGACATGCAACCAGAGGATGCTACATGGGAACCACTCCTTCAGATTCAACAACAATTTCTACATCTAAAGCTTTAAGGACAAAGCTTTTTTTAAGGGGGAGGGGATGTTAGGAACCCATGTCTTTACTTTGTTAGTATGTTGTTGTTGGACGCATATGCTTTGTAAGTCGTCCCGTAGTATTTGCTGATCAATAGTTTGTGTTATTGTTGTTGGCGCATATGTTTTGTAAGTCGCCCGTAGTATTGTTGATCCATAGTTTGTAACGGCCCATGGTTTCGACCCATAGTATTGGCGCCTAGAATTAGTATATAAGTGTGTGTTGAGACCTATGAAGGCATCGTGAAGTTATTTGTATTGAGCTTGCTCATAGGAGGTTGCCCCCTCGAAGTGGCCTGTGATCAATATAAAAGTGATTCTGAGTTCTGTTATTTCTGCTATTTCACATATTTTTATTAAGTAATTGTTGCAGGTGCCTCACACCCTTTCCCTCTATCTCCCTACCCCTCCCTCAAACCCTCTCTCTCCCTCTCTCTCTTCCCCTCCTCTCTCCCATTCCATATATCCCCACTTTATCTATATTTCCCCCACCCTCCCTCCCTCTCTCTCTATACATGTATGTGTGTGTGTACGTGTGTTACTCCCCTCCATCCCTATCTCTCATCCCTACATCCACATCTCTCCCTCACTCTCCCCCCCTCTCTCTCTCTCGCAACCTCCCTCTTTCTCTATCGCCCATCCCTTCCCTCTCTTACTCCCCCACTGTGTCTCTCTCTCTCTCTCTCACACACACACACACACACACATTCTCTCTCATTCACCATTTCTCCCTTTCACTATCTCTCACAACCTCCCTCTATCTCGATTGTTCACCCATCCCCCACTTCTCTCTTGCTCTCTATATACCCCCCAACCTTAACGTCCTTTCCCACCCTCTCTCATGTCCTTGCTTCCTCTCTCCCTCTCCTATTATTCATCTCTCTTTCTATCTTCCCCCTTAATGCCCCCCCCTCTCTCTCTCAATTCCCTCTCCTACCCTACCTCTATCTCTCACTCTCTCCCTCTCCCCCTACACCCTTACTCTCTCTCCCCCCCAATGCCTCTTTCTCTCTCTCTCTCCCTCCATCCCCTTCCTCTATCTCTCCTCCTATATCTCACTTTCTACCCCTCCCTCGCTATATAATTATGTCTCTATTTCCCCATCTATCCCCCCTCCCTCTCTCTCCATCCATTAATATCCATTCACACCTTCTCTAGCATCCTTTCTTCCTCTGTCCTTCTCTGAAATTATCTCTTTCAATCTCACCCTCTCTCTCTCTCTCTCTCTCTCTCTATTTCTCACCCCTCCCCTCTCACTCTCCGTCCCCCTCGCTCCCCTCGACGTCTACTACCCGCACCTTTTATCCGTCCCTTCCTATCTATTTACCTCACTCTATCCTTGTCTCTCTGTCACTCCCTCTAATTACCTCCCTCCCCATTTCTCTCTCTCCCTCCCTCACTTGTGTTGGGTTAATATTGACTCGATCATAGATAAATTTAACCAAATTTGGTCATTGTTGTAATAGACCCATGGTATTCATGTGATGTAATCCTATAGAGAGGCTAGTCATGATCCATTGTAATATGAGTGCATATTCATAACTTTCACTGATGGTCAAGTGCACTCTTGGTGGTAGAGCCATGGTCGAACATGACATGGATGGATTTTTCCAAGGGGCATAATGAATATCTTTTACTAGTTTTTCCCAGATTAAGGGATTTCCAGGATAAATCATGGTGTCTATCAAGTGTATGTTGCTATTGTTTACTTTACTATTATATGTTTATATTCTTGTATGTATAGTAATGTTTGTAGCATCCTAGAACCAACAATTAGTATCATATCTTGGTAGAATCTAAGTCTCCAATTAGACCAATCTGATCAAGATATGGTTGAGTATATATTGAGTCTCTATTATGAGAACAATTGAAAAAAATTGATCAGTTTCCTAGATTTGCATGGTGGATTGTGAATTGGATTCATTTACATGATGGGTCAGCCCGAGAAGTGACATAAGTGTTTGATCCGAGGTATACAAAAAAGTCATGGAATGGGGGTATACAAATTTGATTTCCAATTGATCAGAGCATGTTGTTTCTGGGTACTCTCAAGATAGCCAGATTAATGAATAAATGGTCTACTTGAGCAAAGGGGGGTATGTGTTGTGTTTTTTAGGCGATTGAAATGTGGCTTGAAGTTAGGGATTGGAAGAAGTGAATTGTCATATGTATGATCACGTTTTAGGTCACGTGGGATGCTTCAAGAGGTTAAAATTTGAAGGGATAAATATGTGGTTGAAGTGGTGAAAGTCAACAAGAATCAAATATGGTCGACTTGGTGTAGTCGAAGGAGCGGTTAGAGTCATGGTCTATGAGCTTGGCCAATTACACATTTAAAGTCCACAAATTTCCTCCCTCCCAATTTTTCTCTCTCCATACCTCACTTTATCTTCCTCCCCCCTCCCTTATATTCTCTCTCTCTCTCTCTCTCACATCCCCCTACCTCCATCCATTTCTCTCTCAGTATCTCTCCCACAAATCCCCCTTTTTCTTGCCCCCCCATATCCAACACTTTCTCCACATTTATTTCTACATATTTACCCCCCTTCCCATTTCTCCCTCTCCCCCTCCATTTATGTCCCTCTCCCTTCCTACCTCTCATCCTTGCTTCCTCCAACTCCCCCTCCTATTCTCTTTCACACTCCCCCTCCATCATTAAATCTCTCTCTCTCTCTCTCTCTCTCTCTCTCTCTCTCTCTCTCTATGATTTCATATTATCCCTTCTCCCCAAAACCTTGCATCATTATGCCCCCTCTTCTCTCTTTCACTCAATTTCACTTCCCTCACTTCAATTACCCCTTCCTCTTACTTATCTCCTCCGTCAAATGCAATTCCTCTTCTAATACTCCTCATCCAACTTTCCATTGACCAATCTTCTTCTCTTCCCTCTACCTCCCATCCAAATTATCCCCCTTTGTCACTCCCATCTCACTTAACAGTCCTAACCCTATACCTTTTCACCACCTCTTCTTCTCTTAACTGTGAGGTTAGACCACACTCCCCTTTTACCACATAAGAAATCATGTTCCCCATCCCTCTTCCAATTGATTTCTCCCAACTTGAACTTCCTAAATCCTCCTAACCCTTTGACCCTTCCCCACCCCTTCTCAAATCCTCTAGCTAAGGTAAATTTGATGCGATTAACATTGCACACGCTTTTTACTGTTACAAATTATATGCATGTTTTATATATAAAAATTGTGCAAGAATTTTTTAAAGATAAATCGTCCATGTGTTTTGTAAAGATAATTCACGCAAATGTTTTGTATGATATCGAGTTTTTAGGTGCGAAGGGAAATTTGAATTTGAAAGGAATGCACTCACGTTTCTTACCATCTAAACCAAGCCTCCTCATGTGTTTGTGTGCCATCCCTATTCCTATGTGTCTACATTGGAGTTAGCTTTGGATTAACCAAAATTGTGCTATGGAATATGGTAAACCATAGCTAATTGGCCATTCCATCCATTTTCTCAATATGCATGTGCTTTACCACTCGTTATTGTTAGAATTTTAATGGTTATACAATATCTTAAAACATTTATCATCATAACATCATAACCATATGCAATAGGATCACTGAAAGAAAGACAAGCACAAAAACAAAAAAAGAACACAAAGATTTTCATCTGGGAAACCACAAGGGATAAAATCCAACAACTTCTTTAGTATAGATTATGTCACCAAGTGCAATGCCAACCAAGATAAGATAAACCCAAAAAAAAATAGTAGGTTCTTCTCTTCTCCAGCGAGCCTCTTCTTCTCTCTCATGTGCACTTGCTTGAGTGTGTGGCATGTCCAAATGAGAGGAGCACCTTCTCTATTGATACTCATCAAGTGAGTGACCTTTTTACCTAATTGGGATGACCTTTTAGTCTAAAGAGGGCCGACCTCCTAGGAAGACTCAAAATAACATTTATATAATATTTCTTGTGGGTACTATTGACCTGACTTACAATCTACTAAGGGTTACATTGATTCTTTCAAGTACATTTACATGACGAAGTACATCAATAACATCTCCCAAAGGAGGTACAACAATAATACAATAAAATTACAATAAGAATATCTTCCAAAGTTACATTCTTCAACACTCCCTCTTAATAAGGAAGGTATTCTTCCATCATGATCATAATCCATAGACATCATCACTGGTTCTCATCACTCGATAATGGACATCATCGATGGATATCAACTATGGACATCATCACTGGATCTTGTCACTAGATATCGTGATTACTGCTGCAACTTGGTACTCGGGCCATTGACTTGTGACATAACTTGAATCTATACATCATCATAAGTTCTATCAAGTCATCCCTTTTTCATGTTGGAAGTAACTAGTCCCTAGATCCAATATAGGACTTTAACAAGATGTTCCTTGACTAGGTCCTAGTCAACATCATGGTAACTGGCCAAGTTCCTCCGTTCTTAAATAATGGCTCTCAGCCCTAGGCTGAGCTTCTGTCCCAAATGGAATCAAATTCCTGGTAACTGATTAGGTTCCCCCATTGTCAAGGAATGGCTCTCAGCCCTAGTCTAACCACATTGGGATCTACCCTTGGTGATACGACCAGTCATACTGGGATCCACCCTCAGAGATACAACCAACCACACTGGGATCTACCCTTGGATATATGACCAACCATGTTGGGATCTATCCTCAGTGATACCACTAGTCAACATGCACCCACTCAATCCAGTCCATCAGAGACCCTACATGTACCAACATGCACTAGTTCAAACCACTCCATTGGGGAACCTACTAGGATCTCCCTCAGTGATACCACCAACCATGTTGGGATCTACCCTCGGAGATATAACCAGTAACCTTGGAGATATAGCCAGGCAAGATGGGGTCATCCCGTAGAGTGACCAATCCTTTTTCATATTGGGTGTACCCGTGAAGTGACCAATCCTTTTTTATACTGGGTGCACTTGTGCAGTGACCATCCTTTTTTCATGTTAGGTGCATCTCCGTATAATGACCAACCCTTTTTCATGCTGGGTGTACACCACTACAGATCCAATCCTCTTTCATATTGGATGTAGCTATCCTGCATAGCCAACCCTTTTTCATATTGGATGCAACTGTCTTGCAGAGCTAGTCCTTTTTCATACTAGATGCAAATGTCTTGTAGAGCTGGTCCTTTTTCATACCAGATGAAACTATCCTATATATTTGGTGCTTTTTCATACCAGATGCAACTATCCTACATATTTGGTCCTTTTTCATACCAGATGCAACTGTTCTCTTATATAGCCCGAGCAAGCCATTTGGTGTGTTCATCCCAGGAGCTCCATTACATTGCACACTGCAACTACTTGCATTACCTCACCATATGCTCAAATCCTCTCATAGCCTAGGATAGTCCATTACGTCACATAACCCATGAATACCTGCTACCTTATCCAAACTCATCACTCCCTCTTGATCTGGACCATTCCAAGCTTATCCCTGATGTACACAAAACTCACTCTCAATAGAGGCTTGGTCAAAACATCAACTATATGCTCCTTCGTTTCTATATACTGGAGCTTCACTGCTCCCTTCTGCACCATATCCAAAATATAGTGATACTTGATCTCGATGTGCTTCAACTTGTCATGAAACAGAGGGTTCTCAGACAACTTCACACAACTCTGGTTGTCACAAAAGAAACACCTCTAACTCGAGATCAAAAAACCCTGCGAAGAACTTTCGAAGTCAGAATGCCTCGCAGCTTGCCAAACAAGATGCCATATATTCGGCTTCGGCTGTACTGAGTTCCACACTCGTCTACTTCCTACTGAACCATGAAATCATACCTAATCCCAAACTGAAACAGCACCCTGATGTTCTCTTTCTATCCGTGACATTCATGGCCCAATCTGTATCAACATAACCTTGTACGTTAATCCTATGATCTGATGCATATATGAGGCCATAATCAACTGTACCCCTTAGGTACCTCAACACATGCTCTGAAACCAGGCGAACTTGTCTCGGATCTACCATATATTGGCTCAGATTGTTCACCGTAAAGCATAAATATGGCCTCGTGTTCGTTAAGTACATCAACAAACCAATCATTTACCTATATATCGTGGCATCCACTAGTTCTGAAGAAGTATCACTCAACAACTTCAGATTCGATGCCATAGATGTGGCCATGGACTTACAATCCATCATCCTAAATCTCTTGAGGATCTCTACCACATATTTTCCTTGACTCAAGAAAAGTTCCTCTAAATTCTTCCACACCTCAAGACCTGATAAATAGTGCATCATACTTAGGTTTTTCATCTCAAACTCTGCGGAAATCTTCCTCTTCATTTCTGCTATGAACTTCCCATCACGTGTCAAAAAAAAGTCATCTACATATAAAAGTAGAATAATATTATTTCCCTCTTCAACCTTGTAGTAAAGGTTTGAATCCACTTTAGTCTTGGTAAAGCCCAAGTTTGTCAGAAATCCATCTATATTGTTATATCATGTTCTCGGTACCTGTCTCAAACTACACCACATATACTTCTTCTTTGTGAGGGGATACATTCAGTATCACTCTGAGCATATCCCTGACATACTGAGGTAAACAACCTTTGCCATCGATACAGGCTAAGTGATAATGTCTCTCAATCTATGTTGTAGTCACTCCCTTTGAAGCAGAGTTTTCCTACTCCCTCTATAACTGAGCACTATCCTCCCTTTGCATCTTGTACTCTTTGCATCGGAACATTCTGCACTGGAGTGATTGGTATCCTTCTCTTCTATTGATATTCTGTGTATCCATTTATGCCATCTCTATAGGTCACGGCATATCAAGATCTCGAACTCTATTTCATTTTCTCTCTCGCACCCATTTATGATCCTCAAGGTTGATATCTCATCCCTCTAGGTGATCCTCAAGCTCATCATGCTATCCCATGGGTGCCTTCTAATCCCGTACAAATCCTTCTTCAATCTGCACACATGTGGTTCCCTGTAGAGAGTCCCGAATCATGGAGGTTTCTTGATATACACTTCTAATTCGATTACACCATCTATCTAGTGCAATATCCACCACTAAGGAAGTGTGTTTGGCCACGAGAGAAACGTCTCGTCATATTCGACTCCCTCTTTCTAAGAGAACCCTCACTTTGTACTTATGTAGTATTCTTGATTTCGTAAATATTCTTGAGTGTCATAGTTGAACCGTCGTCACTTGTTCTTCGGAACAAGTCTCATCATTTTTCTCTTGTAGGTGATGACACATGATCTTTACTACAAGTCAAATTCAGTTGCATGATGATAAAAATTTCATAATTTTCAGAATATATTAATAATGACAAATTCTTATGCATAAACACATAAGTCACACAGTCATGCAACTATCTTAGCCAAGGATTCAACACAATATTCATCCATATCCTGCATTCATACGATAACTTTCTAGATTCCTTCCATCTTTACCAGAACATTATTAAGAGTGTGCACTACTCCCAACATGTCAGCAAAGAGGTTTCATTCTAGATAAGTAGCAATGGAATGTTGTACAACACTATAGGCCACTTACCCATCACATGCATATTAGTAGTATAACGTTCGTCAATCCAAACACTCTAGCATGCATAATACACTTCCTAAATATAGGAACATAAATATGTACACAACTGAACAATATCATGTTAGCAATTAGGTATACAGGAAATGACAATTCAAATACTTATATTTGCTTGTTTGGTACCATCCCTCTTGATCCTTGTTTCCTTGCAGGAATTACTGGAGTCTCTGATAGTTTTCTCTACTCCATCATTTGATTCTGAGGACCTGTTCCTTTCTTGCTTACGATTGAAAATGCCAAGCAAGTATTCTACACCATAGATCACATGGAACTCTATACTGGTGCTAAATCTATGTGTCCCTTCTTCTTCATCACCAATCACAATTGCATCCCTTCTTATCCAATGTTGAAATGGATAAGAGGTTCTTCCATCTTCCTGGTTTGAATCCTTCTGGATCAAAATACATGTTCCTCATCACTAGAGGAACCTCCTTTAGCTTTCTTCTTGACTGGTTTTTCATTTTCTGTGATGTGAGTATGGTGTCTCTTCTTCTTTCCTTTCTTCTTGGGACAATATTTCGCAAAGTGTCCTTTCTTCTCACAAGTGAAACATCTTAACTGTGAGAAGTCCTTCTTCTGAAATATTTTATTCTTGCGAGAATATTCTTTCTTCTTGTTCTTTCTCTTCCTGGCATGATCTTGTTAGGACTTAATCGTCATATTCACCCATCCTCTATTCTCTTGCTATCAATCGAGCTTCTTCTTGCGTACATTTTCTCCAAATCATGCTCTTATAGTATAAGAAGTACTTTATAATTCCATGCCTGGAAGTTCTTATCTCCTTCAAGCTTGTCCTCAAGCTTGGTACCATTTTTCATCTTGATAAAATGAGAACCTCAAATGGAAATAGAGAGAATATGGCTTACCAATGAAAGTGATTCAATTGGATTTTTTCTTCAATGCTTTTCTGGAAAACTACTTCTGGTGGACCTAGGGGTTGAAAGAGAAACCCTATTTTTTCAACTTTGGTGACTTGAAAATATGATTGGATAGAAATATGTGCCTCATCAAGGTGAGTTGATCAGTGTACTCCTTTACCCAAATCTGTGGACATAACTTCAAAATATTTGATGCCCTAGTTTCTTCAATTTCTTTTGCTAAAATGTCCGGTATTTTTTTTTCCAAGAAAAAAAGCGTAATTTTATTTCAGCACAGGTGAAAAAAATTACATTTTGTATATGCAAATATGCATGCGGGTATCCATTTAAGGACAGTCACTATGATAAAGAGTAGGATCTTCAGTACATCAGTCAGGTGTGTTCATCATCACCAAATATAAGGCCACAAAAAAAAACAGAAAATTTATGCCTGGGGGCTCCCCGAGCCTCCTGATTTACCAAAAAGAAACTTTTAGAGAGTAATAATAAGTCTTCAACCTGTCGTCACAAAAAAAAAACTGATAATCTTTTCCAAAATTTTGTAATATCATCGTTACTGTTCTTGGAATGCCAATTCATTAACGAAGGGTCTATGATAATACTCATATAGAGTCCCATCACGGTATTCTTTTAATTTCCACATCCCCATTGCCAGGTCCCTGCCAATCTTAGAAGCCTTGTCCGCTTCCTTGTTATTCTCCCTGAAAACATGTCTGCAAGAAAAGTGTAAAAATGAAAGCTTTAGTTCTAGAATGTCTTGAAGAATGTTTGCAAGTCTAAGGTCTCTCCATTGTTGAGTGCCAAGTGTCCAATTTGTGGCGTTCATATAATCTCCATACACATTTAAATTTTGACAACCAGTCTCAATGGCGAAAATGAGAAGAAGCTTGAGGCTCATGATTTCAGCAAAAAATTTCCCACCCTCCCCTAGACCCCAAAAAAGATGATAAGAGTGGCTTAAAGAAAGATGTAGAACAGCCCCACCCCCACAAATGTTCTCCTGAGCAGAGCCATCGTAGAAACCCCATGGAATCGAGTGGTCGATGTCAAGATAAAGAACAGTTCTTTGGTTCACAAATTTGATATGTTGAGGATAGGCCATTATGAAGCCACAAATTAGTATGGCCGAGATCACCGGTGTACAGGGTTTATCATTGAATATCATGCCATTCCGTGCCAGCCAAATCCCTCAGGCCACCATTAGAGGAAGGGCTTTGAAGGAGATGCCGATTGGATCCTTACACCGCTATGACCAAGCCAATAGCAACGTATTCCCTTCCCAGTTAAACTGAACATTTGAAATTCTGGAGCATTCTGCCTAGAATTGCACCGTGTATGGACAATGGAGAAATAAGTGAAGACAGGTTTCCTCATTTGCTTTACACAATATGCACCACCCCGGCCCAACCCTGTTTTTTCTTTGTAAAAAATCCCACGTAGGAATGGAATTTTCGAGGAAATTCCACATGAATAATCAGTGTTTCGTAGGGCAATTTAACTTCCAGATTGGATTCCACCACCAAACCAATTCACGTGGATTTATGAAATGACTCAAGCTGATGTATCCCTTCTTTGGTGAAAACACCCCATTTGGAGCCCCTTCCCATACCAAATAGTCCTCCCTATCACGAATGTGAATTTGAGAAAGTATGAGTGCTCTGTAATAAATTCTCAATTCATCCTGTTCCTCCATAGAAAGCTCCAAAGTGTCTGCCTCTATCCATGATTGATTCCATGGGTGGACCATATCTTGAAAAGCAAGCTGGGATAGGTAAGTTATACCTATCTCCCGGAGAGATGCAATCAATCCATCTGATAAAATGTGTCTACCTTCACTCCCAAACCAGGGATCTTCCCCAACCCGAAGAGCCTGTCCATTCCCAATATTCCAAGCTAGAAGGTCTTCGACCACAAAAAAATATTTTGTTATAGCTTTCTAGATAATAGAACCACCACAGTGAGACTTAATCGAATTCCGAACCCAATCCATAACTGATGCAGGAGCAATGTATTTCTGGATGACAACTCTTGTCCATAGGCTATCGGTTTTTAACATTCTCCAAACATCTTTAGCTGCCAGGGCTTTTGAGAAAAGATGAATGTTTTTCAGACCCCAACCCCCTAGAGCCTTAGGGATAGC
This sequence comes from Larix kaempferi, assembly GCA_027924585.1. Lineage (NCBI taxonomy): Eukaryota > Viridiplantae > Streptophyta > Pinopsida > Pinales > Pinaceae > Larix > Larix kaempferi. Next base: position 42,742,790 of record BSBM01000372.1, on the reverse strand, counting down.
AATTCTTTGCCAATGAACCCATGGGGAAACAAAGTCTCCTTTACCGCTCCAAAGAAAACGAAAGCATAATTTCTGAGCTTTTTCCAATGTCCCTTTGGGGATCCAAGAGAGGGACATCCAATACACCGGAATGGCCTCTAAAACTGATTTCACCAGGACCAATCTTCCTGCTCTCGAAAGCCACTTGTGGCTCCATACCTTCAACTGCTTATGAATTTTCTCAATCAGCCAGTTCCAATCCCGTTTTGTATATGCATTTGGTTTTAAGTGGAACCCAAGGTAGCAGAAACCAACATCAAGGCATAATAATGTATAAGGAAAGATCCTTCGTATAGCCATGATCTCATATTCACTAAGCAAGTGAGTCGATAAGGTGGATTTCCTGTCATTTATCTCCATACCAGTAGCTTGAGAGAAGAGTTGGAAGATGCCATGGAGTGTTTCAATGTCCCCAATCGAACTAGAACAGAAAATGAGAATATCATCCACGAAAAGTAGATGTGATATAAATAAGTCCTGAGCCACTTGAATACCCTGGAGGGTGCCATCCCTACAATCTTTTTTCAGTGCCTTACTTAACCCTTCTGCTACCAATAGAAAAAGTAAAGGTGATAATGGACAACCCTGACGCAGGCCTCTTTCCGAACGAAAGAAAGGAGAGGCTGCTCCATTTATGAGAACCGCAAATGAGACCGTAGAAATACAACTCATAATCCACTTGATAAAGTCCACAGCAAAGCCTAGATGAGTAAGAAGTAAATGAATATACAACCAACTCACCTTGTCGTATGCTTTTGGCAAATAAATCTTGATTATTGCTCCTTTGATTTTCCTTGATTTCATACTATGAATGCCCTCTTATGCTACTTGAATAGCCTCATGGATTTGTCGCCCTTCCAGAAACCCAAATTGTTCCGCAGAGATATGCTTCGACAGAATAATTTTAAGCCACCTGGCAATAATTTTGGACACAACCTTATATACACAGTTGCACAAAGAGATGGGTCTGAAATCACTTAAAGAGGAAGAGTTATCAGTTTAAGGGATTAGGGAAATAAAGGTAGAGTTTAGGGCAGCTGGAATCCGCCCAGAGATTCTTGTATCTTCAACCATCTGCAAGAGATCATTCCCAATAAGCTCAAATAGTGCCAAAAGAAATTCAACGGTCCATCCATCTGGTCCCGAACTTTTGTCTTTCTGAAAGCTCTGTAGGACTCCCTTCAGCTCTTCTTCTGTGACAATTGCCATTAAGGAGTGATTATCTTCCTCTTCCACAAAACAGGGAAAAATTTGTGCCATTCTAACTATTTCCACATTGTTAGCCTGTGCAGAGGCTTTAAAAAGTGTCTGGAAATGATTTACCCCCACACCACCCATACTATCAAAGGAGGTCTGGGAATCCCCCATTGAGTCCTCGAGGCTCAAAATGGTATTAGACACCTTTCTTCCTTTTGCATATGCATGAAAGAATTTTGTGTTCTCATCGCCATCTGTTAGCCATACCGCCCTGCTTTTCAAACGCCATGTTTCGTCTTTTTCCAGTAACAATGTGTTCCTCCTACCTTCCAGTGATACCAGATGTGCTTTTTCTTCCACAGATGCCAGGCCCCTGGATCCATAATCATATAAAGACTGCAACTCCAATTCAATCGACTTCAAATCTCTGTCATCTCTTCTATTCTTTTCATAAGCCCATACCTTAACCGGCCCTTTAATTATTTTGATATTAGTAGAAAACTGATGTGAGGCAGAGAGGGCATCCATAGGATTAAAAGGTACCCAAAGAGAGCCAACAAGGTCAATCAAGGTCTCATCTTTTAACCAAATTGTATTGAACTTAAGCGGCCCGGATGTTTTAAAAGGTCCATCACAGATTTCTAGAAAAATAGGGAAGTGGTTAGATGATCCCCCAGAGCCTACCCACTGCCTCAAGAGGTAGTTTATATCCACACAAGAGTCAGACACCAAAAAACGATCCAAGCGTTTCTCAACTCTGTTTTCTCTAGTTCTGTTATTCCTCCAAGTAGGCTTAAGTAGAGAGGGCTCAGTGTCCAGCAGATTATTTGTGACCAACTTGTGAGTGAAATAATCAGCGAAGAGTTATGACCGATCTCTGCTGCCCCAAAATTCTGCCGGGCCAAGTGAAAAATTCAAATCACCTCCGAGAATAAGGTTTCCTTCCTGTAACAAAGGATTTGAGAGAAGAGAATCCCAGAAAGGGATCCAGTTCAAATATGGACCATAAACATTTACCACTGTGAAAAGTTCACCAAAATCAAGAGATGAGTAGGACATTCCCAAAGCAGATTCCATCCCCCACAGGTTATGACACAGCACCGTTCTTGTATTCCAACCAATAGCCTGACCGCTAGACTGTTAAAATTCAATATGCTAAGACAGAAAATAGCAGCATTACATTCCATTTCACAATAATAGCATATACAGGATCACTGAAGAAACAACAAGCATAGCATAAACACAAGAGACACAGATTTATCCTGGGAAACCCTCATGGGGTAGAAAACCCAGTGAAGCTTTCCTCAATAAGATGATAAACCAAAATACAAGATGTGCTCCCTCCTTCTAATCCTCCTTAGCAAATCTCCCAGACAAGTGCTCCTGTTTTCAAGTGTGTGAGTGTGTCAAATGAGGAACACACCTCCTCTATTTATACACTACTCTGACATATATTTTACACAAGTACATGTAGGCTCGTATTTAACCATTAGGTTAAATACCCTATTATAACTGACTGGGCCGACCCCCACATGGTGGGTCTAATAACCCTAGTTGCCACAACTCCTCGGAGGAATAAACATCTTCTAATACATAATAGAATCACCTCAGAGGGATGGAACATCTCCAGAATAAATAATGTACAAATATAATATTCTTAGAAGTTACAATATTCAACACTCCCCCTTAACGAGAAGGATATTATAACAACATCTGCAGGAGCAATGAGTCATTGACTACATCATCTATATATCATCGGAAGCTTTCTTCAATTCATCATCATCAGTAACTCAACTAGTTACTGGAACATCAACATCATCAGAGTTGATATTACTCGGTCATCAGCATCGTCATCACATGATCACACGATCATCGGCATCGTCATCACACGATCATCAGCATCGTCATCACACGATCATCAGCATCGTCATCACACGATCAACATCATCATCATCATATGATCAGCATCGTCATCATACGATCAACATCGTCATCACACGATCAGCAGCATCGTCATCATACGATCAACATCGTCATCACACGATCAGCATCGTCATCATACGATCAACATTGTCATCACACGATCGGCAGCATCGTCATCACACGATCAGCATCGTCATCATACGATCAACATCATCATCACACGATCAACATCGTCATCATATGTCAGCATCATCATCACACGATCGGCAGCATCGTCATCACACGATCATATTACAGGATGATCAATCCTGCTCTCTTTAGGACATAGGTCCATGGATGATGCAATCCAGATCAAGTTCCAGGATGATCAATCCTTATCTCTTTAAGACAAGTCTCATGTCTAGGGATGATCCAATCCCAACCACAGTGCCAGTCCTTTTTCATACTGGATGTGACCTAGATCAGATCTAGGATTTACCGCCATAGAGCCAGTCCTTTTTCATACTGGATGTGTCACATCTACAGAGCCAGCCCTGTTTCATGCTGGATGTATCACATCTACAGAGCCAGCCCTGTTTCATGCTGGATGTATCATATCTACAGAGCCATCCCTGTTTCATGTTGGATGTATCACATCTACAGAGCCAGCCCTGTTTCATGCTGGATGTATCATATCTACAGAGCCAGCCCTGTTTCATGCTGGATGTATCACATCTACAGAGCCAGCCCTGTTTCATGCTGGATGTATCATATCTACAGAGCCAGCCTTGTTTCATGCTGGATGTATCATATCTACAGAGCCAGCCCTGTTTCATGCTGGATGTATCACATCTACAGAGCCAGCCCTGTTTCATGTTGGATGTATCACATCTACAGAGCCAGCCCTGTTTCATGCTGGATGTATCACATCTACAGAGCCAGCCCTGTTTCATGCTAGATGTATCATATCTACAGAGCCATCCCTGTTTCATGCTGGATGTAACCTAGAACAATTCTAGGATTTGTCATGTACATTTTGAACCGAGGTCCAGGGACGATCCAGTCCTATTCAATTCTTGGAGACCTCATGTCTACGGTTCAATTCACAGGACCAAAGTCCGAGGACGATCCAATCCCCTTACCTGTTCATTCAGGATTTTGTTCTCGGAGACATCATGTCTACGGCTCTCTTTAGGACTGAAGTCCAGGGATGATCCAATCCCCTCAAGTCCACCAAGGACTTTATTCTCAAAGAAATACATCTACGGCTCTCTTTAGGAATGAAGTCCAGGGATGATCCAATCCCCTCAAGTCCACCAAGGACTTCATTCTCGAAGACATATGTCTACGGCTCTTCTTTCGGACTGAAGTCCAGGGATGATCCAATCCCCTCACATGTTCACCAAGAACTTCATTCTCGAAGACATACGTCTACGGCTCTTCTTTCGGACTGAAGTCCAGGGATGATCCAATCCCCTCAAGTCCACCAAGGACTTCATTCTCGAAGACATACGTCTACGGCTCTCTTTAGGACTGAAGTCCAGGGATGATCCAATCCCCTCAAGTCCACCAAGGACTTCATTCTCGAAGACATACGTCTATGGCTCTCTTTAGGACTGAAGTCCAGGGATGATCCAATCCCCTCAAGTCCACCAAGGACTTCATTATCGAAGACATACGTCTACGGCTCTCTTTAGGACTGAAGTCCAGGGATGATCCAATCCCCTCAAGTCCACCAAGGACTTCATTCTCGAAGACATACGTCTACGACTCTTTTGGACTGAAGTCCAGGGATGATCCAATCCCCTCAAGTCCACCAAGGACTTCATTCTCGAAGACATACGTCTACGGCTCTCTTTAGGACTGAAGTCCAGGGATGATCCAATCCCCTCAAGTCCACCAAGGACTTCATCAAAACATGTGTCAATCATGTATCCTCATCATCAAAACATGTATAACAAAACATGTATCCTCATCATCAAAACATGTATCCTCATCATCAAAACATGCATAACATCTATCATCAAAAGCATGTATACATCTATCATCAAAAGAAATAAATATAAGATTCCTAAATCTAAATAATTCTAAGTAACTAGGTGCAGTAAATAGGTAACCTCATTATTGATGAGACAGACTTGTTATCAGATACTATGCTACTCCCCCTTTCGAGGAGGGTCCTTCTGGACTATACCAAGCTTGTCTCAGAAGTATTCAAACTTTACTCGAGACATAGGTTTAGTCAAGATATTAGCAATCTGATCCTCAATGCTTATATACTCGAGCTTGATAGCTCCTCTATGCACCATATCTCGTATATAGAAGTATCGGATCTCTATGTGTTTTTGACTTATCGTGGAATACAAGATTTTCTATCTTGATGCAGTTTTGAATGTCACACATAATCATAGTGGAATTCATTTCTAAGTCAAACACTCCATATAATAGCTTCTGAAGCCACACTGCTTCACAGCTGGCAGAGCAGACAGCTATATATATATTCTACTTCAGCAGTACTGAGAGCCACACTAGATTGTTCCTTGTTGAACCATGAGATCATGGCAGATTCAAGACTATAACATCCACCTGATGTACTCTTTCTGTCTGAGGCACTTCCTGCCCAATCAGAATCTGAGTAACCATGTAAACGGAGTTCATGACCTCCAAGATAATATAGACCAAAATCTAATGTACCTTTTAGGTACCTCACTACATGCTTTGTAGTTATTAAGTGAACCTTTCTAGGATCTACTAGATACTGACTTAGGGTATTTGCAGCAAAGCATATATCTGGCCTAGTATTTGTTAAATACATCAATGACCCAATGATTTGTCTATATAGGGTTAGGTCCACTAAATACAATGAGTCATTAACTAACAACTTCAAGTTGGAGTCCATGGGAGTGGCCATGGCTTTATACTCCAACATATCAAATCTTTTTAGAAACTTCACAGCATACTTACCTTGAATTAAAAGATTCCTTTTGGATCTTGCCATACTTCTAGACCTAAGAAGTAGTGCATTAATCCGAGATCTTTCATTTTCATTTATGCAGCCATTTTCATGACCTGTTTCTCATTCCTTGTCAGAAAGAGATCATCGTCATATGTAATGTCCCTTGTTAGGAATTTTATTAAAATTGCAATTTTCCACTTTTTTCCTTGGTTCGACCTTTGACTAGTTTCGATCTCTAGGTCCCAAATTTGCCCCAAATGATCCCAAATATTCTGAGAAGGTATATGAATGATATTAGAACATAAATATGTGCTTTAGGGATGCCTTTGTACCTTTAAAACACTTCTTCAAATACTCTTCCAATTCTGGTCAATGTAGGTAACTTTACTAGTGATTTCCCTTTGACTAGTATTGGTCTCTAGGTCTCAAATTGACTCCAAATGCCTTCAAATATTCAAGTAAGGTGTATGAATGATATTAGGGATTGAATACGATGTTCATGGATAACATATGGCCACCAAAAGACCTCTGCAAACTCTCTTAAGATTCTGGACCAAGTATGCAATTTTACTAGTAATTTGGGGTTCAAATCCCCCTAAGGTAAGTACTGAAAATGGCTTCCCAAATGCCTCCAAACCCACTCAAATTTATGAAAATAGGTATGTAATGTGTTAATTATGTTATTAAGGTCTCATATGCACTATTAATGGTTTATTACAACTGTTCTCACCCTCTCCCACTCAATTGCAAAAATCACCAATTCGACCCTTGGGGAAATGGCACTATTTCTTCTCCCAATGCAATTAAATTGAGTAAAAATACTTCAAATGCTCAAGTACAGTACATGAAAATTGTAAAATACGTCCATGGCAGTCCATTAATCACAAATTCATCATAGAATCACCCATTCATTCGAAATCATCATCAATACATTGGTTCACAACAAGGTAGTGGGGAAATGGCATTGTTCTTCCATTAAAAATGAGATTTATACATTTCTACTTGGAATTTCGACTTGAAAATTTCTGGAGATGAATAAAAGAGTATTTAATTCACATTACAAAAGAAATGGGGCATTAGAAGCTCCCCCAAAGAGTACAATAGCTCACCAAAAACGCCCTCCCTCAAGGATCAAGAATATGCCATCAAAACTGGAAATGGTTGAATGAGCGAGCTGCAATAGAAGAAACCATGAGCTGCCTTGTAGCTTACACCTGCAAATAAAGACTCCATTAAAGCTCCAAATGAAAGGTCTGAATGGCCTTTCCAATTGCCAACTTGGATGGGAATCTTTCACCCTCGAAATTGGCTAAGGCAAGAAACTAGTCATCCACTAGCTCTCCCTCTTCACAAATGCAATTGCAAATTCTACAAATGATCAAAATCCATTCTCATACTTCATTTCTACATTTTATAACCAACATTAGCCTTCTAAGGGTCGAAATCCTCTCAATAGATTCAATAGATTTTCATTTAGGAAATATTCCATATTTGCCACTTGTCTCCTAGTTCCAACCTTCCATCTTCTCCCAAATTCGATTTTGAGTCTCTTTGGCTTCTCCAAATCCCAAATTTGCCTTCTTTGAGCCTATTTTTGGGGCTAACATGTCATAGTGGTCAGATGTCAGAGGTCAGTTCTGCAATTTGTCATAGTTGTATAGATGCTCCATCATTGGTGTCATAGGGGCTAGGGAATCTAGCCCAAGTGTCCACAAACTTCCACTTTGACTCTTTATCTTCCATGGAGGTTACCAATCCTTCCAAATTCGACCTAATATTCTCAATGACATGTGTTATGACTTACCAAATAACCCAAGAGTGTTCACATTCCCATTAATTTGAATTTGCAAAAGAGAGATACCATGTATTATGAAAAATCAAGCTAGTGTGGGTCCCACATCCTCCATATGTCTCCAAAACCATTTGTCACTTAGTATTTCTCTTGAATTTCTTTATTCACTCTATTTATTAAATACTTGAACCCTTCTAATTTCTAAACATAATTTATTATCCCCCTTATTCCAAATCCCAAAGCTTCCACCCCAAACCTAGGAAACTAGTAATTTTCCTCCTTGGCAATTATTTGACCCTTAACATCAATTTTACAAACTATAATGAATATGGCTAATGTGATTAGGCCATTGTGACCCAATTCCAAATTTGGGACATGAAAAATCCTCCCTTCCCAATATTGCTTGTCCTCAAGCAATTTCAAACATGGGTGTTGAAGAACCTGCTTTCTGTATAATTCTTTGAAGTTGCCATTGAATTGCCAAACCTTGAGTCTTTGAGTTTCCATGAATATTTTAGAGAGGAACCACCATGCTTGCTGCTGCACTACTATTATTAAAATCACTTTATTAAGTGGGGAATCCATCTCCCATACTTCTTGCTTCCCCCCAAAAAATGAAACCAATGAGACAAAAATTATTCCAGGGTCCCATTGCTTGTATTGCACCCCAACAATTAAGAGTGCTCTCCAACCTACACCATTAGATAAGAGGATTCCTGGATCCCATTTTCTTGTATGCATTCTTCCAAACATAATGAGTACCAAATATATATCATCAAAGTACATAACAACATAATGAAAATGTACATCAAGGATATGCTTCATCAAAGAGTCATGAAAGTGCTTATACCTCCAAGCAAGTAGACCACCATTTTTCAAGTGCATACAAGCTTCAAGTGACCAATCAAATCTGCTCCAATGACATAGGTGAGGATCCCATGTCCTATAATTCTGCTCCAAAAGGATGTGATATGCATCAAAATATTCAGCCATGTATTCTTTCATCCAAAAAGTGAATGAAGAATCTCCACTAGAATCTGAACCAAATAATGAGCAGAAAAAACAAGGAGACTTCAAATGACTCAAAGAAGTCTCACCCATACATCCATGAATGTGAGAATCATAAATATGTAACAAAGTATGTGGCTGCCAACAAAAATTTTCTCCCATCATAAATCTATTCATCCAAGTGTTGGATGAAGTTCCTCTAACATCAAATGAACCCAGTGTTGAGCAAGAAAAACCATGAGTATTCAAGTGACTCAAATCCATATCATAGGTCCATCCATGTAGATGTGAATCATCATAAAGTGACAAATTATGCTGCTGCAAATGTGAATAAGAATGTGCTCCAACCATGTCATCATAAAAGTTAAATCTAGGAGTTCCATACTCCTCATGTGGCACCATCAAAAAGAACCCTTTCACCCATACTTCATTGAGACTAATACTGCAAAACATGGAATTGTAGGATGTAGGAGAATGTACTAACTCACCCAAATGATCAAAAAGTTCAGGAGTTTCATCATGGGAAGGATCCATGTGGGTAGTATCATGCAGCTCTTTCAAAAGTGTGAACTCTTTGTCATAGTTTGGTTCCAATGTAGAGGAATCATGCTCTTCTTTAAAAATTGCATAACCTTCATCAAGAGGCAATTCAAATTCCTCTTCCACCACATCAAGTGTTTGGATCTCTTCAAGTTCATATTCAAATTCATCAAGAACATTCAAATTTTCACATTTCTCATGATCCACCATGTCACGAGAATCCTCCAAACAATCTACCATTTGACAATCTGAAACATAGGAGAAAAAACAAGTATCTTGCAACTTTTCAAGAAGTTGCTCATTTTGAATTGCGAGCTTATGAATATCCTCATTATTCTTCAAGTATGCATCATGTAACAATTCATTAAGCTCAAAAAAATGGTTTCTATCAAAAAGCAAAGACATGAAATTACCTTTGATGTGGTACATTGCTCTTTGAATCTTCTCCATGTCTTCAAGGAAGGATGTTTCCTCCAATAAAGTAGCTCTCCAACAAGAATTTGACACCAATACTTGAGTGTCATGGAGAATGTTGAGGGACTCTTGGATCTTATTTTCATTCATCTTTAAGGACCCTTCAAGAAAATGAGGCTCTTGCAAATGAACCTCTTCATCTTCTTCAATTTTGCTTGGACCAACTTCATGAAGCTCAAGTGGTGATGGGGAAGTTGATCTTGGTTCTTCTTCAACTGCTACAAGGTCTTCATTATCATGCTTAATGAAACTTGTACTTGTAGAAACACTTTCAAAAGTGATCTCTATGTCACCAACATAGAGGTGTGAGCACCCATCAATAGGTACTCCTTCATAGTTTAAGCATCCATCAGTAGATGCTCTTTGGTTCATGTCTAAGCTAGAAGGTGTCTCAAAATGATCTTCCATATTTTCAATAGAATCTTCTTCATGCTCTTGTGATGTCTCTTCCTTTTGCTCCTTAAAGCAAGCTGATGCATTTTGCCCCTTGTTTTCCTTAGGATCAATATATTTGGAATCTCTTCTTGAATAAATCTCAAAAGCTCTCCTCAAGGAGGACATCATTTCATGCACACATATATGATACTCGCTCCAAGGGTTTTTACAAGAAGGGCATAAACCTTTCTTCACTAACTCCACATCTTCATTTTTGGGCCTATTTTAAAAAACATGTTCAGCATAGTACTCAAAAGACATGGCATTTTGTGTATTTTTGCTAAAAGCAAGATATTCTTGATATTTTTGATATTGTTGGGGCAAGGTTTTATATTTTGCTCTCCATCTTTGGAACTCACTCATAGAATTATCCTTGGTTGGTGTGACACACTCATATTCATCATATTTAAATTCATAAGAATAATCTTCATTTCTCTTGAAATTGTAAGAAGTGTTGCATGATGGCACCTCTTCCTCATACCATTCACATTCTGCTTCATATTGCTCATAAGCATCTGCATATTCCTCATAAGAATTGTACTCATAGGATTCATCATAATAGTAAGACATGGATGCAAATTATTCTTGAATGTATGTACCTAATACACAGGTGCAAGGACCATGCTCTGATACCACTGTAATGTCCCTTGTTAGGAATTTTATTAAAATTGCAATTTTCCACTTTTTTCCTTGGTTCGACCTTTGACTAGTTTCGATCTCTAAGTCCCAAATTTGCCCCAAATGATCCTAAATCTTCTGAGAAGGTATATAAATGATATTAGAACATAAATATGTGTTTCAGGGATTCCTTTGTACCTTTAAAATACTTCTTCAAATACTCTTTCAATTCTGGTCAATGTAGGTAACTTTCCTAGTGATTTCCCTTTGACTAGTATTGGTCTCTAGGTCTCAAATTGACTCCAAATGCCTTCAAATATTCAAGGAAGGTGTATGAATGATATTAGGGATTGAATATGATGTTCAGGGATAACATATGGCCACCAAAAGACCTTTGCAAACTCTCTTAATATTCTGGACCAAGTATGCAATTTTACTAGTAATTTGGGGTTCAAATCCCCCTAAGGTAAGTACTGAAAATGGCTTCCCAAATGCCTCCAAAACCACTCAAATTTATGAAAATAGGTATGTAATGTGTTAATTATGTTATTAAGGTCTCATATGCACCATTAATGGTTTATTACAACTGTTCTCACCCTCTCCCATTCAATTGCAAAAATCACCAATTCGACCCTTGGGGAAATGGCACTATTTCTTCTCCCAATGCAATTAAATTGAGTAAAAATACTTCAAATGCTCAAGTACAGTACATGAAACTTGTAAAATACATCCATTTCATTCCATTAATCACAAATGCATCATATAATCACCCATTCATTCGAAATAATCATCAATACATTGGTTCACAACAAGGTAGTGGGGAAATGGCATTGTTCTTCCATTAAAAATGAGATTTATACATTTCTACTTGGAATTTTGACCTGAAACTTTCTGGAGATGAAGGACAGAGTATTTAATTCATATTAAAAAATAAATGGGGCATTATAAGCTCCCCCAAAGAGTACAATAGCTCACCAAAAACGCCCTCCCTCAAGGATCAAGAATATGCCATCAAAACTGGAAATGGTTGAATGAGCGAGATGCAATAGAATAAACCATGAGCTTCCCTATAACTTACACCTGAAAATAAATACTCCATTAAAGCTCCAAGTGAAAGGTCTGAATGGCCTTTCCAATTGCCAACTTGGATGGGAATCTTTCACCCTCGAAATTGGCTAAGGCAAGAAACTAGTCATCCACTAGCTCTCCCTCTTCACAAATGCAATTGCAAATTCTACAAATGATCAAAAGCCATTCTCATACTTCATTTATACATTTTATAACAAACATTAGCCTTCTAAGGGTCGAAATCCTCTCAATAGATTCAATAGATTTTCATTTAGGAAATATTCCACATTTGCCACTTGTCTCCTAGTTCCAACCTTCCATCTTCTCCCAAATTCGATTTTGAGTCTCTTTGGCTTCTCCAACTCCCAAATTCGCCTTCTTTGAGCCTATTTTTGGGGCTGACATGTCATAGTGGTCAGATTTCATAGGTCAGGTCTACAATTTGTCATAGTTGTCATAGATGCTCCATCATTGGTGTCATAGGGGCTAGGGAATCTAGCCCAAGTGTCCACAAACTTCCACTTTGACTCTTTATCTTCCATGGAGGTTACCAATCCTTCCAAATTCGACCTAAGATGCTCAATGAAATGTGTTATGACTTACCAACTCACCCAAGAGTGTTCACATTCCCATTAATTCGAATTTGCAAAAGAGAGATACCATGTATTATGAAAAATCAAGCTAGTGTGGGTCCCACATCCTCCATATGTCTCCAAAACCATTTCTCACTTAGGATTTCTCTTGAATTTCTTTATTCACTCTATTTATTAAATACTTGAACCCTTCTAATGTCTAAACATCATTTATTATGCCCCTTATTCCAAATCCCAAAGCTTCCACCCCAAACCTAGGAAACTAGTAATTTTCCTCCTTGGCAATTATTTGACCCTTAACATCAATTTTACAAACTCTAATGAATATGGCTAATGTGATTAGGCCATTGTGACCCAATTCCAAATTTGGGACATGACATCATACAATAATGGTATGATAGGTTCATCATCCACAACCTTAAGGTAAAGGTTAGGAACAACTTTACTTCTAGTAAAGCCCAATCTTTGTCATGAAGCTGTCAATTGTCCATTATTCACACTCAACATTGAGTGATCTTCTGCATATCTATCTGTGCCATCTCTCGTCAGATGGGTCTACTAATATGAGCCTCAAAATCATTCGAACTCTATGGTGAGTTCCTTCTTGCATCCATGTCATATGTGTATAGAACCCATATTCAAGCTTGTAGCAAAGGTTGAGATCCACATCACCCATGATGATCATTAAGCTCATCAATTGACTACCAATCCTGGGAACCCATACAGAACCTGATTACATTATTAAGAGAATGGTCTTATCTAGTCCCTTGGAGAAAAACATCTCATCATGATTCTCTTCCTCTTTCTAAGAGAATCTCTTAACCACAAGCTTTCTATAGTGTGTTTGATTTGTAAATCTTTTGTTGAACATCCATCGCTTGTTCAGAGTTCATCATTTATCATGATCTTTCCTACAAATCAAAATTAAGTACATGATTAGTAATACTTCATAATCATCAAATCATATTTGACATGATAACCTATTATGCATACAGATATCATTTACATAGTTATGCAACTATTTTGACCAATACTTTGGCACAACACTTTCCCATATCCTGTATGCATACAGTGTCTATCTAGATGCCTTCCATCTCTACCAGAACATACTATCGAGAGTGTGCACAGCTCTCAGCATGTAAGCAAAGAGGTTTCATTCTAGACAAGAAACAATGGAATGTTTGTCCAACTTACCAATCATATGCATATTAGTAGTATACTGTTCAATGCTTTATGAATGTTTACACTCAGCATGATATATTCTAGGAATACAAATATGCATACAATCAATATCATTTACTATTTATAATAACAACTCAAATACTTATCTTTTATGTTTGTGTGGTTGCCTCCCGCTTGATCTTCTATATGTCTTCTGAACTTCTATTCATTTTGTACCACTGTGCATGCTCAAGTGTACACTAGTGTCATCTCGTGAGTCTTTGTCTTCATGTTGTCATGGTCATGGAACTTGATTTGTCTTTTGTAATGTACCTGTGTCTTGTTAGCACACAACATCAACCTCACACAACACCATAATGCATAAGTACAATCATATAGCCCTAATCAATGAATGTCTTCGATCATTCACATGCATTCATATTGTTACTAGGGTGATAAGACAATTAATAACATTAATCAAGATTGTACTAATAAATAACATGAAGACAAACACATTATGAACTTAATCAAGAATCAGATTTCAAGGCATACCTGAACCTCCTTAAGTCATACCTGTCGAGACTTTTTGTAGTCTTCTTATGTAAGGACTTAGCCTCAACTCCCCCTGAAACTTGATCTCGAGCTTGATTAGGGTTTGCTAGAGAAACCCTAAAAATTCAATCTTTGACTTTCATACTTCTGAATGGATGGAAGAATGTGTCTTGCTGAGCTGATCAACCTAGCATTCTTCAATTTTGAAATCTCCAAAATTTGACCCCTCAAAATTGCCTTCGAAACTTCTGGATCTTCTGGACAGGAACCCGAACTAGGGTTTGATGAAGCCCGCCCTTCTGTCCAATCAAAAGGTTCGATACAAGGCTCTAAACTCTTATTCTTCTGAGGGGCTTCCAGCCGTGGTTACAGACTTCAAAAAATTCCAACTTTCTCCGAAACCCTAAATTCCGGAAGCCATGAATAAAGGTGCTAAAACTAATTCTGTTTTGACAGAAATATGCATCTGATTGCTTCTGCTATAACTCTAAATTTTTTTTTGCTCCACAGGGTCTGAAAACTTTTTTTGTTGTAGCTTGATCTATCATCTTTCCATCCTGACAAGTATGACCTCAATTGGATTTTCTGAGAGAGAGTTATTCCAAGTGTCGCAACGTGACCTGTTCATGGGATAAAACAGGAGAGCGAACTTGTACGGAGTGCCACGTGTCACTGGTTCACCTTCGGCCTCTGAAAAAGTTTCCTGAGATAGTACAGTCTGTGTACTACCTGTCACTTTTTATGAAATTTCATTTGGAGCTTCCTAGCCCAAGTTATGACCTTTTTTCCAAGGTCACCTGATTTTGACTGAGATCTGGAAGAGGCTGAAACCCTAACTTGTACTGATCATAAATCATAAAGTACAATGAATCTAAGGGTTCCCTTTGGACACAAGGTATCTGGGGATGTTATATTTGACCTGTAAACTTTTCAGACCCTGAACCTTCGCAGAAATGGATTTATAACGAAAGTTCCACGATGACTGGTTTTTGCTATGTAAAACCCTAACCTTCAAATTGTCGTAAGTAAAGCAAGTGTCATAAGTGCCATACCTTGTCTTCCTTCAGGTTAGCTCTGATACCATGTTAAAATTCAATATGATAAGACAGAAAATAGCAGCATTACATTCCATTTCACAATAATAGCATATACAGGATCATTGAAGAAACAACAAGCATAGCATAAACACAAGAGACACAGATTTATCCTGGGAAACCCTCATGGGGTAGAAAACCCAGCAAAGCTTTCCTCAATAAGATGATAAACCAAAATACAAGATGTTCTCCCTCCTTGTAATCCTCCTTAGCAAATCTCCCAAACAAGTGCTCCTCTTTTCAAGTGTGTGAGTGTGTCAAATGAGGAACACACCTCCTCTATTTATACACTACTCTGACATATATTTTACACAAGTACATGTAGGCTCGTATTTAACCATTAGGTTAAATACCCTATTATAACTGACTGGGCCGACCCCCACATGGTGGGTCTAATAACCCTAGTTTCCACAACTCCTCGGAGGAATAAACATCTCCGGATACATAATAGAATCACCTCGGAGGGATGGAACATCTCCGGAATAAATAATGTACAAATATAATATTCTTAGAAGTTACAATATTCAACATAGACCGGCCACGAGCATCCAAGGTAGCAAAGGACCAGCCACCAAACCAACTTTCTAACAACGATTTAATAACCTCGCCAACACCCAAAGTTTCTTGAAGTAGAATGATATCCAGGTGTTCAAGAGCTACCACTCTACAGAGTGTTGATCTTTTATGGCGACCAGCCAGACCCCGACAATTAAAAGACATAACTTTCATTAACGCCCCCTCTTCTGGGAAGGCACCGCTCTAAGCACCTGATCAATAGTCACCTGTTTTCCTTCTAGCATGTCCATCTTGGCCTTGGATTGAGCTTTAGATAGATGAGTCTTCCTGCCTCTACTTTTACCCGTTTTACAGACCCCAACACCCAACCCTCCCGGGGAAAATTTAGTAAGGGATCGTAAAAAATAACCAGAGTCCGAGGAGGTGGTAGGGGAAGAGGAAGAAGGGGCTTCAACAGGGGCAGGATCAGGTTCAGGGGGTAGGTCAATCAGCATCACACCATGATTCAGAGGGGTTTGTAGAGAAGATGGGGGATCAGGAGCAATACATGAAGGTTCCACCAATTCCATAGTAGGGGAGATATTCAAGTTTTTTAAGGCCTCTGACCAGTCTGGATTTTCCAAAGAAAATTTTTTAATAACAAAATCAAAGGAAAGGGGATTTATGGAAGGAGGAATACCCGCAGTCGAAGTCCCTGGGCCCGAGAAGGAATCTGGTTGAGGTAACTCAATAGGTGCTGGTATAGGTACCGATTTATCCCCTTGTGACGCAGCCTTAACCGGATCCAGATGTAAGCCTCCAGTCACTTCCTCATTAGTACAGGGTTCCGATAAAGCAAGGCCTGTAGAATGAGGAACTTCCAAGGCCCGAAGATTTCCATGCTCCGCGACAGCATCCAATACCACAGTATGGGAGGGTTCTGATGATGGAGTTTCAACATGAGGAGGAGCCTCCACAGCAATAGAAGATTTGTGACTACCACCATTTTTCCTCCGTAAAGGTAGTTTGCACTCAGCAACTGGATGGCCATAGGCATGGCAATGTCGGCATCTAAAAGGAACATTTTCATAGTCCAATTTCTGCACATATTCATAGGGTCTCCAGTTGAGAGTAACATCCGGTGCCAACCCATCCCTGATATTTAAATTGACCAAAATGCGAGCAATCTTCCTCTGACGGGTTTGTAGGAAACTATAGTCACCATCCAGATAAGTACCAATCATGTTACCAATACCTCTGAGATGCTGCTCCGACCAGTAATGGAGAGGTAAGCTGGGTAGTCGAACCCAAAGTGGGACTAAATCCAAGCGTTCACGTCTAGCATCAAACATCGGATGCCAGGGCTTAATCATAACCGGGCAATGGTCCCAGCTCCAATTGGAATTTAGAACCCACTTAGCATGTTCCTCATTATGAAAGTTGAAAGCAAACCAGTTTCGGGTTAATTCAACAACCTCAGGGGGATAGCCCAATTCTGCAACCCAATGTTCTGCCACCCAAGCGTCAATGGTACGCAGAGAGAAGGATCTTCCCAGCGCCTTACCAACCAGGGTGATACTGGTCATCTTGACCAATTGATGACACTCAATATATTCCCCAAGTGCATAGTTATATTTGGTTCTGCTCAGTTTCAGCCAACGTTTCCTGCCGCGCTTCGCCGTTTGTGTTGTATCATCCGAAGAACGTCCTCCTAGAACTGGTACTAGAGCCCACACAAGGGCTAGCAAAACCTCATTGTTCGTGAATCTCTAATAACCCCAATCCTGTGCCTTCCCGAGTCTCTGTAGAGTTCAAGCTAGGGAATGAGTCCGAAGAGGGGATGTTAATACTATCTTTTCCATAGAAACCACCGATTGCAAAAATAGAGCCTTTTCCATCGGGCACCGAACCCTCGATGACCTTTATGACCTGGTCAGAGGACCAAAGAGATGTCACAGCTTCCTTCAAGGGAGAAATCAATGGAATACTAGGTATTGGAGCATTCAACAACAAAGATCTTGGTGAAAGTGAAAGGTAATTTGATGGTGAAAACCCCAAATCCAACCGATTCTCACTAGCTGAGAGACCGTCCAAACCGCACTCTGCATTGTAAGCCACATCTGCCACCCGGTGCCAGATGGCTGGGTCCAAATAGGAATTTCATCTGACGGGTCAAATGAATAATCCAGCTGATCATCATAGTTAGCCATTGCATGTAAAATGAAAGCACAGTAAAATGAAGCAGGTAACAGGTGCAGTAAATAATAGTAAAAACTAGGGTTTAAACATTATGCAAGAAAAAACACATAATCCAACGCTAAAGGGCATAGTGATCGAGACAAGTGAACCTCCACGTCGTTGCACTGTCTATCATAGCTACAGTCGTCAAATCCTGACAGCAGCAGGCCGCCGATGGCCCTATGATGGCTAGGGTTCAGCCATGTTTGTTAACCTAGCTCCTCTCTCCCCCTCGCCATCATGATTTGTCCCCTTCCCCTCTCAAATGTTTGGTCTTAATTTTGATGTATCTACGAAATTTCAACTCCTCAAGGTATACAAATGTTTCTTGATATATTCTCATTTGTCCTCTATCTAACCCCATGGGTTATATCAATATTGGATTGACTAAGTGGAACTTATGATAATTTTCCCAAGGTGACATGTTTATGGACTGTTTTAGTATAGTGAACTTCTATGGAATTCCATGTATCACTATTTCAACTTCGAGTTTTGAAACTCACACCAGAGAAACTACAGTCCGTTTCCTTTCTGTAACATCTTACAAAATTTGATTTTGATATTCCTATCCCAAGATATATAATTTATACCTAGGTCACATGTTTAAAACTAAAATATGGAAGAGGCTGGAACCCTGATTTGCATGGATCATATCTCCTAAACTACAACAAATATGAGGTTGAAACTCGCACACAAGGACTAGATTTTTCTTTCTTGGGTTTCAAGCATGAATCCCTAATCTCCAACAGTTGCAACTGTAGCAGTGTTAGGACTGTACAATGGATTATTTCAAGATGTATATGATACCATGTTAGAATTTTAATGGTTATACAATATCTTAAAAAATTTAGCATCATAACATCATAACCATATGCAATAGGATCACTGAAAGAAAGACAAGCACAACAACACGAAAAGACACAAAGTTTTTCATCTGGGAAACCAAAAGGGAGAAAACCCAACAACTTCTTTAGTATAGATTCCGTCAGCAAGTGCAATGCCAACCAAGATAAGATAAACCCAAAAAACAAAAACAACTTATTCTCTTCTTCGGCAAGCCTCTTCTTCACTCTCATGCGCACTTGCTTGAGTGTGTGGTGTGTCCAAATGAGAGGAGATCCCTCTCTATTTATACTCATTAAGTGAGTGACCTTTTTACCTAACTGGGCCTACATGTTGCTCTAAACAAGGATGACCTCCTAGGGAGACTCAAAATAACATTTATATAATATTTCTTGTGGGTAATATTGACTCGACTTACAATGGAAGGCTTACATTGATTCTTTAAAGTACATTTACATGACCAAGTACATCAATAACATCTTCCGAAGGAGGTACAACAATAATACAATAAAAGTAGAATAAGAATATCTTATGAAGTTACATTATTCAATAGTTACAGTATGTTACGTGCAATATTCTTTGCTAAATTTTTCGATCACGGTAATTTTTAAGGGCGAATTTTTGCTAATTGGCTATTTTTTTGGCATTTTTTCAAAAAATAAATTCGCTATTTAGTCATTTTTACTCTCTAATATCGCCTATATTTATATAAAATATGTTTTTCTAGTTTATTATTCGCCAAAATTTACAAATTTTAGTAGTAAATTGTATGTTTCATATTTAACATTCGCCTAGCTATCTATATATATGACTTTTTCAACCCAAAATAATCGCCTAGTATACTAAGTATACTATTAGAATGCTTAAAAAAGTACCCCGTTTAAGACATAGATAGCATTTTTTCAGTAGATTCCAAATATGTAATTTTTGTTTTTGAAATATTGTGTTTCTATTTTTTTCCTATTTTTCTTGTGTCATAACTCCTTAACTAAAAAACACACACTATTAGTGTTTCTGCCATAATTTTTTCATTTCACAAGAATTTAAGAAAAAATGTATGTTGCACTACTCGACATTGACCTCTACATGCTATAAAAACCATTTTTTGATGATTGCATTAAGACCTTTAAAAACTGCACCAAGGTTCAATAAAATGTAACAATTAGAAAGGATCAAACTTGAGATAGTTATGAGTGTTTTCAATACATTAAATTTTTATATTTAGAAACATGATTCAATTTCCTATATTTCATATTTTCTACTCAAAGCAAGATTTATTGTGTATGTATCTGAAAATATCCATGTAAGTTGAGGGATGCCTGTTTTTTTAGTTTTATATTGCATCTAACAAATTTAAAGAGACCTTCATTAACTTGCACCAGCCCATGTGTATATATCATTTTCATGGACAACATTCTTTTGTTTTTTTTGTAGAGGGGGAGAGGGAAAACACTTTAATAAAATCATTGATGTTTTTGGAAAGCTTCAATCATGGAGATAAATATTGGTAAGTTAGCATTATAAGTTGATGAATAAGAGGCATAGTTGGGAGATATTTTTACCTTTATTTGTGTATAATTTGGAAGAAGGAGCCAAATATTCAACCTATTTCCTTAAACCGAACATGTATCGGAAGGGTGACTAGTCATGTCTTATTGTGAAAATTGAGAAGATGGTAAACTATTGGTGTAATCGATGTCTCTCTCATGGCCCGTTCATATTGTTCTTGTCAAGTATTTTTTGTAGGCTATTATCGTATACCTACACATAATTGCTCATATTCTTAAGGGCACTCTAAAGAGAACTCACCATATATGTTTCAATTTCTTGTGCAAATGCAATAAGGATTCTCAAGAATCCCACCTAGCAAGATGGAAATACATTTGCACTCCTAAGGCTCAAGGAGGATGTGGAATCCAAAATATTTTACATTTTAATGAATTTCTGACGTGGTTCTGGCAGCCAAGTCATTCTAGAACATTTTAACCCAAGACAACCTTTGGGGCAATATGTTCACTGAAAATACATTTCTTTGGGCATAGTTTTGGGATGGATTAGAAGGACTAACAAGTATGTTCATTTGGTCCCAAACCAATGGAAATTCCTTAGATAGATCTTCCTAGTGATTGGGCAATTTATTACTTGGAAAAATGGATCAAGAGCCCAAGTTAGAATGGGAGTTGACACCATTACGCATTTTGTCCTAGAGATCCAACTTCCTAGGGTTGGTATAGCTATTAGGATATTGGATTGCATGGCATCTGAGATCCTCTTTGTGGTAAGATTGTTTCAAATATGAGAATGGATAATATTCAGATATCTAAGGAGGAGGATGAATTGGTTTGAGTATTCAATCATTCTGGGGGGAATTAGTCAGTGAAACTTGGATACCATGCAATTACTGAAGGGGGGGGGGGGGGATGGGGAAGTTGAATGTTGGTGGGGGCGATGGAAAATATGACTATTGGTGGAGGAAGTCGTGGAAGGTTCCTACACCTCAAAAAATCACTCTATTATTATGGTTGATGTTCTGAAAATGTGTGTTGACTTGGGATAGACTATAGCGAAGGGGAAATTAGGGGCATGGAATATGTCTACTATACAGAGTGAAATAAGAGAATGATGTCCACCTATTTATCCATTATCCTTAAATGAAGCAAGTGCTGATGGAAATTGAGGAACATTTAAAGTTGCAAGTGTTATGGGATACATATAATATTGTGGAGTGCTTTGGAGACTTATTCTCTTGACAAGATCTAATTTTTTTTTTAGCCTCCCTTACTTGATTGGATGGGGAGTGTAGTAGGCACAAAAAACTACAATTTTTATGGTTAATAGGTCCCTACCTTTAATACCTCCTCTTAGATCCTTACTCTCTTAAATAATTATTCTCTAGTGTCGGTTCCTCATCCTATGCATTGCATCCTTTATTTGGCCATTAATAAGGATACTTTGTGGTGCTTCTTTGATAGAGAAAGTCAAGGAGAGGATTGTAGGAGTGGTATTGGTCTCTTGTTATTCTACTCAGACGCATATTATTTTGTAGGTTAAGGGGCTCGAGAGCCTAGAACTAATTGCTGGTTAGAGATCATTGCATTGTTCTACACCATGAATATATTTGCGAATATGGGATAGCATCTATCCATATATTCAAGGACTTGTTGATGACCATTTAGTGGATGAAGGGAGAACTTCAGATACAATACATTGGTATGTACAACATTTGGCGATTCACCTTAGAGATATCAATGGACATCTTGAGGAGTTGTCCTTCTCCCATGTGTATCACGAACACAATATTGGGATGGATTCACTTTCAAAATAGACACTTTCTCTCAATGTTGTGAATTTATATGTGGATGAATTTTGGGAGGGAAGTCTCATTTCCCAAAGGAATTATGACTATTAGAGGAAATTTATTGTATAATTTGTATCTTTTATGTGCACACATATTGCTTATGATATTTTTTTTTTCCAGTTGTATTCCCTGCTCGTGAATGACTATTTTGGAATGGGATATATTTTTTAGCTCTTATACTTATGATGGGGGGTATTTTGATATTTTGGTGTTTTATTCATCACGGTAATTTTTAGCGGTGAAATTTTGTCAAATGGCTATTTTTTGGGCATTTTGTCAATAAATAAATTCGCGATTTGGTCATTTTTAGTTTCTAATATCACCTATATTTACATAAAATATGTTTTTTTTTATCATAATATTTGCAAAAATTTACAAGTTTCAATAGTAAATTGTATGTTTCATGTTTAATATTCTCCTACCTATCTATATATATTACAATTTCAATCCAAAATAATTGCCTAGAATGCTATACTTAAGTATAATGCTAGAATTATTAAAAGATACCCTGCACCTGAAGAATGTATTTTCTCTTCTGTAATTGAATAGAAAATATGAGTTTTTCATTGAAAATTCTATCTATATATCTAGGTATTTATCTAGATCTATATAATTTTGAAATTCTTTTCCTAGTGCTCCTTTAGTAGAATTTCACAATTTTGACTATCATGATTTCTTGGTCCACAATTTCAATAGGAAATCACTGTGATTTGTTGCAAATACATAGATCTGTTATATAATACTACATGTCATAGTGCTAACATTCACAAGCTATATTCCCTATTGGTACGGTTTTAACATTGGGGTTATCATTGTTCAATGCATTGGTCCTTGATACAATTTGATTATGTAGTTGCTTGAACCCTTTATTTCTAAATGACATTCTTTTCCTCTGTTTAGATTCTTTTTATGAGTTGTCATTGTTGGTTCCATGGATTGTCACTACAATTGTGCCAAGAGTGCTCAGATGTATCACTAGCCTTGTAAAAAACTAATTTAGTAAGATTCCTTAGTTCTCTTTGATCTGCTTGATCGTCATTAGAACTTCAATCCTATTTCATTTTTAGTTCCTACCATTTTGATTGTGTTAACTTCTTATGCTTGTTTGCTAACTTTTCGATTATGTGTTCATTTTTATGGGTTTTATTCTTTTTCATTCTATAAGTAGTTCCCCCTCCATTTGGATAGTTTCTTATACATAATCATTATAGTGTTTTGGATTATTTGTCTTGGGATATGCTTATATGGTATCTAATATTCATGTGATAAAGCAATCTATTTTTTGTGATGTGTCTCTATTCATGAAATTATAATGTATAACAATTTCACCCTTTATATGTCGTATTTCTCTTAGTTATGCAAAAGCCAAGGAGTTTTCTTATGAGTATGCATAAACATCAAGAACTATTTCCCCAAAATATTCTCATAAATCCATAATTCTCTCCATGTTTCTTCATTAATAGTTAACCCTAAACCCTTATAGATTATCCACTTAAACATTATTATCCCTATCCACTAATTGCTAACACACTAGCTCTTAAACAAAATTCTACAAATTCTGAACCTAAACGAATAGGGAGTGTTAGAGAACATTATTTGGATTTTCTAGATTTTAAATTAAATGTAACTTTGGATTTAAATTTGTATAAAAATACATGCCACAAATTTTGAACCTAAACGAATAGGGAGGGTTAGAGAACATTATTTGGATTTTCTAGATTTTAAATTAAATGTAACTTTGGATTTAAATTTGTATAAAAATACATGTTCAAACTCAAGTCACAAATTCAAAACTAATCCATGTGGTGAAATAGAAACCATTTTGATGAGTTATCATGTTACATAGATAAGATATTCTGAGAGATTTAACTGATCCAAAATCTTGGAGTGGACATTAACATTTTTGGGTGTGACAACTACCGGTGAGCAAAAATCTAGTCAAGTTTCATATATTACAGAAATACGTGATGTGGAAAGCAAGGAGATAATTGGGCATAGTATACCCATAATTGTTGGATGCATGCCGGAATTGAAAGTTCAAAATGTTATTTATAGGACCCTTTGGAAAGTCTATGATCTGAAAGTCAAATGTAAGAATGCTCAACGCTGTAGTCCCAATCCTAAATTTGTTTGAATGGACTGTATTGTAGACGCCGCCAGAGAAAGTCTATTAGTTGTTTGGATGGGTTAAAAACTTATAGTGGCTCTCTCATTCCCGGTAGTGGCAGGGATAGTAAACCAACAGTGTGTTTCGATGATGCTAATACCCTAGACAATATCTCATTGCAACGAAAGGGATTTGCGGTCATAGCTGATACGGGATAATAGTTTTGAAGTCTCACTGGAGAATTGGGTTAGGGTTAGGTAAATGGAGTGGCGACTCTCATGAAATTCGTATTCGTCTGTCTTGTTTGACCGTCACTCCTCCCAAAGCTGGTTTGACGAGTATCGATAATTATAAGTTGATATTATATACGAAAGAGCATTTGAATGGAATTAGAGACGGAGGAGAATTGAGTTCTATGCCAAGCTTGAATGAAAAACGGCCCTTCAGCGGATCATGGAGACTGTAGAATGCTGCCCACGCAACTAACAAAAGGGCTTTGCAGTCCTAGCTGATACAGGATTCAATTCTACGTTGGTAACTTCGTTTGAAGTCTCACTGAAGAATTGTGTTAGGGTTCGGTAAACGGAGTGGCGACTCTCTTCAAACTCGTGTGTCTTGCTTGACCGTCACTCTTCCCAACAAACTGGTTTGACAAGTTAACTTATGTGGACAATTATTTCTTTGATATTATCGGAGTGTTCTAAAAAGTGGAGTTGTTTAAAAGTTTTGTTTTTTATATTAGAATTTTGTGTTTTTTATTTTATAAAATTTAAATTAAATTGTGTTTGATTTGCTATTTTGATGATAAAAATGGATTCAGCATTATAAAAAAACTTATTTTTATGACACCTAAAATTTTAAAATTTGAGAATTCTAATCAAAATTTATAAAAATATCTGTCCTCTTTTTTTAAAATCATACCATACCAAGATTTATAAAAATATCTGTCCTATTTTTTTAAAATCATACCATACCAGAAAAATCCAAACTTTTGATGAACTTTTAAACTACACGGATATTATATACTAAATAGCATTTGAATGGAATTAGTTCCGGAGGAGAATTGAGTTCCAGACCAGGCTTGAATGAATAGCGGACCGTGGAGACTGTAAAATGCAACTAATACGTAATACGTAGGATATTCAATACCCTCAACGGTCAAAAATCAAGTTCATATATCACACCTCGCGGGAATATAACACGCTACACGGAAGTTGAAATACTCCCGAGCAAAAGCAAATACCATTCTGGGTGTTGCTCGTAGCCCAATGTGGAGAGTCCGGACTCCGGAGAGTGCAGGCTTTTGGAATTTGTTCAAATACTCCCGAGCAAAAGCAAATACCATTCTGGGTGTTGCTCCTATCTCAAGGTAGGGAATTTGTCAAACCGGATACATAGTATTTATAATTGTCTAACATTTTGGTATTGATTCAAAGATAGATTTATCTATTTTTAGTTATATTAGGGCAAGCGCATAAAGTTGCTCCCCAAAACTGTTGCAACGAGCGCCAAAGCACCATTTCCATTCAAAAAAACCACCTTCATTCATCCACCAATTGCATTGGATAGGTAAATGCCATTGTTTTTTTTCATTTTATTCTTTGTTTTTGTCATTTTATTTATTGTTTTATTTATTTATTTTTATTTTTATTTGTTTATTAAATTTGTAATAATCCCCAAATTATTAAAAGAATAAAGAATTTTACAATTACAGAGTATAAACCCACACAATGAATGAAAAAAATGTTAACATGGAGTCTCATTGAACCAATGAAAATCCTCAACAAAATCCAAATGCCCAAGAAAATCAAAACCCCCAACAAAATTTTGACAAAGATGACTTGAACCATTCTCTAAATGAGATGAGAGTGCACACTCGAGAACTAATAAACACACGGGAACTATCTCAAGTGTCTCTTGCAACCTCAATTGAGAGCTCAGTTGACTCCATCATCCATGCACATCGCCAATTGACTGATATGACTGAATATAGAGCTAAAATGCGGGGAGTATTATTCCATAGGCATTTCCAATGAGAAAATAAAAGATTTAAATATTACAAAGGCCCAATTGTATAGTATGTTCACCGATCCAAGAACACAACAACCATCGGACATTAAAAATTCATGTGTTTGCATGGATTGGTGTCATTTCCAACCATGGAGGGACAATTGGATTCATAGGTGGTTCATGGTTTATGATAAACCTCCCTAAAATAATAGGGAGGTTCTACAGTGCTTCCTTCGGCAAATGTGGGCTGAGTTTTTTCTCGGCTTACATGTCAACTATTTTGACATAACCGAGTTCGAGGGTCTTGGGCGTGGCTCTACCCAAGATCGACCTACTGCTAGGAGGAACCCACTGAGAGGGCCACCAGCTCCTAGGCGTGAGCCCAACCCCTCTCCCCAGCCGCCTTAGTTATCCCACAAACTTGATCAGATCGAGGATGCAATGAGGAGTGTTGCACGGGGACTGCTTAAACACACTGCCTTTGTAGCAACTACTATAGTGGAGAAACAGGATGACCCTGATAGAGACACAGGTGCAGGGCCTGTTACAACGTAATTTTCCACCTTGTGAGCATTAGCATTCTTTGGCATGCAGGATCCATTTCACTGACTCAGAGCCACTTTATATCCTTTAGACACTATTTTTCCATATTTTTTCCTCTGTACACTAGCTGCATCATTACAGTGGGCATCCCCACAATTTGCATCACTATAGCCCATGGATAGCATGTAAAATGGTAAAAATCACTAGTTTATTACTTTTTACTCCTCAAAACCGGTTATTGGGTGACTTTTGACCCTCCATTTGCCCCAAAAACACCTCGATGTGTCATTTCATCTACCTTTGAGAGGACTATATATTGAGCACATATGGCTTATGGATGGGAGGAAAAAAGAAGAGCAAGAGAACTCTAGTGGATTTTTGCCCAATCTTGAGTCTACACTCATTGATCCTTGTAGTTGTGAACCATTTATGTTCACCTTCGAAACTCCTATTCTAGTTTGAGTTTGTCATTCCATGGAAGATTGAAGTGGTGGAGGCACAAGTGGATTGATCCAGATCTTGGTTCAGATTGGTTGCCGGCAAGAGGTCATATCACATTGTACTTCTTCTTGTTTATTAATAGAAATACTCATATTCTCGTCCATTAATGTTGTAAATGTTGTTTATCTTACATTGGGTTGCATTTACTTGTTATATCACGGGCCATTGCTATTGATGATGTTAATGCCATTTATATATTATATGTACTTGTTGTATATTGGCTGTCAAAACTAATTTGTAGATTCGAGTGCATGGATTGAAAAGCTCCAACGGGGATCTACATCAAACGTTTGGATCGAGGTTGGTTATATTCTTCATTATCTTAGCATTGTCATTTATATAGCATAATATTGAGAATTGAGTTAATTTCTGGTAGTGAGCTGTCTGTTGTGGTCTACCCGAAGCCATAGTGAGTTTTCTCCAACACAAGGCCTTCAGGACAGAGTCAGGATAGACCTGTCACCGGTGGTAGCCATGTTGGGCCTTCTAGTTCCACAGGGACAAATGTCAAATCTTTGTCCCCATTGCAGGCACACTTTTCCTCATCCGATCGAGGGTTGCTATATGGAGAAGGTTAGCACTTTTTTTAATGTGTTTTCAATCATCACTTGATAATTTGTAAAGTAATTTTAAAGTATGTGTGCTTGACTTAAACTATTATTTCAATGTACAACTATTTAGAGTTGACACGCTGTCAATGGAGAACGCAACATCTCCCAACCTGGATGCAGCATTGGCAGCTGCAACTCATATTGCGGCACCTCACACAGAGGTATTTTCAGTACCCCACACAATATTGTTATTACTTATGGCATTTCTTTTTTTATGTATTTATATTTATGTAATACATGATGATAGTTCGTACAATATTTTTTAATATTTTGATTGACTGAATAATTACTAGTTTAATATGTTTATAACGTGCATGCATTCTGGTGTCCATAGGTATGCACGCAGTATGATGACCAGCCATCTCCGCCAGGGGTCGACAAATCACCATATACACATGTACAATGTGTAGTTAAAAACACGCTTTTAATTTGAAATGTTATGACATACTATGGTTTAATTTTTTATTTATTTACTACACTATGATATTATAAATTTGTATGCAGGGGCCGCCAACAGTTGCAGGCCTCTTTAGTCCCATGTTTCCACCCTCTCCCATGAGTCACCCCCCTCGCCTCCATCCAGACCCCTCGCTCCATCCACCCTCCCCTCTCCGTCCATCCTCCCCCATTCGTCCACACCCCCCCATTTATACATCCTCCCCCATTCATCCATGCCCCCCCCGTTTATCCATCTTCCCCCATTCGTCCATGCCACCCCTTCCATCCAACTTCTCCCCTTCGTCCACAAGCTCCCTTATATCCATCCTCCTCCCTCTATCCAAGACCGACCTCCCATTCACCATACCTAAACATCGCCCCTAGCCCTTTTGGGTCGATACCCCCTATTGTACAACTGGTAGGGATTTATCGTCCACGATGTCGTCATCCACCCATACCACCAACTAGTACAAAATAAGAGATAAATGACAAAAAAAAGACCAAAATATGCATATAAATGACCACTTTTGAGTTGGTGACCACTGGTAGCAAATTAGCGGTCATTTATCCAGTGACCAAAAAAGTGGTCATATTTAACTTGGTCATTTATAGCTTATCTTGTGGTCATATATTTGGTCATTAATTTGGTCATTAATTGTGACAATTAATGACCACATTTTTTGTCACATGATACATGACCACTAATTTGCTATCAGTGGTCGCCAACTCAAAAGTTGTCATTTATATGCAGATTTTGGTCGTTTTTTTTGGTCATTATCTCTCATTTTATATTGATGGTCATTTATATGCGAATTTTGGTCATTTTTTAGTCATTTACCTCTATTTTTGTAGTGGTCATTTATCTCCTTTAAATGGTTTCAGAATATATACAGGGCACGAAGGAATTGAACCACCAACCTCCCACCTATAAGGCAGGTGCTCTTCCATTGAGCTAGCACCCTTAAATAAAATATATTGTATAATTTTACATCAATGATTTAAGACACAAGCATGGTATCTTTCAAAATTAGGTTCTAAGTTGACATTTTCTATGGAAAACATTGAATAATAACACAACAAATTCTCACCATTATGTTCAGAACAATTTTTGTTTTAGTCAAGTCAGTTCCTATGCATTCAATGAAGACATTCTTTGTTTCCAAAGTGATTGCAGTATGTGCACCATTGATAATGGGAGGCAAAGATACTACTGTTATGCACCATGTAACCACATTTACAAAGGAAAATGTTAGCACGACAAAGAAAAAAGTGAAATTGATCCAGAAAATTATGCAGTAGTAGAACCTGTTGTCATCAACCACATATTTAATAAGATTTAACACCAAGGCTCACATTTATTGACCCACTTTATCTACATTAGTCTTAGAACCTCACATAGTGATTCTTCAACAACCAAATAGTTTCTTACATTTCAATCAATCACACTACTTAAAGGTGGCCATATGATATGTTGCAGAAGTGTTACACCAATCCTCTTCCTAACAATCTAATCATTGAGATGAACTAATACATAACGGGATTTGACCTAAGATATATTAAGCATGGGACCAACAAAATTTCATTCAATTAAGGTCAAAGTCAATGAATTTTTCTAGTGCTTTGTTGATAGAATGAGGGTAAAGATACCTTGGAAGGTGATCCAAGAAAATACAGCAGCTATGTTGACTTAATTTTTCAAAAATTTGCTAGCTAGCCTTAATATGAATATCATATTAATGAAAAAATACATATTTGTGGCATAGGATTTTCAAAGCAATTACCACAGCGTAAGGGTCATCTTACTGACAAAGTTACAATGCCTTAAGGGGTGTGTGTCCATTTAGCCATCCAAAAGTTTTGAGCCAAAGTAGACTAGATGTTTTGCATGTTTCAAGCAGGTTCTCATGCAATGTTGATTCCTCTGAGTTACATTTGAGATTTTCATCACTACTTTTTACACTTTCTTGCTTCTCAACATACTAGAAATGGCATAGTCCTCAAAGATTCTACTTTCCACAAAGTTTAAATTAGTCAATCTTGGGTGGAATGTTTTTAACGAAGAATGATTAATATTATCAAATACTTTGGCTCTTAAGAAAAGTTCTACACAAGTATTATTAATGGAAAAGGATAAAGATCATTCAACACATAGAAAAGGTGCCTCATGTATTCATTATTCAGTACTGTAGTGTCACTTGTCCATATAAACCAAAGGCAACTAGCACCACCTATCCACCTAGGCCATCTAATTATGATCCTTATCCCCATCAGTAGTTAAACTAACATAAATATAGAACATGATAAATCACTTAATGCACAGTTCAAGATTTCAATTCATAATATTTTCTTATTCTATACTATTTAGATATATTCATTTAGAGGTTTTCTCCATAACTGGTCATTGTGCAACACCCTGGAGAAGTGCTCGTCCTAAAATATTCACACTTTGGTAGATTGACACTACAAGTATTACCTACCATACTGCTTTCATTTTGGACATACAAGCATCACTAATCGGATTCCAATAACTTCCATTACAAGCTTCTTTCACTTCCTACACTAATACCCAAAATGTGACATCATATATATTTAGGATTTCAATTTAAATTACATTTCTAAATGCTTGAAATATAACAGTAAATCTCAATTCAACCAAATTATACTATAGAGAACTTGAAAAAAGATATTTGTAAATGAATTCCAACTAAATGGAGATTGAACAACTAAGAAATATTCAGACTTGGCATATTGACACTGCAAGTGTCGGAATCCAATAACTTCCATTACAAGCTTCTTTCACTACCTACACTAATACCCAAAATATGACATAATATGCAATATGACATAATATGCATTTACGTTTTCAGTTTAAATTTCATTTCCGAATGCTTGAAATATAGCAGTAAATGTCAATTCAACCAAATTATACTATAGAGAACTTGAAAAAAGATATTTGTAAATGAATTCTGACTAAATGGAGATTGAAAAGCTAAGAAAGATCAATTCTTTGATGGTCATTCTGGTATTTAAAAAAAAAACATATTTTGTGTAGTTGTCATAATATTTTCGCCCTTATTGTATGAAAGAGCCATATCCCTGAGAAAAAAAAAGAAAAATGACAAAGTTTGTCTATTTATGTTTATGTTTTTCTTAACATTTTTGTAGAGATTCTAGTTTGTAGGATTTTTTCTCGGAATAAAGGAGTTTCAATCATCTTAGTGTTTTTCTTGGAGGAATTACTATGAAGAGCCATATTCTTGAGAAAAAAGGAAAAATGACAAAGTTTGTCAATTTATTGTTTATGTTTTATTGTCTGGAATGTCCTGAGAAAAATCATGAAAAATGACAAAGTCCTATTAACCTTTTTATCATTTGTTGTACATTAATAAAACTAAATTATCTTATGTTTTATCAATAGCATAACAATTTAGGTAGATTTGACATGCTCACTATTGTGTTTAATTAAGGAAAGGCCAAGTTTATGGGGAAAAGTCAAGACTACGTTCAATACTTCGTATTTATTAGTTAAATACAAGATTGCCAATGGGGGATTCCCCAGTCAGTGAAATCAGGGTGCTGTTAATGCCCCTACCAAGGTTCAAATTCCTCCAGTGACATGTTTTCCACTTGAGGGCTACTTGTGCTAGTGCATGTAATCATGTTTTCATTTGGGTTCAAGTGCAACACTTGGGAAACTTCAACAGATTAGACACCCCTGCTCTCACAACTTCTTAGCCAAAAGGTTTCGATTTGAATGTCACAAGATGGCTACGTTAATTGTAACACTCCTAGCTTGGGGGAAGAGTGAACTTGCTACATCAAGATACAAGGAAGCTTCTCCAAATTAAATAAAATTAAATATAAGATTAGCTTTTCCCTAAGCAGAAAGCTGTAAACCTTAAATAAGTACAACCATGCCAATTATAGATTTCTAGTGACAAAAAGAAAGCTCAAGATTCATTTTCCTAATAATATGAAATAGAGTGCAGAAAAACAGTGCAAAGCTCACATCTCTTGATTACTTTCATTAAATTCTTTCCTACAAATAAAAGTGCTCACTTTTCTGAAAATGCATATGTTTTCTGCTTTAAAATAGCATCAATTCCTTTCCACACAGCAATAGGCATTAGAATGACTATGATTTAAAAGATGGTTGTGTTTTATATCCATTAGAAAAAAATTCAAAAAGTACACATATTGACCTAACAATATAGTGTAATATTTATACGCTCCCTAATTTCCAAAAGATATATAGATCGAAAATATGGAAAGAATTATACACACTAGTAGAATTAATCTGTTCTCACCATTTATAAATATCGCCATTGTCATTTTCTTTGGCACTGTAATTTGCACTTGAAATAAACCCTTCCATCTTAAAGACAGAGCGGGAGGGCTCATTGTCTGAAGTTGTTATTTCAACAAGCTCTCGAGCAACAACTGGACCATAAACTGATCTGATTGCATCTGTTCTTGAACCCAGAATTGTGGTGTGAATATCTTCTCTGCTGTCACCGTTCTACAAATTTAATATAAAAGAAAAGTTCCTAGTAAGTGCAACTAAAAATTCAAGCACCCTAAAAATATGGCTGGTACAAAAAAAAAGCAGTGGGAGCAAAACATTTAAGCTAATGCATAAACTGACCTTTTTACAAGAAAAGGTCACGTTGATTCTTACATTTTTACAAGAAAAGCTCATGTTGATTTTGTGAATTGCATACTGACTGATAACATCTAAAATATGTGCATATTCCTCATTTAAATTCTTGAATGATTTTCTACGAGCAGCCACGTTATAGAAAGTATTCTCAAACTGAAGTTCAACCTCAAAGCTCTAAAGTAAGCAAGCAACAAATAGAAAAATACAATTGTTTTTAGGAAAGATGCCTATAAGGACATGTCAAGGAAAAAAAAAAATGTAACAGCATCAGACCATCCACTTAATTATAGTTTGCTTGAAGGATGGTGCATGGATGACTTTGTTTGATGATTCCCAGATGTTGGCCGATCAAGGGTTTGGATTTCTGTCTCTCTTTCAATATTTTTTTCTTGCACAGGTACAGACAATAGGATACTTTGTTATCAACAATGGTCTCTGTCGTCACTCAGAAGCATTGTTTAAAACATGTTCAACACATTAAAAGCTACCAAAATTTAATCAAAAAGCAATCTATTCCAGCAAGCAAAATAAATCTTGGCACCGAGGGACAGAGTTATTTGCTGTGGCCAGCACTAATACAAGTTCAACTATTTGGGTAAAATTTATGCAATTCATGAACAATATAGGTATGTTCCCTGTCAAACTAGGTAGTCTTTTCAAGTCCATCCCACTATGTGTTGGCACAATTCCGAAGAAGATATGGAAGTAAGCTTCGAGGAAACTTTCAAGTTATTTTTTATCCACAACCCATTTTAGAAGGGGAAGAAGTCTTCTTAGATTATTAAGGGTTGTAGTTGCATAGATAAAAGTGATGGGAATCATGTAGAAAAAAATAGTTAGGAACACAATACTGTACACAATGTTCTGTCGAATTATCCTCTCATAGAAGGGAATCACAAGGTTTTTCCACACTACTTCGCGAGGCTTAGGAGCAACCATTACAGTCCATGTATACGTAAGTAGTGAATTCACAACCTGTGTTGCAGCTACTACTGCAGGCCTATGTGAAGCACCTGCAACAATTAATTAATAAGAATATGCAAAATAGCAGAAATGACAGAACTCAGAATCACGTTTATATTGATCGCAGGCCCCTTCGAGGGGGAAACCTCCTTTGAGCAAGCTCAATACAAATAAATTCACGGTGCCTTCATAGGCCTCAACACACACTTATAAACTAAGTCTAGGTGCCAATACTATGGGTCAAAACCATGGGCCACTACAAACTATGGATCAACAATACTACGGGCGACTTACAAAGCATATGCGCCAACAACAATAACACAAACTATTGATCAACAAATACTACGGGACGACTTACAAAGCATATGTGTCCAACAACATTATACTAACAAAGTAAAGACATAGGTTCCTAACATCCCCTCCCCCTTAAAAAAAGCTTTGTCCTCAAAGCTTTAGATGTGGAAATTGTTGTTGAATCTGAAGGAGCGGTTCCCATGTAGCATCCTCTAGTTGCATGCTGTGCCACTGAATTAAGACCTCTGCGATAGAGCGAGAGCGAAGCTGACGAGTGCGTCGATTGAGGATGGCCTCCGGCTCCAAAAGGATGGATCCTTCATTATCCAGTTCGGGTAAAATAGTTTGTCCACTGATGTTGGTGCCAAGAACTTTCTTCAGACAAGAGACATGAAATACTGGATGAATGCAGGAAGAAGGAGGAAGTTCCAATTTATAAGCAACAGACCCAATATTCTAAAGAATCTGATATGGCCCATAGAAATTTGGAGCGATCTTATGACACCCTTTGAGTTTCAGGGAGGATTGCTTGTACGGCTGGAGACGAAGAAAAACCATATCGCCTGCTTGAAAAGTGCGCTCATAATGGTGCTGATCAGCTTGTTGCTTCATGCGATTTCTTGCCATGTGAAGATTGTCCCACAAAATGTGAAGAATCTGATCGCGGTTTTGAAGGACGGTGTTAACTTCCTGAACTGGTGAACTGTTGGGGGTGTATGGAAGAAGAACTTGAGGTGCCTGACCATAGACTGCTTCATATGGTGTCATTTTAGAGGCAGTGTGGTAAGAGGTATTGTACCACCATTCAACGAGAGGGAGCCACTTTTCCCACTGATGTTGTTGTTCAGAGATGAAGCAACGAAGATAAGTTTCCAAGCATTTATTGATAATTTCAGTCTGACAATCTGTTTGTGGGTGATACCCTAAACTCATCTTCAGTTTGGTGCCAGTGTGGCGAAATAGTTCTGTCCAAAAATGACTGGTGAAAGTCGCATCACGATCCGAGACAATGGAAGAAGGGATGCCATGAAGACGAAAGATTTGGTCCAGGAAAATTTGAGCAACGGAGGAGGTTGTATAGGGATGGATGAGAGCACAAAAATGACTATATTTGGAGAGGCGATGAACCACAATGAGAATCACTGTCTTCCCGCCAGATGCAGGGATCCATTCAATGAAATCCATAGAAATATCTGTCCAAATCCGTGTAGGTATGGGCAAGGGTTCGAGTAATCCTAGAAGGAGTGTTGTTTCACCCTTATTGTGCTAGCAGGTATCGCATTCAGCCACCATCTATTGAATTGTCCTTTTCATGCCCTGCCAAAAGAAGTTACGCCATGCTCTTTCATACGTTTTGAGGAACCCAGAGTGCCCTGCTGATGGAGAAGCATGGAGTTCATAGAAGACAGCCTGTTGAAGATCTGTGCTTTGGGGAAGCACCAGACGACCCTTGTATCTCAGAGAAGCACCATCCCAAGAGTAATGTGGTATAGCAGAAGGGTTGTTGGTCAAGCATTGGATGATTTGAGATAAGGAAGAGTCATTGACATAACCTTGTTGAACAGATTGCAACCAATTCGGAACAGGCATAGAAATAGCTGAAAGAGAACCTTGGGCATCAAATGTCCGAGAAAGAGCATCTGCCACAGTATTGTCTTTACCCTTCTTGTAACTGATCTCATAGTCATAACCCATGAGTTTTCTAACCCATTTTTGTTGTGTTGGGGAGGAGACACGCTATTCCAAGAAATATTTCAGACTCTGGTGATCAGTCTTGATGCATAAATGATTCCCTAATAGGTATGGTCACCACTTCTGTACTGCATGCAAAATAGCCATCATTTCCTTCTCATATGTAGAGGTAGCTAAATTCTTACTTGAAAGCGCTTTGCTGGTGAACGCAATTGGGTGTTCATCTTGAAGGAGAACAGCACCAAGTCCATTGTCGCAAGCATCACTCTCAATAGTGAAGGGCTTGGAAAAATCGGGCATAGCTAGAACAGGTGTAGTACACATAGCTTGTTTCAGTTTGTCAAATGCACATTGAGCAGCATGTGTCCATGTAAAAGCATGCTTTTTCAATAGAGCAGTTAATGGAGCCGCAATCTTCCCATAATCCTTGACAAACTTGCGGTAGTAGCCAGTCAACCCCAAAAAATCACGAAGGCTCTTGAGTGTCTGAGGATGTGGCCAATTGTTCATGGCATCGATTTTGGCAGGATCCACGCGAACCCCTTGTGCTAAGATAATGTGCCCAAGATACTCAACTTCCTTCTATCCAAAAACACATTTAGACTGCTTGGCATGGAGATGATGGTTAGAGAAAATTTGCATGACAAGATCCAGATGCTGGAGATGTTCATCCCATGTTTTACTGTAGATGAGGATATCATCAAAGAATACCATAATGAATTTCCACAAGTATGGCTGAAATATTTTATTCATTAAGGCCTGGAATGTGGAAGGAGCGTTAGTGAGGCAAAAGGGCATGACCAAAAACTCATGATGACTATCATGTGTGAAGAAATTTGTTTTAGGGATATCATCCTCATGAACCCGAATTTGATGATACCTGGAACGAAGATCCAACTTGGAGAAAAATTGAGCCCCATGAAGCCCATCAAGAAGCTCATCAACAACAGGAATTGGAAACTTATCCTTGATGGTGAGGTGATTAAGTGCTTGGAATTCAATGCAGAGGCGCCATGACCCATCTATTTTCGCACAAGAATAACTAGAGAAGAAAAGGAACTAGTGCTTGGGCGAATAATACCTTGCTTCAATAAGTCCCGAACGAGCATTTCAATCTCCGTTTTTTGGTGAAATGGGTAGCGATAGGGATTGATGTTGGGAGGAACACTTCCAGGAAGGAGCTGAATACGATGGTCTTCTGGCCTTGAAGGTGGCAATCCCATTGGTTCAGCAAAGACACGTGTATATCGATCCAAAATTTGTTGTAGATCCAAAGGAGTAGTGGAGACCGCTGATGGTTGCATCTGAATGGAATGGATCTGAGCGATGACACCATGTGAATTCTTCTTGAGGATTTTTTCCATGCGATGTGAACTGATGATGCTGAGAGACCCTGGTTGTAATCTTGTTAATGTGTGTTTTTGTCCATTGAGGGAAAACCGCATCCAAAGTTCAGCAAAATCCCATAAGATAGGGCCAAGTGTGCGTAGCCATTGAGTGCCCAAAACCACATCACATCCACCTAAGGTCAAGGCAAACATGTTAGAGCGCAAAGTATAATCTCCCATAGAGATACACACATTTTGACACTTCCCTTTGCAAGGTAAGGTGCCCCCATTGGAAACCATGACTTCAAAGTTGGAGCAAGGATGGATAAAACAATCATCTTGTTTGGTGATCCGAGGGTCAATGAAATTATGAGTGCTACCAGAATCAATGAGTATTGTAAGAGGAAGCTTCTTGAAGTAACCCCTGACCCGCATTGTTTGGGGGGTGGTGATTCCAGCTAAAGCATGGAGAGATATCTCTGGCTGGTCATCTTGAGATGGAGGGTCAATAGGCGGTTCCTGAATGTCAACCTGAGCATCCATTGTTTTTGGATCTTCGTCACCAATTTCAGAGGCAGGCGGAGAATCCACATCCAAGAGATAGAGCTTTTGCTGAACACATCTATGTCCCCGAGTGAATTTCTCATCACAATTATAGCAAAGCCTCTTTTCTCTACATGCTTGCATCTCTGTTTCAGACAAACGCTTGATAGGAGTTGGTCGAGGAGCCTACGGTATGGGTGGTCGTTGAGAACCCATATTTCGGAAGGGAACAAAAGTGGGCTTGGAGCACTGCTGGGCTGCAATCTTGTCTTTTGCCAACTTAACCAACTGCTAACACCCAAAAAGTGTTCACTACCTCATCTACCACATTATATGGCTCATTTGTCCATTTTCCTACCATATTTCCCTTAAAAACCCAAAAAATCCCAATAAAAAGCCTCCAAAAGGCCACAAATCCCACTAAAAAGCCTCCAAAAGGCCTAAAATGCCTCCAAAAGGCCACAAAACCATCAAAATAGCCTCAAAAAGGCTAAAAAACCCCGTTTCCTCCAAAAATATCCAAAATTCCTCTAAAATAGCAAAAACCCCCTAAAAAGGGAATAAAAAATATAAAATAATGAGGAAAAGGAGGAAAAAACCCTATACAGCTGCCCTAAACCATATGGTTCCCAAAACCATGGGTCAGCACTCCACCACCAAAAAACTATAAATAGGTGATGGAGATCCCTTATTTCATATCCACAATCAAGTATACCCTTACTCTGCCAAAATCTCTCTCGAAACCCTAGTTCACCATTGAGCCACTTTCACCTTGAGAGCCCCTTTTGGCCCATTTCCACCATTGGAGAAAGAGAAGGAGCACATTGGAGCTTGGAGCAACCCTCTTGGACATTGCAAGGAGCTTCATCAACCTTCACATTGAAGGTAATATTAATACAAAACCCTTGTTTACAAATTGTTGTTTATTTTTCATGCACATGTTTTAGAGTAGTTTCTATTTCTGTTTTAGCTTAATAATTTACATTTACTGAACTGCTACTAAGGAGTCCATTCTCTTTAGTAGGTGCTCATTTGCACAAGCTAGGGGTAAAACCCTAGCTACACCAACCCTAGGGCTTTCATCATTGTGTTGGGACAGAAAATTTTGACCTCAGAGCGGATGGCATCTTTTAGACCACTGATAAAACAACTCCGGTAAAAGTCATCAGACAATTCTTCAGTGTGGTTGGCTGGTTTCTCAAATTCGGTTTGATACTCTCTCATAGTGCCAATTTGGCAAAGTTTAGTGAGGGCTCCTATGAAGTCATCAAAAGCACTAGGACCAAATTGTTGCAAAAGGAGCTGGCAAAAGTCAGGCCATTTTGGCTCTTCATGAGCCTTGATGTACCAATGGTACCATTGAAGAGCTTCCTGTTCCAAATGAAAGGATGCAAGCGGAACTTTGTTGACATAAAAAGTATTATGCAGACTGAAATACTGTTCTGTACGATAGATCCATCAAGTTGGATCAGTACCATTGAAGCGAGGAAAATCAAGCTTCGGACCACGAAAATTGCTGGAAGAAGAGAACCCATTGTCTGATGAAGACTCGGACTGCCGTTTGTTGTTCATAACTGAATGTTCAAGATGGAGGCCAAGAAATTTTTCATCCAAATCCTGGAGTTTGGCTTGGATGGCTGTAAGTGCTTCTTCCATAGTTTTTGGTCCTGTACGGGTGACAACCATAACCAGGAGTTTTTTTTTTTGGGGGGGAGGGTTGACTGGGTAGAAAAACAAAAACAGAAACTGCTTCAGTAAAGGAAAATCTGGATTTGGGAAAAAATCTGAAGGGTAATTAGGGTTTGACAAGGTTTTGGACACTGTCGAATAGACAGGGAAGCAAAAAATGAGGATTTCAGAAGCGGGGTGAAAGAATGGGAAAATTTGGTAGAGGGGGACAAAGAAGCAGAATTCGGAAAGGAACTCTGTGGTAAAATTTGAAGGTGATTGGGTGAAATCTGAGGAAGTTACGGCAAACCCTAAAAATAGACAAATGTGGGATTTTGGGCTTTGGGAAGTCGAATTGGGGATAGGGTCCTCAGGAATGAAATATGCAGAATGGGATTACAGGGGTTCCCCGAAAGTTTCAAGGGAAACGGAATGAAAACAAGGGAGATATGGAGAAATATGCGAAATAGCAGAAATGACAGAAATATGCCCATAATCAACCGTATGTGAAGCACCTGCAACAATTAATTAATAAGAATATGCGAAATAGCAGAAATGACAGAACTCATAATCACTTTTATATTGATCGCAGGCCACTTCGATGGGGCAACCCCGTTTGAGCAAGCTCAATACAAATAACTTCACGGTGCCTTCATAGGCCTCAACACACACTTATATACTAAGTCTAGGCGCCAATACTATGGGTCAAAACCATGGGCCACTAAAAACTATGGATCAACAATACTATGGGTGACTTACAAAGCATATGCACCAACAACAATAACACAAACTATTGATCAACAAATACTACAGGACAACTTACAAAGCATATGCGTCCAACAATAATATACTAACAAAGTAAAGACATGGGTTCCTAACAGCCTACTGTTGAAAATTATAAAGGCTGCTGCAACCTGCTTCTCTGTTAGTGTAATCTTTTGTTTTGTTTCCAGTTTGAGTGATAGATCCTCAATTTTCTGTGTGTAGAAATATAAAGAGTCCACTTTTTTCCCACGAGTCCCAAAATTCATGTTTTGTGCAATGGCAGAGTCCCCTCTCATTTCTTCACTATCATAGACTTTTCAAATATAGCTTCAGTGCGGACTAGATTCTTTCTGTAGCCTTCTAGTTCTGTCCACACCTTATCGGCCTGCTCAAGAATATCATAAAAGTTCAATATAAAACAAAAACCCAGAATTTAATCAGTCCCTTAGTGCTTGACTAGACATTGAACATAGAAGACTTCCATTTAAACCACAAACAGGGAAAAAATTCAAATGAAAGATGCATTGGTGAAAAGGAATGTTTTGACCAACTCATTAACCTAGACTTTTGTCGCGGAGACTACATACAACATCTTTACATTTTAATGCTTGGCCATGATGAGCCATTTAGGAGTAGGATAAAGGGTACTAACTTACTAGGGCATTTTTTTAGTATTCTTCCGATATCCTGCAAACAAAATTTGGCACAATCCAATGGATCTAGAAAGAAATTTATCCTTTTCCAAGTGATAGAAGCACCAAAAACCTTCAGGCTAATCCAATAATTGTATTTTAAAGGTGAAATGCAGATAACAGTCAGATTTCAGCAAAAGAAAAACTATGGAAAACGCGCTCTTTTGAATCCATATGAATATAGCACAATTACGTTCTAGATCAATGAAGGAAACAAGAATTTTTTTATTTAACTCACAGGAATAATAAAAACTCTGTCACCGAATAATTTTCTTTTGTACCTAATGAAACTAATCTAATAACAGAATTCGATGCCCAAGAGATCAAATCTATCTCTGTAAACCCTTTCATCATGTAAAGTAAAGCCTGGAATTTCAATTTACTTAATTTTTAAATAAAAGTGCTTACCACTCGACGTGATTTCTCCAAGAGCACATGGCCCTTTCCTCACCTTTTTCCTACAGGGTTTCTCAACCTAATGCTGCAGCAGAATATTAGAATATTTATTTCCCCAATCTTCAGCGCAACATTCAACAAGTCGCCACGATTTCCAGAGCTGGGAACATTCCTAAATATGGAAGCAACTCTGGAAATGTTATTTCAATTTCTGTATCCGTCTGCAATTATTAGTTTCACAAGTAATCCTTGCACAGATAGCCAACAATATCAGGATCCCGTATTTCATATAGAAACAATTATTCCATTGACAATATAAATCATGAATGTTCACCATTTACCACCATATAAAGATTCTACAAAACACAATCACTTCCATTTTCAGAGAATGCTTCATTAAACACAAATTATTGCACCATGGCCTCATCAACCCAAGATGGGAGAATTTGCTTGGCCCAACTAGGACACAACCTGGTTCTCAAATCAAACCCCTCATACATAGAGTATAACACATTAACAGAGGACACATATATCCAATTCCACATTACTTGTTCCCGAGTTAACTATTTAAAAACATTAAGAGAGAGAGAAGTGTACACACAGTCATACTAATTCCTTATTTACCACACACAATATTTATTAACAAATTGACTGTTATGTACCAATAACATGATCACTCCAGATTAGTGCATTTTTTCCTTGGCCACTCTACCTCTGCCTCTCTTCTGTGTCTCCTATACCTCTTCCCACATTTTCCTTCTCACTTGTAGGCTTAAATATTTTATTCATGGAAGTTCTACTTCCACCTCATTAAAACAGATCTGGCAACTGATTACCTAAAAATAGAATTCAATCTTATCCTCTAATAACTTAGTTACTCTGAACTCCATCGAAAGATGCCAGCAATTGTGGAGTTAGTTATAGTGACTCATTAGCTCAATTGACACCTAATATCTATGAATCATCGCTTGAGAAACTTCTAGAAAGCTTGAAACTAATGAAACTTTTTACAATATTTTTACAAAATACTCTTCTTTGGCAACCATCAAGACCCTAGGTCTATTCAACTCATAGATTCTTCGTGAGAAGCAAAGATGCTCCTGCATCACCTAATTTGCTATCAAAAAAATAACAATAAAAAATTCATGGACAAGTAATAAATAATTTGCTATCCAAAAAACAATAAATAATTTCTTGATTCATGTCGGAGATTTGATCAAAATCATTACAGCTAGAAAAGCACAAGCAATATTCAAAATGAATTATGAAAAATTTCTAGCTTACCAGATGTCTATGTATAATGTCCATGTGCCCTGCTTGGGAAGCTAAAAAAGAGCTGTAACATCAATTTAAACTCTTCATACTCAATTTTAACTTCGTCCGGTTCTAGTTATTCTACAAGGGTCAAACCTCCAAATCTGTTTTCATTTTCTAGCATACTTTACCATGGATGGAAAATCACAATATTTAGAACTTCTTGAAATGTTTAAATCTGAGTACAAGCCGCCACTATCCAACTGGATATAATCATTATCAATTGTTGTTAAAAAGGATTCCAATATAAGTATGTTTGGGTTTTGTCACAACATCAATTTGAATCCTGACTTCCTTGCTGCCTGCCCTAGGCACTTCTGCTAGTCTAATTCATGAAGATTATGGTATAATTTATTCAGAACGTGCCCTAACTTTGTTATATGGAACTCAGATCTGAGGTTTGGTAATATCTGCTATTGTAAATCTGCTTTTTTCTATAAGTTCTATGATGGATGGATTTACTTGTTGATATGATTGGTAGAATGGGCCTCTGCTTACTAGTGGAAGTGAGCAGGTATGCTCATAAGTAACGAAAAAGTTTCAATCTCAATCTCACTCATCTGGTAAGGAACATGGAGCAATCAGCAAAAGTCGGTTTGGGGTACGGTTAGTTGACTGGTAGGGGTAAAACCCTTTCGCTCCTATTGTCAAGCTTCCTTGCATTGAATGATATATTAGCACTTCACCTGCAAGATAACATTACCAATATAGTTGACATCCACAAGAGGATTAGCCCAATAGTCAATCACACCCTGAAATATCCCCTATCGCTGCTTCTATAAGCCTCTGGAGGCATAATCCACTGGAACCACCTGTCTTACCATTTTGCATGGCAGAAAAAATCCTATGTTTGAATTATAACCATATCTGGATAGGTAATTAGAGAAATCAAGATAGTTTATGAATTGTTTGAAGTGTGTGTAGCTTTTTGAGCTGCCAGAGGAAAAAAAATGTACACCTGTTTTATTTTCTTTCATAGAGCCCACAGGATATGTTGAGATCAAGAAAATAATTTCATTTTCTTAACCTTATCCCTAGTTCCTCATTATGAAAATTCACTTCACCTATGTTATGAATACAACGCATGACATACCAATCAAACAATTTGTGAGTCGATTCCTAAGGGAGCCTCCAAAACTTTGTCAAAACTCCCCAAATTTATTTGTTTCTTTTCCCCAATTTTCTTTCCCTCCATTTTGATTTTCTTTTCCTCTATCCGGGTTTTTAAAATTGGTTAATATTATAATATAATATATTATAAATATATTAAGAACATATTATATAATATAATACTTTTTATATCATATAATACTTTAGGATTATATATAATATATAATATGTTTTTAATATATTTATAATATGTTTTAATATATTTATAATAGGTTTTAATATATTTATACTATATTATATTATAATATTAACCAATTTAAAAAACTCAAACTAAGATGGAGGGAAAGACAATTGGAGAAAAGAATTAATACCTCTATAAACCTAGGTAGAAACCTCTTCATTTGCTAATGATAAGGATATAGAGGGTTGACATTGTGGGTTAATGATTATATTTATAAGGACATAGGGGTTACATCATATTGAGATGGTGGGTCAATCAAGTAATCATTTTTTCATGAGGAGAATACTTTTAATGGTAGAATATGAGTCTAAAAAGACATCGGTTAAGGGTTCAAATCCATTTTTCTCTTTATCAACATTTCATATGG
This sequence comes from Larix kaempferi, assembly GCA_027924585.1. NCBI lineage: Eukaryota > Viridiplantae > Streptophyta > Pinopsida > Pinales > Pinaceae > Larix > Larix kaempferi. Next base: position 42,698,184 of record BSBM01000372.1, on the reverse strand, counting down.
TTGGTAGAGGTAGGGATCAAGGTTCTCAATATTTAAAAGGATTAGAAAGGTTCTTGTAGGTTTTCCCCAAGTAGTACCTTAACCACTGTATTGACTTGTCAAACTTAGGGAGAGCATATAGAGAAAATGTAACACCATAGATCATTTCTCATTATGCTAATATCCCTGGTTACCTAATTGTGATGTCAATTAAGTAACTTTGTAAGGCATACCACCATAGAAACTTTAGCTCATATGATTTCAATAAGAAGAGAGATAATAAATCCAACCAAGAAAATAGCAATAAATAATTGTTTTAATACATATGATAGATCTATTTGTAAGGCAAGAAACAATAATGAGTTCATGTCATGCTAGTAGCTGGAAGTAGCATAAAGAGAAAAGATCTCTTGTAGAATCATGAGAGAGTCTATGTAAATAGACTTTTGTGGAGTTATTTTCTCCTTATGGCACTATCCTTATTGACATGCAACCTTGAATGATATGATCACCAATTCATTCCTAGTAAAGAATCTTATCAGTGATTCTTATCATCCAATAAACATTAACAACACAATGGATGCCGCAATAAGATGTTGAAGCATGGGTTTATTAAGATTTGTGTTGTCGACAAGGAATAATTGGATGAGCATATACCATCACTGCTATGGGAATACCAAACTAACATTAAGAATCTCACCAAGCATACTTATTTAAATCAGGTGTATGACAAAGAGGTAGTGGTACCTACAAAATTCCAAGTCTTGAGCTTTCTCGTAGCGGATGCAACCTATGTGTCAAATGATGAATCTCTACCAAAATGACTATAGGAACTACTAGAATTAGAAGAAGAAAAAAATCCTTGGCTCAAATGCAGAAAAAAATGAATACGAACATAATGATACCTAGGGTTGTTAACTTTAAAGCTGTGATTGCCCATTTTGTTGAAGATGGAGATCATCATATGGGGCACTCAATTTCATGCTCATTGTCACAACATAAATCCCAACGGGGTGAAATGTGAAATTTCAGGAAGATGAATACTCAACAAAATTCCTCCCATTTAGGGTAGTGTTGGAACTCCCCCACAACTAATCAAATAATTTTCTAAAATCGTTGTTGAAACCAGGCATATCAAGGATGAAAAATAACATGTAAAAAGAAATACCCCAAAGCTGCTCATTTTGAATATCTCAAAATAGGCTAATGGATTCGGGCCTTTTAAAAAAATTTAAAACATATCTCAAAGATACCCCAGATACCCCACTTCATCGGAAACCCATGAAAACAAAACCCCCACATATTTCATATTTCTCTAGTTGTCATCAGTTCAAACCCCATAGAAATTTTCTTGTGCCCATTCCTAGGCTCTACGACTTAATACCAATGTATTTCAGAGCTCAAGAGACTTATAAGGCGACAACACTCAAAAATCCAAACTCCAAAATAGGTTTCCCCAAGGTTTAAAGAATATAACCTTTAACCAATGACTATACAATAATTTTCTTGCCTTCCAATCCCTGTACAAAATATTTTGGGGTAGAAGGAGGAACATAGCTTAAAACCCTAAATCGAAGATCCAAATTTCAAAACCATGCATTTAGTTTCAGTAAAGTTTTAAGTTTTCATGCCATAACCCACGAAATATACTCCATAACCTTTGCAATTCTTTTTATGTATCATCTCATGCATCATACAATTTTCACATACTCAAACCCCAAAATCTCAAATTACACTTGTTCAGAGCCTCCCTACCCTAAATGTTAGAGAGATGCATATGGAACTCAACAACCCTAGTAGCCTACAATAGCGGGTAGCCTTTTTAGGATTTATAACTACCAAAAGCAATACTAAGCCATTATAAAGCACACTGATTTTCAGCATTCGCATGGTCAAGAAGTCATAAGACAATTTCCTCCAATTTTGGCCAAATTCGATAGCTCAAACTCTTTATGTTGATAGAAATTTGGTTAAGGATGAGATTTGGAATCTATTACCAATGCTTAGCATTCAAAAGAAAATTTGGTTTAGCATTCAAAAGGAAGCTCGAAGCCGAGGAGGGTGAGAGTAAGCCAGGAAATGAATAGTACCTGTATGGAAATTGTTAATTCAGCATTTGCATCTGGTGTTGGAATTGCTCTCAACTCTCATGATGTGCATATGGATGCTTCACACTCTTCATGCCCTCTGCATCATGCCCTCTTTTCCTAAAGAAATATGAAATTGAGAAATCTATGATGTGGAATGTCAAGAACATAAGAAAATCCTAGAGAAAATTTAGACTTTTCATTGGTGAGCAAGATGAGCCATGGCCAAAAATTTGGCGCCAATGGAGCCAAATCTCTATGTAGTGGAGTCGATCGAGCCATATTGTTATGGGTTTCACGGCCATCATACAAAAAAGATTGGCGTCAATGGAGCCAAATATTTGCGTAGTGGAGTAGATCAAGCCATATTGTTATAGGTTTCATAGCCATCATCAAACCATCACATGGTAACATACTCTAGAATCGTGGTGGGCGACCAAATTACAGGGGTTTCCAATACAACTTGAACATGTGTCTTAACATTTTTTAATGATTTTTCTCTTTATTTACAATATTATATCATAAATGTGTTTCAATAACATACACTTTGGTTTGAATTTATATATTAATGTTTTGTTTAATATGAATTTTTATATTTATATATTATTTTTTTTGTTTTTTATTTACAATATTATATCATAAATGTGTTTTATTAACATAGAATTTGGTTTTAATTTATATTTGTCAATTTTTATATTAATTTTTTGTTTATAAATGAATTTTTATATTTATATACTAATGTTTTATATGTTAATGATGATAGTTCATTTTCTTAATAAATTAGAAGAAAAAAACATTAGTACTCCTTTTCAAGCCCAGAGCAACCATTTGCATGTTGTCTAGAATTTTTGGAAGGAATTATAACGATAAATTGTTGATGCTTTTATGAGGGAAGTGATGGATGGAATCTATCCAAAGTCTACAAACCCTTGTGTCATATTAAAATATGTTGAATTCATTGTAATTCAATCCATATATAAGAAGTTGTATGCCTTTGGCAAAAAACAAATGGTTAGATTGTAAGCCTACTTGGTGTATCTATAATTAATTAATTAATAGTGATGTCTCAACACATCAAGAATTTCAAATACATAGGATTGAAGAATGCAAATGAGAATGGTGAGAGCGATCCTGTGATAGAATGGACTTAGTCAATAAGGTTACATGTTGATAATATGTGGTTCAAGCATTATATTGACAAATATGTGGCGTATATGGTTTTCTACATCCAATATATATTAAAGACATGAACAACCTCCTTGGATTCCAATGGAATGTGTGAAGATCCCACAATTAATGGATGAGGAATTGGAAGTGGATAGTTGATTTCTATTCAACTTAGGGGTCTTTGAATCCATCTCATGCAGTGTTAAAATTTAGTAAAATATTGCTCATGAAATTCATTGTCAACATTACATCAATTTTCCATATTTTTCGAGTGACTGCACAATTTAATGCATAGAATTTATAAGCTAATTTGGTGTCAATTGTTCAATTATGACACATCAGGAGGTCTACAATTTACTAAATTTTAACATTGCAGGTGGATTCACAACCCCCTTGTAGGGGGTCTCTGAATCCATCTACAGTGTTAAAATTTAGTAAATTGTACAAATTCATTGGAAAAATTGTAATTTTCCATTGTCGGAGTAACACAACTAAAAATGACCAATTGTTATGTGGTAATTTTTAGTTTAGTCTTATCCTGTGACCAAATTGGTCATTTATCTTAGTCATTTTTAGTTTAGTTCTTATCCTGTGACCAAATTGGTCATTTTTAGTTATCTCACTTAAAATTTCTCAATTTTGGTCATTTATCCGTTGAAAAAACTGTGGTGACCAAATGTTTTGGTTGCCTGGTCACTTATCTCTCATTTTGTACTAGTGACCATGTCCTCTTCCACCACATCATCTCCATTTCCCACCACTATTTTGGAAACTGCTATTCCATCATATGCCCATGTGTCTATTGTGGTCGCACCCATAGTTCCTCCATATAAATCTGTGCCCTCCCCCCATGAATGCATCAGAGCAAGTTGTCCAGCCAACTACTCCACCTACTAGCCCAGAAGCTCAGCCACCCCCATTTTGCTAGTTGTTCACGATGAGAATCAAGTTAATTTATGAAAAAAATTTGATGCATTAACCAAAATTAATTCAAGCAATTATTATTTTTCAATGAAATGATTGTCGTAAATGTTGTAGGGTGGAATTGCTGAGAGGATCAACAAATCCAGGACACCTGCTTCTTGTCTCCCACTCACATCAGAGGTGAGTTATTTAATATTTGAATTGTACATTCATTTTATAAATGTGGTAAATGTTACATAATGGTACCTTATATATTTTGTTTCAGAGCGTGGAGAGACGATCTACTCCTAGACGGAAGAAGACCCGAGGTAGCAGTAGCTCCAAGAAGATAAAGATTGATTTTGGAGATGCACCAGGGAGTAACACGCCATGTTATCTACATTAGCCACAATGTGGCACCCTTGGGCACCAGTTGCCGTGTACTTTGTATCTATGACAAGGGTTGCCATGTATTTTGGATCAACGGCATGAGTTGTCAGATTTTGTATAGGGCACTAGTTGCCATGTATTTTGGATCTACAACACGAGTTGTCGAATTTTGTATAGGGCACAAGTTTCCATCGTATGTACATTGGGAACCATGTTCCACTATTTGCCTGAAAATTTATATATTTGTTCGAGTTTTGTTCCACTATGTTTTTATCTCATGGATTTATATATAGTTTTGTTCGAGTTTTGTTTTATATATGCGTATAATGATTTGGATTCAAATGTATGTCATGGCAATTTTGGATGAAACCTAGAGCACCATTTTAGGGTTTTTATTTCAATGACAACAATTATTAAGGCCAATATTTCAAACAAGATGTAATTTTAACCCCGAATAAAAACGAAGTTGATTTTTGGAGGACCATTTTTTTATTCGGAGATCAAGTTCACTTGAATCCAAGACAAGTTCTCTCACAATTAAGTTAATATTCTGACTACATAGTACTCTAGGAAACTCATCCAACCCTAAAAAATCATAGCACTCTCTTCCACTACCCTACTTAACACAATGAATAAATGCTCTTTCTCTACTCAATAATCCCTTAGGGATATTGTTCCCTTACAATGGCCTTCAGTATAGGTAGAAACAACCAAATCCAATAAATTATTTTTGCAAATAACTAGATAAAGAATACAACTTGTTTCCTAAGAAACCAATGAGAAACATTAACCAATAGGTGAAGAATTTATACATTTCCTAAGCTTTAATATGTTCATCTACAACCCCTCTCTCTCCCCCAACATCTACAAATTCCTCTTTTATACTACTAATTCTGTCATTTTCAAATTTGGTTAATGGGTAACAAATATAGAGAATACAACATGAGGAGCAGAGATTATGAACTTGAGAATTGGATAATAATGAGATAATGACCCCCAATGAGGTAGGAGAATGAAGTACTCCTCACACTTCTACAAACTAATTTTAATTTTCCCAACCTTGCATAACTACACAAGGTAGACTTCCTCACCAACTTCCACATGAATTTATGATTGGATTCATAGGTAAAGGAAGTGTATGAACTTTATTGAAGGCACATGATGAAAAGGTGGGAGTTCTTAGAATGAAACTTGGTAATGGACGATTAATTTCTCATAAGATCCCTCTATGTTTCTTCTCTAGTGGAATCACAACCCATCCTGTGGTCTTTGCAACCATCTTTCATAGCTATATATTAAATTCTAACATTAATATTTTCATAGCTTTTAGTTCATCGTGGTAAGCCTACCATGTCGTTCATACAAGTGTATTTACAACATCTACATGACTAGCCATTCATTTGTCGAGGCTTGGCCCTGAGATGCATATATAAAACATTTACATCAAGTCCAATCTAGCTTCAAAACATCCCCAAAACTAGTTACAATCTCAGCCATACTGAGCAATACATCAGTAATGATAATAATAACTACATATAATCTGCATAAATTATATTAATAGGCAAACAAGAATTTTTTTGGAGAAATACTGAGCAAAACCGTAGTTTCCAAACTGGACATACAAGATGACACCTGTCCATGGGACCGAAGGAGAGGGAAACCCCTAGCACTATCTCGATGTCTTGAATCCAATGGATTTTCCAGTTTGTCTATCCGAGGCACGATCGTCATTCTATGGCTCTTTCCGTCTTGCATCCAAAAGGCCTTCAGGGACACCTGCTGGATACCTACCGAGGGCATAGAATTCCAACCGTGCAACAAAACCGGGTCATGGGGAGTCCTGAAAGTGTGTCTAGGAAGGTTCCAGCTGGGAATGTTATCCATAAGTGTCTGGTCGTTGATTTTTCAAATTTGACCCCAATGTGCAAAAATTGCACATGCCCTTACTGAGAAAATACCTAGTTTCCAAAATGGACCTACAAGATGACACCTGGGACATGGGACCAAAGGAGAGGGGCACCCCTAACACTATCCTGATATCCTAAATCCAATGGATTTGACGGTTTGTCAACCCGATCTACAGTCCTCATTCTATGGCTCGTTCTGTCTCACATCCAAAAGGCCTTCAGGGACACCTACTGGATACCTACCAGGGGCATAGAATTCCAACCATGCAATAAAACTGGGTTCCAGGGAGTCCTACAAGTGTGTCTAGTACGGTTCCAGCTGAGACCGCTAGCCATAAGTGCCTGGTCGACAATTTTCCAAATTTGACCCCAATGTTCAAAAATTGCACACTCCCTTATTGAGCAAAACCCTAGTTTCCAAAATGGACCTACAAGATGACACTTGGGCCATGGGACCAGACGAGAGGGGCACCACTAGCACTATCCCGATGTCATGAATCCAATGGATTTGACAGTTTTTTGATCCGAGCCATTGTCGTCATTCTATGGCTCATTTTGTCTCGCATCCAAAAGGCCTTCAGGGACACCTGCTGGATACCTATCGGGGGCATAGAATTCCAACCGTGAAACAAAACTGGGTTCTGGGGAGTCCTGCAAGTATGTCTAGGAAGCTTCTAACTAGGAACGCTATCCATAAGTTCCCGGTCGATGATTTTGCAATTTTGACCCCAATGTGCAAAAATTGCACACTCCCTTACTTAGAAAAACCCTAGTTTCCAAAAAGTATGTACAAGATGACACTTGGGCCATGGGACCGGAGGAGAGGGGCACCCCTAGCACTATCCTGATGTCTTGAATCCAATGGATTCCATGGTTTGTCAATCCGATCCATGGTCATCATTCTATTGCTCGATCCATCTTGCATCCAAAAGGCCTTCAAGGACACCTACGGGATACCTACTGGGGGCATAGAATTCCAACCGTGCAACAAAACTGGGTTCCGGGGAGTCCTGTAAGTGTGTCTAGGAAGGTTCTAGATGGGAATGCTAGCCATAAGTTCTTGGTCAACGATTTTGCAAATTTGACCCTAATGTGCAAAAATTGCACACTCCCTTACTGAGGAAAACCCGGGTTTTCAAAACGGACCTACAATATGACACCTGGGAAATGTGACTGGAGGAGAGGGGCACCCCTAGCACTATCTCGATGTCCCGAATCCAACAGGGTCAACGGTTTGTCGATCCAAGCCATGGTCATCATTCTGTGGCTCATTCTGTCTCCAAACAAACATCGTGTGACATGAGGCTAATCCTAGTTTCTCCTTTCAAGAGAAATTCAGAAAAAAAGCATTTCTCATATCATTGAAGAAGACCTCACAGTCCTAAGGTCAAGGGGTTTCAGTATTTGACCCAATCATGCATAAGTGCATAGTCGCTTACTAAGAAAAACCCTAGTTCTTTATATCCATGAGCAAGATGATCATTAGGAAATGGAACCACATGAGAGAGGTTCCCTTAGATCAAATGAATTGTTATGGACCCAACAGATTTGATGGGTCATCGATATGATCCACTGTCATTATTTTATGGAAACTTGTAGGTCCCCTTCTAAAGACATTTAGGGAGGCATGGATGATTATTTCATTAGGGAATAAAACTTGAACCAGGCATCGGAATTGAGTTTCATAAGCTTATGCATGTGTGTTTGGACATCCTCGACATGGACACACCAGGAACACTCCAAAGGTCAATGGGTTTCAATACTTCACCAAATCATCAAAAACGTTTATAGTCACTTACATTGAAACACCCTAGTTCCTAAGATCAATCAAGCAAGACAAGCGTTAGGTGATGGACCCATGAGACAGAATTTCCTCTTAATGGAATGCATTTTCATGGACCCAATGTAGTTTAGGGTTCGTCAATCTGAGCCACGGTTATCATTTTACGACAAGTTGCAGGATGCCACCTAAAGGATTTGAGGGACACTTGGTGATTCTTTCATTAGGGCATAAAAATTGAATTCTATAAGATCCTACATGTGTGCTTGGCCATTACCAACATGATAACACAACCCATAGTCCCAAGGTTGAGGGGCTCAGTACTTGACCCAATCATCCAAAATGTGCATAGTGAGTTATTGAACAAAACCCTAGTTCCTAAAGTCAATGAACAAGATGAGCATAGGATGATGGACCCATGTGATAGAGGTTCCCTTATATGGAATGCATTATCATAGACCTAATGGATATGATGTTTTGTTGACCCGAATGACAATCATCATTTTATGTCGATTTGCAGGTCACCTCCGAAATCCTTTCAAGGACACTTCGTGACTATGCCATTAGGGCATAAAAACAGATTTGGGCATCAAAATTGAATTCGATAAGATGGTGCATGTGTGTTTTTCCATTATTCGCATGGGAACACCACCCAAGGTCCCTTAATTTAGGGTCTTTAGTACTTGATCCAATCATGGAAAAAGTGCATAGTCACTTATTGAGAAAAACCCTAGTTCATGAGATCAATAAAAAAGACAAACACTAGGTGATGGACCCATGGGAGAAAGGTTCCCCTAGATGGAATGCATTATCAAAGACCCAATGGAGTCAATGGTTCATTGATACGAGCCACAATCATCATTTTATGGTGATTTGCGGTCACATCCTAAATCCTTTCAGGGACACTTGGTGATTTTGTCATTAGGGGATAAAAACTAAACCAAGCATCAAAATTGAGTTCTGTAAGATCCCACACGTGTGTTTTTCCATGCTCGAGATGGACACACCACCCATAGTCCCAAGGTTTATGGGTTTTAGTACTTGACCCAATCATGCAAAAAGTGCATATTCTCTTATGGAGTTGTTAGAAGATTTCAAGGATGGGATATTATAAATCATGCTTAAAAAAACCATTGTGTACATTTCATAAGTTTGTTTAGTTTATTTATATGTTTGATCTAATATAATGTTCTAATATTATTAGTATGAGTACACCTAGTTTCAAATATGAGAGTAATTGTGTAATGTCCCCATTCAAATAATTGTATAGCAGACAATCCCCATCAATCCTACCAAGTTCCCTAGGTTGAATGGATACATTGGGAATTGTAATAAGGGAGCAAAGGAATAATGTTTACACATTAGAATAGTCCAAGTATTTAATAAATAAGTTTAATAAATGAATCCAAGAGGAATTATAGGTGGGAAATGGTTTTGAGGACATTTGGAGGATGTGGGACCCCCACTAGCTTGGTTTCTCACTGACACATGGAAAATATCACTTGGCATTTTGAATCCATGGGAAGGAAAACATTATTGGGTGAGTTGGTAAGGCATACACACGGCATGGATCATCTTAGGTCGAAATGTAGTGGAATAGTAACCTCCATGGAAGAGGAAGAGTCAAATTGGAGACTACTGGACACTTGGGCTAGATTCCCTAGTCTTATGACAACAATGATGAAGCATCATGACATCTATGACAAAATTCAGATCTGACTTCTTACACCTGACCAGTATGACATGTCAGCCCCAAAAATAGGCTCAAGAAGGCGCTCATGGAGTTGGGGGAAGCTAAAGAGACTCCTATTCGAATTTCGGAGAAGATGGAGGGTTGGAAACTAGGAGACAAGTGGCAAATGTGGAATATTTCTTAAGTGGAAATATCTAGAATATAATGAGAGGATTTCGACCCTTAGAAGGCTAATTTTGGTTATAAAATGTAGAAATCAAGTATGATAATGGATTTTGATGATTTGAGAAAAATTGCATTTGTGAAGAGAGAGCTAGTGGATGACTAGTTTCTTGCCTTAGCCAATTTCGACGGTGAAAGATTCCCATCCAAGTTGGTGTTTGGAGAGGCCACTCATGTCTTTCATGGATATTTAGTGGATTTTATTTGTAGGTATTAGCTACAGGGCAGCTCATGGTTTTGTTTAGTGCAACACCATCAACCATTTCCAATTTTGAAGGCATATTCATGCTCCTTGAGGGAGGGCATTTTTGGTGAGCTCTTGTGCTTATTGGGAGATATTTTCATTATGTATTTCTGATTGTAATAGATTCATATCCTCTATTATTCATATTCAAAAATTCTCAGGTCGAAATACCCACTGGTTGTATGCAAAAATGTTGATTAATGAGCAAACAATGTCCATTTCCCGACTACATTGATGTATAGCATGATAATGTTGATGGTTTCGAATGAATGGATGATTCTATGATGAATTTATGATTAATATACTTCCATGGATGTATTTTACAAGTTTCATGTACTTTACTTGAGCATTTGAAGTATTTTTACTCAGTTTAATTGCATTGGGAGAAGAAATAGTGCCATTTCCCCAAGGGTCGAATTGGTGATTTTTGCAGTTGAATGGGAGAGGGTTGGAATAGAGATAATAATAAATTAATGATGAAAATGAGACCTTAATAAAATCCTTAACACATCCCCTACCTATTTTAATAAATTCAAGGTATTTTGGAAGCATTTGGGAGTCCATTTCAGTGTTTACCCAGGGGGGATTTGATGCATAAATTGCTAGTTAAAATACCATACATTGACCACAATATAAATCAAATTTGCAGAAGTATTTTGAGAGTTATAAATAATACATGAACCTAATATTCAAGTATAAATATCATTCATATACCCTTACAGAATATTTGGGAGCATTTGGGTTAATTTGGAGGCCAAAACAACAAAACTAGTCAAGGGTCGAAATTGGGGGAAAAGTGGAAAATTTGTCATTTTAATAATTTTTTGAAAAAGGGACATTACAAGTGGTATCAGATCATGGTATTGGAACCTTATTTTATTAACAAGAATCCAAACAAATAAACCACCACCCTTTGAATCAGTAGTTGAAGAAGTTTTGGTTGAAGAAGAGATAATAGCAGAAAGAGAATTTTTTTCTAAAACAATGGGTAGAGAGGAGGAGGAAAAATTAAGACATAAGGAGGAATTTATTGAAGCCTTAAAACCATGTTTTGATGGAATTACCATGGTTATGCTAGAGATGAGTAAACACATGATGAAAAGTTTCGAATTGTTGGGTAGCCAACTTTCAAGCAAAGGGATGATAGGAGATAACAGTGGTTCACATTCAGGGGAAAAGATAAAAGGGAGTGAGAATATTTTTTCAAGCATAGGACCACATAATAGAACTGATGAATTCCAAAGCACACAAAGGCATATTGCACCTAAATTTCTCACACCCAAAGAAGAGCCCAATATTGAGGTGGATTATAAGAAACTAGTAAACGATTGGAATGATTTGAATGAAGAGTGTAAAAGAGGTGTACCACTCAGTGACTACATTGATGCTATACAAAAAATTAAAAGGAGGGAAGACAATAGGATTCCATTCCAAAATAAAGAATTAAATAGTGCTATTGGAAAAATGTCCCTTCCTACTTTTGATGGTTCTTTTCAAAATTCTGCTAACACTTGGGTGCAAAAAATGGATTTCTATTTTCAGCTGAATCCTATGTTGGAAGAGGATGCATTAAAAATGGCCATTTTTCATTTGGAAGGAGATGCCAATGAATGGTGGTTTCATGGGATGAAAACCTTGGGTCATAATCAGGTTAAAACATATGGAGAATTTGTTGACAGGGTACTAGAAAGATTTGAACAAAAAGATCTAGAATTGCCTTTCAAAGAACTAGCTCAATTGAAGCAATCTAGGTCCCCTACTGAATATATGTTGGACTTTCAAAAATTATCAGTCAAGGTGGATGATGAATCTATGGGAAGATTAGTATTTATGTTCACTGAAGGTTTGGTTGAACCCTTAAGAGGTTTGGTCAAATCTCACAATCCAACTACATTAAAAGATGCAATGAGCTTGACTAGGGATCTTCAAAATGTGCTTCCTAGAACAAGATTTCCTCCCAAGCCTAGCAACAAATTTGAAAAGAAACCTTGGCAAAGGGATGGATATGATAAGAAACCTTGGCAAAGAGAGTCATTTGAAAGTAATAAAAAAGAAGGACTAAAAAGGGATGAACTTCGAAAAAATAGACTGTGCTTCACATGATTCCAACCATGGACACCGGGGCACAAATGTACTAAAGGAAAGGCTCAATACATAGAAGTATTTTATGATAATGAGGGGTATGATGGGGGTATGGATGAATATGGACATATTTCAGATCAAGAAGAGGCATATGAGACAACAGTAGAAGAGGAAAGACAAGAAGAAAATCAGCCTTCACCAGACAAAGCAAGAATGGCAGTACTTTCAGCAGGACCTCGCTATCATACTATTCGATGCAAGGGTGTGGTACAAGGACAAAGAACTTAAGTTTTGGTAGATGGAGGAGCCACCCATAAATTCATTGATGTAGAGATGGTGGAGAAAATAAAGATACCTATTGAACCATTTGAGGGCTTCACGGTTGTCATTCCTGGTCACAACACAAGGCAATGCAAAACATGGGTTCCCAAGCTCATGCAAGTCACCGTAGGTAACTATACTTTTGTTGATAGTTTTTATGTGGTTGATGTTGCTGATACTAATGTGGTTTTGGGACAGCAATGGCTGTATTCAATAGGAGAGCATACAATAAATTATCAACTTACTGAAATGAAATTCCAAGATTCAAAAGGAGTACAAAGAGTTGTGATAGGGGAACACACTTATCCAAATCAAGTAGTGACTTGCAATAGTATGAGATCTATATTGAGGCATGGGGACATAGAATGAGTTGTTGAATGTCATATTACATCTCCCAAGCCAAATATAAATGTTGTTGAACACACAAAGGAGATAGAGAGACTTTTGCAAAAATATGAAAAAGTTTTTAGAGACCTTCCACATGGTAGACCACCGAATAGGGGGGTTGAGCATAGCATTATTTTGGAGGAGGGTACTTCACCCATTCAGATACCACCTTATAGAAATCCTAAAAGGTTCAGAGATGAGATTCAAAAATCTATCCAAGAACTCCTAGTGTTCGGACTCATTAGACCAAGCTCTAGCCCTTATGCTTCTTCAGTAGTGCTAGTGAAGAAAAAAGATGGAACATTGAGAATGTGCATAGACTTTAGAGCTTTGAACAAAAAGACTATCAAGAATAAGAATCGTATTCCTAGGATTGATGATCTCATGGATGAGCTACATGGGTCCAAATACTTCTCCAAAATTGACCTTAGATCATGGTATCATCAAATTTGAATGAAAGATGAAGATGTGCAAAAGACTGCTTTTCGATGTCATTATGGTCACTTTGAATTTCTTGTCATGCCTTTTGGGTTAACTAATGCTCCAGCCACATTTCAAGCATGCATGAATATGATCTTTTTAAAGAAACTAAGAAGGTTTGTTTTGGTTTTCTTTGATAACATTCTCATTTACAGTAAAACATGGGAAGAGCATTTGTAGCAGTTAGAGATTGTGTTGAAGGTTTTGCAAGAAGAGTCCTTATTTGCTAAGTTGTCAAAGTGTGAATTTGGGATGAAAGAATTACTGTATCTTGGGCACATTATTGGGCAAGAAGGAGTGAAGGTACACATGGAAAAAATCAGGGCTATCTTATAATGGCCATTACCAAAAAACATCACCAAATTGAGGGGTTTTATTGGCATATCCACATACTACTGAAAATTTGTGAAGGGATTCTCCAAGTTGACTTCTCCACTCACTGATTTGACTAAGAAGGATGCTTTCAAGTGGGATTAAGAGGCTAAAAAGGCCTTCCAAAAAATGAAAGAGGTAATGAGTAGTTGTCCCATACTTGCACTTCTTGATTTTACTAAACCTTTTGTTGTGGAATGTGATGCTTCAGGTGGAGGAATAAGAGCTATCCTAAAGAAAGGCCAACACCCCATAGCCTTTGATATTGAATATGTCAAGGGAAAGAATAATATAGTAGCATATGCTTTGTCAAGAAAACCTTCTTTTTCTCTCATGGACATTGCCAAGGATTGGAAAAACATGCTACTAGTTGAATATGCTAAAGATCAATTTGCTTGTGATGTGTTGGATGGAATCAAAGGGGATGATAACTACAGGATTTTGAATGGGATGATATATTATAAGGGCATAATTTATTTATTTCAGAACTCAAAGCTCAAGTACCGAATTTTGCAATAAGCACATGATTCCCCACTAGCGGGCCATCCGGGGATCTTCAAAACTTATAGACAGTTGAGGCAAAGGTTTTTTTGGAAAGGGTTGAAGGAAGATGCTCAAAAATATGTTAATGAATGTAAATTATGTCAACAAAACAAATCATAACTCACATGTCCAGCTGGGCTATTACAACCATTTCCCATTCCGGAGCAAAAATGGGACAGTGTCTCCATGGATTTCATCACCAGTTTGCCTAAATATTTGGGTAAGGATTGCATCTATGTTGTAGTGAATAGGTTGACAAAATTTGATCATTTATTTACTGTTACATCATATTTTAGTGCTGCACAAGTGGCTGATATTTTTCAAAGAAATCTTCAGATTGCATGGGCTCCCCAAGAGCATTGTCAGTGACAAAGATAGAATATTCATGGGTGCCTTTTGGTAAGAAATTTTTAGATTGGTGGCAACTCAATTGAGTCCAAGTACCAGCTATCATCCACAAATTGATGGAGAAAAAGAGAGGGTGAATCAGTGGTTGGAAGGGTACCTAAGAAACTATGTGGGAGTAGCAAAAAGCATGGGCAAAATGGCTACATTTGGGTGAGTTTTGCTACAACACCACTTATCATATGTCAATAGGGATGTCTCCTTTCAAAGCATTATATGGTTATGATGTACTTACATTTGCTGAAATCATATTTGGTGATAGTAGAGCTCCAAAGGATAAAGATTGGGTGGAAGAGAGCCAAGACATTTTAAAGCTCTTGAAAGACAATTTACAAGTTGCTCAAAATCAACAAAAACAATATGCTGATATACATAAGGAAGAAAGAACCTTTCAGGTCAATTATTTAGTATATCTAAGGTTGCAGACATATAAGCAAACATCTCTAAAAAATAATGGAACAGAAAAATTAAAACCAAAGTACTATGGGCCATACAAGGTAGTGCGGAAGATTAGAGAAGTAGCATATGAACTAGAACTTACGTAAGGGAGTAAAATCCATAATGTATTCCATGTTTCTTGTCTCAAGAAATCCCTTGGTCAGCAAATCATCACTTTAGAAATACTTCCTCCCTTGGATGATGAAGGTCAGCTCACACTTGTTCCAGAAAAGATTTTGAAGACACGAGAAAGGAGGTTGAGGAGTAGAATTATCAAAGAATATTTAGTACAATGGAAGGACCTACCAAATGAAGATGCCACATGGGAACAGGAGAATATTTTGCAGCATCCTAATTTGAAATTGCTTGAGGACAAGCAATCTTGGGTGGGGAGGACTGTAATGTCCCCATTCAAATAATTGTATAGCAGACAATCCCCATCAATCCTACCAAGTTCCCTAGGTTGAATGGGTACATTGGGAATTGTAATAAGGGTTCAAAGGAATAATGTTTACACATTAGAATAGTCCAAGTATTTAATAAATACTTTGAATAAATGAATCCAAGAGGAATTATAGGTTCCAAATGGTTTTGAGGACATTTGGAGGATGTGGGACCCCCACTAGCTTGGTTTCTCACTGCCACATGGCAAATCTCACTTGGCATTTCGAATCCATGGGAAGGAAAAAATTATTGGGTGATTTGCTAAGGAATACACATGGCATGGAGCATATTAGGTCGAAATGTGATGGAATAGTAACCTCCATGGAAGAGGAAAAGTCAAATTGGAGACTAGTGGACACTTGGGCTAGATTCCCTAGTCTTATGACAACAATGATGAAGCATCTATGACCAAATTCAGATTGGACTTCTTACACCTGACCAATATGACATGTCAGCCCCAAAAATAGGCTCAAGAAGGCGCTCATGGAGTTGGGGGAAGCTAAAGAGACTCCTATTCAAATTTGGGAGAAGATGGAGAGTTAGAAACTAGGAGACAAGTGGCAAATGTGGAATATTTCCTAACTGGAAATCTCTAGAAGATAATGAGAGGATTTAGAACCTTGGAAGGCTAATTTTTCTTATAAAATGAATAAATCATGAGAATTTCTTTTGATGATTTGAGAAAAATTGCATTTGTGAAGAGAGAGCTAGTGGATGACTAGTTTCTTGCCTTAGCCAATTTCGAGGGTGAAAGATTCCCATCCAAGTTGGTGTTTGGAGAGGCCACTCAAGTATTTAATGGAGATTTAATGGAGTTTATTTGCAGGTATAAGCTTCAAGGAATCTTACTTTTTTGTTTAGTGCATCACCATCTCTCAACCATTTCCAGTTTTGAAGGCATATTCATGCTCCTTGAAGGAGGGCGTTTTTGGTGAGCTCTTGTGCTTCTTGGGAGAGGTTTTAATTATGTATTTATGATTGTAATAGATTCATATACTATTTTATTCATATTCATAAAGTATCATGTCGAAATACCCACTAGTTGTATGCAAAAATGTTGATTAATGAGCAAACAATGTCCATTTCCCCACTACATTGATGTATAGCATGATAATGCTGATGGTTTCAAATGAATGGATGATTCTCTGATGAATTTATGATTAATAGACTGCCATCGATGTATTTTACAATTTTCGTGGACCATACTTGAGAATTTGAAGTATTTTTACTCAGTTTAATTGCATTGGGAGAATAAATAGTGCCATTTCCCCAAGGGTCGAATTGGTGATTTTTGCAGCTGAATGGGAGAGGGTTGGAATAGAGATAATAATCAATTAATGATTCAAATGAAACCTTAATAAAATACTTAACACATCCCCTACCTATTTCATAAATTAGAGGGAGTTTGGAAGCATTTGGGAGGCCATTTCAATGTTTACCCAAGGGGGATTTGATGCATAAATTGCTAGTTAAAATACCATACATTGACCAGCATATAAATCAAAATTGAGGAAGTCTTTTGAGGGTTATAAATAATACATGAACCTAATATTCAAGTCTAAATATCATTCATATACCCTACAGAATATTTGGGAGCATTTGGGTTAATCTGGAGGCGAAAACAACAAAACCAGTCAAGGGTCGAAATTGGGGAAAAAGTGGAAAATTGGTCATTTTAATAAATTTTTGAAAAAAGGACATTACAAATTGGGAAGACCATGATAAAAATATGGTAATAAGGACATGAGATGCATGAGGTTCTTGAATTTTTGGAAGCTTGTCCACTATGTTTCTATTTTTCCTTAGAGTTTTTCACAATGTAGTGACAATTCCTAGATATAAATGGTGTTCCTATTGGTCTAGGTGGAAGAAAACGAAACACATACAACCTCTCATTGAACTAAAGAACTAATGTATTTGTGTTGTAATTGATGCAACCAAATTAGGATAAGCATGGAAGTGTTTTAACCACCTTAACCACTAGAATAATGTATTAGTCAAATATGGGGGGAAGTGATAATTACATGTCAATGAACACTTATATTACTCCATATGATTATAAATGTACCACTTTACACTAGTTATGGGATCAATAATGTATTATTCTACTATGTTTTAAGATTTATATGGTATAGTAAATATTCTTGCACTAAGGTGTCTTAATGTATTTTTTTCTTTCAACTCATAAATTCAAGACCACTACAATTGATCCATGTCTCAATTCATGATTGTAAGAAAATATCAAACATGAAATTTATGTTGCAAACAACTTTATATGGCCATGCATGCATTATTATTTCAAGCTTCTCGTTGCAAATATCAACATGTTCTTATCTAAACCTAAGTTTTATGAACTAGGGTTTTCACCATTAGATTTGGTCGACAACATTAGCTATAGTGCCTGTCACACAATAATTATCTAGGTCAGTTGCAATATACTAGTAGCTATTAACACGGAAAACTAATACTATTATTATGGGGTGGGTATATGAATGTTGAGGAAAATCCATATATGAATGTGCATTTTCTTAATATTGAATGTTAATAATTTGAAACCTTATGACCCATCCACAATTGGCAATTCAAATGCAGGGAAAGTCTTGTCAAAGAGGACTTACCACGGTAATATTAGGTAGGCATCTAAGTTAATTCAGTGTGGAATTTTGAGAATATTTTATAGGATCCAAACAAACCTAAGACATGTCCTATATGGTATTTTGAAAGCTTGTTTATGCACGTACGGGAGCTGACAGAACCCAAGATCGCTCGTCGGTTTGGGTTTCGTGCCCCATGAGCAATTCCTCAAAGTGTCCCTCAATGGCCCTGAGGTGGCATACCAAGATGCCTGCAGCACCAAAACCATGGCTCCAGTCATTAATCCATCGATTCCGATGGATGTAGGACATCGGGTTTCAACTAGGGGTTCCCCCACAACGTGTCTCCAACCCTCAGAAACGGTGTAATTGTGCCATCTCTGGAGCTAGGGTTTTTCTCAATGAAGTCCTTTCAAATATTGCTCAAGGGGTTCATTTCTCGTCCGAAGGATCCTAAGCATGCGTGGCCACCATGGACATGTCCACAATGGCCATACACACTTGCGGGAGCTGACGGAACCCAAGTTCGCTCGTCGGTTTGGGTTCGGTGCCCGTAGAGCAATTCCTCAAAGTGTCCTTGATTGGCCTCAGGGTGCCAGACCAAGAAGCCTAAAACACCCAAACCGTGGCTCTGGTCACCCATCCTTCAATTTCGATGGATCCAGGATGCTGGGTTTTAGCTAGGGGACCCCCCGCAGTGTGCCTCCAACCCTCGAAAATAGTGTTATTGTGCCATCTCTAGAGCTAGGGTTTTGCTCAGTGAGGGCCATTCCAAATTCGCTCAAGGGGACCATTTCTCATCCAAAGGATCCCGGGCGTTAGCAGCCATCATGAAAACATCCACAATGGCCACTTGCACCTGTGGGAGCCAATGGAACCCAAGTCCAGTCATCGGTTTGGGTTCCTTGCCCCCAGAGCAATTCCTTAAAGTGTCCTTGAATGGCCCCAGGGTGCCAGACCAAGATGTCGGAAACACCCAAACCATGGCTCTGGTCATGAATCCCCTGATTTTGATGGATCTGGGAAGCCGGGTTTCAGCTAGGCCCCCCCCACAGCATTCCTCCAACCCCCAAAAACGGTGTTATTGTGCCATCTCTGGATCTAGGGTTTTTCTGAGTGATGACGATCCCAATTTCACTCAAGGGGTTCATTTCTCATCCAAAGGCTCCCAGGCATGCGTGGCCACCATGAAAATGTCCACAATGGCCATACACACATATGGGAGCTGATGAAACCCAAGTCCGCTTGCCGGTTTGGGTTCCGTGGCCCCAGAGCAAATCCTCAAAGTGTCCCTGAATGGCCCCGGGTTGCCCGACAAAAATGCCCATAGCACCCAAACTGTGGCTCTGATCGAGAATTAGTCAATTCCGATGTATCCGAGAGGCCGATTTTAAGCTAGGGGACTCCCCACACCGTGCCTCAAAGTATCGAAAACGGTTCCAATGTGCCATCTCCGGAGCTAGGGTTTTTCTCAGTGAGGGCCATTCCAAATTCGCTCAAGGGGTCCATTTCTCATCTGAAGGCTCCCGGGAATGTGTGGCCATTGTGCACACATCCACAATGGAAATACGCACCATTGTGGACATGTCCATGGTTTCCACACACGCCCAGGAGCCTTCGGATGAGAAATGGCCCCCTTGATCGAATTTGGAAGGGCCCTCACTAAGAAAAACCCTAGCTCTAGAGATGGCATATTGGCACCATTTATGGGAGTTCAAGGCATGTTTTGGGGGGTCCCCTAGCTGGAACCTGGCGTCTCGGATCCATCGAAATCGACGGATTCACGATCAGAGCCACGATTTGGGTGCTACAGGCATTTTCGTCGAGCACACTAGGGCCTTTCAGGAACACTTTCACGATTTGCTCTGGGGCCACATAACCCAAACCATCAAGCTGAATTGGATTCCATCAGATCCTGCACATGCGTATGGCCATTATGGACATGTCCACGATGGCCATGCATGCCCAGGAGCCATCGGATGAGAAATGACCCCCTTGAGTGAAATTGGAATGGCCCTCACTGAGAAAAACCCTAGCTCCAGAGATGGAACATTGGCACCATTTCCGAGTCTTTGAGGCATGGTTTTGGGGGGGGGGCTAGCTGAAACCCGATGTCTCGGACCCATTGAAATCGATGGATGCACGATCAAAGTCATTATTTGGCTGCAACAGGCATTTTCGTCGGGCACCCTAGGGCCATTTAGGGACACTTTGAGGATTTGCTCTGGGGTCATGGAACCCAAACTGGCGAGCGGACTTGGATTTCGTCGGCTCCCACATGTGCATGTGGACATTGTGGAAGTGTCCACGGTGGCCACGCATGCCCAAGAGCCTTCGTATGAGAAGTGGCCCCCTTGAGCGAATATGGAATGGCCCTCACTGAGCAAACCCCTAGCTCCGGAGATGGGAAATTGGTATCGTTTCTGGGACTTCTAGGCACAGTGTGGGGGATTCTCTAGCTGAAAACCGACATCATGGATCCATCAAAATCGACAGATTCATGAACAGGGAGATGGTTTATGTGTTACGAGAATTTTTTTGGGCACCCCGGGGCCATTTAGGGACACTTTGAGGATTTGCTCTGGGGCCACGGAACGCAAACTAGCGAGCGAACTTGGGTTCCGTCAGCTCCTGCACATGCGTATGGCCATTGGGGACATGTCCACCATGGCCACACATTCCTAAGAGCATTCGGACAAGAAATGACCCCCTTGAGCAATATTTGAAAGGCCTTCACTGAGAAAAACCCTAGCTCCGGAGATGGCACAAAAGCATCGTTTTTGGGGGTTGGAGGCATGCTATGGGGGGACCCCTAGCTGAAACCTGATGTCTCGTATCCATCGGAATCGACAGATTCATGACTGGAGCCAAGGTTTGTAGATAGGGTTTTACCCCTAGCTTGTGAAAATGAGCACCTACTAAGGAGAAGGGACTCCTTAGTAGCAGTTCAGTAAATGGAAATTATTAAGCTAAGACAGAAATGTAAACTACTCTAAAACATGTGCATGAAACATAAACAACAAAATGTAAATAATGGTTTTTGTATTGATATTACCTCCAATGTGGAGGTTGATGAAGCTCTTGCAATGTCCAAGAGGGTTGCTTCAAGCTCCAACTTACTCCTTCTCTTTCTCCAATGGTGGAAATGGGCCAAAAAGGGGCTCTCAAGGTGAAAGTGGCTCAATGGTGAGCTAGGGTTTCAAGAGAGATTTTGGCAGAGTAAGGGTGCTTATGATTGTGGATGTGAAATAAGGGATCTCCATCACCTATTTATAGTTTTTTGGTGGTGGAGTGCTGACCCATGGTTTTGGGAACCATATGGTTTAGGGCAGCTGTATAGGGTTTTTTCCTCCTTTTCCTCATTATTTTATATTTTTTATTCCCTTTTTAGGGGATTTTTGCTATTTTAGAGGAATTTTGGATATTTTTGGAGGAAAAGGGGGTTTTTTAGCCTTTTTAAGGCTATTTTGATGGTTTTGTGGCCTTTTGGAGGCATTTTAGGCCTTTTGGAGGCTTTTTAGTGGGATTTTTCGGGTTTTTAAGGGAAATATGGTAGGAAAATGGACAAATGAGCCATGTAATGTGGTAGATGAGGTAGTGAACACTTTTTGGGTGTTAACAGATTGCCCCCTGATGTGCGAGGGCAGGAGCTCACCGTATGGCCGATGGACATCATAAGTCATGAATGGTTTTCTTGGGGTGTGGAGAGAAGAGAAAAAACAAACTGAAGCTCGGAACAACGATCTCGAACAAACTGCAAGAACTAAAAGTACATAACCTCAATAATGGATGAGGAATCATCTGATCATATGGACGAGGCGGGCATACCCATGCTCGTATCAGGACATAACATAACAATAACAATGGGGTCCAAAAAAAAAATGGGGACCTAAGATATACATGACCTCAAATACTAACTGAGGAATAATCTCAATATATGGACGAGGCGGGCATACCCATGCTCATATCAAGATACAAAAATAGAACTGTGAGGCCCGAAAAGGGGGACCTGTAAATACATAGATAACCACTGTGTACATCATAAGTGTCCAGAGGGGACACAAATCTGGGACATACTGCTGAGCTGATCATGTGTGAACTGAAGAACTGGTGCACTGGAACATCAACAGTGCTGCTGACTGGGGTACCAGAGGAACTGATGAGCTGCTGGATCATAATGACTGGGAGCCATAACCTCGATGGTACACTAAGCTGGAACTGAAATGGGTACTCAAGGAAGCATATAGCTGGATGGCTTCCGAATATAGTCGCCAATGCAGCCCGGACATCCACGGGAACATATAACTGGGCGTTCCGAAGGGACTCACCAATGTGCTAGAGTCGGGGGAAATCCGGGGTCTTCAACAAATAATGATGGGATATAATCCTACGCGATTCTCGACGATGCGATCAAGGTGCTGAAGTCGAGCATGTGAGAAACAACCACTCGAAGAGGCAATGATGACTCCTCTCAGAATGGTCCGTAGGCACTTACCACAGATGGTGATAATTCCAAGGCGTAGGGACCTCTGGGCCTATCCTCTGGAATAGAGGTGCTGTCGTCGACAGAGGGAGACTTGCAACTATCAAGGAAATGATGTTTCCTTGACAGGAGCGCGAGGTGGAGAACCGAAATGTGATAGTACTGATGGCAGGATTGACCAACCTGTGGGGGGACAACTGGGCAAGTAGAGTGGGTGGACTCAAACTTCCTTTGTTCAGAGTATGATAATGGGGATGATCTGGAAGCATATGAAACTGACTGAGGGGAAAGGGATCATAGCTGTAATGGATATGGGAGGGTAACTGGGCTGAGGGAGACTCAAGCTGGGGTAAAAAGGCAGGAGACTGTAGAGTACTCTGAACAAAGGCGACCTGATTGGGGGTGCTGCCGAGATGATCGATCATAATGCCAGGAGGCACGGGAGGGGACTTCTTCATGGGTTAAGGAACTAGAAGAAGTGTGTGTAAAATGATACTGTCGTGTGGATTTATACGAGCCAGGACAGTTCATGCTCGTGGTTGCTTTCAATTTTAAGGAGTCTGAAAGCGATAAGAAGACTCTGAAATGATGGAATGGTACTGTCGTGTGGATTTTACGACCCCAGAACAGTTCATGCTCGTGGTTGCTTTCAATTTTAGAGAGTCTGAAAGCAAATAAGAAGACTCCAGGGGGTTGCTTTTTCGTATGTTTAGTCTCCAAGGCCCAAAGAAGCATAAAAGGATGCAATGAAGAACTCTTCTAGCCGGTGTGACTAGAGTATTCTTTTTTCGTAATTAGTCTACCAGGTCTGGAAAAGGGTTAAATTTATACCAGATAGACGCCCTTTTAGGTACTTTAACGAGCATGAAAGGAAGCAAGATTGCTCGGTGATCTTTTCATTGTTTTAGGAGTCAGAAAAGAGCTTAACGGAAACTCCCTAAGTGCCTTTTTCGTAAAGGGCTTGTCCGGCCCGAAAAAGGGATAAAATTATCTCGAACAAAAGGAATGGCCAGGCAAGAAGGAAGTGTTCAATCAAGGATCAGTAATGATGATCAAGAATGAGGGTAGGGGGGAACACTGGTGCGCCTCCTTGAGGGGTGAATGAAATGGTGGCAAAATAACGAAACATTTGCAGTATGACAGGAGTGAATGGCTCATGTAAAAGTGTGGAACAATCGAATGGCGACCGATGTGGCACGCAAACCGAGGCAGCAAGGTGTCAGGACACAATGTTGAAATTGCACCAAGTGAGAGCGAGAAATCATCTCAAGCATCATCACGAGCTCGAAAAAATGAATCCGGCGATATAAAGAGTGTCAAAAACGAGTAACGATCGATGTGGCACGTACACCGAGGCGATGGGGGCGTTCTGAAAAAATACCCAAAAAATCGGGGGGTGATAGTGAGAAATGATCTCAAGCATCATCACTGGATCAGAAAAATGAATCCGATGATATAAAATATGTGAAAAACGGAGAATGGCTGATGTGGCACGCAAACCGAGACGACTAGTGGTGTCTAAAAAATGGGCAAAAAGTGACAGGGCAAAAATAATGCAACAAGGTGACCATCGTGACGGTCTCATCGTGCTGATTCCGGTGGTGGAAACGGTTCTAAAAACGGACTCCGTATGGGGTCAGAATGGCCAAAACAATAAAAGTCAACTGACTATAAATAGTGAGTGGGTCCAACATGACATGTGTCATTTGTACTATTTGACTTTGACTTGTGATAAGAGTGGACCAAAGATGAGGTGGCATTTCTGGACAATCTGACCGGCCGATTTCAGATCCGGGAGATACAGGTATTCCGTCAAACTCATACCTGCATGTTTTTTAAGGTCGGGGGTTGGGTAGTGGGTCCCAGGGTTATTTGTACGGTCCACGTGGGGTGGACCGCGGGTTAGGGGAACGAAACCGCGGTTGGCGACCGCGAGTTTCAGGGTGAACCACGCGGTTGGGGACCGCGTGTTTCCCGGTTGGATACGCGGTCTAGTACCACGTGTTCCAAGGAGGAACACGCAGTGCCAAACCGCGGGGTTAGGTCGAACAGTCGCTGTTAAGGACCGCGAGTGTAGGCCTGACAGCCGCGGTCGGAAATCGCGACAGGAAGCCCTAAAGCCACGGTTTTGGGCCGAGCTATGAGGGTCTTCCGGGGGGAGGGGAAGGGCTTATTTATTTGACATGAGTCTGATGAGTTGACTTTGTGTGATTGAAAGGATGCCGCAGGTGCTATGGAGAGAGCGGGAGATCCCTGATGAGATCGTGGCCATGATCCAGGGGGATCGCCATGTGCGATCTGTGCTGGGATTGTGCAGACTACGGAATTCGCATAGATACCCATGATATGGTCAGCAGCATTGCTGCTGAACCGGCTGATTAGTTTCTGGGAGCCATACATACAGGCTTTCCGAGTACAGGGTGAGAGGGTGGACCTCACCCTGACTGATGTATACTTTCTGACGGGATTGCCCTGTCTAGGCAGAGTGGCAGACACACAGCCGTGGGTTGCCGCGGACGTAGACATGGAGGACATGTTAGAGAGTGTAATGTCCCTTATTAAGAATTTTATTAAAATTGCAATTTTCCACTTTTTTCCCTAGTTCGACCTTTGACTAGTTTGGATCTCTAGGTCCCAAATTTGCCCCAAATGATCCCAAATCTTCTGAGAAGGTATATGAATGATATTAGAACATAAATATGTGTTTCAGGGATTCCTTTGGACCTTTAAAATACTTCTGCAAATACTCTTTCAATTCTGGCCAATGTAGGGAACTTTACTAGTAATTTGCCTTTGACTAGTATTGGTCTCTATGTCTCGAATTGACTCCAAATGCCTTCAAATCTTCAAGGAAGGTGTATGAATGATATTAAGACTTGAATATGATGTTCATGGATGATATATGGCCACCAAAATACCTCTGCAAACTCTCTTAAGATTCTGGACCAAGTATGCAATTTTACTAGTAATTTGGGGTTCAAATCCCCCTGGGGTAAGTATTGAAAATGGCTTCCCAAATGCCTCCAAAGCCACTCAAATTTCTGAACAGAGGTAGGGAATGTATTAAGGATGTTATTAAGGTCTCATGTGCACCATTAATTGATTATTATATCTGTTCCAACCCTCTCCCATTCAACTGCAAAAATCACCAATTCGACCCTTAGGGAAATGGCACTATTTCTTCTCCTAGTGCAATTAAACTAAGTAAAAATACTTCAAATGCTCAAGTACAGTACATGAAACTTGTATAAGACATCCATGGAATTATATTGACCACAAATATATCATATAATCATCCATCCATTCGAAATCATCATCAATACATTGGCTCACAACAAGGTAGTGGGGAAATGGCATTGTTCTTCCATTAAAAATGAGATTTATACATTACTACTTGGAATTTCGACCTGAAACTTTTTGGATATGAAGAACAGAGTATTTAATTCATATTACAAAATAAATGGGGCATTAAAAGCTTCCCCAAAGAGTACAATAGCTCACCAAAAACGCCCTCCCTCAAGGATCAAGAATATGCCATCAAAACCGGAAATGGTTGAAGGAGTGAGCTGCAATGGAAGAAACCATGAGCTGCCCTGTAGCTTACACCTGCAAATAAAGACTCCATTAAAGCTCCAAATGAAAGGTCTGAATGGCCTTTCCAATTACCAACTTGGATGGGAATCTTTCACCCTCGAAATTGGCTAAGGCAAGAAACTAGTCATCCACTAGCTCTCCCTCTTCACAAATGCAATTACAAATTCTACAAATGATCAAAAGCTCGTTTCATTCTTTGTTATTGACATTTATAAACTTCTAATGTCCTCCATGGGTCGAATTCATTCCAAGAGACTCATGCCAACTCATGTTGGGAAGAGATTCCAAAGAACGCCACTTGTACAACAATTCCTAGTCTCCCACTTCCACCAAATCACATGTGGAAGCATCTTAGCTTCCCTAACACCCTTGAGCACCCTCTTGGAGTCTATTTTTAGCCCTGACATGTCATATATGTCATATGTCAGCCTTCAGGTCTGATTTGTGTCATAGGTGTCATAGCATCTTCATCATTGTTGTCATAGAGCTAGGGAATCTAGCCCAAGTGTCTCACTAGCTCCAAATTGCCTCTTCCTCTTCCATGGGAGTTACTCTTCCTCTATATTTCGACCTTGGATGAGTCATGCAATGAATAATACCTTTTGGACTCCCCCAAGTATGTTACCATTCACCTTGAATTCGAATTGGTGAGAGAATGATGCCAAGTGTAGTGGGGAAATCTAGCCATATGTGGGTCCCACTTCCTCCATGTGTCTTCATGATGAAATGCCACTTTGATTTTCACTTGTATATATTTATTTAGCTCCTTTATTAAATATTTATGCCATTCTAATGTTCAAACATCATTTATTATCCCCATTATTCCAAATCCCAAAGCTTCCACCCCAAACCTAGGAAACTAGTAATTTTCCTCCTTGGCAATTATTTGACCTTTAGCATCAATTTGACAAACTCTAATGAATAGGGCCAATGTGATTAGGCCATTGTGACCCAATACCAAATTTGGGACATGACAAATCCTCCCTTCCCAATATTGCTTGTCCTCAAGCAATTTTAAACATGGGTGTTGAAGAACCTGCTTTCTGTATAATTCTTTGAAGTTGCCATTGAATTGCCCAACCTTGAGTCTTTGAGTTTCCATGAAGATTTTAGAGAGGAACCACCATGCTTGCTGCTGCACTACTCTGATAAAAATCACTTTATTAAGTGGGGAAATCCATATCCCATACTGCTTGTTTCCCCAAAAAATTTGAAACCAATGAGATAAAAATTATTCCAGGGTCCCATTGCTTGTATTGCACCCCAATAATTAAGAGTGCTCTCCAACCCACACCATTAGTTAAGAGGATTCCTGGATCCCATTTTCTTGTATGCATCCTTCCAAACATCATGAGTACCAAATATATATCATCAAAGTACATAACAACATAATGAAAATGTACATCAAGGATATGCTTAATCAAAGAGTCATGAAGGTGCTTATACCTCCAAGCAAGTAGACCACCATTTTCCAAGTGCATACAAGCTTCAAGTGACCAATCAAATCTGCTCCAATGACATAGGTGAGGATCCCATGTCCTATAATGCTGCTCCAAAAGGATGTGATATGCATCAAAATATTCAACCATGTATTCTTTCATCCAAGAAGTGAATGAAGAATCTCCACTAAAATCTGAACCAAATAATGAGCAGAAAAAACAAGGAGACTTCAAATGACTCAAAGAAGTCTCACCCATACATCCATGAATGTGAGAATCATAAAGATGTAACAAAGTATGTGGCTGCCAACAAAAATGTTCTCCCATCATAAATCTATTCACCCAAGTGTTGGATGAAGTTCCTCTAACATAAAATGAACCCAGTGTTGAGCAAGAAAAACCATGAGTCTTCAAGTGACTCAAATCCATATCATAGGTACATCCATGTAGATGTGAATCATCATAAAGTGACAAATGATGCTACTGCAAATGTGAATAAGAATGTGCTCCAACCATGTCGTCATAAAAGTTAAATCTAGGAGTTCCATGCTCCTCATGTGGCACCATCAAAAAGAACCCTTTCACCCATACTTCATTGAGACTAATGTTGCAAAACATGGAATTGTAGGAAGTAGGAGAATGAACTAACTCACCCAAATGATCAAAAAGTGCAGAAGTTTCATCATGGGAAGGATCCATATGGGTAGTATCATGTAGCTCCTTCAAAAGTGTGAACTCTTTGTCATAGTTTGGTTCCAATGTAGAGGAATCATGCTCTTCTTTAAAAATTGCATAACCTTCATCAAGAGGCAATTCAAATTCCTCTTCCACCACATCAAGTGTTTGGATCTCTTCAAGTTCATCTTCAAACACATCAAGAACATTCAAATTTTCACATTTCTCATGATCCACCATGTCATGAGAATCCTCCAAACAATCTACCATTTGACAATCTGAAACATAGGAGGAAAAACAAGTATCTTGCAACTTTTCAAGAAGTTGCTCATTTTGAATTGTGAGCTTATGAATATCCTCATTATTCTTCAAGTATGCATCATGTAACAATTCATTAAGCTCAAACAAATGGTTTCTATCAAAAAGCAAAGACATGAAATTACCTTTGATGTGGCACATTGCTCTTTGAATCTTCTCCATGTCTTCAAGGAAGGATGTTTACTCCAATGAAGTAGCTCTCCAACAAGAATTTGACACCAATGCTTGAGTGTCATGGAGAATGCTGAGGGACTCTTGGATCTTCTTTTCATTCATCTTTAAGGACCCTTCAAGAAAATGAGGCTCTTGCAAATGAACCTCCTCATCTTCTTCATTTTTTCTTGGACCAACTTCATGAAGCTCAAGTGGTGATGGGGAAGTTGATCTTGGTTCTTCTTCAACTGCTGCAAGGTCTTCAGTATCATGCTTAATGGAACTTGGGCTTGCAGCAACATTTTCAAAAGTGATCTCTATGTCACCAACATAGAGGTGTGAGCACCCATCAATAGGTACTCCTTCATAGTTTAAGCATCCATCAGTAGATGCTCTTTGGTTCATGTCTAAGCTAGAAGGTGTCTCGAAATGATCTTCCATATTTTCAATAGAATATTCTTCACTATCTTGTGATGTCTCTTCCTTTTGCTCCTTCAAGCAAGCTGTTGCATTTTGCCCCTTGGTTTCCTTAAAATCAATAATTTTTTCCACAAGTTCGATAGAAAACAATTCGAATCCTTCCTTAATTTGCTTGGTCATATCTTCAAATATTGTTTTCATAATTTTTATATGCTCCTCACCATCATATGAGGCTCCCTTTTCATCCCTAGTCATAGTTCCCTCAAAAAATTTGCTCTTCTTCTCCTACTTTTTTTTTTCCTCTTCAACAAAAGCACTTTTGGTTTCAATATATAATGGTGGTACCTAAATTATTTTCCTCATAGATATTATACCACATCAGGTGCCAAGATCATGCTCTGATACCACTGTAATGTCCCTTATTAAGAATTTTATTAAAATTGCAATTTTCCACTTTTTTCCCTAGTTCGACCTTTGACTAGTTTGGATCTCTAGGTCCCAAATTTGCCCCAAATGATCCCAAATCTTCTGAGAAGGTATATGAATGATATTAGAACATAAATATGTGTTTCGGGGATTCCTTTGGACCTTTAAAATACTTCTGCAAATACTCTTTCAATTCTGGCCAATGTAGGGAACTTTACTAGTAATTTGCCTTTGACTAGTATTGGTCTCTATGTCTCGAATTGACTCCAAATGCCTTCAAATCTTCAATGAAGGTGTATGAATGATATTAATACTTGAATATGATGTTCATGGATGATATATGGCCACCAAAATACCTCTGCAAACTCTCTTAAGATTCTGGACCAAGTATGCAATTTTACTAGTAATTTGGGGTTCAAATCCCCTTGGGGTAAGTATTGAAAATGGCTTCCCAAATGCCTCCAAAGCCACTCAAATTTCTGAACAGAGGTAGGGAATGTATTAAGGATGTTATTAAGGTCTCATGTGCACCATTAATTGATTATTATATCTGTTCCAACCCTCTCCCATTCAACTGCAAAAATCACCAATTCGACCCTTGGGGAAATGGCACTATTTCTTCTCCCAGTGCAATTAAACTAAGTAAAAATACTTCAAATGCTCAAGTACAGTACATGAAACTTGTATAAGACATCCATGGAATTATATTTACCACAAATATATCATAGAATCATCCATCCATTCGAAATCATCATCAATACATTGGCTCACAACAAGGTAGTGGGGAAATGGCATTGTTCTTCCATTAAAAATGAGATTTATACATTACTACTTGGAATTTCGACCTGAAACTTTTTGGAGATGAAGAACAGAGTATTTAATTCATATTACAAAATAAATGGGGCATTAAAAGCTTCCCCAAAGAGTACAATAGCTCACCAAAAACGCCCTCCCTCAAGGATCAAGAATATGCCATCAAAACCGGAAATGGTTGAAGGAGTGAGCTGCAATGGAAGAAACCATGAGC
Source organism: Larix kaempferi (assembly GCA_027924585.1). Lineage (NCBI taxonomy): Eukaryota > Viridiplantae > Streptophyta > Pinopsida > Pinales > Pinaceae > Larix > Larix kaempferi. Next base: position 42,667,211 of record BSBM01000372.1, on the reverse strand, counting down.
TGCCCTGTAGCTTACACCTGCAAATAAAGACTCCATTAAAGCTCCAAATGAAAGGTCTGAATGGCCTTTCCAATTACCAACTTGGATGGGAATCTTTCACCCTCGAAATTGGCTAAGGCAAGAAACTAGTCATCCACTAGCTCTCCCTCTTCACAGATGCAATTACAAATTCTACAAATGATCAAAAGCTAGTTTCATTCTTTGTTATTGACATTTATAAACTTCTAATGTCCTCCATGGGTCGAATTCATTCCAAGAGACTCATGCCAACTCATGTTGGGAAGAGATTCCAAAGAACGCCACTTGTACAACAATTCCTAGTCTCCCACTTCCACCAAATCACATGTGGAAGCATCTTAGCTGCCCTAACACCCTTGAGCGCCCTCTTGGAGTCTATTTTTAGCCCTGACATGTCATATATGTCATATGTCAGCCTTCAGGTCTGATTTGTGTCATAGGTGTCATAGCATCTTCATCATTGTTGTCATAGAGCTAGGGAATCTAGCCCAAGTGTCTCACTAGCTCCAAATTGCCTCTTCCTCTTCCATGGGAGTTACTCTTCCTCTATATTTCGACCTTGGATGAGTCATGCAATGAATAATACCTTTTGGACTCCCCCAAGTATGTTACCATTCACCTTGAATTCGAATTGGTGAGAGAATGATGCCAAGTGTAGTGGGGAAATCTAGCCATATGTGGGTCCCACTTCCTCCATGTGTCTTCATGATGAAATGCCACTTTGATTTTCACTTGTATATATTTATTTAGCTCCTTTATTAAATATTTATGCCATTCTAATGTTCAAACATCATTTATTATCCCCATTATTCCAAATCCCAAAGCTTCCACCCCAAACCTAGGAAACTAGTAATTTTCCTCCTTGGCAATTATTTGACCTTTAGCATCAATTTGACAAACTCTAATGAATAGGGCCAATGTGATTAGGCCATTGTGACCCAATACCAAATTTGGGACATGACAGAGAGATACTGTGGTCCCGAGGCGAGGGTGCATAGGAATGCACTCCTGGTGAGGGACCTACAGGAGCCAGCAGTGCAGGCCATGGCGGCATGTGTGGTTCGGGTATTGGGGTCCCAGTCACCTGAGAAGGTGTCGGGGGGCCAAATGCAGATGATAGAGCGCGCACTGGATGGGGTGTATTACACATGGGGCCAGATGTTCCTGACCTGCGTTCAGCGGCAGCTGACGGCAGTGAAGGAAGCTGGCAAGGGATTTTGTTTTGGTTCTTTGTTGTGTGCCTTCTTTATGGAGAGGGTACCCACACTGCGACCACGGGTGCCGATCAGGGTAGGAGGTATGAGGGAGCCGCGGATGGTGCGGTGGGGCAAGATGATGCACTGCCATGGTGGCGGCGATGTTGGCAGGTATTTTATGCAGGAGTTGTACCTGCAGTGGCTTCAGATACCATTGACACTGGACGACTTCCCGTATAGGGACATGGACTACACGGGAGATCCAGAGGTGCCACGAGCACCAGGACAAGCATGGGGACCCGATGGTACGTATGTGTTTGCTTGCATGTTATGGATGTCAAGTTTTATATATATGATAGTAGATTGATATACTGTGACTGACATATGGGTGATCTGCAAATGTGGGTTCGAGGCCGCCGCCAGGACATGTGGCATGGAGGGGGATTGTGGCCATTCCAGCTCTGCCTGGGCGAGGAGAGGTCCGTCGCCGCAATGCGGAGGGGACACTGGAGTCGGTACGGGAACTACTAGACCATTTGCTGATAGGGGTGACCGACGAGGGATGGTGGGATGTCGATCCGGACGTGGTTCAGGATTGCATGAGGGCACCCCGAGAGTTCAGATCCATAGCGATCCGGGTGGCGATCTTGGTGGACCGGGCACGGGCACAGGAGCCCGTAGGAGATGAGGACTTGCCGGAGGAGGAGCGAGGGGAGGACTCAGAGGCAGCCGATGCAGGCAGTGATGCAGGATACGACTCTCATTAGGGAGTGCAGGGGACTTCCCCCTAGTTTTGTAGCTACGGCATGTATTTTGATGAGGCTTTAGGGATGTATAGCCATTTTTTGTATAGCTGAGTATAGGGGTACTCAGGACATGTATAGCACTGAACATGTATTTTTTGATATATATATATATGCACGTGGATGCACCTTTTGTATGATGTTGTTTGAGTTGTACGCACGTGGATGCGCTTTATGATTTATGATATGTTTACATTGCACGTGGATACAAGTAGGCTAGGATGTTGGGCACGTGGATGTCCCTTGTGTATTTTATGTGATGCAACATGATGTATGTATGATTAGGCACGTGGATGCCCCTATGGATATGAATGTGGTTTATGTACATGGATGCAAATGTTGATGCGATGCAATCTTTTTGGGTTTTTATATATTGTTATGAGATGTTATGGGATGATGATGCATGATGTTACATGGTGTGATTGATATTCCAATCTAGGATGTTGTTTGCCATTTGATCTGCGACACTATTTTGAGCTCTGGGGACATGTGTGAATGTTATGGATTCAAATTGTCGACTGAGTTGTTTTGCGCGCAGGAATTTTCTAAAAAGGCAGGGATCACGCACCTGGTAGCAGTTGTTGAGCTGGGAGACAAGTAGCTGGGAGTCAAGGAACACATGAAGGTGACATATGCCCATCTGGAGGGCAGCAGTCAAGAGACCAGTCACAGCATCATACTCTGCCTGGTTATTGGTAGCAGCGCCTATACATATTCCGTCAAGGTGAATCATCTCGTTGGAAGGGGAGTACAAGACCCATGCTGCAGAAGCCAGGTTGGGAGACTGGTGGCTTGCACCATCAGCAAATCCAGTGTAACAAGGTGGAAGGTGGTCCATCTGTGATCATGCAGAAATGATGAATGTAAAATGATGATAAAAAAGGTGAAAAACAAAAAAGAGAGCAAACTGTACAATGCAGACCAATGAGGTCGCGATTTCATTTATGGGTAAAAATGCGTAAGATACAACCCATTACGGGGGTTGCGCAAAGGATGGCCTTCGGAGTCGGCTAAGATGTATGCCCCCTTGCCGAGGCAGGTCTGCACGATGTAAGGGCCTTGCCAGATGGATTCAAACTTCCCTTTGGCAGTTTTGTCGTGGGCTTGGTCATAGGCGAGGACGAGGTCCCCTTCATGGAAAGTTCGAGGGTGAACATGTTTGTCATAACCGGATTTGGAACGATTCTTGGGAGCTTCGATGTTCTGGAGAGTGGCACGACGGTCTTCATCAGCTTGTTCGAGTGTCAGCAAACGCTACTTGAGTGGGGAGGTGTCAGGGAGAAGCTCAACGGCGATATGTAAGGCAAGAATCTGACACTCGATGGGGAGGATAGACTCGACACCGTGAACTAAATGAAATGGTGTAAAACCAGTGGCGGTCTTAGTGGATGTATGGTAAGCCCATAAGGCAGGGAACAGCATGTGGTGCCAATTGGATTTATGCTTATCAACAGTGTGTTGGAGGATGGCTTTGAGGATTTTATTAATGGCCTCTACTTGGCCGTTCCCTTGGGGGTAGTAAGCAAAGGAAAATTGGTGTTCAAATTTGAGGAGGGTGGATAACTCACGCCAGACGGCATCTTCGAAGTGTGAACCATGGTCTGAGACCAACTGTTTAGGGACCCCGAATCGAGTGATAACATGGTTGAAAAAGAAACGGGCAGCAGTGTCAGCGGTACAATTGAAGGTAGGCATGGCTTCTGCCCATTTGGTGAAGTAATCAACGGCGACAATGATATACTTGTGACCATTGGCAGATGGGGGTCTACACTCCATGAAGTCGATGGCCCACTTACAAAAGGGACCAACGGTGACGACTGGGTGTAACGGAGCAGGTGGTGTCCGGGCCTTGGGGGCAAAAAGTTGACAGTTGTGGCAATGCTTGACCGCAGTAATGCAGTCGGTGAAAAGTGTGGGCTAGAAGTATCCGACGTGGACAACCTTTTGGGCAGTGGCCATCCCGGAGAAATGCCCTCCACAGGCACCGCAATGACAGTCATTAAGGACGTGTTCAGCTTCCTCGTGTGTAAGGCAATGACGAAGAATGGTGTCAACCCTTCGCCGGTAAAGGACATCGCCTAAGAGGAGATATCTAGAGGCCTGGTGACGGATGTGACGACGTCCATTACGGGTGACTTTGGGTCTGAACTTCTGTGTGCACAGGTATAACAAAATATCACCGTACCATGGGTCATCAGACGAGATAGTGAACAGGTGATTATCGGGTAACTCATCGGAGATTGGTTTGGCCAGGAGAAGGGAAGGGAGATCAGTAATGAGTTGGGAAAGCGCGAGGGCTTTAGTGCTCTTCGGTGTTCGGAAAGTAAGGTCATATTCCTGGAGGATAATGACCCATTTAGCAACACGACCTTGCAGGAGCCGCTGGTTTAGAAGATATACCATGGGGTTAGAGTCGGGGACGACTGTGGTATGACTCATTAAGATGTAGTGTCGCAATTTTTGGACGGAAAAGACCACTGCTAGGGAGAATATCTCCTCATATGGGTAACGTAGGGGTGGGCCAGACAAGGTATGGTTGACGTAGTAAATGACATGCTCCTGGTGAGAAGCGTCTTCTTGAACCAAGACTCCGGACACGGCATGCTCGGATGCCGAGACGTATAGGATGAAGTCCTGAGAGAAATCCGGAGGGGAGATAAGAGGGGCTTGTGTGAGAGCTTTCTTGAGGGCTTCGAATGTAGCTTCTGCTTGCTCATCCCAGACAAGGGGTATGTGGGTACGGAGCAGGCGTAAGAAACTGTGAATGGTAGTGGCGTAATCAGGAACAAAGCGTCGAAGGAAATTGGATCGCCCCTGCAGACTTTGGAGCTGCCGGAGCGTGCGAGGAGAGGGAAGGTCTAAGATGGCTTGGACTTTCAGAGGATCAATAGTAATTCCTTTCTGGGAAACAATGAAACCCAACAATCGGCCTGCCGGAATGCAAAAGACACACTTGTGTGGGTTCAAGCAGATTTGATATTTGCGACAATGCAGAAAAACTTGCCGAAGGTCGTTAAGGTGGTCTGATCGTTTTCGGGAATGAGCTGTAAGGTCATCAAGGTAGACTAATAGGATATGGACCAAGTCGTGAAAACAATAGGTCATGGCTCGCTGGAAGGTGGCACCAGCATTTTTTAGGCCGAAAGGCATGACGCGATAGGAAAAGGTGCCCCATGGGGTAGTAAAGGCAGTTTTGTACTGGTCTTCCTTATGGATCTGAATCTGGTTGTATCCGAAAAAACCATCCATGAAGGAGAGGACTTCATGCCCCGCACACGCATCGATGAGTTGGTCAATAAATGACGTGGGGAAGTTGTCCTTGGGACAAGCATGGTTTAAATCGCGGAAGTCAGTGCATACTCGGATGGTGCCTTGTTTTTTGTTAACGGGAACGGGGTTTGAAACCCAAGTGGTATAGGCAATAGGATAAATGAACCCTGCCTTGCGTAGTTTCTCAATCTCGGCTTTGACAGCTGGGAGCTTTGAGGGATGAATGGGTTGCTGTTTCTGACGAACGGGGGGTACATCAGGCCACGTGTCAATGTGGTGCTCTATAATGGTGGGGTCAAGACCGGGCATTTCGGTATAGGACCAGGCAAAGACATCACGGAATTCTCGAAAGAGTTTTCGGTACTCTTCAATCTCTTGTTCACTGCAAGAGGTTCCTAGGGTAATGCATTCATTGACGCCAGGTGGGTCAGAGATATCTATGTGGATGACGGGTGAGATGTTGGCCATGTTACCCTCCTCGAAGCCGTCAGGAGCAGGAATAGGGTCCTTAAACCAGTCAACCTTGGTGGGGAGGAAGTCTTTGGATTCAACCACGAATTGGGTGGCTATGCTAGAGGATGATTCGTCTGGAATGAAGTAGGAATGGTGGTGCATGTCATCCCAGGGATAATCCGGGGCAGTGAGGGCCTCGAGAATCTCCTCATCGGTATGGAAAGTTTGTGTCGTCAAATCGGTTGACGAGGGGGGTAGTGGTTGAAGAGATCATATAAATGGTATTAACCTCTCCTGAAGGGGAAGAGACCGGGGGGTAGATCTCCTCAATGGTGGGTGGTGCCGTCTCAAGATCCAGATTGTTCATCTCATAGAGAGTCGCTCTGTAATCCGGGAGATCGGGACAATGATGTGAATAATGTCCGTAAACACCACATATGGCACAGGGGTGGTTGGTAGGCAGGGATTTATCTTTGGGCTTGGGGGTGGGGTTTAGTTCGACAACCAGGATGTTGGGGTCGTCGTCGAGCATCTGCATGTGTTTCTGTAAGGCGGGTAATTGTGGACACTGATGGGTTGCATGGCCTAACTCATCGCACAACAAGCATTTGGGAGGAGCACGAAACACTGGAGGTTTTTTGACTGTCTTGGGAGGTGGTACAGCAGTGTAAGGTTGTGGCCCTCTGCCCCCAGTGGGTTTGGGAGTAGGAGGGGGAGTCGTGGAGGACAAAGGGGTAGAGACACCGGGGGGTGGCTGAGTGGTAGTAGCCATGGGTTGCACCGGTTGGAGGACGACGCTTGGTGTCGGCGGGGGAACGGGAGGCGAAAGGTACCAGACGGGTAATCCCAAGGTTAACCCAGGGAGGCTAAGGGTAGCCATGACCGGGGCGCTTATGACTCCCGATGGAGGGACTAGGAAGGGGATTGTATGGATAGGTGTAACACCAATGTGGCTAGGTACCAATGGTGGTTTAGGCAACAAGGGTGGTTGATTATTAGGTGGTTGGTTATCGTGGGACAAAGTACATAAGTCAGACACTTCGGGCGTAGATGACGAGGGAGGAATGGATTGGAAGGTGGAGGTCACCGGCGCGTCTGAGTAAACTCCCGGCCCCGTAGAGGAGACAAACAAGGTGGTGGCACGGGAAACAGGTTGTTCAACCATGGGGAGAACATTTTCGGGTGCCGCGGGAGCACTGGGATCATAGTAGGTGAGCTGGTCAACCTTGACCACGCATCCCTCATGGGGGAACATCATGGTGCGAAAAACGGAAGAGGCAACCGCCTGCATGGCATACATGTAGCTGCGGCCAAGTAAAAGGTTATAATCCAATTGAGAATTGATTACCTCGATGTTGATGAGGATGGTTTTGCCACCTAACTGGACGGGGACATTGGGTAGGAGGCCTTGGGGCTGGGCCGACCGACCGTCGTAGGAACATAATGCAGTGGTGGAATGCTGGAGAGTAGGGGATCCCAACTTCTGCCATACGAATGTAGACATAACGCATGTGGAGACACCTTCATCGATGATGCATCAATGGATGACAAGATTCCGAACGGAAACAGAAACTTGGAATGCTAAGGAGGAAGGCAGGCGTGGTTCGGATTGGTCCAAATCAAATGCCATCAAATTCGAATCATGTGGTTCAATCGCCCCAATGGCGGATAGTAGAGTCTTGCACTGAGAAGGGCATTTTTTCAAGACTTCTAATGCAGACATGGCAGTGGGAGATTGGGCTAAGTCATCGACGATGTTGTAGTTTGACGCAACCCGCGCATTGGGGTTATTGTTGATACGGCGAAGCGGGAAATGAGGTGCTTTGGGAGCACCCTCTAGTGGAGGCAGGAGTATGCATAACGCTTGATCAGTGGGATGAGCATTAGGGGTTTTCTCAGCTGGAGGGGCTTCAGTAGTGGAGCCATATTGGTTCCGACGAGTCTGGAGGTTGACGTCAGCGGATGACATCATCAACAAGTGGTGGGTTCCCGAGTCAAACATGGGTTGATCGGGAGCAGCGTACGTGATCTGTTGTTGGGGTTGCACGTTGGCTTGAGGGGGAGCCAACGGCTGAGCGTTCACTATGCCTTGGGTTGGTAAGGGGTTTTGCAGAACCAAAGGAGGCTGCTGAGGCTGAGGGGGGTTAGGTGGCGCCTGAGGAGCTGCATGCCCTTGGCGATGGGCATCATCAACCCAAAGTTGCCGAGCTCGCTCCAAGTGTGGGAAAGCATGCATGTAGTGGCCATATACCCCGCAAATAGAACAAGGGTGGTTTGTTCGCAAATTGGGGTTCTTAGCCTACTTGGGCGGGCGATCAGGGTTTTGGTTGGCAGGGGCTGCATTATTGTTGTCGGGGGGATTCGCCGATTGACCAGCTTGGTCTGTAGGTTGGTTATTCCCACGATTACGGCCTTTGCCGCGGTTTTGTTGGCCCTGGTTGCGTTGGTTGTTATGGTTTTGCTGCGGGTTTTGTTGGGCGTAAACTTTCCCTTGGGAAGCAGGTGGATTCTGAGGTTGTGCAGGTGCGGGAGTAGGCTACGGTGGATGATATGTAGGTGGAGGCTGCGCAGGTGTAGCAACTTGAGGGGGTTGCTGATATGGTTGCGGAGCGGGTTGTGGGTTTGCCACAGGGGCTGCCTATGGCGGGTAATAAGCGGGTTGGGCTTGTGAAGGCGCAGGAGCTGGGGCAGCCTGCTAGTGGTAGTAGGGCTGAGGTGCGACCGGGGGAGCATAAGCAGGAGTCGCATGACTGAAACACTGAGGTGGACATGAGGGTCCATGGGAATGGTGGTGATGTGTCATGGGAGCATACGAGTTGGTTGCTCCAGACTGTGAGGTAGCGCACGAAAGGTCGGGGCCAGGGGTAGGACGTGCTATGGAAAATGGTTGGGGATGTGAAGAAACATGGCCAATGATGCCGTCGGCAGCGTGGGATGCCCCCAGCACATCGTGCTGGGAGGACTCACCGCGAGGGGCGTCAGGTATAATGGTATAAAGGTAACCCGACTGGGCGTAAATGAGGTCGAACTGTTGGGCCTTAAGGAAGGCCTCTTCTTCAGACTGGGGTCTTTCTGATGCCACATCCTTAGCAATGACAGGGAGAAGGGACTTGAGGAACCAATCTAGGAAGATACGGTCGTCTAGTTTGATCTTGCATAAGCTACGGCGTCGACGCCACTCATGGATGTGGTCCGTGATGTGGGTAGCCATGTTTTGTCTGCAGGATAGGAGGATCTCAACGCCCGCATCATAGCGGACAGGTAACTGGAAGAACTGCAGGAAGGTCAAGGCAAGGGAAGCAAAGGTGGCGTGGGTCACATGGGGTTGCTCGATATACCACTTGGCTGCAGAGCCAGTGAAGGTGCGCTGTAAGAGACGGAGGTGAACAAAGTCGTCCACGATGGAGTTAGAGGAACACCATAGGTGGAAAGACATGATGTGGTTTTGTGGGTCCTCACCTGCCTTTCCCTCGAACTTAGGGATGTCAGAGGGGAGCTTGGTAGGCATATGAGGCCACGCAGGGTCGTGTTGGATAGGGTCGTTGGTCAATCTGGCCAGGTCAGGTAGGTTGAGGCTAGCCATGAATGGCAAACTGGAAGAAGGATGTGACACAGTAGTGGGTTGGACCAGGTTGGGGCCCATGCCCCCAAGTGGAGGGACAGGATTTGGGATGGTGCCACCAAGTGAGGGAACGGAGGTAGTATAGGATGGGCCTGCACCACCATGGGTAGTGTGAGCCATTGATGGAGTGGGGATAGGTATTCCTGCTATGGGAATAGGGGCCATGAGGGGAACGGTAGATGGGGGCCCCATGGAGGGCATACCCAAAGCAGGTGTAGTAACTGGTGTGGTGTTGGATGTACCACCAATGGTCCCGATGGCAAAAGGAGTGGAAGTCATGCCAGCCATGGGGCTAGTAGGGGTAGTGTAAATGGGGTTCTCATACTCTTCGTCAGAATCGGAGGTAAAGTAGGGAGCGTCAATATCTGGTGACGGAGTCCTATGCCGCTGACGAGTGGAGTCAAGTGACAAGGCTCTAGATCTGTGATAAGTGGTATCAAGTGATGATGATCTGTGGCGATGACGGGTGGTGTCAAGTGAACCGTGCTGTGGGGGCTCACCACTGAGGCGCCGAGAATGTCTCGGGGACTCAATGGTGACAAATGGTGTCAAATCTCTGTGGGTTGAGGTGAGTAGAAAAACAGCTCAAAAATCCTAATGAAACCGAGTGTGCAGAAGGAGTGCTCGAAAACAAGGCACTCAGGCCAACAACCAACTCAAAACACCTACTGTAACAGTTGTGCTACAATAAGTGGAGTATCAACATAGATGGTCAGAATAGCAACAAGCAGCAGGTTTCCTACAAACAAAAAATGGTGGACTCACTAGACCAAAGGGAGGTAAGGGAGCATGCAAACACCTAACTAAAAGGTATTCTGACTCAACTAGACATATCCTCTGCAAGGTGATGAAATCCAAGTCAGACAATATGAATAGGAAAGCCAAGTGGCTATGATATCCCCCTACCGGGAGGGACACCGGGTATTCAATCCTAGAAGAATGGCAACTAAGATACCCCATTCATGACACGTCCAGAAAGGTGAATCTGCCGTTTAGTCCTTTAACCGCAATACCCCTATACAGGGATATCCCGAGAACCGCAAAAGGTAGCCCTTCGGTTACTGAATGGAGTGCGGTATTCCACTCAGGCCTCCGGAACCAGTCTCCTGACTTCAACCCTCCTAAGGGAGAGGCCCTCTGATAAACTGGTCGTGACCATGCCAAAAAGTACTAGGGGATTTTGGTTCCCTATTTGGACAACAACTATGCCTCAAGTGTAAGTAACCGAGGGGTGTTATTGGAAGCATATCCCCCCGATCCTACCTAACTACAATGATTCTTTCGTGTTCCCCAAGTGGGGTTAGAATATTGGTTGAATTAGGTACTTTTTAAGGCTCACTCGAATTATGTGACAGAGTGTGTGCTCGTGAGGTGATGAACCCAAAATAGAAGTGCCACAAGGGGGGCAACTTCTAACTATCAATAATACTGAAATTGAAACTTTAACTTGCAAAATTTTCTGAATTAAAAATATTGAAATTTTAAAAAGATTCTGTAAAGGGAACAGAAATTATGTTGCAGAAAAGGTTGTAGTGAAGTGGGGCTGCAGGTAGGACAGAGGGCTGTTCAGATGCAGAAAATATTGCAGCAAAAGGGGCTGGGCTCAAATTAGGGAAAAAATGCAGAAATCAGACCGCGGGTCTGTGGCGAATCAGAACAGGCGGACCGCGGGTTTAAGGGAAACAGACGCGGACAAGTCGCGGCTATCGGGCCGACAGGCACAGTTGGGACGCAGGAAACGAGAAAAAAGACACAGTCACGTCGCGGCAAAAGGGCTAACAGACGCAGTCGGGACGCCGGAAAGGGGCTGAAAGCCGTAGTCGGGACGCGGGAAAATGGCCGACAGGCGCAGTCAGATCGCAACAAACAGGCTAATTAGCCGCGGTTGGATCACAGGTAACAGACTTGAATCCACCGGCAGGGCGTCGGAAGCAGTCTGAGAGCCGCGGTCGGGTTGCAGGTAAAGGCCTGAAAGACATAGTCGGGACGCGACTGCAGAGGGAAAAGATGCGGTGTACGGCGGCCGAAAGGAAAAAATTTTCAAACAGAAACCAGAAATTCAAATCTAGTGGAGTCGCCAAAACTGTAGCTAGGTTTTTACCCCTAGCTTGTGCAAATGAGCACCTACTAAGGAGAAGGGACTCCTTAGTAGCAGTTCAGTAAATGGAAATTATTAAGCTAAGACAGAAATGTAAACTACTCTAAAACATGTGCATGAAACATAAACAACAAAATGTAAATAATGGTTTTTGTATTGATATTACCTCCAATGTGGAGGTTGATGAAGCTCTTGCAATGTCCAAGAGGGTTGCTCCAAGCTCCAACTTGCTCCTTCTCTTTCTCCAATGGTGGAAATGGGCCAAAAAGGGGCTCTCAAGGTGAAAGTGGCTCAATGGTGAGCTAGGGTTTCAAGAGAGATTTTGGCAGAGTAAGGGTGCTTATGATAGTGGATGTGAAATAAGGGATCTCCATCACCTATTTATAGTTTTTTGGTGGTGGAGTGCTGACCCATGGTTTTGGGAACCATATGGTTTAGGGCAGCTGTATAGGGTTTTTTCCTCCTTTTCCTCATTATTTTATATTTTTTATTCCCTTTTTAGGGGATTTTTGCTATTTTAGAGGAATTTTGGATATTTTTGGAGGAAAAGGGGGTTTTTTAGCCTTTTTGAGGCTATTTTGATGGTTTTGTGGCCTTTTGGAGGCTTTTTAGTGGGATTTTTAGGGTTTTTAAGGGAAATATGGTAGGAAAATGGACAAATGAGCCATGTAATGTGGTAGATGAGGTAGTGAACACTTTTTGGGTGTTAACAAGGTTCGAGTCTTGCGAAAATCTTGGTCCATCACCTTGGGGCCGTTTAGGGACACTTTGAGGAATTGCTCTGGGGGCACGAAACCCAAATCGGTGAGCAAACTGGGGTTTCGTCGGCTCCCACAAGTGAAAGTGGTGATTGTGAATATGTCCATGGTGGCCATGCACGCCCAGGAGCCTTCGGATGAGAAATGGCCCCCTTGAGAGACATTGGATCACCTCTCTTTCACATTTGTGAAGACCTATGATCACTAAAGTTACTAATATCTTGTTCTAACACTAAGGCCATTTCCGTAGTAGAACACATGGAGAGAGGAGCTAACACCTAAGATTATTTTGGATGTCAACAGTAGAGGAGACCTCCAATTGCAATGATATATAGAACAAGGATGTATTCCTTCTCATACCATCAATATCACACTGTTTTATTTGTAATTAGCTTCATGGAGGAATTCACTATGGTTCATGAAAACACCCCTAGGAGGATATCTGAAGTCTAGGGAGGATAATTTGGCTTGAGCTTGATCCTTCTGAGATTATATTGTTACATCCCTTGGAGTTTTATGATTAGGGTTTTTTTATGAAACCCTAGGTGCATTTTCTAAATAAGAAGAAGAGAAGCAGATGTATGCATTGGATGACTTGTTTTAGTGATTCATGCATGTTATATGTCCTTGGTTCAGCTAGGGCTTTCAATATTTTCCCTAGCTATTTGTTGAGTGATTTGACATCATCATTGAATAAGTTAAGGGTTGTTTTACTATTGTTATAATTGTTGTAAAAGTGAGTTTTCAGATTTGGTTTATGCATGATAAGTTTTCAATGCAACTAAATCTAATATAAGAAATAGTTTATTTTTGTGAGGCTCCATGCAAATTCACTAAAGCACAAAAGTGATTGTGACTAGGTGAAACTCTACTCTTTGAGGTTTCATAGGCTTTGGATTTATGTGTTTCCTCCTACCATATTTAAGTATATAAAAGATTTTCTAAGGGCATGCTAAAATATTCTAACATATACATCCATTGTGGGTGAGCCAGATGGACCACATTTATTGCAAAGCCAAGGATTGATTTACATTATATGTGTGTGATATCCATCGACGGAGAGTAGAGTTTATATTTTTTGTGTGCCCATGGTTGAAGGTCTAAGAGTATGTGAGATCATTGGGAACCCCAAGTAAAAGGCCTCACAAAGGGAATTTCCAAGAAATTTTGAGAAAGTGACAAATTAGGTCAAAAGTTGAGCATCTTGTTCTAACACTAAGGTCATTTCCCTAATAGAAGACATGCAGAGTGGAGCTAATGCCTAACATGATTTTGGGTGCTATCAATAGTTTTGTCTTGTCATGTACTTGTGTAATGTGACATGGCTATTGTTTGTAAACCCTAATAAAGAGAATCTTGCTAGTGGTGAGATTTTGATTGACATAAGCTTGTTATTGAATCCAACCAGTGGAGAAGATAAGGGAAAGATAGACATGTTGGATGTTCTTGTAGAGAATTATCTTGTGCGATGCTAGAGTATAAGACCTAGGGTTTGAGGATTGAAATACCAGGATGGACTTGTACCCTTGGATTCTAGAAATAGTGTTATATCATAGTGTACTTGTGTGATGTGACATGGATAGGGTTTGCATGAGATATCTCATACTAACATGTTCATGTGCTCTTGCATGCACCCCAGCGTTCCAAGAAAAAGAAATATTTATATTTATTTGCAAGGAAAATTTAAGTTCTTGGAGATGAATCCAACCTTTGTATCTCATAATCACAAGCCATTGACATCATTGAAATATGAGATCATGGTAGTGGAAGAAGCTACAGAGGTGTTAGAGGCCTAAATATTGAAATAGTTCAATCCCAACATAAAGCATCTCATTCTTATCACCAACAAAATGCATATTAGGGTTTGATGGTAGAGTATAAGACTTAGGGTTTGAGGATTGAAATACCAAGATAGATGTATGTAGACTTGGATTCTATAAGTTGAGTTCTCTAGTGGTGTACTTGTGTGACGTGACATGGGTAGGTTTTTTAAACCCTAATAAAGATAATCATGCTAGTGGGGAGACATTGAATAACATAAGCTTGTTGTTGTTGAAGCCAATGAGGGATTCCTAGATGTCCTAGAGATTATAGGGTTGTTGAGGAAACCCTAAGAGTTATATGTTAGGGACCATGAAGATATAACCACTGGTGAAGATAAGTGGAAGAGACATGGCTAGAGTTTGCATGAGAAGAGATTATGTTCTTTATTTAATAGCATGTGTAATTCTCATCATAAATGTGTCATAATGTATAAGAGTAATATGCCATAACTGTAAAAAAATATAACATAACCTCACACAGAAAAAGAGAAGCTATTAATTGTCATAATTGTAAGGAATCTATCATACTAGTATAAGGTATTCTATTCCACATGGCTTTCCCAATATAAAAGAAATCTCCTTCAACACTCATCCTCACTTGGCACAAGAGAACATCTCAAAGCAACAAAAAACTAACACCATATCCATGGCCAAGGATTTGAGACCCACCCCTCATATACAAACCCTTCTAATAGTGATCCTATCCCACTTGGAGTCTAAATACCCCCTATTGATGGTATGCTTGGTGGTTCATGGATTCTAGGTCTAGATTAGGTTAATAGGGCTAGATTAGGTTGCTAGGATTCTAGATCAGTTTCCAAGGGTTAGATTAGTGTTTCTAGGGCTAGTTTAGGTTTCTAGGACTAGATTAGGTTTATAGTATTATAGCTTAGTTTTCTAGTGTTAAATTAGTGTTTCTAGGGTTATTTTAGCTTTCTAGGATTTCTAGGGCTAGATTAGGTTTGTAGGGTTATATTAGTGCTTCTAGGGCTCGAATGATGTGTCAAATAACAACACATATAGGATCGAGGGATATTTGGCCTCCATATGAGCATATTCAAATATGATTAGGAGGTTATGAACACCAAGTGTTGGTGTTGAAGGCCTAGATATAACTGTGAATATTTATCTTATTAGTGAGGATATGGACACTATTTGAAGGTTTTAAACAAGAGAAAGAAAGGAGCTTTCAAAAAAACAAATTTAGGACATGTCTTAGGGTTATTTGGCTTCCAAGTGTTGATACATGCTTCATTAGGATATTTTGAGAACCATTTATGGATATGAGGGCCTTGTAATAGTAATATCAAACATCAATGTATATGGATATGAGAAACATCAATGTATTGTAATAGTAACTTAATCATAACTCAAACATCAAATAAACGATATAAGATAATGATATCAAATAAACTATCTAACACGAATAATAGTAATCATGCATGAATAAACAATCACATGGCTATACTATGCACCTCAATCAATTAGGCCTTCTGGATCCTCTCATTTTTTATTGTCTCAAACAACCTCTTGCTCTTTGCATGAGGTAGTAAGTAGCGTAGCTTGTTTGATGTCTTCGTTGACATTGTTTGTAGTTGGATGTGTGTACCAATGATAAAGTGCGTCAAGTGATACACCCATGAACCTGGTCTATATTCCATGTATGTGTAGCCATTGCTCTTTGGTCCCTTTCCATCTACTGTAAGATATTCCCCCTAAAAAACCATCAATCCAATCGGAAAGGTAATGCCTTCACTATCGGGTAATGATGCGAGGAGGGTTTGCTTCCCCTAGATGCATCGTGCCAACTAATAATTCATCCCAATTGCACTGTTTGTCGGGGTGACAACTGTGTAGACGTGTCCTGCAAAAATGCATTTTACGGTCATATTCCAACAAGTAGTGGTTTGATAACTTGGATAATTACAAAACCAAGGATGGAACGAGGATATGCATGCATAAATGTTTATCTGGTTGTACAAGATCAGATATATGATCATATTCATTCAAAATAGAGGATTGTCCTTCCTCTAACTAGATTGTTTCAACAACTGCACATGGGTCCACGGCTGCAAGTGATACATGATCCCATTCATCAACCCAATCCATTGATTCACCCTCATCCCACTCTCAATTGCTGTAAGGCCCACAAAACAAAGTGAGTTTCCGTGTCCATATTTCAAATAAGGGGTTGTTTGAGCTTCAAACTAAATGAAATCCATGAGTGCCTTGCACAGTACTACAACTATAAGAACGCGATCGATCTATATCAACCACATGCCAGAAATTTCTGACAACATGTCCTCTACCTATTGGTGTGTGCTGCTCCGTGGTTCGATCTAACAGTTTTGCAGACCACCATCGAACTATGGATTCTGCTTCCCTAATATGAGGGTTTTTCATGCACCTCATCTCCTCCCTTCGTAGGGTAGTTTTGAGACGTGCTCCAACCCCATCATGCTCTCCCTTTCCATGCCCAATCTCAAAATAGTTCCACATATGCAGCACATCATAAGTCTGGTGCAAAATACTCAACCACTAGAATACACGTGCATTTTTGAACTACCCTACACAACCATCTGACCATATCCAATATTAATCCATCTATATACTTCTCTCCTTCAGCTGATCATAGAAAATTCTGAAGCAATGCTACACATAATGCAGGTCATGGCACCTGTCGTCACTGATGTAGAAGTTGGTCTCTTTCAATATTATCCTCATGTCATTGCTGCTCTCTGGTGCATGCCTACACGTGATATGGGCCATTATACTAACTTGGTCTGAATGGTAGTATTGACTTTGAATCTCATTCTGTGGATACAGGGTGTAATTTTCAGCAAAGTCCACAACCGACAATATTGTGCCATTGGGAAAGGTGTCCTTGCATTATCTATACTGTTCATCCTGCCATCGTGCTACATAGACATGTTGTACATACTGCTCCGTCTTTTGGTAGAATTCCTTCATGAAATCGCAAATTTGTACTTGGTGCTAGAAAACCAAGGGTATTAATATAACGTGACATTTTCAATCTGAATATATATGTACAAATTCAACATGTAGAGTATGAAAGTATGCAAAATTAGATTACATGTGACTTCACCAATGCAATTTTTTTGCTTTCCTTCACACTATCTACTTGATATGTTATGTACTTGAAGTTCTACATTTCTATTGACATCCTCCCAAATTCGTGCTCCTCGGTTTCATGGATGCAACGACTCAATAATGAAAATCCACTGCAACTGGAACATGTCCCATATAAACATGATATTTTATAATATTTTTGTCCTTCAGGTCTTGGACACATTATGCTATGTATAAATTCTCTGGATGCATTCAGTGGTTGTAACAATGGGCATTCCTGCACAATGTTAGTATGCAAATCACAAAATATATGTCTATATGTATCATAATAGTACTCAAATTCTACATGGTATCTACCACAACATGTGTTGCGATCAATGCAAATTCTAACACACCAGGGTTTGCATTTTTAAAAGACCTTTGGTACAAATTCAATTGTTGGGCTCATTCTTGAACCTCTCGTAGAGTTTTGTTTGTGTCATGTCAAGGAAGTGCTTGACATGGGGTTCACACCCCTTAATGCCTTTTCTTAGCTTTAACACATAGCGTTGATTTGATGACGGTCTAGTGTTATCATGCCAAAACGTTTGTACTAGTTCTTTAATAGCATCAATAAGCTTCGTGTCTAAACGAGGTAACCTACCAACAAAGGCCCAACAATATTTTTGTCCTGGTGTCTCAAGTTTTTCTCTAATAGAAGAATACTTTTGAAGAGTCATTATATCTACTTTAAATATTTTACATGTGTGTGATAGTAGGCGATGTTGACATGTGGATTTGTCTACGATCAACTCCGATAGTACACGACAGGCTGCATTAAAATATTTTGTACGAGAAGTTTTTCCAATCAAATTAAATGCAGATTGTAGATTTCTAACAACATGATCGTTAGCCTCAGAAATTCTAACTACCTTTATGCCCAAAATTATCCTAACATGATCTAGACAATGTGATTTTAACAAAGCCATAAACAATTGACATTTTGTTGCATTGGTTTTGGATTCAAAAAATTCTTTGATTATCCTGTTACAATGGAAATCAATAGTTTGTTTGGGAAACTTACCTTCAAGTCCTGAAAATGAACTTTCATCCACATGAATACGTATGGGAGTTCTTCGTCATATGCTTGATAGTCGAGGCAAGGGAGTAGGAAAGGAAGTATGAGTCTCAGCACCGATTTTTTGTGGCCCTTCATTCACAATTTGGTCCTGCAAGGGAGTGTGTTTGACATGTGTGTGCTCTTCTTGGGGAGGTTTCCAATTAACAACCTGTTCAACATCCATCCCTTCATACTCGACATCAAGAAATATTTTATTAACTTCAACCTCTTCATCGTTTCTTGTTGATGGATCTAAGGCACTAACATCTTGATGTCTATGGTTTTCCATGTACAACCTTTCCTTTTCTCTTATCTCATGGGATTTTTCTGGGGGCAACTCCTTCCTTATAGACTTTCTTTTATTATTACGTTTGTTTCCCATATTCAATATGTTTTTTAACAAAACAAAAATAACACCGCTGCAAGAATGAACAACAAATAAGATATTAAAACTCGATGTGCATGATTATTAAAATTCGATGTAGCAATTGATTATGTACAACAACATCTAGTGAGAATTATTTCATATAATCTTAAAAGCTATTGAGACTACCCTAGATATAACAATAACATCACCTATAGGAACTCAATTGGATGGTATTGGATGGTGTTATGGGATGTTAGTAGGTGCACATTTCCTACAAAAGGAGAAGCTCCTACTCACTTCATTTTCATGTTTTGGATGAGGGAAAATAGCCCCAAAAGATTTAGAGTTTGATTCTTTAGGTGTTTGTGTGAGTTGTTGTTTTGAAATCATGAGGAATTCAACAAATGTTTGTGTACTATATGGAGTTACGTGATTATGAAACCTTATTGGTGGTGATGCAAGCAAGTTTTTTTTATTATCTTCATGAAAGGTTCAAAGCATTACTTGGTGCATGTTGTAGTTTTTTTGTCGTAAGATGTTTTTATTGTCTATGTTGAAGATTAAGAAGACTAAAATACATCTATCATACAATTCATGAAGAAAAAATAAAATCGATACAATTCAAACAAAGTGAATGAAGACTAAAATACATTTAACAAGAGGAAGAGGTCACCATACCTCAAGGATTATGATTGATATTTGCTTCAAATGTAAAATGCTCTTTTGATGTATCCACTATATGTAAGAAGAGCTCAAGTGTGTCCAAGCAACATGAGAATTCAATCCAAGGATCCAACTAGAGTCCAACTGTTGTGTATTCAATCAAAGGAGCCAAATAGAGCCCCAGTTGTGTGTATTCAATCCAAAGAGCCAACTAGAGCCCCAAATCTTGTGTATTCTATCCAAATTGTCAAAGAAACACCAAATGGTGTCTGAATTCAATCCAAGATGCAACTGTTTGTCAAATTGTGCGTGAAAACAACAAAGAAAATGCATGGAATGAGAGAAAAAATGCCGGATATTAGCTCGGGTTATTTTCTGAATTTTATGCTCAACAGGGACGTGCACGCGCTACTAGCGCATAGGCACTAGAAGTGCGTGCATGTTTCTAGCGTGTGCGTGCTCTTGTTGAACATTAAATAGTTTCGTGGGTAACATTTACTTCAGTTATTGCCAAGTAAATCGATATGTTTCGGTTTGTTCCTTGAGCCCCTCCCCCATAAAGGCCTTTAGGTCCTCTTCTAAACATTAATCCCTAAATGCATAAATGCACAAGATGATGATGAGGAGGAGGGTGATGACAATGAAGATGATCATTATGCAGATGAAGATGATAAAGATGATGATGTTGATGAAGATGAAGATGACGGTGATGATGATGAAGATGTCGAAGATGATGATGAGGGTGATGACGATGATGATGATGGTGATGAAGAAGATAATGATGATGGAGATGTTGATGGGGAAGGGGGAGATGACAATGATGATGAAGAGGAGGACGATGATGATGAGGAGGAGGAGGAGGAGGATGAGGATGATGATGATGATGATCATCATCATCATCATCCTCATCCTCATCATCATCATCATCCTCATCATCCTCATCATCCTCATATGATGGTGATCATCATCATCATCTTCATCTTCATCAACATCATCTAAATCGTCTTCATCATCATATGGAGCTTCTATAATTTTGGATATAAGGAGGATATAAGATGTTGATGATGATGATGGTGATGATGATGAAGATGTTGATGATGATGATAATGGTTATGATGATGAATATGTTGATCATGATAATGGTGATGATGATAATGATGGTGATGAAGATGATGATGATGAAGAAGATGATGATGATGGAGATGGAGATACGGAACCTAGAGATGACAATGATGATGAAGATGTTGTTGATGATGATGATGGTGATGATGATGAAGATGTTGATGATGATGGTGATGGTGATGGTGATGAAGATGATGATGATGATGATGATGATGAAGATGATGATGATGGAGATGTTGATGAGGAACCTAGAGATGACAATGATGATGAATATGTTGATGATGATGATGATGGTGATGATGATGAAGGTGTTGATGATGACAGTGATGGTGATGATGAAGAAGAAGATGATGATGATGGAGATGTTGATCAAGAACCTAAAGATGACAATGATGATGAAGATGATGATGATGATGAAGATGTTGATGATGATGGTTGTTGGGCCCTGGAATTGTCCCTTTTTAACCATAATTATCTCATCATTTTGCCAAATTTTACCTTACCTTTGTGAACCATATACACACCTTTTTCCAAATCAATCAACAATCCTAACAAGGTATAAGTTATTATTGTTTCATGTAATTATGCCCAAGATTGTTATGGTTACGAATCCTGACCTTTGGTTTATGCTGACATTTGTGAGTTTATTTAGTTCAAATCTAAAGCACAGGTGTATCAGCTCAGTAGCGCCAGCTATGACTCTTCAAGGCACCAGCTCGTCATAACTCCAAGGGACAACGCATCTGTTGAGCCCAGAATTGGCCCTTTTTGACCATCATTTATCACTGTCCCTTACCTTGTCTTACACCAATTACCTTGGCAATTCAACTTATTGTCCTTATATATTCCCCAATTTACCAAGGTATGGCCGATTATTGTTTTATTGTGTTAATACTTATGATTGTGATGATTAAAGCTGTTCATCTCTTAATCTGTGCTAACATGATGCGATTTATGAAGGTAGTAAGACAATAGACTGCAGGAAGAACGGAGCTGAACAAGTCATGAAGGAACGATCATCGCTTGTGGAAGGTTCCTTGGGGCTCAAATCGGCAATCAAGGCATAGGCGTGGCAGGGCAGCTGTAACCAAAGAACTATCTTAAGCATGTCGCTGCTCGAATTCAGCTGTGAGCTGGAAGGACCGTCACTCTTGGGACGATTAATACTTCTCTCATATTTGGATATTTCAGTTCTGCCACGCGTTGTAACAGCTAGATTATTTAGGGCGCCTGAAGATCAGAGATCTTCATGGCTGCCCAATTATAGGTTTAGATGCTGCAATTTGTATGTATAAATATGGGGAATTACCTCGACTGAGGGGTTGGACAGCAATTAATTAATTCATCTTGTATTAGCAGTCAAGCTGAAACTGTGTACTTATCTTTCTGTTAATATAAGGAGTTGCTTCTGATTTAAAGAGAGTGTTGTTCAACCAGCGTCTCTGTGTGAAGACTGGGCCCGTCTTCCACAGAGATTGCTGTGTTAAATTAGGATTTCATCTTTCTTGTTGTGTGATGCTTTGTTCTTCCTTTTGTACGCAGCAGCAATATTTATCGTGTGAATTTTCAGTATAGTTAAGGATCATATTTCTGTGAGTTTGGTAGATGGTGTAGAATAACAGTCGACTGAGTAAGGCTTGCTTTATATACAATTCAATTACAGATCATACACACTTGTGTTCATCTTACAGCTGAGTTGCGATCCCCTGGGTTCTTACAATTTATCGTTCTGATTGTGTGTTGCTTGATTTCCATTCTGCAATTTAATATTCTTAGAATAGTTAACTCAATTATTTCACAATTGGATTTCTAGATTACTGCTCAGTTTTTGCTTTACGATTTCCAGGTTGATTAGATCAGGCAAGTGATCGTTCTAGGATATAAAGGAGATTCCTTCCTATTGTTCATTAGATCTGATGTTAATTTTTAATTGATGCATGATAGAGAGGATTTGAATTATAGCAGTGAGAAGGCTTTGGATTGCTTAAGATTCTGGGGATGAACATGACTGATAGAATATAGAAGTATTTATTGCTAATGGTTTAGTGTTTAAGCATATATTGTGCACTTGTCCTTTGAAATAAAAAGACTTTCTCGGGTTGACAATAAATTTCATACGCTCTGTGTGTTGATATTTAATTATCTGCAATTAGAGTGCTTGACATTTTGGCGCCGTTGCCGGGGAAGGATGAAAATTAAATACTAGTCATTAGTTGATCTGATAATTGCTTTTAGTCAGTCTTTTGGTTGATTTTGAAATGATCTGCTTCGCATGAATACGAGGGGGGTAAAACGCGATCACCTCCCGACCCCCAAAACCCCACAAATTACTAACAGTACAGGTGGTTCGGGTCGTGGTCGAGGTCCACCGCTGGGCAGAAGAACATTCATTGACGACCTTGTTGACAAAACTGATTCAGCTGTCAGATCTCGTCAACAGGGGACTCCTACCAAAAGAGGCCCTGCTGATCCTGGAACGTTAGCATCAGGATCTACAGTGGAAGATACAGGAGCAGCTGTGATTCCTGCATATACTCCTGCTAAAGAAGTAACAGCTGATTCAGCTGTTGCAACCGAAGAATACACAGCTGTTGCAACCGAAGAATACGCAGCTGTTACAACCGAAGAATACGCAGCTGTTACAACTGAGGTAAAGAACAAAGGAACAAACGAAGGAGAAGATATAGGAGAAAAGATGAGTAATAGACATGAGAATGAAGAGGAAGAAGCAGTGGTACAATACCATCATGAAGATAATTCCCCGCCAGAAACTATGGCTACATTGCAATTCCCAATACAGCAGCTAGAGGGGACAGCTCCTATGAAAAACATTTCACCGTCGGTGTTACCCCGCTTCCATGGCAGGGCGGCAGAGGATCCAGACGAATTCTTGTTTGAATTCGATATCCTCTGTCGCAGCTATGATTATATCACAGATGCTCAAAAGTTAAAGCTTTTTCCTGCCACCCTGAAGGACAATGCATTACGATGGTTCATGAGCCTTGGGGGAGGGACTGTTGCTAATTGGAATAAGATGAAACAAGTATTCCTGGAAAAATATCAAGAATATTGTAACACCAGGGACAAAAGGGAGGAGTTATTCAAGATGGTACAGAAGGAGGACGAAAGCTTGGAGGATTTTGTAGAGAGGTTGCTGTACAATGTGCAGAGAGCTGGACAGACGAACATGGGACTAGATGTGCTTAAGATCATCCTGCTTCGAGGAATCAGGGACGATTGTTTAGACATGCTAAATTTATTAGGAAAGGGGGATATCTCTAAAGAATCTTTTGAGACAATTGTGGAATTATGTAAGAGATATTCCAGGGGATCTTCTAGGCATAATAAGCAGCATAAACGAAATAACCTGGAACGTGATGTCTTCGACAGAACTCAGAAGTCATCCAATGGGGGAGCTACACGTGCAGAGATAGGCAATCTTCTTGAAAACTTTAAAACAGAAATGATGAGCTCTATCTCTTCAGAGATTGACGTCTTGAAGGCCAAGCAAAGACAGGCAGTGGAGGATCTCACACTAGGGGTGTTTTGTCCCTGATGTAGAAAGACTCATCCACTGAAAGAATGCCCTCTTGACAAAGTTCAAGTATGTCAACTGTGTGAGCTGAATCATGATATGAAAGAATGCCCCACGTTGCCCCAAGTGAAAGCTGTTCTGCAGGCATCAACTCCAGAGGTGGATTCAGCCTACTTTATTGCACAGAAGAAACCCTGGCAGCCCCGGAATCAAGGTATGTCTCCCGATTCATTTCCATTTTTGAATAATTTGAATAATTGGAATACTAATATGCAAAACGTGAATACACAATTCCCTTCAAATTATGCTCAGTGGAATTCCCCTCAACCTGCGATGCAAGGTTATAATTCATGGAGTCCTTGGACACAGCCACCTCATCAACCTACTTCATGGTCTCCTGGATGGAGGAACTTCCATCCTGGGAATCAGTTTCCTCAACCACATCCACCTCAACAGTTACCGTATCCTCCATATCCTCAATTTCAGCAATATCCTCAATACCTACCTCAGCAGTCGCAGCTGCAGCTGCAAAATAATCCTGTGCCTAACATACCAATACGGCCTCAGCTGCCTGCCCAACCTAACCCTAACCCAAATAATAAAACAGTCCAGCAACTGGAAACTCTCAATATGCCAGCCTACTCTCTCTCCCCTGTACCTTGTAATGACATTCGCTTACGATCTGGAAAGATAGTAGAACGTGTAACTTCAGAAAATATTCCACCTACTGTTTATGACAAAGGAGAGAGTTCCCAGCATCTATCTGATCTGGTTCCTATTATTGAAGACGCTGAGCATCCCTCAGAAGGGAGGGCTGAAACAATAAACGATGAAGTGGATAACACGCAGCCTACCCAGTTGGTAAGACAACCACCTTACCCTGAGAGATTGATGCTGCCACAAAGAGGGGGGCAACCTCAGTTCAATCTCTTAGGAGAACTGAAGAACCTTTATGTTAAGATTCCCCTTTTACAAGCTCTTCAAGATGTACCTATCTATGCTAGAACTGTTCGGGACCTGTGCACTAAAAGACCGGGAAGGAAACCCAGAGATCCTCCTACTGTCCATGTTATAGGGAATTTATCCGCTTTAATGACTGGAAAAACCCCTATAACCAAGTATGAGGATCCCGGCAATCCTACTGTCACTGTACACATAGGACAAACGCAGATACCCAACGTACTAGTAGATTTAGGAGCTGCGATCAATGTTATAACGATGGAGACTGTAAAGCAGCTCGGATTCACCAATATTAGACCGACCCCTACTATCTTAGAATTGGCAGACAGATCCACCATCAGACCTGAAGGGATTTTGGACGACCTCGTTATTTCAGTAGACTCGTGGGAATACCCTGCCGATTTTCTGGTATTACAGCCGAAATCACAGCTGGGGGGACATCCATTGATTTTAGGAAGGCCCTGGTTGGCTACAGCTGATGCTTGCATCAGCTGTCGATCAGGATCTATGACTATATCTGATGGCATGGAAACCAAAAATCTTACCCTGTACCCTCCAGCAAGGCCGAGTCTAGAGACTGAAACCTCCCTTTGGATAGAACAAGAAGAAGAAGAAGATGTTCAGCCATTACTAACGATAGGGAAGGCACTAACTTTCAAAAACGAAACAGAAGACGATGCCATTAATAACTTCATTAGCGAACCTGCTTCTGTAGACAAGGAAGTTTATCAACTTCTGAACAGTACCCTCGGCAAAGAAGAACAAGAACAGCTTACGGAGGAAGCACTAGCCAATGACACAAATATAATCCCAGTATTGAAAAGCTCGAGAAGTATTCCTATTGAGGTAGAGCCTGGAAGAACTTTGAACATCAATCCTGCTCTCTCCTCAGAAGAACAAAAGCGCCTAACCAATCTCTTGAAGGAATGTAAGGGGGCATTCGCCTGGGAGTATACAGACATGAAGGGTATTCCTTCTAGTCTGTGCACTCATCATATTTATATTAAAAACGACTCCCGGCCTGTATGTCAACCCCAACGACGCATGAACCCCAATCTGAGGGATATAGTGAAGGAAGAAATCCAGAAACTCTTGGAAGCAGGATTCATCTATCCTATTTCAGACAGTGAGTGGGTTTCCCCACTTGTAATTGTACCCAAGAAAAACGGTAAATGGAGAGTCTGTGTCGATTATAGGGAGCTGAACAAGGCTACACAAAAGGATCACTTTCCTCTTCCCTTTATTGACCAGGTACTTGATAACTTATCTGGGAAGAAGTTCTTCTCCTTCCTGGACGGATTCAGTGGGTACAATCAAATCCAGATTGCTCCAGAGGATCAGGATAAGACCACCTTCACCTGCCCTTGGGGAACGTTCGCCTACAGGGTGCTTCCCTTTGGGTTGTGCAATGCACCTGCAACGTTCCAAAGAGCTGTGATTGGCATATTTTCTTAATTGGTAAATGATAGCATGGAAGTTTTTATGGATGATTTCACTCCTTATGGCAGGGATTTTGATGAAGCGTTGGAAAATTTGAAGAAGGTTTTAATTCGCTGTGAACAGGCTCGCCTCTCACTGAGCACTGAAAAATGCCACATGATGATGAGTGAGGGGGTGGTATTAGGACATTTCATCTCTACTCACGGTATTCAAGTGGATCCTTCAAAAATTAAGGTGATAAAGAATATACCAACCCCTTCAACTCAGAAAGAGGTGCGAAGTTTTCTGGGACATGCTGGGTACTACAGGAGATTCATAGAAAACTTCTCCAAACTTGCTTCTCCTTTGTTTTCATTGTTAATGAAGGATGTGCAGTTTGCATGGAGTACAGCATGCCAGACAGCATTTGATAAGCTTAAAGAGAAACTGTCCACAGCCCCTATTTTAAGGGGACCTAATTGGACCATACCTTTCCACATTTCTTCAGATGCTTCTGATACCGCCATTGGAGCAGTACTAGGACAGCAGGATGGTCAAATACCTTATGCTATTTATTATGTTAGTAAAAACTTAGCCCCTGCTGAACTAAATTATACTGTTACTGAAAAAGAATTTCTTGCTATTGTTTATTCTATTAATAAGTTTCGGCATTACATTACTGGGTATCCTACATTTGTGCATACTGATCACTCTGCCATTAAGTACTTAATGAATAAACCTGTCACTAATGCCAGAGTAACCAGGTGTCTTTTATTATTACAGGAATTTGATATTACTATTATAGATAAACCTGGAAAAGAAAATGTTGTTGCTGATTTTTTATCACGATTTACTAACAGTGATGACAGTTCACCTGTTGAGGATGCTTTCCCAGATGAACATTTATTTGCACTCTCAGCTCATTCACCCTGGTATGCAGATGTTGCTAATTATTTGGCTGCAGGGAAACTTCCGCCACATATGTCTAAACGAGAGAAAAGAAAAATTATTCAGCAAAGTGCCAGGTATTGTTGGCTTAAAGGCCATCTCTTTTACACAGGACCTGATCTTGAAATTAGAAGATGTGTAAGGGAAGATGAGATCTTTCATATACTGAAGGCCTGTCACGATGAACCTTGCGGAGGACACTTTGCAGATAAAAGAACAGGACATAAGGCGTTGCGGATGGGCTATTATTGGCCGACACTGTTCAGAGATGCTAAAAAATATGTTCAGTCCTGCGACAGCTGCCAAAGGATGGGCCAACCTAATAAGACAGATCAGATGCCTTTACAGCCCCAAGTGGTACTAGAACCGTTTGATAGATGGGCATTGGACTTTGTTGGTCCTATCAACCCTCCTTCCAAACAAAAGGTTTACATCTTGGTGTGTACAGACTACATGACTAAGTGGGTAGAAGCTGTAGCTTTGGCTAAGGCAAACGACCAGGCGGTGATTGATTTCCTGTACAGTGAAGTTTTTACCCGTTTTGGAGTACCAAAGGAAGTAGTTACCGATGGCGGACCACAATTTATTTCACACCAATTTGAATCCTTGCTCCGGAAGTATCATGTGCAGCACAAGATAGCTTCACCTTATCATCCCCAGGCCAATGGTCAGGTGGAAAGCACTAATAAAGTTATCGAAGCAATCCTTACTAAAACAGTTAAAAGCCATCGAAGGGATTGGGCTGACAGACTTCCAGAAGCACTGTGGGCATATCGCACGACTTGGCGCAACACCACGGGCTTTTCTCCCTATGATCTGGTGTATGGTAAGAGTGCCATCTTTCCAATTGAATTTGAGATCAAGACCCTGAAAACAGCCATTGAAATGAACCTGGATGTAGCAGAAGCCCAGAAAAGAAGATTGAATCAATTGAATGAACTGGATGAGAAACGATTAGCTGCGGTAGACCAGACTGTGCTGCTTCAGCAACAGAGATCTAACTGGCATGACCGATTCATCAAAAAGAAAATCTTCCATGAAGGAGACTGGGCACTACTGTACGACTCTAGATTCAAGAAAGATTTCAAAGGGAAATTACGTACAAGATGGCTGGGTCCATATTTGGTTGACAGGGTATTTGACAACGGCACTGTTCGCCTGGTCACCATTGATGAAAACCGTATGCCATTACTTGTTAATGGCCATAGGCTGCGACTGTATCGGAAGCCTATTTCGAAAGATGCATTCATTTCACAGGTTGCTGCTGATCCAAACTACCAATTGGCACCAGAGCAGGAACATTTTTCTACCTTTACCAAATCTTAAAATGAAAATCATATTTGCTGTACATAAATAATTTCTTGCTGTAGCGTATAGTTGTCGTTTTCTTTCTTTTTGCATTTGATCTCTTTGCTTGCTGTTGTCTTTTAAGAAATTTTTTTTTCAGGGAAGCGCCAGGAGAACGATCAGTTTGGGGCCCATAATGAAAATCTCTCTGTGCCGTCCTTGTGTTAAAAAAAAAAAAAAAAAAAAAAAAAAATTCGGCAGCTGCAACATATTTTCCGGCAGCTGCAACATATTTTCTGGCGGCTGCAACATATTTTCCGACAGCCGTATATCCTTTTCCAGCAACCATATTCTCCATTTCCCGGTAGCCATAATGCCCTTTCCGTCAGCCGTCAATCTTTTTCGACTGCTGCAATTTCGGCAGCTGCAACATTTGCGGCTGCAACATCGGCGGCTGCAACATTTGCGGCTGCAACATCAGCAGCTGCAACATCGGCGGCTGCAACTCCAGTTTCCGCGGCTGCCACCTCATTCACCAGCTATTGCCACCTCATTCTCCGCAGCTGCCATTCCATTTACCAGCCACGGCCATTTCACTTCCCGGTAGCCGTAATGTTTTTATTTCCCGTCCGCCGTTAAATCTTTTCCGACAGCTGCAACTCCGGCAGCTGCAGTCCCGGCGGCTGTAACTTCGGTGGCTGCAACATCTTTTTCTCGCAGCCGCCACATCATTTCCCGGCCGTCACCTTATTTCTCGGCGGCCGCCACCTCATTGACCAAGTCACTTCCACACCACAGCTGTCATTTCTTTCCAGCGGCTGCGACATATTTCCCATATTCGTAAAATCTTTTCCCGCCAGCCGTAAGTCTCTTCCGCCGTTGTAAAATTTTCCCGTGACAGCCGTAATTTTTCCCGGATATTGTGAATCTTTTTCCGGCTGCCACGAATTCTTTCCCGATGGCTGTAACTTCTTTCTTGTCAGCTGCAACAAGCTTTTTCATCGGCCGTGTGATCATTTCTTTGGCAACTTGCAGTGGTAACTCCCGTGTTAACAGAAGGATTGTTCAACCTGCTAATTATGATGATGATTCATCCCAGTCCTGCCGGCGAACTCATCATTTCAACCCGGAGGATGCGACGCCTTGTGTTTTACCGGCGAAGGAAATCTGTGCCTTATCCGAGTCATCATGATTCCACGTCTGACTGTGCACGCGTTCGGCTCTGTGACGTCACCAACTCCAAGCTCCACCAGTTTCCGCAGCCTTCCGACGCACAGTTTTATGAGGTATGGCTTTCATTTATCACGTGATTAAGTATTGATATCATGTAAACGAGATTGGCCGTACCTTCACTCGTACCACCATTTATATCCGATTGAACCCCTCCCTCGTACGACGTAATACTAATAACTGCCACCTTCCCCAATTCGGCATGAAAATTTTAAACTCCTCTCTACGCTTAACTTTCCGAATTAGTTCATTCGCTCAACGTCTCCGCTCAACGATTCGTGCATTCTCCGCGCTGCAACTTCTATTCTGGATCCTGTACTCTGTCGAAACAGCAGTTCTATCTTGCAGCCAGGACCATGGGCATTCCAGTTCGCCATGAACCTTTCAATACCCGGGAACTTAGACGGAATTTGCAGGTTCTGGCCATTTTTCAAGCCGTTGGCTGGGTCGAGTTCTTTGAACGATTGGATGGATTCGACCGGGATGCAGCCCTGCAATTCGCATTGAATCTTACTAAAACACACTCCACGGTGTGGGGGCTGTGTATAGATGTTTCGGAGGTCATTATATCCGAGGTTACAGCTATCCCGTTGGTGGGAAAACCTTGGTTTAACCGTCGAGTCCCTGCAACGGTTGCACGGGAACAATTTTTACTTCCAGGGGAGCAAGTTGAAGCATCCAGGAGAGGGATTGCATTGAAGTCACTGCCGCAGCCATGGGACCAGGTCGCTATCTTCCTCAAGAAATATATAACTTGCGAAGGTAGATACCAAACTGTGTACAACTCTGAACTTCCTTTGCTTTCTCATCTCCGTCATGGCATTTTGTTAAATATTCCATTTTATCTATTGCATGATTTGCGCCATATGGCAACATTCGTTCAATCTGCAAAGCACCCATTATCCTCCCTCACCCACCATGGCCTCATTAAGTTAATTATTAAAAGAACCCTGGCCCAACACAATATAACATGGGAGCAATTCATCACCCGGCCACAGCAACCTGTTCCCTTGAGGGTCATTCCATTACAGCAATTACCGGTTCCGCCACAACAGGAGGACCGGAGTTCCTCCAGTGAAGTTGGGGGGAGGGATGAAACGGAAGAAGAACCACAGAGGGCACAGGCAGGACCATCCGGGAGGAATGAAACGGAAGAAGAGCAACAGGGGGCACAGGCAGGAACATCAGGGGTTGACAAAACTACAGAAGAAGAACAACCCGAGGCACAGGCAGAGCCGTTTGAAGTATATGAATCCCCAGCACAAGCAGAACCAGTGGGGGATGACACTGCATTTGAAGGAGAGCGAGGGGAAGCTCAAACAGAGCTGCCAGGGGACAATGTAGATGAAACCCTCGCAGAAAACCTAGATAACAGGGCAGCTCCAACAGCAGAAGGTGAAATTGGAGCAGCATCAAAAGCTGCGACAATGGAACCTGAAGATGACGGAGCCAGAGCAATGGAGGACGACATTGAGCTGGTCACAATCGAGTCTTCACCGGAATGGGCAGGAGGAGCAGCTGTGATTGAAGAAGAACAGCATGGGGGGCAAGTAAATATTCCTTTAACTTCAGCTTTGCCTCCCTATATTCCAGCTCCACGAGAAGAAACACTACAAAAAGGAAAGTCACAAAAGAAACCCCCACAGAAAAGGAAGAGGGCCACCAATGAGTTTGATTTAGTGGCACCAATCAGAAGGAAACGAACTCGGTCAATCACAGCAGCAGAGGCAGCCAGAACAAAATGGGCAACCTTAGAGACACAGGTTGAACCCCCAATCCTTACACCGAAACCGAGGGATGCTCCACAAAGGCCAGTGGAGGAAGAGCCGGGGGTTGAGGGACTCTTGTATGAGAATGCAATGCTGAAAGAGGACCTCCAAGCACTTAGAAAGGAGCTGGAAACATGGAAGGAAATCTGCCAAAAGCAGGGTGGAAGAAAGATGTATACATTAATAGAGGCTGCAGACCAAGTGGAGGAAACAGCTTCCGCTGAAGCTGGAGAAAAGGATGAGCGAATACTCTGCCCCACCTGTGGGGAGATCTTTGAGGAAGCAGGCCATAAAATTTTACTTAGCACTTATTCAGCACAACAGCCTGTAGCCACAGAAGGGGAAGCAGTGAAGAAAAAGGATGCTGCAACACAAGAACCAGCACCTTTAAACATCCTTGCTGCAGCTGCTACTTCCCATGATGCAGAAGTTATAGAACAGATGGGAGAAGAACAGGGAGTGGAAGATGCCCTGGAAATTTATGAGGAATGTATGGCAATCCCAAATTGCTCCCACAATACAGAAATCATGGAACAGATGGGAGAAGAACAGGAAATGAAGGATGCTCTGGAGCTTATAAAAGAATATGGTGAGACTCCAGAATGTTCCCTTGATACAGAGATCATGGAGCCAAAGGATACCCTGGAGGATAGTGAAGAATTTTGTGCTGTAACCCCAGAACGCTCCCAGGACACAATAATTTTAGAAGAAGAAACGGAAAGGCAGGACATTGATAAGTTGGAACAGGATGCTGTAACACAAGAACCAGCAATTCTGAATTTGACCGCCCAACCGACTGAGCAGACAGGAGAAGAAGCTGGGACAGAGAATATTCTGGCATTCAACGATGAACTCTGGGTAGTGACTCCAGAAAGCTCTCATGATACAGAACTCATAGAAGAGAAGCTGCAGCAAAATAAAGATGAAGATGTAAGCCGGGATGTTGCCACACAAGAACCAACATCCTTGGATGCTGCAGCAAGAACCCCTGAACTACAGTTGGAGGATAACCCGGGAGTAGAGATCATTCCTGATACACAATGGAGTGATGATGAACAGGTACAGACACCCTGCTCAGGTGACACTGAAATCTTGGAGGAGGAGCTGCAAATTGAAAAGGATATCCAATCTCAGCAGCCAATTGACAAAGAAGACACTGTTACACAAGAACCAGTGTCTCCAAAAGCAATAAAGGCAGCTGCTGAAGAAGGTTTAAGGGATGTTGCTGTTACACAAGAACCAGCAACTCCCTTGATAAGATTAGATGCGATGGAAGACACTGTCCCACAAGAACCAGTGCTTCCACCTCCTACAGGTATTATTGAATTGGATTCAGATTGAGTGTGTCTTTTCAACTTCCCCAGGCATAGCATAAGAGAACTGCAGATATTAGCAAGTAGCGGTGGAAAGGGGAACAGTAAAGTTGGAAGATGCCGGGTTGCTCACAGAAATTTTTCAAAGGGATAGAGGGGATGCCTGATTTATCTACATTCTTTCCTTCTGCCTGGACAAAGTTCAGTACAATATTCAGATGCAGGTTGTTGCATGAGGACATGCAACAGGATAGTTGGGGGGAGATGTTGAGCCCAGAATTGGCCCTTTTTGACCATCATTTATCACTGTCCCTTACCTTGTCTTACACCAATTACCTTGGCAATTCAACTTATTGTCCTTATATATTCCCCAATTTACCAAGGTATGGCCGATTATTGTTTTATTGTGTTAATACTTATGATTGTGATGATTAAAGCTGTTCATCTCTTAATCTGTGCTAACATGATGCGATTTATGAAGGTAGTAAGACAATAGACTGCAGGAAGAACGGAGCTGAACAAGTCATGAAGGAACGATCATCGCTTGTGGAAGGTTCCTTGGGGCTCAAATCGGCAATCAAGGCATAGGCGTGGCAGGGCAGCTGTAACCAAAGAACTATCTTAAGCATGTCGCTGCTCGAATTCAGCTGTGAGCTGGAAGGACCGTCACTCTTGGGACGATTAATACTTCTCTCATATTTGGATATTTCAGTTCTGCCACGCGTTGTAACAGCTAGATTATTTAGGGCGCCTGAAGATCAGAGATCTTCATGGCTGCCCAATTATAGGTTTAGATGCTGCAATTTGTATGTATAAATATGGGGAATTACCTCGACTGAGGGGTTGGACAGCAATTAATTAATTCATCTTGTATTAGCATTCAAGCTGAAACTGTGTACTTATCTTTCTGTTAATATAAGGAGTTGCTTCTGATTTAAAGAGAGTGTTGTTCAACCAGCGTCTCTGTGTGAAGACTGGGCCCGTCTTCCACAGAGATTGCTGTGTTAAATTAGGATTTCATCTTTCTTGTTGTGTGATGCTTTGTTCTTCCTTTTGTACGCAGCAGCAATATTTATCGTGTGAATTTTCAGTATAGTTAAGGATCATATTTCTGTGAGTTTGGTAGATGGTGTAGAATAACAGTCGACTGAGTAAGGCTTGCTTTATATACAATTCAATTACAGATCATACACACTTGTGTTCATCTTACAGCTGAGTTGCGATCCCCTGGGTTCTTACAATTTATCGTTCTGATTGTGTGTTGCTTGATTTCCATTCTGCAATTTAATATTCTTAGAATAGTTAACTCAATTATTTCACAATTGGATTTCTAGATTACTGCTCAGTTTTTGCTTTACGATT
The DNA here is from genome assembly GCA_027924585.1 of Larix kaempferi. NCBI lineage: Eukaryota > Viridiplantae > Streptophyta > Pinopsida > Pinales > Pinaceae > Larix > Larix kaempferi. The sequence goes on along the minus strand of BSBM01000372.1, from coordinate 42,633,006 downwards.
TCCAGGTTGATTAGATCAGGCAAGTGATCGTTCTAGGATATAAAGGAGATTCCTTCCTATTGTTCATTAGATCTGATGTTAATTTTTAATTGATGCATGATAGAGAGGATTTGAATTATAGCAGTGAGAAGGCTTTGGATTGCTTAAGATTCTGGGGATGAACATGACTGATAGAATATAGAAGTATTTATTGCTAATGGTTTAGTGTTTAAGCATATATTGTGCACTTGTCCTTTGAAATAAAAAGACTTTCTCGGGTTGACAATAAATTTCATACGCTCTGTGTGTTGATATTTAATTATCTGCAATTAGAGTGCTTGACAGCATCCTCCACGCAAGTTGTATCAGATCCCCATGTAACAGATTCCACTGAAGTAGGGCCTAGCTGTGACAGACAGGTGGCATTCCAGCTGCTGAGTCTGTTGACCCATTAATGATCAAAGCAACAGCCTCCTTCACAATTAACGGCCCTATTTAATACGCTGTATCAGTTAGCTGTAACTCCACAGCAATGAAGATATATCCGCAGCATGAAGATCATAGATCTTCATTGCTGTGCGATTTTAGTGGATCTGAAACTGTATTTCCTTTGTATAAATTCCAGAAGGCTCTCGTAGCCCTCGGTTGGACAATCATTACTTGTGTAAGCTATAACAGAGCACTGAGACTCACGATCTTCCATCAATAATATGAGAGCAGAGTTCTTCATTTATGTGTCTTAATTTGTTGTGACTCTCGGTGTCTTCGTTAGAAGGACAGGGCATGCCTTCTCACAGAGATAGCCGGTTTAAGTAGGTAGAGTAGTTTAGTTTTACTTCTGTTGTGTGGTGTGGAATGATTGTAGACATTATTGGTAGCTATAACAGAGTTTAGCTTTCCTTTCTGGTAGTTGTAATTGCATCTTGAAAAGCTGTAACAGAGTGGTGTGACAGTTGACTGTGTAGGATAATTTACTTAATTTGCATGTGTGTTTTAATCAGCTATGACAGCCAAGCTCAATTCCAATTATCTTCTAGTTGTTTATGCTTTCTAGGATTTCCATTAATTATCAATTAGAGTTCAAGTTGGTGTTTTAATTCTAGTTGTTGTTGTATCTTCAATTACATTCATAGATTAGACAGATAATGGTAGATTTATAGTAGCTACTGGATAGATCATTTTGGTAAAGATTGAATGCTGTAGTTTGATAATTATAGGATTTAACTTCTTGCAAAAGTAATCTAGTTTCATTTCATCATTAGATCATTAACTTGCTGGATTGATTTTTGTAGGGAAGTTGCTTTCTTTTGGATTCTTAGATGTATGAATTAGATTAGTGTTCTTAGGGAATGAGTTGGCTAGACACATAGGTAGGATCATTATTTACATTCAGCAAATCAACTTCTTAATCTGTTTATGCATAGACTGTGCTTATTGCCTTTGAAATAAAAGACCTTCCTGGGTTTGACAATTTATATTGACCATTCTGTATGTTAGCTTTAATTAACTGACATATAGGGTGACCAACATTTTGGCGCCATTGCCGGGGATAGTAATAGATAGACAGAGTTAGTAGTTGGTTTCATTTGATTTTATTTTTAGTTCAATTTTTTATAGCATGCATGAATACAAGAAAAACAAATCGGGAACCCCCTTTGAATACTAACATTGCAGGTGGAAGAGGTCGAGGTCATAATGCAGGTCAGGGAAGACACACATATATTGATGAGATAATTGCTAGAGCTGATTCTTCCACTAGACCACCATAGACCTCTACAGGTAGGGGAAATTCTGTTCCTCCCAATCTTGAACATCCAGCATCCATAGTGGAGAATACAATGGGACCTTCAACTCCTATTGCAGAAAGTAAACCTCCTGAAGATAAGGGAAATGTTGTAGATGCACCAGATAGAGAGGATATTTATCATATTGATGGAACCAGAGTCACTAAAGAGGTGTGGTTGGATACTCACAGAATAACAGAGGAAGAAAGAAGGAAAAGAGAAGAGAGGAGAAAAGAGGAAGAAGCCAAAGCAGAGGAAGAACGCATAAAGGAAGCTATTGAATTTTGGACTAGAACCATGGCTGGTAGAGAACAGGGGGGTGAGAACGAACACGAGGATCATCGGGAGGAAGAAGGAGAAAATAATCAGCTTGGTAATATTGTGGCTACATTAGAATTCCCTATCCTTCAGACACCTGGAGCAGCTCCTATGAAGAATATCTCACCATCAGTTCTCCTGAATATCCATGGTAAGTCCTCTGAGGATCCTGATGAGTTTCTTTTTGAGTTTGATATCCTCTGTCGTAGCTATGATTACACCTCTAGTGCTCAGAATCTGAAGCTATTCCCAGCCACCTTGAAAGGAAATGCTCTGCGCTGGTTCATGAGTTTGGGTCGTGAGACCATTACTACTTGGGACCAAATGAAGAACACCTTCCTTTCTAAATATCAAGAATATTGCAGAACTAGAGATAGAAAGGAAGAGTTGTTCAAAATGGTTCAGAAGGATGAAGAGAGTTTGGAAGACTTTGTGGAGAGATTGCTGTACAATTTGCAAAGATTTGGTCATGCTGAGATTAGCAAGGATGTGCTCAAGATTATCTTGCTAAGAGGAATTAGAGAAGATTTCCTTGATATGTTGAATCTGCTGGGGAAAGGGGATATCTCGAAGGAACCTTTTGAAAATATTATTGAATTATATCGAAGGTACTCCAGGGGATCTTCCAGAACCAGCAAACGAGACAAAGACCGAGACCAAGATGTCTTTACTAGGACTCAGAAGTCAGCTAGTGGAGGTGCCACTCGAGCAGAAATAGGCAACCTATTGGAGAACTTTAAAATAGACATGATGAGCTCCCTTTCCTCAGAGCTGGATGCCATGAGGGAAAAACAGAAACAAGTAGTAGAAGATCTTACACTTGGGGTATTTTGTCCTAAATGTAGAAAGAAGCATCCATTGAAGGAGTGCCCGTTGGACAAAGCAGAGGTATGTAGGATATGTGAACTCGAGCATGATACTAAGGAGTGTCCTTCATTATCTAAGGTTAAAGCAGTCCTGCAGGCATCTATTCCAGATGTAGAGACATCATACTTAATGGCACATAAGAAACCATGGCATCCTAGAAACCAAGGTATGAATCAAGATCCAGCATTTTTCCTGCATAATGTGAATGGAATGAACAACATGAATAATATGAATACACAATTCCCTTCACATTATTCCAACAGCCAGTGGCATCCATCTCAAAACCCAATGCAAAATCCTAATTCATGGACACCATGGCCACAGCAGTCAAACCAAGCTCCTTGGAATTCCAATTGGAGAAACTCTTACCAAGGAAATAACTTTCCCCATCACTAGACTCAGTATCAATAGTACCCTCCTCAACAGTATCAACATCAGCAGTATCAACAACCACAACTCCCTTTCTAGAACAATGCCGCACCCATGAATGCACCACTTCGACCACAGCTACCTACACAACCTAACCCGAACCCAAACAATAAAGTAGTCCATCAATTTGAGACTGCCAACATGCCTGCATATTCCATCACTCAGATTCCCTGCAATGATATACAATTACGATCAGGAAGGGTGGTGGAGCCTATTATCACTAAGGATGTTTCACCCCAAGTGATTGCAACTAGAGTAAATCAGCATTATGAAAACATGGTTAATTCAGCAATCCCCATTATTGAGGATGCTGATACTCCTACTGAAGCAGCAGCTGAAACTCAAGAAGCAACACATGATCTATCATAGCCTACACATTTGAATAGAGAACCACCGTAACCTGAACGATTGCAGCTGCAAAAAATATTGGAACAACCCCGATTTGATCTCGTGGGAGAGTTGAAAATTTTGTATGTTAAAATTCCACTGTTACAGGCCCTCCATGATGTGCCCATTTATGCTAAGACAGTTAAATATTTGTGTGTTAAGAAACCATGAAGAAGGCCCAGGGATCCTCCCACTGTCCACGTGTTGGGAAAGCTTTCAGAATTGATAACGGGAAAGGCCCCTGTGGCAAAGTGCAATGACCCTGCGAAACCGACTGTTACAGTGCACATAGGGAACACACAAATTCCAAATGTCTTGGTGGATTTGGGCACAACTATTAATGTTATGACCATAGAGATTGTGAATAATTTGGGACTCACTAATATTCAGCCAACCCCTACTTTTTTGGAACTTGTTGATAGATCAACGATCAAACCGGAAGGAATCCTAGATGACCTCGTAATTGCAGTTGACTCGTGGGAATACCTTGGGGATTTTTTGGTACTACAACCAAAATATCAGTTGGGGGGACACCCACTGATCCTGGGAAGACTGTGGTTGGCCATAGTTGATGCCTGTATCAGCTGTCGGTCAGGTTCTATGACTATTTCAGATGAAACTCAAATCAAGAATCTAACCTTGTACCCTCCAGCTCGACCAAGCACAGAAGCTAAAACTCCATTGTGGGAAGATTTGGAGGAGGAAGAGGGTGTGTAGCCACTATTAACCATAGGAAGAGCCTTAACATTTAAAGATAAAATAGAGGATGATGCCATTAATAGTTTCATCAGTGAGCCCACGTCAGTCAATAAGAATGTCTATCAGATCTTGGACAGTACTTTAGCTGCAACAGAATAAGAAAATATTACAGAAGAGACTCTAATCGGTGATGATAATGTAATTCCAGTACTTAAGAATTCGAAGAGTGTTCCAGTGGAAATTGAGCCAAGAAAAACATTGAATATCAATCCTAATCTGGCATCTAGCGAGCTGGAACAGCTAGTCACTCTGCTGAAACAGCGTAGGGGAGCTTTTGCTTGGGAGTACACAGACATGAAAGGAATTCCTTCTCATCTTTGCACTCATCACATCTATATTAAGAGCGACTCCAGGCTTGTATGCCAACCCCAACGAAGGATGAACCCGAACCTGAGAGACATAGTAAAAGAGGAAATCCAGAAACTGTTGGAAGCTGGATTCATATATCCAATTTCAGACAGTGGGTGGGTTTCTCCACTTGTGATCGTGTCGAAGAAGAATGGGAAATGGAGGGTCTGCGTGGATTACAGAGAATTGAACAAGGCAACACAGAAGGACCATTTCACCTTACCTTTCATCGATCAGGTCCTTGATACCTTGTCTCGGAAGAAGTATTTCTCTTTTCTGGATGGATTTAGTGGCTATAACTAGATTCAAATTGCTCCAGAAGATCAAGACAAAACCACTTTCACTTGTCCTTGGGGTACTTTTGCATACCGAGTACTTCCTTTTGGGTTGTGCAACTCACTAGCTACATTTCAGAGAGCAGTGATTGGAATCTTTTCAGAAACGGTGAATGATTGCATGGAAATTTTTATGGATGACTTTACTCCATATGGTGACAGTTATGAAGAAGCACTGAAGAACTTAGAAAAGGTCCTAAAACGCTGTGAACAAAGCCAACTCTCTTTGAGCACTAAAAAGTGCCACATGATGATGAGTGAAGGCATAGTGCTGGGGCACTTCATCTCTTCTGATGGTATCCAGGTAGATCCATCCAAAAACAAGGTAATTGAAAACATACCAACTCCTGGGACACAGAAGGATGTACATAGCTTCTTGGGGCATGCTGGCTATTATAGAAGATTTATAGAAAAAATTTTCCAAGATAGCTTCTCCTTTGTTCACTCTGTTGATGAAGGATGCACAGTTTTTCTGGAATGATGCATGCCAAACAGCGTTTATTGAGCTGAAGAAAAGGCTATCTACAACACCCATCTTACAAGGACCCAATTGGGCTCTGCCTTTTCACATTTCTTCTGATGCTTCAGACACTGCCATTGGAGTAGTCTTGGGATAGTGGGAAGGTAATGCTCCTTATGCTATTTACTATATTAGTAAAAATCTGTCTCCTACTAAACTGAATTATACTATCACAGAAAAAGAATTTATTGCCATTGTTTATGCCATCAATAAGTTTAGACATTATATTACTGGATATTCTACTTTTGTGCAAACTGATCATTCTGCTATCAAGTATTTAATGAATAAACCAATGAGTTACTAGATGGCTGTTACTATTATAGGAATTTGATATTACAATTATTGATAGACCAGGAAAGGAAAATGTTGTTGCAGATTTTTTATCTCGACTTACTAACAGTGATGACAATTTACCAGTCGAAGAATCCTTCCCTGACGAACATTTGTTTCCAGTATCAGCTCATTCCCCATGGTATGCAAATATTGATAACTTTTTGGCGGTAGGTAAGATTCCAGCACATCTGTCAAAGAGAGAAAGAAGGAAGATCATACAACAGAGTGCTAGGTACTGTTGGATTGATGGCCATCTTTTCTACACAGGGCTTGATTTAGAAATCAGAAGATGTGTTAGAGAAGATGAAATATTCAACATTCTTAAAGCTTGCCATGATGATCCCTGTGGGGGACATTTTGCTGACAAAAGGACAGGTCATAAAGTTTTGAGAATGGGCTATTTCTGGCCTACATTGTTCAGGGATGTGAAGAAGTATGTTTAGGCATGTGATAGCTACCAAAGGATGGGCCAACCCAATAGATTAGATGAGATGCCTTTACAACCACAACTTGTGGTTGAACCATTTGATAGGTGGGCTCTAGATTTTGTAGGGCCTATCAACCCTCCCTCAAAGCAGAAAGTTCATATCTTCGTTTGCACGGACTACATGACTAAATGGGTAGAAGCTGTATCTTTGGTCAAGGCCAATGATCAGGATGTGATTGATTTCCTGTATGAAGAGATTTTTACTCGGTTTGGAGTGCCTAAGGAGATCATTACAGATGGTGGACCACAGTTTGTATCTCACAAGCTGGAAGCACTGTTCAGAAATTTCATATTCAACACAGAATAAACTCACCATATCATCCACAGGCCAATGGGAAGGTGGAGAGCACAAACAAGGTTATTGAGGCTATTTTGACAAAAACAGTGAAGAGCCATCGTAAAGATTGGGTTGAAATACTTCCAGAGGCATTGTGGGCTTATCGTACCACTTGGCGTAACACCACTAGTTTTTCCCCATATGAGCTAGTATATGGCAAGAACGTTGTTTTTCCAATTGAATTTGAAATCAGAACTTTAAAAACAGCTGTTGAAGCAAATATGGATTTATTAGAAGCACAGAGGAATCGATTGAATCAGATCAATGAATTAGATGAGAAGCGCACAGCTGCAGTACATCATATAGCTTTAATCCAACAACAACGCTCTAGATGGCATGATAGATTTATAAAGAAAAGAGTCTTCCAGGAAGGAGATTGGGCCCTGTTGTATGATTCACGATTTAGGAGGGACTTTAAAGGAAAATTGCGCACCCGTTGGTTGGGACCCTATCAGATAGATCAGGTATTTGATAATGGAACAGTCCGGTTGATCACCATTGACGAGAACAAGGTATCATTATTTGCAAATGGTCATCGACTGCGACTGTATCATAGGCCAATCTCAAGGGAGGTTTTATTTCACAAGTTACAGCTGATCCAGAGTATCAGTTAACGTCAGGACGGGGATTTTTAAACCCTGTGAATTCCTAAAAGTTGCAGTTTCCACACATATTTTTTGTACATAAATAATTGGTTTTTCTTTCATTCTGTATTTTATCTATTTTTAATTTTTCTTGCACTTGATCGGTTTGTTTGAAGAACTGTGTGCAGGAACTTATTGGAGGAGCAGCAGCCATGACTGGGCCAGACGACTGCAGACACTCCATATTTGTTCCTGATCTAATAAAGCTCTTCGAAAAAGGATGGATAATTCATGGTCTTCCACAGATAGAATTTTCTAATACTACAGTCTGACGTAGTTGTGACTCTGCTACATTTGCCCATTCTGCCAAAATTCGCAGCTTCGACTCTGCCACTTCTCCTTTGCTTCACTTTTCCAAAGCTGAGACTCCGCCACTTTTGCTCATTCGGCCAATTTCCGCAACTGCGACTCTGCTATTTCTGCTTATGTTTCTAAATTGGCAGCTGCTAGTCCACCATTTCTGCCTCATTTTCACTCCTTCCCAGTAGCTGAGACTCCACTACCTTTGTCCATTTCACTAAATCCAGTAGTTGAGACTCCGCTACCTTTGTCCATTCCGCTAAACATAGCATCTGCAACTCCGCTATCCTTGTTTAATTCTGCTAAACTTAGCAGTCGCTATTCCGCTCTTTCCACTTCATTCTCGCTCCTTCCATACAGATGTGACTACGCCATTTTTGCTTATTTTGCTAAATTTCGTAGCTGATACTCTGCCAGTTTTTCTGCTCTCCGATGATGATTCCAATAATGTTTCAATCGGGTGTTAATCTCAGTTGTTTTGCTCTATCAAGGCCACTTGCAGTCCTCCTCGAAGGAAACTATCAGAATGTTCTATTGCCTATCAACTTAGGTGGCGTAGCCACATCACTTCGACACATGTGCATTTATTATTATTCTTAGTGACGGGATGATGAAGGCAGGCTATGATGGTTGGTACTCCATGACAATTAACTCATGGATGGACGCATAGTGTGAAGGTACGGATTCTAACTATAATCATGATTAGACATTTATTGATGTCATGAATAATAATGGTTATGCCTGTCAATTATCCCTATCACTTATCCCTACCATTTATCCCAGTGAAAACTGTGCTTAAAGCCATTACCCGTATTCCTGATCATGATTATCATCTTACCCGATTCGTGTGACAAATCAGTCATAAATATTACTTTGAAACCAACGTTTCCACCTTTCCAACATGGCTCAATTCAACTCTTGACTATCCATCAACCGTGCCCACATGTAAACAGTTCGTTAGTTGGAGCTATGACTGGCACTTCTATTGCAATTTCTTGGAGAGGTCTAACAATATGGGTATTCCTGTGAGATATGAACCTCTAACAGTAGAATCCCTGTACAAAAATAGAGATGTCTTTGTCATTTTTCAAGAAGCAGGGTGGACGATTTATTTTCAACGCCTGAATGGTTTTCATGAGGAAGCGACCCTTGAATTTTCTCAAAACTTGATGGACACTCATTCAGAGGTTCAAGGAATAAGGGTAGATATTTCAGAGGCAATTCTAGCGGAGGTAATAGGACTTCCCAATGTTGGGTGTCATTGGTTTAGTCGGAAGCGCTATCATCCCACCGTAGTTGAAGATTTTCTTGCAATTAGAGAAAGGGTCTGACCATTGCGTAGGGGGACAGCCTTGGAAACTCTTGCACACTCGTGGAACCAAGTTGCAATCTTTTTGAAAAAATATATTACCTGCGAGGGGAGGTATAGTGTTGTTTATATCAATGAATTTTTGCTCCTATCACATTTACGACACAACCAATTGCTAAACATGCCATACTTTCTTTTTCAATCTTTGCAACGCATGGATTATTATGTTAAAGGTGTTCACCACCCCTTAGCATCCCTCACAAATTATGGGCTCATTAAATTGCTAATTTTACGAGCCCTTGCACAGCATAATTTGAAATGGGATCAATTTCTAGACTGGCCAAACCTCCCTGGAGAAATGTCTTTAGCATGAGAACCAGAGTATCTCAAATTCAGTTGGGGGGGGGGGAAGATGGAACACCAAAAAAGATAGAAACAGAAGGGGATGAAATGGGGGCAGCCAAAACTGAAAAGGGAAATGGAATTCCTCAAGCAAAAGCAATATCAGAAAATGAACAAGCAGTCCCAAATGTAGAATCTTCTCCCACAACTACAAGGATTCTAAATCAGAAGGAGGGAGTTGGCTCTATTTTTAAGGCAATAGGATTTTCCTTGCCCCGGAGAAAGAGAAGGCTGATGAACATGGGCCAGTCATCTTGCTCAGTGAAGAAGAGAAGAATCGGAATTGTGACTACAGCAGAAGCAGGTCATTTGGTTAGGGTAGACAGTGGGACCCCAATTTTTAAACCCCAATCACTTGCTGACACACAAGAACCTACTGTAGAGGAGCCTCAATTAGATAACCTTCTTTTTGAAAATGAGTTGCTAAAGAAGGAGGTGCAAGATCTTCGGGAAGAACTAGATAAATGGAAGACGACACGCAGGGAATAGGCAAAGAAGCATGTGGATGCAAGGGTGGAAGCTATAGACCAATTGAGGAATTTACTTATTACTCGGGGAATTGGAGTGCAGCAAGAGATAATATGTCCAGAATGTGGAGATATTTTTAATTTGGCAAGGCTTAAAGTTACAAAGGAAGACCTAGCAGTTCAGGGATCTACAAGAGCAAGGTAATCAGAGAAATTTTTTTTGGGCTCAACTTCATCATTTTTTAAGGCATCAAGATGACCCAACAGACTAGAATTATCAGTAAAAAGGGAACTGTTACACAAGAACTAGCCACCTTAAAATTTTGTTGGAGGTCTATTTAGATTGAAGTTGCTAAGGGTAGGAGGGTGTTGTCACACAAGAACCAGCATTCCCAATAATTGTTTGGAAAATTTTATTTTCTCAACCGGCATAATATGAACAGGGGTCAGCCTCATAATCAAACTAATCAACTGTTGCATGAGGACATGCAAATGGATAGTTGGGGGGAGATGTTGGGCCTTGGAATTGTCCCTTTTTAACCATACTTATCTCATCATTTTGCCAAATTTTACCTTACCTTTGTGAACCATATACACGCCTTTTTCCAAATCAATCAGCAATCCTTACAAGGTATAAGTTATTATTGTTTCATGTAATTATGCCCAAGATTCTTATGGTTACGAATCCTGACCTTTGGTTTATGCTGACATTTGTGAGTTTATTTAGTTCAAATCTAAAGCACAGGTGTATCAGCTTAGTAGCGCCATCTATGACTCTTCAAGGCACTAGCTCGTCATAACTCCAAGGGACAGCGCATCCTCCACGCAAGCTGTATCAGATCCCCACTGTAACAGATTCCACTGAAGCAGGGCCTAGCTATGACAGACAGGTGGCATTCCAGCTGCTGAGTCTGTTGACCCATTAATGATGAAAGCAACAGCCTCCTTCACAATTAACGGACCTGTTTAATATGCTGTATCAGTTAGCTGTAACTCCACAGCATGAAGATCATAGACCTTCATTGCTACGTGATTTTAGTGGATCTAAAACTGTATTTCCTTTGTATAAATTCTAGAAGGCTCTCGTAGCCTGGAGTTGGACAATCATTACTTGTGTAAGCTGTAACAGAGCACTGAGACTCATGATCTTCCATCAATAATATGAGAGCAGAGTTCTTCATTTCCGTGTCTTAATTTGCTGTGACTCTCGGCGTCTCTGTTAGAAGGCCAGGGCCCACCTTCTCACAGAGATAGCCGGTTTAAGTAGGTAGAGTAGTTTAGTTTTACTTATGTTGTGTGATGTGGAATGATTGCAAACATTATTGGTAGCTATAACAAAGTTTAGATTTCCTTTCTGGTAGTTGTAATTGCATCTTGAATAGCTGTAACAGAGTGGTGTGACAGTCGACTGTGTAGGATAATTTACTTAATTTGCATGTGTGTTTTAATCAGTTGTGACAGCCAAGCTCAATTCCAATTATCTTCTAGTTCTTTATGCTTTCTAGGATTTCCATTAATTATCAATTGGATTTCAAGTTGGTGTTTTAATTCTGGTTGTTGTTGTATCTTCAATTACATTCATAGACTAGACAGATAATGGTAGAGTTACAGTAGCTACTGGATAGATCATTTTGGTAAAGATTGAATGCTGTAATGTCATGTACCCACCCATCCATCCAAGGCAAGGGAGAGTAGATGATGGCAATCTCTGGGGATTTTCATAAAAAATCAGCTCATTCATTAGATTCACACCATTAAAAGAGATGTGTGCAGATGGGAGATAATAAATTATGCACAGTGGAATTTAAAGCATTACCCACACACATATCATATGCATACAACATATCAAAAGAGTCATCCAATTAAACATTGTAGAAGTAAATCACATAGACAAAGAAACACTTATCTTTATGGTAGAATGGTCCCTAAATAACTGGCTATGTCGCTGCAATGTTCCACCCAACCGTAGGTCTCTGCCCAGCCTATATTGTTTCAGCACTTAGAGACCACCCCTGAGCTAGGCATGATTCTCACAAGGAAAAGGGGACATTCAAGCTCACACACAGCCCATTAACCATTTCATCTCAGCCAAGCCAGTCCAACTGGGTTTATCAGGCTACACTTGAATCCTAGATGCTTACTCTCAAGCCCAAGCCAAAACAATGGATTACCCATTACCCATACCCTAACACATTTACAACAGAGGTACTCACAACAAAGGGACCACGTTGGATCTCCCAACTCGTGGTTCACCAAAAAGAACTGTGGAATTTCGAATTCAACCCCCAAGGAGCAAAACCGATTTCTCCCACTAGTTATGCTCCTTTCCATTTGCCTAAACGACCTCCAGGAAGACCCAAAAACATTATGTTCTCTTCCCCACTGGTAATCAACACAAAAACACCCCTTCCCAGCTAAAAGATGAAGGGGAACACAGAAAAGACAGGGAGGAAAACGCCTAAGCAGCTAGAGTTGCATGAGAGAGCAAGCAATGGTGAATAATGGCTTAGAAAGCAATTTCGTGGCTCTTTTCTTGCCCAAGGAGACAAAAACGATTTTCCATGAAGGGTGGCTTTCCCATACCCGAATTTGGACAGCCATACCTCTCCATTCCCAAGCCATTAACTACCTCAACCAACTCTTGAATGATTGGGTACAAAAGTCAACATGGGTAGTTGAGGGTTTGATGGGTTCTCTCATTGACACTTGGCTTGACTTGATTGGCTCCAAGGGTTTGAATGTTTTCCCTTTCAATTCCTTGAAAAATCATTCCCCCATCTCTTTGTTGCATTGCATAGCTAGTTGTTGGTATTTTATTAAATGCATATTTACATGATATTTATAATTTCACTGTGCTGGGCTAGCACGTAAACCATATGCATCAATAAATCGATGGTGGGGCCTTGGCCTTGAGCTCCTCACCACGATTATATAACAAGATTACATCATTTACAATTTTAATGTGATAGGGTCAAGATGGGGACGTGGCATTCCCCTCCCCTTGGAATAACACCGTCCTTGGTGTTCCAATACTTCAGAATATATACCCACTTTACACATGCCTCAAAATTCACAATTGGTGGCAGGTCTGTCCTGCGTTTCATCTCTACAGGTGGGCATTGCTCCACAGCAATCCCTTCCTTTTATTCACCTTCCAGTTGATCTACAAGTCTAGAATTTCATGGATGCCATCTTTCTTGCTATCCTGGTAACTATCAGAGGAAGATTTGCAGCCAAATCAAATAGCTTTTGGTTTGCTGCCATGATCAATGTGCACAACTGGCTCTCTCTTTTCTCACTAGCAATCACATGGCTAGTAACAATTGCAACAATGGATTTCAATGTCTCACCTGTGAGACTCATCATGGCAATTCTTGTTAGGACAAGCATAACACAATATTAAAATTAGTCAATTATTTTCCCAATTGACTTGGAACGTCCATCCTTTACTCATGAGACTTCCACACATTTCATGCTTTCCCACATACACATGAACTCATTCATGTTGATCCTTTCACAGGAAAATAACTATTTCAGCATTCACAATTCATTTCAAGCAATTAAACACAATTTTTTTTCATTTATGACATGCACTCAACAATCTTTTGTTTCTAAGATGCATCAGTCAAAAGGAAAGAGAAGAGTAAGAGTTCCCCCCTCTTAGTTTTGTTCCAATCCAGAGCCACACCATCACTTGTGGTTCTATGCTCCTTAGCCTCTTTCACTTCAATGTGAATGCTTGACTTTCCCTTTCTTGGCTATGACACTTTAGTGTCTAAGGTCTGTCTAATGCCTTTCAACTAGGGAACCCTTCCCCATTGTTGCTTACAGAACCTTTGGCTGCTAGGACCCAAACAGTTCCACTAGCACCATCTTTCATTACCGCTTATACTGAGCTCTCTTTAGGACGGTCACATGTCCACATGCATCCTCCAGATGCTTTCATAATCCTTGCTTCCAGCAATACCTACACTCAAACATTGAATCAATTCACATGTTTAGTGTATTTTCATAGGGTTTATCTCTAGACAAGAGTTTGAGAAATCATAATCAAATCATATACACACGTATATTCATAAGCAAGAAGTTGCAAGATAACCAAATACTTATCTGTATCAGATGTCTTCACTTTATTCCACAGGATCCTTCTTTACTTTCCAAGCATTGGATTTCCCGTGGATACAATAATGAATGTTGGGAGAGCATGCAGGCTACTCCACAACCATTCGCATAGGCCATGCCAGGCCAGTACGCTGACTGGATTTTATCAATTAATTAAGGAATGTTTGGCCAGCACGCTGACTGCTCCACAACATCAAGTTGTTAATGTTCCCACAAACTATTCTCTGAATTTACCAAGAATTTTATAGCGCCCAACCAGTTACTCTCTGGCTTTACCAAGAATTTTATAGTGCCCAACCAGTTACTCTCTGGCTTTACCAAGCATTTATAGTTCCAACTAGTTACTCTCTGGGTTTACCAAGAATTTATAGTTCTTTCAGGGTCCTTGCTTCCTCCAATGGCCAAGGTTTCCAACAAGGAAACAATAGTGTATCATCCTAGCTGTTAGAAGACTTATACCTAGAATATTCATTATTCCAAACAAGAAATAAATTGAAATGAATACTTATCTGTATTGTGCATTTCCTCGCTACTCCACATGTTTCCTTCTCTGCTTTACAAGCCTTGGATCACCTGTGGGGTGGATGCTTGGCTAGCACACCTGCTGCTCCACAACATCATCCGAATAGGTAATGCCAAGCCAGTACGTTGACTGAATTTATTAGGCATCCCTAAAATCGGTATGTTAAGCTAGTACACTGACTGGGTTTATCAAGCATTTCAAAATCAGTATGCTAAGCCAGTATGCCGACTGGGTTTATCAAGCATTTCAAAAATCAGTATGCTAAGCCAGTACGTCGACTGGGTTTATCAAGCATACAACAACCATTTCCAAGCTAGTTCTCCAACTAGGTTTGTCAAGAAATAACACCCTTCACCAATACCTCCACAACATGCAAATAACCAATGCCAAGCCAGTACACCGACTGGGTTTATCAAGCATCTAGAAACCCTTCGCCACAACACCCAAATAACCAATGCCAAGCCAGTACACCGATTGGGTTTATCAGGCATACAACAACCATTGCCAAGCCAGTACATCAACTGGGTTTATTAGGCAATATGAACAACATAATATGATTACGTGGCTCCTTCTCTTATGCAACCAATGGTTCCCTCTAGGAACTCCATAGGTGACTCACTTGACTATAGGCTAGCATGGCCCCAAAATACCCACTCACACTACACAAGGATGATATCGCTTTTCTGCAACATAGCTCCTCGGGCCTATCCATCTCTTCTAGTGTCCTTTAGTGTGAGTGTAGAAAGGTTACCACTACCCATACAGTTCTCTTGAGCACCCTTTCTTCACTTTTCCACTTAAATGCAACACCAAATTGCATCTGTGTAAGCTGATAGCACAAGAAGGATAAGAAGACTCATCAGTATTGCTGCTCTAAAATTGTAACCATATTTAATAACATTCACTATCAAGTATTGAAACACCAAGAATGCGTCCATTCCCGTAGGGTGTAGTCAATATTGAAAACCCTAACATAACCCATCACCCGAAAGGTATGCATCCCTTTCTGATGTGAGCCATGTAGGCCTTAGTCACACTCAAGCAATCTGGAACAGTAATGAAATAATAAAACATGATCTGCATATTAAATCTAATAACCAGACATGTATATCCTCAGTTAGGGTTACTGAATACTCATTTGTTTCACATATGTATCTTTCCTTGATTGGAGAAGAATGGGGCTCCCTTCTCTGAGTCAACACTACTCCAGTTTTCCACCCCATTATTCTCACGTTCCATAACCACACATGCCTTCTTGGCATAATTTCACCATCTCACTCACATGGATTTACCGACATGCAGTTCAGTTGAGACATTGTCACATTTACAATGGCATTTCACCCTAAACCCATTTCCAAAGCATGGTATCCTTCCTATCTAGTTTGGCTTCTGCAGGCCATCACACATGGTCTTCCTGCAATGTGTCATCCTAGCACACTTTATCAAATAGCCAAACAGTCAGAAACATTTAGCAATAAGCTTCAAATATGATTGTTCCATAACCAATCAATAGCATTAATAATTAAATTCAATATGAATTTACAATTCTGTCTCCTACAGAAATTGATTTGCTTAGCAATGAGGCCCTCCTCATATTGTTTGTCTTTTGCAAGTGGTATCACTCTGCCCATTATGGTTTCACCCTTGCTACCATACATGAACATCCACCTACGACATTTCCTCTTGACACAATTTTATATAAGCCAAACAGTGATTAGCAATTATAAGCAAATTCTCAAATCTGAAATTTACAAATTTGTTTTCCTACAGAAATTCGATTTGCAACCAAGAGATTATTCTCATAAACTTAGATCAGACAATTTTTAGGTTTGTTTCATGCATAAGTTACAACGATGAGAACCCTCTCATAACCTTTGGCTTCTACACATGGTAGATCCCAGTCTTTACTATGGACTTATCCTTGTTGCCATATGCAAGACTTTCCTACTTGAAATTTGAACTTCAATTAGCCAAACACATTATGAGTATCTATGCATATAATCCTTTCATTGCTACAACAGTTACTGAAGTGATCTCAGAATTATAGCACTCAATAATTCAAACACTTTCAGCTGTTAGTATTTGAAATGCAATGAAATATATACCTTTCTATATATGCATCATCATCATAATAAAATTTGCAAGATACAATCACACTATCCATGCAATTTAAATAAACTCTAAATACTCATTACTTCATATTCCATGCAACTTTGTCCTTCCAACAGAGTGCTCTAGTAGCCTCTCACATGTCTACCTTTTTCATGCAGTCTTTCTCCTGCATTCATAACAGCTCATGAAATGGTCTCAGGATTAACAATAATCCACCATTTCATCTATTATCTAACCGCATTGAAACATATATATGTCACACCCATGCATTCACACAATGCATATTCACAACATTTACATCACTCACATAATCTTTCAATACAACCTTGCACTAATCCATGAATACTATTCATTCCAACATATTATGGCCTAACCATGCCTATCTCATATGGCATACACTACAACAGGACCACAAGTCATCACTTGCTTTGGTTGTTAAACTCACAACCAACATACACAAATTGTATGATATAATTTTCATATGAATGCATTGAGGTTTCTAAGAAACTATAGGGTGCAAGGCTCCTTGCCTTTACTTACCCACACCTCACCATACTCGGTGGGTCAACATTCACATTTAGGCACTCAATACCACATGCAAACCAATCAATCATAGTTTGAAGATAGTTGAAGGGATCTCACCAAATCCTCTTTCAACATTCATGCAATTTACGCATAAATAATCATTACCTGCATGGCTGTCATTAACATCGCTTGATGTTACCTGATTAGTTGGCCTCTTACCAAGGCTACTCCGTCCTTTTGCCAACATCATGATCACGGATTTGTTGCACCATCCTCTCTTCATAAGGTTGTATGCAACAATCATCATCCACATCCTTAGCCATGCTTTGGTTGTCTTTGGTCCTACAACCAATGTGAACATGACTAATTATTAGCAACCACAATAATTATCTTATGTGGCTCATTGCATATGTAAAAGCTCACTATTTTACTAATATGTAATATCATATACACGCAAAAAAAAAAACACTTTCACATGCACTGTGCAATATGCCATCTAGTACATATTCACTTCATCTATCTATCCTTTTGCATTTCCAGCATCCCTATGCCATAATTTTCAGTATAGACAACTTAGGAAATATAAATATAATAGCAATGAAGGAGTTAAGGAATTCTCCCTTTCCAATTCCTCATCATGACATGGAGTTCCTCCTCCACATCATAGCTGATCATTTTCTTGGCTTCCCTACTAAGCACACAAGGATTCATTAGCTATGATCTTCTCATGAATTAGTGATTCAACATATACATACGTGTATAATATTCATTCTTGCTATATGCAATTATTATGCTATAAACATAACTAGTTTAAGGTGAGGAATTTCCCTTTATCAACATTGCCTTGATGCTCCCATTGCTCTTCTGCAAGGCATATTACAGCCAACTACTCTTAATGCAATTCCTGCTTTGCATCCCAAGCATAGAGAATGCATTTCACACTTTCAATGACTGCCTCTAGGGGACGACGGGGGTCAAGGGGGCTTTCCCCCTTGTGGCTTCCCTGCACCACTACAGGGTGGGTCGAGGGCAGCGCCCTTGTTTTTTTTTGTAAATCTTTCCATTTCGCGCAATCTGGCACACAACTTCCATGGCATTTTTCAACTTTCGGTGCCTGAAAAATCTCTCTGAAAAACAGCTGAAATTCTCTGTTTCAGAGCAACTCAGCGAGTTCTTCGGACCTGTTTCGGGCCAACTCACCGAGTTCTTCCGATTGAAAACTCAGTTTTTCCTTCCGACCCGTTGCAGACCAACTTTCCGAATTCCTTCCGACGTTACGGAGCAACTCGCCTATCTCTTCCGACATTGCAGACGAACTCATCAATTCCTTCCGATGTTGCAGCGGAAACTCGCGAATCTCTTCCGAAATTTTTTCCGCCGTAAACACTTAGAAAATTTTGAAATTTTTTGGACCAACTCGCTGAGTCTTTCTGCCATTGTGGACAAACTAGCTGAGTTCTTCCGCCATTGCAGAGCAAATCGCCAAGCTCTCCCGCCATTTTGGAGCAACTCACCAAGTTCTCCCAAAATTTCCTCTTTGACGGCGAAAACACTTAGAAAGTTTTTCAGACCAACTCGCCAAGTCCTTCTGCCGTTGCGGGGTGACTTGCCGAGTTCTTCCGATCGAACTCAGCTTTTCCTTCCGAAATTTTTCCATCTTTTTTGCCGAACTTAAAATTTATGGGCAATCCATTGCGAAACAACTCACTGGTCTCTTCCACCATTACGGATGAACTCACTGAGTTCTTCCGCCATTGTGGACGAACTTACCGAGTTCCTCCGCCATTGCGGACGAACTCGTCGAGATTCGCTGGCACAGTTTTTTGGCAGAAACTCATAAACACTTAGAAAAATTTTGAAAATTTGAAAATTTTTGAAATTTTTTCTTAACTATCAATGCTGAGCAGGAAGCATACTTACCTCTACAACTATGATAGGTAGCCCATAAAGGCCCAATGCTGCAACCAGCAGCTCTGATACCATCTGTCACGTACCCACCCATCCATCCAAGGCAAGGGAGAGTACATGATGGAAATCTCTAGGGATTTTCATAAAAATTCAGCCCATTCATTAGATTCACACCATTAAAAGAGATGTGTGTAGATGGGAGACAAGAAATTATGCACAGCGGAATTTAAAGCATTACCCACACACATATCATATGCATACAGCATATCAAAATAGTCATCCAATTAAACATTGCAGAAGTAAATCACATAGACAAAGAAACACTTATCTTTATGGTAGAATGGTCCCCAAACAACTAGCTATGTCACTGCAATGTTCCACCCAACCGTAGGTCTCTGCCCAGCCTGTATTATTTCAGCACTCAGAGACCACCCCCGAGCTGGGCATGATTCTCACAAGGAAAAGGGGACATTCAAGCTCACACACAGCCCATTAACCATTTCATCTCAGCCAAGCCAGTCCAACTGGGCTTATCAGGCTACACTTGAACCCTAGATGCTTACTCTCAAGCTCAAGCCAAAACAATGGATTACCCATTACCCATACCCTAACACATTTAAAACAAAGGTACTCACAACACAGGGACCACATTGGCTCTCCCAACTCGTGGTTCACCCAAACGAACAATGGAATTTCGAATTCAACCCCCAGGGAGCAAAACCGATTTCTCCCACTAGTTATGCTCCTTTCCAATGGCCTAAGTGACCTCCAGGAAGACCCAAAAATGTTATGTTCTCTTCCCCACTGGCAATCAACACAAAAATTCCCCTTCCCAGCTAAAATATGAAGGGGAACACAGAAAACCTAGGGAGGAAAATGCCCAAGCAGCTAGAGCTACGTGAGAGAGCAAGGCAATGGTGAATAATGGCTTAGAAAGCAATTTCGTGGCTCTTTTCTTGCCCAAGGACACAAAAACGATTTTCCATGAAGGGTGGTTTTTCCATACCCGAATTTGGACAGCCATACCTCTCCATTCCCAAGGCATTCACTACCTCAACCAACTCTTGAATGATTGGGTACAAAAGTCAAAATGGGTAGTTGAGGGTTTGATGGGTTCTCTCATTGACACTTGGCTTGACTCTATTGGCTCCAAGGGTTTGAATGTTTTCCCTCCCAATTCCTTGAAAAATCATGCTCCCATCTCTTTGTTGCATTGCATAGCTAGTTGTGGGTATTTTATTAAATGCATATTTACATGATATTTACAATTCCACTGTGCCGGGCTAGCACGTAAACCATATGCATCAATAAATCGATGGTGGGGCCTTGGCCTTGAGCTCCTCACCACGATTATATAACAAGATTACATCATTTACAATTTAAATGTGATAGGGTCGAGATGGGGACGTGACATGTAGTTTGATAATTATAAGATTTAACTTCTTGCAAAAGTAATCTAGTTTCATTTCATCATTAGATCATTAACTTGCTAGGTTGATTTCCGTAGGGAAGTTGATTTATTTTGGATTCTTAGGTGTATGAATTAGATTAGTGTTCTTAGGGAATGAGTTGGTTGGACACATAGGTAGGATCATTATTTACATTCAGCAAATCAACTGCTTAATCTGTTTACGCATAGACTGTGCTTATTGCCTTTGAAATAAAAGACCTTCCTGGGTTTGACAATTTATATTCACCATTCTATATGTTAGCTTTAATTAACTGACATATAAGGTGACCAACAATGGTGTGAATCTGATGATGATGATGAAGAATATTATGATGATGGAGATGTTGATCAAGAAGGCGGAGATGACAATGATGATGAAGAGGAGGATGAAGATGATGATGATCATCATCATCATAATAATCATCATCCTTGGCATCTAAATCGTCTTCATCATCATAAGGAGCTTCTCTAATTTTGGATATAAGGAGGATATAAGATGATGATGATGATGATGATGAAGATGTTGATGATGATCAATATGATGTAGATGAAGACGATGATGATGATTATGAAGAAGATGATGATGTTGGAGATGTTGATGAGGAAAGGGGAGATGAAAATGATGATGAATAGGAGGACGAAGATGATGATGATGATGATGATGATGATGATTGTGATCACCATCATCATCATCATCATCATCATCATCTAAATCGTCTTCATCATCATAAGGAGCTTCTCTAATTTTTTATATAAGGAGGATATAAGATGATGATGATGATGATGGTGATGATGATGGTGATGATGATGAAGATGATGATGGTGATGATGATCAAGATGTTGATGACAATGGTGATGGTGATGATGATGACGATGAATATGGTGATGATGATGATGATGATGATGATGATGAAGATGATGAAGATGATGATCATCATCATCATCATCATCATCATCATCATCTTCATCCTCATCATCTAAATCGTTTTCATCATCATAAGGAGCTTCTCTAATTCTGGATATAACAAGGATATAAGATGATGATGGTGATGATCATGATGAAGATGTTGATGATGATGATGATGGTGATGAAGATGAAAAAGAAGATGATGATGGTGGATATGTGGATGAGGAAGGGAGATATGACAATAATGATGAAGAGAGGACGACGATAATTATGATGATGATGATGAAGATGATGATGATGAATATGATGATGATGATGATGATGATGATGATCATTATCATCATCATCATCATCTTCATCCTCATCATATAAATCATCTTCATCATCATAAAGAGCTTATCTAATTTTGGATATAAGGAGGATATAAGATGATGAGGATGATGATAGTGATGATTATGAAGCTGATGATGATGATAATGATGATGATGATGATGATGGTGATGAAGATGATGATGATGATGAAGAAGAAGATGATGATGGTGATGATGTTGATGAGGAAGGGGAAGATTACAATGATGATGAAGATGAGGCGACGACGATGATGATGATGATGATGATGATGATGAGGATGACGATCATCATCATCCTCATCATCTAAATCGTCTTCATCATCATAAGGAGCTTCTCTAATTTTGGATATAAGGAGGATATAAGATGATGATGATGATGATGAAGATGGTGGTGATGATAAAGATGTTGATGATGATGATGATGGTGATGAATATGATGATGATTATTATGAATAAGATGATGATGATGGAGATTTTGATGAGGAAGGGGGAGATGACAATGACGATGATGATGATGACGATGATGTGTTGGCTTATATACTGATCTAGAGGTTTCCAATGTAGACCTAGGTTCTTCATGGTTTCAAGAAACCAACAAAACCCTTCTCACCGGCCCTTTTGGTAACAACCTGCAAATAGGATGAGGTCTCACCCGAGGTGTATCTATGGGGGTACTACAGAATCAAGTTTCCACAGTGATGTGATGAGTTGATCAGATAGATCTACTGCACAGGGCATTGTGGGGTTCGCGCTGCAGACTGAAGACCACGCAACGATAGACTGCGTCACGGTCCTCGCATCTACAAGCTAAGATACTTACGCAACCAACGCATCCAAGGACTACAAGGTCCGGATAGGATTCAAATAATAGGACAGCGCAACTGACTTATACGCTTCCTCTGTGGACTTAACCACTATGAAGACTTCACTTAACACTTATTCATTCATATACTACCTTAGATTATTTAACCTTAGAATTATGCAAACAGACGAGATAAACAATACTGCGCACACCCGGTGCTACGTGTCGAAGAGTTATACAACCTGAACTTTACATACCCATGTGATTATTCAATAAACTGATACTTTCACAGACTTAGGATACTTTTCATCTAACATTAATCCATTAACGTAATACTTAACATATTATTCCCATATTTCTCCTATGGAGAATACATATAAAAGCATTAACATAACAACTGATAAACGAGAATACAAGCATTCATTATAAGCAATCAGACAAGTGCAAAACATGAACAATCACACTACACAGTATTTAACGTGGTTCACCCCCAGGACGGGAGCTACGACCACAAGAACTATTGTTGTATTAGTCTTTTGGAAAGGGTACAACAATTCTTTGTCTTTGCACTCAGTTGCAGATCCTCTTCTCTCTCAATAGGCCTCTGTGCACACAGCTTGCAGAGCCTTTAAAAAATTGTCTCTCAACAGAGACCTACTTAGTCAATAGTAATGAAGAGTAACAAAAATAACAACCTGAAAAATCAACAATGAAGATTAACCATTTCCCATACAAAATATAACTTATTTATAGATCATTCCCATAGGTCATGTCTTTACAATTCGAAGGAAAAAACCCTTAGGTTTACAAAACTGTCATGATTTTCCCTTAACTGGACTGTTGGCTTCTGGTTGCGAATCTTCCATCGTGGTTGTCATCCATGCATGCTTCACGTCACCATCATCCTTCCTGTTGCACGCACGCTAATAGGTCACTTTCACCGAGTCATTCTTCCTCTAATGGTCTTGTGCGACTGGTTCAGGTAGTGGTTCTTCTGCATGTGCGACCAATCGCTTTCTTCTACTTTGCTCCTTACCCGTCGCCTGGAAATCATGGAGCGTCTTTACCAAAAATAGACCACCGATGGTCTAAACGGAATCTATGTCATCCTCCATCCTACACTCTACTTTTCCAGATCTCCATAGACTGGCCACATCGGAACGCTATACTCCTCACAGCGCTGAACTTTGCAACTCTTCCGACGTTGCTCTGCTTGCAACTTCGCAGCATCCCAAAAATCTGACTTTCTCAAAAATCCTTCAATTGAACTGCACTCAACTCTGCAGTTCCAAAATATTACTTACACAAAAATGCCCCTCTTGGGACAGGCCCAACAGGCCCTTAACACTTATATGTGGCTCGTCCCCGAACCACCTTCAACATCGACTTATCCTAGTTGTTCTTCCATCTGCAGAGCTAGCTTCGCAGTGAACTCGTTGTATGTGACAATCAACTTTTCGATTGCTTCCTTCGTGTCTTGCTCAACTTGTTTCATGGTTTCTAAAATCTTAGGTGTTATTTCATCATCCTCGGCTTGTCCTTCCACCTATTCTTAACGTCCACGCAACTCCTATAACATTTCCTCGATCTCCTGCGAGATCGTGTGGGCTGCCTCTAGCAAGGGCTACAATTTATTTCCCATTTCGGTCTCTTTTTTTCTGAAGGCCTGAACTTCCTTTTTCAGCGCACTGACTTCCCGGTACCTCTGAAGTCTTTCTCTTGGTAGCAGAGCCTTAACTTCTGCATCCAAATTTTCTAATGCTACTTGCTTCTCTTTCATAGCATTCTTTACTTCCAACGAACCTGGATCGTCTTCGAGGGTAGTGAATGCATTCGACGCCTCATCTAAGAGACTTTGGCACTTAGCCACCATGGTGGCTGTACTTTCTATTGCATCCTTCACTTCCTTTTCTGTCAACTGTTGCTGATCTGGTGGAGTCTGCGGGTTAATTTGTGCCTCCAAAGCAGCAACCTTAGCTTCATGGCTCATCTCCATATCTTACATCTACATCTTAAGATCGTTAAGCAGCTCACTGATCTTAACGACAGTGTCTGCGTGGTCTACCTGTACTTCACATTCTAATATATCATCTACGACCGTAGCGATCGTGGATTCTATCCTTTTCCGTCGATCATTCTCATCTTGCAGTTCCATAGCTTTCCGCGAGCTAGCTTCCTTTAACTGCCTATTCATTTCCTGCAGCTTAGCTTGCTGTTTCAGCGTGTCAGTAGTTCTCTCATGCATTTCTTCGACAACCTGCAGATGCAAATAGTGTATACCAAGCAGTGGTATCTTCACAATATCGAGCTCCACACGCTCGACGTCCTTCGTGTCCAACATTATTTGTTCTGGAAGTGGCAATCTCAGAGTTAATGGATCAAGATGGACAATGCGATACTTTGCAACCAAACTCATGGCTAGCTATAGCATCTGCTGCTGCAAAGTTCCTCCTGACTTCCCTTCAGTCTTTGAGTCCTGTGGCAAGGGTAAATTTTTTGTACTTCTTCATTTTTTTGTAATCCCCTCCAGCTTGGTCAGATTCTTCTCCAGGATTTGCTAAATCGCTTTGTCCTTTTTCTCCTTCTCAGTCATCACATCTCCCATCTGCTCCGTGAACCTTTCCACGATCATTTCATAATCATCATCATGGAGTACTGTGTTTGACTGGCCTTTAACGGATTTATGCTTCTTTCCTGCCCCCTTTGGCTATGTCGGGCTATGAGCTTCCTTCCTTTTTCCCATCTCCTTTTCTTCAGTAATAGGACATGGAATGGGGTTATCCTCGTCGGAGCCACTTTGGATATCCACAATTTCGACTTGAAACTCAGTAGGCCATTCCTTCATGATATTATCAATATCATCTTCATACATATGGTATCTTCCTGCAAACCATTCAGTATTCTTCATCTGTGCTTTCGCTGAAATGTGAATGCAATGCATGTCAACATAAAAATCAACAGTGCGAATATACCTACTCGTTACATTCTTTGTTATCCACGGTGTGAGCATGATTGTTGTGCGCAGCTGGTCATAATAGGCGTAGAAGACCTCAGCTATCGCGCGGTGTCTTTGTGAATTCAAATTTTCCCAAAGTTTTGAATAGCGAGCTCCTCTACAGTCATTGTTGTCGATGATTACGCCAACGTAATCCTTCAGCTCCTTCCACCCTACGAAGGCGATCAGCACGATTAACCATGTAAAATGGAAATTTCCACCAATAACCTATGTGTCATTTAGTTCCTCCAGGAACTCATTCAATAGGTATTGACACCAGTTGAATTGTTTACCCTCCGCGACTGCGGCAGCAAGTAGTACTGCACCCGTAGGTACCTCTAAAGGCTTGCATTTTTTGAGAATCTTGTCGGCTAACAGTTGCATGACAAACTTCATTTCTTTATCATCTATGTCGTCCGTCTAAAAGCCTCTCATTCCTTTGATGAGAGTTTGTGTTTTCTTCATCTTAGCGGCTGCTTCTTTATCTTTGCTTTTCCCTTGGAAAAACTACTTCGAAACTTTACCTCTTTTGCTCAACTCAGTGATCTAGTGGATAATGTCAACAGTCAGGTCAACATTGTGGTCAAGCCACAAATATCCATGGTGAATGCATGCCATCATAGTTTGCACCACCACATTCAGCTTCGGTGATCTGTCAAAATGTGGGAGTCTGAGCAGATTGATCAGTCCCGACTGGAATAATTTGGATAACTAGCTTTCCGGGACCAAGGTGAGGTCACCCTTCACATCTTTCTTCCAGCACATGTACTAGTCAAGTTGGAACTGTGGGAACCTAGGTTCATTGGGCTCCCCCTGCATCTGAAGCAGATCATAGTCTTCCCACTTACACTCTGGAATCTTACCCTAGCAAATTTTTGTCCATGTTGACATGCTTCGTGTTAGGAACCCATGTCTTTACTTTGTTAGTATATTGTTGTTGGACGCACATGCTTTGTAAGTCGTCCCGTAGTATTTGTTGATCCATAGTTTGTGTTATTGTTGTTGGTGCATATGCTTTGTAAGTCTCCCATAGTTTTGTTGATCCATAGTTTGTATTGGCCCATGGTTTTGACCCATAGTAATTGTTGATCCATATTTTGTATTGGCCCATAGTTTGTATTGACACATGGTATTAACCCATGGTATTGGTTCCTAGACTTAGTATATAAGTGTGTGTTGAGGCCTATGAAGGCACCGTAAAGTTAATTGTATTGAGCTTGCTCAAAGGAGGTTGCACCCTCGAAGTGTCCCGTGATCAATATAAAAGTGATTCTGAGTTCTATTATTTCTGATATCTCGTGTATTTGCATTAATTAATTAATGCAGGTTCATCACATCTGGTATCAGAGCACTTTCTTGGGCTCGCTGGGTGAAATTTCTGCCAAATTTTTTTTCACATCTGTTGCAGGTTCGGATTTGGGAATAATCCCTATCCTCTTAACTGTGGGAAGTACTTGGGAATAAGCCCTAAAACTCATTGTGAGAAGTACCACAGGAGCCCCGAAGTAGCTGGCCCATTAAGAGGACCTGCTAGTGAAAAGGGCAACGACCCCTACCTGATTGACTAGTTCCCACCCGTGAGGTAAACCAAGACCTGTCGTTTGTGGAAAAGCGGTTATCAGTTTTACCTGAGCCGTGGAGTGAGGGGTATTGCCCCAATACGCAAGCCATCAGACAACATTGGTGGCCGAGTGAAACCCCTCAACTGTTAGGAAGCCGCACATACATGGGGTCCATATCTATTTTCAGCTGAACTGTTGTCGATCACTGCTGCGTCGTTTCATATCCAGCCGTTCAGATCCGTTATGAAAGCCAGTTTTTCTGCTCTCCGATGATGATTCCAATAATGTTTCAATTGGGTGTTAATCTCAGTTGTTTTGCTCTATCAAGGCCACTTGCAGTCCTCCTCGAAGGAAACTATCAGAATGTTCTATTGCCTATCAACTTAGGTGGCGTAGCCACATCACTTCGACACATGTGCATTTATTCTTATTCTTAGTGACGGGATGATGAAGGCAGGCTATGATGGTTGGTACTCCATGACGATTAACTCATGGATGGATGCATAGTGTGAAGGTACGGATTCTAACTATAATCATGATTAGACATTTATTGATGTCGTGAATAATAATGGTTATGCCTGTCAATTATCCCTATCACTTATCCCTACCATTTATCCCAGTGAAAACTGTGCTTAAAGCCATTACCCGTATTCCTGATCATGATTATCATCTTACCCGATTCGTGTGACAAATCAGTCATAAATATTACTTTGAAACCAACGTTGCCACCTTTCCAACATGGCTCAATTCAACTCTTGACTATCCATCAACCGTGCCCACATGTAAACAATTCGTTAGTTGGAGCTATGACTGGCACTTCTATTGCAATTTCTTGGAGAGGTCTAACAATATGGGTATTCCTGTGAGATATGAACCTCTAACAGTAGAATCCCTGTACAAAAATAGAGATGTCTTTGTCATTTTTCAAGAAGCAGGGTGGACGATTTATTTTCAACGCCTGAATGGTTTTCATGAGGAAGCGACCCTTGAATTTTCTCAAAACTTGATGGACACTCATTCAGAGGTTCAAGGAATAAGGGTAGATATTTCAGAGGCAATTCTAGCGGAGGTAATAGGACTTCCCAATGTTGGGTGTCATTGGTTTAGTCGGAAGCGCTATCATCCCACCGTAGTTGAAGATTTTCTTGCAATTAGAGAAAGGGTCTGACCATTGCGTAGGGGGATAGCCTTGGAAACTCTTGCACACTCGTGGAACCAAGTTGCAATCTTTTTGAAAAAATATATTACCTGCGAGGGGAGGTATAGTGTTGTTTATATCAATGAATTTTTGCTCCTATCACATTTACGACACAACCAATTGCTAAACATGCCATACTTTCTTTTTCAATCTTTGCAACGCATGGATTATTATGTTAAAGGTGTTCACCACCCCTTAGCATCCCTCACAAATTATGGGCTCATTAAATTACTAATTTTACGAGCCCTTGCACAGCATAATTTGACATGGGATCAATTTCTAGACCGGCCAAACCTCCCTGGAGAAATGTCTTTAGCATGAGAACCAGAGTATCTCAAATTCAGTTGGGGGGGGGGGAAGATGGAACACTTGAAAAGATAGAAACAGAAGGGGATGAAATGGGGGCAGCTGCTATATCCGAGTCCGGATATATACTCAGTGATTATTCAAGCGAATAATCCTCCAATGGAAAATAACTCCATTTGATAATAATATATAATTGATAATGGATAAGATGATTTACAATGAGGCTCGCTTTTATAAGCTTGAGCGTGTATAGTGAAGGGTTACACCCTTTCACTTAATAATTAATAACTTTAATTAACATATATATAATATTCATAGCATTGCCACTCTCTTAGAAAGGCTTTGTCCTCAAAGCCTTATAATTTTGTTGCATTGTTCTTTGCGATGCCATGGCTGATGAAACATGTCGATACGAACTGCTAAGTGTAGAGCATAACTTCCGATATATCGACGGATCAATCCATCCCAAATTGACTTGTTGTGGACTGATGGGATTTCCTATTGATGTGTCGTCAAGAGATTTGATCACATTAGTACCATTATCTTTCGATATTTCCCACTTTTTCAAATATCGATTTTTATGGTTGGGGTGTCGATAAGGAACTTTCACGATGTCATTTTCGTTTTCGGATGTCTCCTTTAGAGCATTGATCTGAGTTGGAAGTTGTATTTTCGTCTCTTGAGGATTTAAGTTTTTGTTCTGTATTTTTTCCAACTTGTTTTCTAACTGCCTATTATCATTTTGAAACTTCTTAATCAATTCGACTTGCGATTTTCTGTCAGCTTCAGATGTCTTAAGTTGTTCCTTAAGATATTCATTATGACTTCTGATACAACTATTTTCTTCCTGTTTGTCTAGAAGTTTCCCTTCAATGTCGTCCAAAGATTGTTCTATCTTCCGACTATTTTTCAACTTCTTAATTTTTGTGACTAGTATCTTGTTATGATTTCTTAGTCTAAAAATTTCTTCAGCATTGTTAGACAATGCTTTATTACTCTTCGCGATCTCTGACTTATGTGTCTTTTTAGAGTCGTCATTTTGTTGTTGAAGAACTTGTATCTGTTGTCTACACTGGCCGACCTCTGATTCTTGACTTTCTAATTTATGTCGTAACTGCTCTTCATCTTTGTCGCTAACGATTTTGTTCAAGCGTATTATTTCTGCTTCGTAATTATTTATTTCCTTCTTTATATCTTGATTTTTGGCAAGTGCTTCCTGTGTGAAAATATGAGATGAGGCATCTAGCACATTTGAACTACCGACTTGGTCCTTTTTTTGCATTAGTCTTTGTAACACCTCCATTAATGTATTATGGTTCTGCGTCATTTTTTGGTCTAACATTTTTTGTTCCTTGCTCACAATGTCGAACTTGGTCATCCTTGTCGTTAACGTGTCTCGACTTCTTGATGAGCCTTCCTTTACTTTGACTTGATTTCTTCGATGATAAGTGTTCTTCGACTTCTTTGATGATAAGGAGTCTTGCTTGGACTTTGTCTTTAATTTCTTCTTTGACTTGGTCTTCTTTGGCTTGAATTTGCTTTGTTTCTTCAAACAATTCTTATTTCAAAAGAATTGATTTTTTTTTTTTTTTTTTGATAATAATAATTATTAATTAATTAATTAATATTATTATTATTAATATTTTATAAATACTAAAAGATTACAATAATAATAATTATTTAAAATAATAATTTTATAATTTTTTTTTATATGAAATGGATGGTTTTAGGGTTTTCGAAGGGAGTACGCGGAGCTTGGAGAGGACCACGATTGGAGTATATACACGGCAGCTGAGCAATGGGTGTCGGTGTTTGGCAACGGTTGGAGGGAGTTGGATGGGTTGATGATAAGGGCGATGGAAGGATGGGAGAAGGGAGATTGAAGTGCGTGGAGTGGGATGTGAGTAGCAATGAACCGATGGGACGCGTAGTAAAGGAAGGGCGACTGTGTAGGGAGAGCGCCAAAGGGAGCCGCGTGAATGGAGCAGGCAGGGCGTGCAAGAGCGAGAATGGATGGTGGGAGTGGGGAGGGTGTTGGGAGTCGAGGCACTGTGGTAGAGATGGTGATTGGGCAGATGAGTGAGGGACGAAGGACGTGTGGGATCTGGAAGGTATGATGGCTGGCGAGGTTAGGGAAGAGGGTTGTGTGCAGTGATTTGGGAGGAGGGCGATGTGTAGGGAGTGTGGGGCTGTGGAAGGAGGGCGTTGGGAGATGGAAGGACACGGGAGGTAGCCGTATGGAAGGTGGATTTGGGCAGGCCGCGGGGGGTCGAGTGCATGTAATTAGGGGAGGAACGGGAGAAGGACGGAGAGGAGATGGCGTATGGAGAGGGCGCGAGAGGAGGGAGCGATGGAAGTGGGGGCAGGTGGGTGGCGTAGAGGCGTGAAGTGGAGGAAGAGTGGCGCGGTGCGGTGAGATGGGGATAGGAGAGGAGAGCTGGCGGGGGAAGGAGAGAGCAGAGTCGTGGAGGTTGCGAAGGGGGCGGGGGAACGCAGAATTGGTGAGTGTGGGCGTGGGAGTAGCGTGGAAGAGGGAAGAATGGAGCGTGGATTGGAGGGCACTGAAACTTTTTTTTTTTCTCTCTCTTTCTTTTTTTCTTTTTTTTTCTTCTATAATTTCAGAATTTGAAACCGATTCAGAGAAACTCTGACACTTATGGCTAAAAGCCGTATTTGGAGAAGCTCCAAGATGGATGGCTAAAAGCCAGAATCAGCAGGGCCGAGAACGGTTGGCTCTGATACCAATGCTATATCCGTGTCCGGATATACTCAAATTATCCGTGTCCGGATATATTCAATGATTATTCAAGCGAATAATCCTCCAATGGAAAATAACTCCATTTGATAATAATATATAATTGATAATGGATAAGATGATTTACAATGAGGCTCGCTTTTATAAGCTTGAGCGTGTATAGTGAAGGGTTACACCCTTTCACTTAATAATTAATAACTTTAATTAACATATATATAATATTCATAGCATGAGAAATGTCTTTAGCATGAGAACCAGAGTATCTCAAATTCAGTTGGGGGGGGGGAAGATGGAACACCTGAAAAGATAGAAACAGAAGGGGATGAAATGGGGGCAGCCAAAACTGAAAAGGGAAATGGAATTCCTCAAGCAAAAGCAATATCAGAAAATGAACAAGCAGTCCCAAATGTAGAATCTTCTCCCACAACTACAAGGATTCTAAATCAGAAGGAGGGAGTTGGCTCTATTTTTAAGGCAATAGGATTTTCCTTGCCCCGGAGAAAGAGAAGGCCGATGAACATGGGCCAGTCATATTGCTCAGTGAAGAAGAGAAGAATCGGAATTGTGACTACAGCAGAAGCAGGTCATTTGGTTAGGGTAGACAGTGGGACCCCAATTTTTAAACCCCAATCACTTGCTGACACACAAGAACCTACTGTAGAGGAGCCTCAATTAGATAACCTTCTTTTTGAAAATGAGTTGCTAAAGAAGGAGGTGCAAGATCTTCGGGAAGAACTAGATAAATGGAAGACGACACGCAGGGAATAGGCAAAGAAGCATGTGGATGCAAGGGTGGAAGCTATAGACCAATTGAGGAATTTACTTATTACTCGGGGAATTGGAGTGCAGCAAGAGATAATATGTCCAGAATGTGGAGATATTTTTAATTTGGCAAGGCTTAAAGTTACAAAGGAAGACCTAGCAGTTCAGGGATCTACAAGAGCAAGGTAATCAGAGAAATTTTTTTTGGGCTCAACTTCATCATTTTTTAAGGCATCAAGATGACCCAACAGACTAGAATTATCAGTAAAAAGGGAACTGTTACACAAGAACTAGCCACCTTAAAATTTTGTTGGAGGTCTATTTAGATTGAAGTTGCTAAGGGTAGGAGGGTGTTGTCGCACAAGAACCAGCATTCCCAATAATTGATTGGAAAATTTTATTTTCTCAACCGGCATAATATGAACAGGGGTCAGCCTCATAATCAAACTAATCAACTGTTGCATGAGGACATGCAAATGGATAGTTGGGGGGAGATGTTGGGCCTTGGAATTGTCCCTTTTTAACCATACTTATCTCATCATTTTTCCAAATTTTACCTTACCTTTGTGAACCATATACACGGCTTTTTCCAAATCAATCAGCAATCCTTACAAGGTATAAGTTATTATTGTTTCATGTAATTATGCCCAAGATTCTTATGGTTACGAATCCTGACCTTTGGTTTATGCTAACATTTGTGAGTTTATTTAGTTCAAATCTAAAGCACAGGTGTATCAGCTTAGTAGCGCCATCTATGACTCTTCAAGGCACTAGCTCGTCATAACTCCAAGGGATAGCGCATCCTCCACGCAAGCTGTATCAGATCCCCACTGTAACAGATTCCACTGAAGCAGGGCCTAGCTATGACAGACAGGTGGCATTCCAGCTGCTGAGTATGTTGACCCATTAATGATCAAAGCAACAGCCTCCTTCACAATTAACGGACCTGTTTAATATGCTGTATCAGTTAGCTGTAACTCCACAGCATGAAGATCATAGACCTTCATTGCTACGTGATTTTAGTGGATCTAAAACTGTATTTCCTTTGTATAAATTCTAGAAGGCTCTCGTAGCCTGGAGTTGGACAATCATTACTTGTGTAAGCTGTAACAGAGCACTGAGACTCATGATCTTCCATCAATAATATGAGAGCAGAGTTCTTCATTTCCGTGTCTTAATTTGCTGTGACTCTCAGCGTCTCTGTTAGAAGGCCAGGGCCCACCTTCTCACAGAGATAGCCGGTCTAAGTAGGTAGAGTAGTTTAGTTTTACTTATGTTGTGTGATGTGGAATGATTGCAAACATTATTGGTAGCTATAACAAAGTTTAGATTTCCTTTCTGGTAGTTGTAATTGCATCTTGAATAGTTGTAACAGAGTGGTGTGACAGTCGACTGTGTAGGATAATTTACTTAATTTGCATGTGTGTTTTAATCAGTTGTGACAGCCAAGCTCAATTCCAATTATCTTCTAGTTCTTTATGCTTTCTAGGATTTCCATTAATTATCAATTGGAGTTCAAGCTGGTGTTTTAATTCTGGTTGTTGTTGTATCTTCAATTACATTCATAGACTAGACAGATAATGGTAGAGTTACAGTAGCTACTGGATAGATCATTTTGGTAAAGATTGAATACTGTAATGTCATGTACCCACCCATCCATCCAAGGCAAGGGAGAGTAGATGATGGCAATCTCTGGGGATTTTCATAAAAAATCAGCTCATTCATTAGATTCACACCATTAAAAGAGATGTGTGCAGATGGGAGATAATAAATTATGCACAGTGGAATTTAAAGCATTACCCACACACATATCATATGCATACAACATATCAAAAGAGTCATCCAATTAAACATTGTAGAATTAAATCACATAGACCAAGAAACACTTATCTTTATGGTAGAATGGTCCCTAAATAACTGGCTATGTCGCTGCAATGTTCCACCCAACCGTAGGTCTCTGCCCAGCCTATATTGTTTCAGCACTTAGAGACTACCCCTGAGCTAGGCATGATTCTCACAAGGAAAAGGGGACATTCAAGCTCACACACAGCCCATTAACCATTTCATCTCAGCCAAGCCAGTCCAACTAGGTTTATCAGGCTACACTTGAATCCTAGATGCTTACTCTCAAGCCCAAGCCAAAACAATGGATTACCCATTACCCATACCCTAACACATTTACAACATAGGTACTCACAACAAAGGGACCACGTTGGATCTCCCAACTCGTGGTTCACCAAAAAGAACTGTGGAATTTCGAATTCAACCCCCAGGGAGCAAAACCGATTTCTCCCACTAGTTATGCTCCTTTCCATTTGCCTAAACGACCTCCAGGAAGACCCAAAAACATTATGTTCTCTTCCCCACTGGTAATCAACACAAAAACACCCCTTCCCAGCTAAAAGATGAAGGGGAACACAGAAAAGCCAGGGGGGAAAACGCCTAAGCAGCTAGAGTTGCGTGAGAGAGCAAGCAATGGTGAATAATGGCTTAGAAAGCAATTTCGTGGCTCTTTTCTTGCCCAAGGAGACAAAAATGATTTTCCATGAAGGGTGGCTTTACCATACCCGAATTTGGACAACCATACCTCTCCATTCCCAAGCCATTAACTACCTCAACCAACTCTTGAATGATTGGGTACAAAAGTCAACATGGGTAGTTGAGGGTTTGATGGGTTCTCTCATTGACACTTGGCTTGACTTGATTGGCTCCAAGGGTATGAATGTTTTCCCTTTCAATTCCTTGAAAAATCATTCCCCCATCTCTTTGTTGCATTGCATAGCTAGTTGTTGGTATTTTATTAAATGCATATTTACATGATATTTATAATTTCACTGTGCTGGGCTAGCACGTAAACCATATGCATCAATAAATCGATGGTGGGGCCTTGGCCTTGAGCTCCTCACCACGATTATATAACAAGATTACATCATTTACAATTTTAATGTGATAGGGTCAAGATGGGGACGTGACATTCCCCTCCCCTTGGAATAACACCGTCCTTGGTGTTCCAATACTTCAGAATATATACCCACTTTACACATGCCTCAAAATTCACAATTGGTGGCAGGTCTGTCCTGCGTTTCATCTCTGTAGGTGGGCATTGCTCCACAGCAATCCCTTCCTTTTATTCACCTTCCAGTTGATCTACAAGTCTAGAATTTCATGGATGCCATCTTTCTTGCTATCCTGGTAACTATCAGAGGAAGATTTGCAGCCAAATCAAATAGCTTTTGGTTTGCTGCCATGATCAATGTGCACAACTGGCTCTCTCTTTTCTCACTAGCAATCACATGGCTAGTAACAATTGCAACAATGGATTTCAATGTCTCACCTGTGAGACTCATCATGGCAATTCCTGTTAGGACAAGCATAACACAATATTAAAATTAGTCAATTATTTTCCCAATTGAATTGGAACGTCCATCCTTTACTCATGAGACTTCCACACATTTCATGCTTTCCCACATACACATGAACTCATTCATGTTGATCCTTTCACAGGAAAATAACTATTTCAGCATTCACAATTCATTTCAAGCAATTAAACACAATTTGTTTTCATTTATGACATGCACTCAACAATCTTTTGTTTCTAAGATGCATCAGTCAAAAGGAAAGAGAAGAGTAAGAGTTCCCCCCTCTTAGTTTTGTTCCAATCCAGAGCCACACCATCACTTGTGGTTCTATGCTCCTTAGCCTCTTTCACTTCAATGTGAATGCTTGACTTTCCCTTTCTTGGCTATGACACTTTAGTGTCTAAGGTCTGTCTAATGCCTTTCAACTAGGGAACCCTTCCCCATTGTTGCTTACAGAACCTTTGGCTGCTAGGACCCAAACAGTTCCACTAGCACCATCTTTCATTACCGCTTATACTGAGCTCTCTTTAGGACGGTCACATGTCCACATGCATCCTCCAGATGCTTTCATAATCCTTGCTTCCAGCAATACCTACACTCAAACATTGAATCAATTCACATGTTTAGTGTATTTTCATAGGGTTTATCTCTAGACAAGAGTTTGAGAAATCATAATCAAATCATATACACACGTATATTCATAAGCAAGAAGTTGCAAGATAACCAAATACTTATCTGTATCAGATGTCTTCACTTTATTCCACAGGATCCTTCTTTACTTTCCAAGCATTGGATTTCCCGTGGATACAATAATGAATGTTGGGACAGCATGCAGGCTACTCCACAACCATTCGCATAGGCCATGCCAGGCCAGTACGCCGACTGGATTTTATCAATTAATTAAGGAATGTTTGGCCAGCACGCTGACTGCTCCACAACATCAAGTTGTTAATGTTCCCACCAACTATTCTCTGAATTTACCAAGAATTTTATAGCGCCCAACAAGTTACTCTCTGGCTTTACCAAGAATTTTATAGTGCCCAACCAGTTACTCTCTGGCTTTACCAAGCATTTATAGTTCCAACTAGTTACTCTCTGGGTTTACCAAGAATTTATAGTTCTTTCAGGGTCCTTGCTTCCTCCAATGGCCAAGGTTTCCAACAAGGAAACAATAGTGTATCATCCTAGCTGTTAGAAGACTTATACCTAAAATATTCATTATTCCAAACAAGAAATAAATTGAAATGAATACTTATCTGTATTGTGCATTTCCTCGCTACTCCACAGGTTTCCTTCTCTGCTTTACAAGCCTTGGATCACCTGTGGGGTGGATGCTTGGCCAGCACACCTGCTGCTCCACAACATCATCCGAATAGGTAATGCCAAGCCAGTACGCTGACTGGATTTATTAGGCATCCCTAAAATCGGTATGTTAAGCTAGTACACTGACTGGGTTTATCAAGCATTTCAAAATCAGTATGCTAAGCCAGTATGCCGACTGGGTTTATCAAGCATTTCAAAAATTAGTATGCTAAGCCAGTACGCCGACTGGGTTTATGAAGCATACAACAACCATTTCCAAGCTAGTTCTCCAACTAGGTTTGTCAAGAAATAACACCCTTCACCAATACCTCCACAACATGCAAATAACCAATGCCAAGCCAGTACACCGACTGGGTTTATCAAGCATCTAGAAACCCTTCGCCACAACACCCAAATAACCAATGCCAAGCCAGTACACCGATTGGGTTTATCAGGCATACAACAACCATTGCCAAGCCAGTACATCAACTGGGTTTATAAGGCAATATGAACAACATAATATGATTACGTGGCTCCTTCTCTTATGCAACCAATGGTTCCCTCTAGGAACTCCATAGGTGACTCACTTGACTATAGGCTAGCATGGCCCCAAAATACCCACTCACACTACACAAGGATGATATCGCTTTTCTGCAACATAGCTCCTCGGACCTATCCATCTCTTCTAGTGTCCTTTAGTGTGAGTGTAGAAAGGTTACCACTACCCATACAGTTCTCTTGAGCACCCTTTCTTCACTTTTCCGCTTACATGCAACACCAAATTGCATCTGTGTAAGCTGATAGCACAGGAAGGATAAGAAGACTCATCAGTATTGCTGCTCTAAAATTGTAACCATATTTAATAACATTCACTATCAAGTATTGAAACACCAAGAATGCATCCATTCCCGTAGGGTGTAGTCAATATTGAAAACCCTAACATAACCCATCACCCGAAAGGTATGCATCCCTTTCCGATGTGAGCCATGTAGGCCTTAGTCACACTCAAGCAATCTGGAACAGTAATGAAATAATAAACATGATCTGCATATTAAATCTAATAACCAGACATGTATATCCTCAGTTAGGGTTACTGAATACTCATTTGTTTCACATATGTATCTTTCCTTGATTGGAGAAGAATGGGGCTCCCTTCTCTGAGTCAACACTACTTCAGTTTGCCACCCCATTATTCTCACGTTCCATAACCACACATGCCTTCTTGGCATAATTTCACCATCTCACTCACATGGATTTACCGACATGCAGTTCAGTTGAGACATTGTCACATTTACAATGGCATTTCACCCTAAACCCATTTCCAAAGCATGGTATCCTTCCTATCTAGTTTGGCTTCTGCAGGCCATCACACATGGTCTTCCTGCAATGTGTCATCCTAGCACACTTTATCAAATAGCCAAACAGTCAGAAACATTTAGCAATAAGCTTCAAATATGATTGTTCCATAACCAATCAATAGCATTAATAATTAAATTCAATATGAATTTACAATTCTGTCTCCTACAGAAATTGATTTGCTTAGCAATGAGGCCCTCCTCATATTGTTTGTCTTTTGCAAGTGGTATCACTCTGCCCATTATGGTTTCACCCTTGCTACCATACATGAACATCCACCTACGACATTTCCTCTTGACACAATTTTATATAAGCGAAACAGTGATTAGCAATTATAAGCAAATTCTCAAATCTGAAATTTACAAATTTGTTTTCCTACAGAAATTCGATTTGCAACCAAGAGATTATTCTCATAAACTTAGATCAGACAATTTTTAGGTTTGTTTCATGCATAAGTTACAACGATGAGAACCCTCTCATAACCTTTGGCTTCTACACATGGTAGATCCCAGTCTTTACTATGGACTTATCCTTGTTGCCATATGCAAGACTTTCCTACTTGAAATTTGAACTTCAATTAGCCAAACACATTATGAGTATCTATGCATATAATCCTTTCATTGCTACAGCAGTTACTGAAGTGATCTCAGAATTATAGCACTCAATAATTCAAACACTTTCAGCTGTTAGTATTTGAAATGCAATGAAATATATACCTTTCTATATATGCATCATCATCATAATAAAATTTGCAAGATACAATCACACTATCCATGCAATTTAAATAAACTCTAAATACTCATTACTTCATATTCCATGCAACTTTGTCCTTCCAACAGAGTGCTCTAGTAGCCTCTCACATGTCTACCTTTTTCATGCAATCTTTCTCCTGCATTCATAACAGCTCATGAAATGGTCTCAGGATTAACAATAATCCACCATTTCATCTATTATCTAACCGCATTGAAACATATATATGTCACACCCATGCATTCACACAATGCATATTCACAACATTTACATCACTCACATAATCTTTCAATACAACCTTGCACTAATCCATGAATACTATTCATTCCAACATATTATGGCCTAACCATGCCTATCTCATATGGCATACACTACAACAGGACCACAAGTCATCACTTGCTTTGGTTGTTAAACTCACAACCAACATACACAAATTGTATGATATAATTTTCATATGAATGCATTGAGGTTTCTAAGAAACTATAGGGTGCAAGGCTCCTTGCCTTTACTTACCCACACCTCACCATACTTGGTGGGTCAACATTCACATTTAGGCACTCAATACCACATGCAAACCAATCAATCATAGTTTGAAGATAGTTGAAGGGATCTCACCAAATCCTCTTTCAACATTCATGCAATTTACGCATAAATAATCATTACCTGCATGGCTGTCATTAACATCGCTTGATGTTACCTGATTAGTTGGCCTCTTACCAAGGCTACTCCGTCCTTTTGCCAACATCATGATCACGGATTTGTTGCACCATCCTCTCTTCATAAGGTTGTATGCAACAATCATCATCCACATCCTTAGCCATGCTTTGGTTGTCTTTGGTCCTACAACCAATGTGAACATGACTAATTATTAGCAACCACAATAATTATCTTAAGTGGCTCATTGCATATGTAAAAGCTCACTATTTTACTAATATGTAATATCATATACACGCAAAAAAAAACACTTTCACATGCACTGTGCAATATGCCATCTAGTACATATTCACTTCATCTATCTATCCTTTTGCATTTCCAGCATCCCTATGCCATAATTTTCAGTATAGACAACTTAGGAAATATAAATATAATAGCAATGAAGGAGTTAAGGAATTCTCCCTTTCCAATTCCTCATCATGACATGGAGTTCCTCCTCCACATCATAGCTGATCATTTTCTTGGCTTCCCTACTAAGCACACAAGGATTCATTAGCTATGATCTTCTCATGAATTAGTGATTCAACATATACATACGTGTATAATATTCATTCTTGCTATATGCAATTATTATGATATAAACATAACTAGTTTAAGGTGAGGAATTTCCCTTTATCAACATTGCCTTGATGCTCCCATTGCTCTTCTGCAAGGCATATTACAGCCAACTACTCTTAATGCAATTCCTGCTTTGCATCCCAAGCATAGAGA
The DNA here is from genome assembly GCA_027924585.1 of Larix kaempferi. Lineage (NCBI taxonomy): Eukaryota > Viridiplantae > Streptophyta > Pinopsida > Pinales > Pinaceae > Larix > Larix kaempferi. Next base: position 42,592,532 of record BSBM01000372.1, on the reverse strand, counting down.
ATGCATTTCACACTTTCAATGACTGCCTCTAGGGGACGACGGGGGTCAAGGGGGCTTTCCCCCTTGTGGCTTCCCTGCACCACTACAGGGTGGGTCGAGGGCAGCGCCCTTGTTTTTTTTTGTAAATCTTTCCATTTCGCGCAATCTGGCACACAACTTCCATGGCATTTTTCAACTTTCGGTGCCTGAAAAATCTCTCTGAAAAACAGCTGAAATTCTCTGTTTCGGAGCAACTCAGCGAGTTCTTCGGACCTGTTTCGGGCCAACTCACCGAGTTCTTCCGATTGAAAACTCAGTTTTTCCTTCCGACCCGTTGCAGACCAACTTTTCGAATTCCTTCCGACATTATGGAGCAACTCGCCTATCTCTTCCGACATTGCAGACGAACTCATCAATTCCTTCCGATGTTGCAGCGGAAACTCGCGAATCTCTTCCGAAATTTTTTCCGCCGTAAACACTTAGAAAATTTTGAAATTTTTTGGACCAACTCGCTGAGTCTTTCCGCCATTGTGGACAAACTAGCTGAGTTCTTCCGCCATTGCAGAGCAAATCGCCAAGCTCTCCCGCCATTTTGGAGCAACTCACCAAGTTCTCCCAAAATTTCCTCTTTGACGGCGAAAACACTTAGAAAGTTTTTCAGACCAACTCGCCGAGTCCTTCTGCTGTTGCGGGGCGACTTGCCGAGTTCTTCCGATCGAACTCAGCTTTTCCTTCCGAAATTTTTCCATCTTTTTTTCCGAACTTAAAATTTATGGGCAATCCATTGCGAAACAACTCACTGGTCTCTTCCGCCATTACGGATGAACTCACTGAGTTCTTCCGCCATTGTGGACGAACTTACCGAGTTCCTCCGCCATTGCGGACGAACTCGTCGAGATTCGCTGGCACAGTTTTTTGGCAGAAACTCATAAACACTTAGAAAAATTTTGAAAATTTGAAAAATTTTTGAAATTTTTTCTTAACTATCAATGCTGAGCAGGAAGCATACTTACCTCTACAAGTATGATAGGTAGCCCATAAAGGCCCAATGCTGCAACCAGCAGCTCTGATACCATCTGTCACGTACCCACCCATCCATCCAAGGCAAGGGAGAGTACATGATGGAAATCTCTAGGGATTTTCATAAAAATTCAGCCCATTCATTAGATTCACACCATTAAAAGAGATGTGTGTAGATGGGAGACAAGAAATTATGCACAGTGGAATTTAAAGCATTACCCACACACATATCATATGCATACAGCATATCAAAATAGTCATCCAATTAAACATTGCAGAAGTAAATCACATAGACAAAGAAACACTTATCTTTATGGTAGAATGGTCCCCAAACAACTAGCTATGTCACTGCAATGTTCCACCCAACCGTAGGTCTCTGCCCAGCCTGTATTATTTCAGCACTCAGAGACCACCCCCGAGCTGGGCATGATTCTCACAAGGAAAAGGGGACATTCAAGCTCACACACAGCCCATTAACCATTTCATCTCAGCCAAGCCAGTCCAACTGGGCTTATCAGGCTACACTTGAACCCTAGATGCTTACTCTCAAGCTCAAGCCAAAACAATGGATTACCCATTACCCATACCCTAACACATTTAAAACAAAGGTACTCACAACACAGGGACCACATTGGCTCTCCCAACTCGTGGTTCACCCAAACGAACAATGGAATTTCGAATTCAACCCCCAGGGAGCAAAACCGATTTCTCCCACTAGTTATGATCCTTTCCAATGGCCTAAATGACCTCCAGGAAGACCCAAAAATGTTATGTTCTCTTCCCCACTGGAAATCAACACAAAAATTCCCCTTCCCAGCTAAAAGATGAAGGGGAACACAGAAAACCTAGGGAGGAAAATGCCCAAGCAGCTAGAGCTACGTGAGAGAGCAAGGCAATGGTGAATAATGGATTAGAAAGCAATTTCGTGGCTCTTTTCTTGCCCAAGGACACAAACACGATTTTCCATGAAGGGTGGTTTTTCCATACCCGAATTTGGACAGCCATACCTCTCCATTCCCAAGGCATTCACTACCTCAACCAACTCTTGAATGATTGGGTACAAAAGTCAAAATGGGTAGTTGAGGGTTTGATGGGTTCTCTCATTGACACTTGGCTTGACTCTATTGGCTCCAAGGGTTTGAATGTTTTCCCTCCCAATTCCTTGAAAAATCATGCTCCCATCTCTTTGTTGCATTGCATAGCTAGTTGTGGGTATTTTATTAAATGCATATTTACATGATATTTACAATTCCACTGTGCCGGGCTAGCACGTAAACCATATGCATCAATAAATCGATGGTGGGGCCTTGGCCTTGAGCTCCTCACCACGATTATATAACAAGATTACATCATTTACAATTTAAATCTGATAGGGTCAAGATGGGGACGTGACATGTAGTTTGATAATTATAAGATTTAACTTCTTGCAAAAGTAATCTAGTTTCATTTCATCATTAGATCATTAACTTGCTGGGTTGATTTCTGTAGGGAAGTTGATTTATTTTGGATTCTTAGGTGTATGAATTAGATTAGTGTTCTTAGGGAATGAGTTGGTTGGACACATAGGTAGGATCATTATTTACATTCAGCAAATCAACTGCTTAATCTGTTTATGCATAGACTGTGCTTATTGCCTTTGAAATAAAAGACCTTCCTGGGTTTGACAATTTATATTTACCATTCTATATGTTAGCTTTAATTAACTGACATATAAGGTGACCAACAATGGTGTGAATCTGATGATGATGATGAAGAATATTATGATGATGGAGATGTTGATCAAGAAGGCGGAGATGACAATGATGATGAAGAGGAGGATGAAGATGATGATGATGAATATGATGATGATGATCATCATCATAATAATCATCATCCTTGGCATCTAAATCGTCTTCATCATCATAAGGAGCTTCTCTAATTTTGGATATAAGGAGGATATAAGATGATGATGATGATGATGATGAAGATGTTGATGATGATCAATATGATGTAGATGAAGACGATGATGATGATTATGAAGAAGATGATGATGATGGAGATGTTGATAAGGAAAGGGGAGATGACAATGATGATGAATAGGAGGACGAAGATGATGATGATGATGATGATGATGATGATGATTGTGATCACCATCATCATCATCATCATCTAAATTGTCTTCATCATCATAAGGAGCTTCTCTAATTTTTTATATAAGGAGGATATAAGATGATGATGATGATGATGGTGATGATGATGGTGATGATGATGAAGATGTTGATGATGATGATGATGGTGATGATGATGAAGATGTTGATGACAATGGTGATGGTGATGATGATGACGATGAATATGGTGATGATGATGATGATGATGAAGATGATGATGATGATCATCATCATCATCATCATCATCATCATCATCATCTTCATCCTCATCATCTAAATCGTTTTCATCATCATAAGGAGCTTCTCTAATTCTGGATATAACAAGGATATAAGATGATGATGGTGATGATCATGATGAAGATGTTGATGATGATGATGATGGTGATGAAGATGATGATGATGATGAAAAAGAAGATGACGATGGTGGATATGTGGATGAGGAAGGGAGATATGACAATAATGATGAAGAGAGGACGGCGATAATTATGATGATGATGATGAAGATGATGATGATGAATATGATGATGATGATGATGATGATGATGATCATTATCATCATCATCATCATCTTCATCCTCATCATATAAATCATCTTCATCATCATAAAGATCTTATCTAATTTTGGATATAAGGAGGATATAAGATGATGAGGATGATGATAGTGATGATTATGAAGCTGATGATGATGATAATGATGATGATGATGATGATGATGATGAAGATGATGATGAGGATGAAGAAGAAGATGATGATGGTGATGATGTTGATGAGGAAGGGGAAGATTACAATGATGATGAAGATGAGGCGACGACGATGATGATGATGATGATGATGATGAGGATGACGATCATCATCATCCTCATCATCTAAATCGTCTTCATCATCATAAGGAGCTTCTCTAATTTTGGATATAAGGAGGATATAAGATGATGATGATGATGATGAAGATGGTGGTGATGATAAAGATGTTGATGATGATGATGATGGTGATGAATATGATGATGATTATTATGAATAAGATGATGATGATGGAGATTTTGATGAGGAAGGGGGAGATGACAATGACGATGATGATGATGACGATGATGTGTTGGCTTATATACTGATCTAGAGGTTTCCAATGTAGACCTAGGTTCTTCATGGTTTCAAGAAACCAACAAAACCCTTCTCACCGGCCCTTTTGGCAACAACCTGCGAATAGGATGAGGTCTCACCCGAGGTGTATCTATGGGGGTACTACAGAATCAAGTTTCCACAGTGATGTGATGAGTTGATCAGATAGATCTACTGCACAGGGCATTGTGTGGTTCGCACTGCGGACTGAAGACCACGCAACGATAGACTGCGTCACGGTCCTCGCATCTACAAGCTAAGATACTTACGCAACCAACGCATCCAAGGACTACAAGGTCCGGATAGGATTCAAATAATAGGACAGCGCAACTGACTTATACGCTTCCTCTGTGGACTTAACCACTATGAAGACTTCACTTAACACTTATTCATTCATCTACTACCTTAGATTATTTAACCTTAGACTTATGCAAACAGACGAGATAAACAATACTGCGCACACCCGGTGCTACGTGTCGAAGAGTTATACAACCTGAACTTTACATACCCATGTGATTATTCAATAAACTGATACTTTCACAGACTTAGGATACTTTTCATCTAACATTAATCCATTAACGTAATACTTAACATATTATTCCCATATTTCTCCTATGGAGAATACATATAAAAGCATTAACATAACAACTGATAAACGAGAATACAAGCATTCATTATAAGCAATCAGACAAGTGCAAAACATGAACAATCACACTACACAGTATTTAACGTGGTTCACCCCCAGGACGAGAGCTACGACCACAAGAACTATTGTTGTATTAGTCTTTTGGAAAGGGTACAACAATTCTTTGTCTTTGCACTCAGTTGCAGATCCTCTTCTCTCTCAATAGGCCTCTGCGCACACAGCTTGCAGAGCCTTTAAAAAATTGTCTCTCAACAGAGACCTACTTAGTCAATAGTAATGAAGAGTAACAAAAATAACAACCTGAAAGATCAACAATGAAGATTAACCATTTCCCATACAAAATATGCCTTATTTATAGATCATTCCCATAGGTCATGTCTTTACAATTCGAAGGAAAAAACCCTTAGGTTTACAAAACTGTCATGATTTTCCCTTAACCGGACTGTTGGCTTCTGGTTGCGAATCTTCCATCGTGGTTGTCATCCATGCATGCTTCACGTCACCATCATCCTTCCTGTTGCACGCACGCTAATAGGTCACTTTCACCGAGTCATTCTTCCTCTAATGGTCTTGTGCGACTGGTTCAGGTAGTGGTTCTTCTGCATGTGCAACCAATCGCTTTCTTCTACTTTGCTCCTTACCCGTCGCCTGGATATCATGGAGCGTCTTTACCAAAAATAGACCACCGATGGTCTAAACGGAATCTATGTCATCTTCCATCCAACACTCTATTTTTCCAGATCTCCATAGACTGGCCACATCAGAACGCTATACTCCTCGCAGCGTTGAACTTCGCAACTCTTCCGACGTTGCGCTGCTTGCAACTTCGCAGCATCCCAAAAATCTGACTTTCTCAAAAATCCTTCAATTGAACTGCACTCAACTCTGCAGTTCCAAAATATGACTTACACAAAAATGCCCCTCTTGGGACAAGCCCAACAGGCCCTTAACACTTATATGTGGCTCGTCCCCGAACCACCTTCAACATCGACTTATCCTAGTTGTTCTTCCATCTGCAGAGCTAGCTTCGCAGTGAACTCGTTGTATGTGACAATCAACTTTTCGATTGCTTCCTTCATGTCTTGCTCAACTTGTTTCATGGTTTCTAAAATATTAGGTGTTATTTCATCATCCTCGGCTTGTCCTTCCACCTATTCTTAACTTCCACGCAACTCCTATAACATTTCCTCGATCTCCTACGAGATCGTGTGGGCTGCCTCTAGCAAGGGATACAATTTATTTCCCATTTCGGTCTCTTTTTTTCTGAAGGCCTGAACTTCCTTTTTCAGCGCGCTGACTTCCCGGTACCTCTGAAGTCTTTCTCTTGGTAGCAGAGCCTTAACTTCTGCATCCAAATTTTCTAATGCTACTTGCTTCTCTTTCATAGCATTCTTTACTTCCAACGAACCTGGATCGTCTTCGAGGGTAGTGAATGCATTCGACGCCTCATCTAAGAGACTTTGGCACTTAGCCACCATGGTGGCTGTACTTTCTATTGCATCCTTCACTTCCTTTTCTATCAACTGTTGCTGATATGGTGGAGTCTGCGGGTTAATTTGTGCCTCCAAAGCAGCAACCTTAGCTTCATGGCTCATCTCCATATCTTACATCTCCATCTTAAGATCGTTAAGCAGCTCACTGATCTTAACGACAGTGTCTGCGTGGTCTACCTGTACTTCACATTCTAATATATCATCTACGACCGTAGCGATCGTGGATTCTATCCTTTTCCGTCGATCATTCTCATCTTGCAGTTCCATAGCTTTCCGCGAGCTAGCTTCCTTTAACTGCCTATTCATTTCCTGCAGCTTAGCTTGCTGTTTCAGCGTGTCAGTAGTTCTCTCATGCATTTCTTCAACAACCTGCAGATGCAAATAGTGTATACCAAGCAGTGGTATCTTCACAATATCGAGCTCCACACGCTCGACGTCCTTCGTGTCCAACATTATTTGTTCTGGCAGTGGCAATATCAGAGTTAATGGATCAAGATGGACAATGCGATACTTCGCAACCAAACTCATGGCTAGCTGTAGAATCTGCTACTGCAAAGTTCCTCCTGACTTCCCTTTAGTCTCTGAGTCCTGTGGCAAGGGTAAATTTTCTGTACTTCTTCATTTTTTTGTAATCCCCTCCAGCGTGGTCAGATTCTTCTCCAGGATTTGCTAAATCGCTTTGTCCTTTTTCTCCTTCTCAGTCATCACATCTCGCATCTGCTCCGTGAACCATTCCACGATCATTTCATAATCATCATCATGGAGTACTGTGTTTGACTGGCCTTTAACGGATTTATGCTTCTTTCGTGCCCCCTTTGGCTATGTCGGGCTATGAGCTTCCTTCCTTTTTCCCATCTCCTTTTCTTCAGTAATAGGACATGGAATGGGGTTATCCTCGCCAGAGCCACTTTGGATATCCACAATTTCGACTCAAAACTCAGTAGGCCATTCCTTCATGATATTATCAATATCATCTTCATACATATGGTATCTTCCTGCAAACCATTCAGTATTCTTCATCTGTGCTTTCGCTGAAATGTGAATGCAATGCATGTCAACATAAAAATAAACAGTGCGAATATACCTACTCGTTACATTCTTTGTTATCCACGGTGTGAGCATGATTGTTGTGCGCAGCTGGTCATAATAGGCGTAGAAGAACTCAGCTATCGCGTGGTGTCTTTGTGAATTCAAATTTTCCCAAAGTTTTGAATAGAGATCTCCTCTGCAGTCATTGTTGTCGATGATTACGCCAACGTAATCCTTCAGCTCCTTCCACCCTACGAAGGCGATCAGCACGATTAACCATGTAAAATGGAAATTTCCACCATTAACGTATGTGTCATTTAGTTCCTCCAGGAACTCATTCAATAGGTATTGACACCAGTTGAATTGTTTACCCTCCGCTACTGCGGCAGCAAGTAGTACTGCACCCGTAGGTACCTCTAAAGGCTTGCATTTTTTGAGAATCTTGTCGGCTAATAGTTGCATGACAAACTTCATTTCTTTATCATCTATGTCGTCTATCTAAAAGCCTCTCTTTCCTTTGATGAGAGTTTGTGTTTTCTTCATCTTAGCGGCTGCTTCTTTATCTTTGCTTTTCCCTTGGAAAAACTACTTCGAAACTTTACCTCTTTTTCTCAACTCAGTGATCTAGTGGATAATGTCAACAGTCAGGTCGACATTGTGGTCAAGCCACAAATATCCATGGTGAATGCATGCCATCATAGTTTGCACCACCACATTCAGCTTCGGTGATCTGTCAAAATGTGGGAGTCTGAGCAGATTGATCAGTCCCGACTGGAATAATTTGGATAACTAGCTTTCCGGGACCAAGGTGAGGTCACCCTTCACATATTTCTTCCAGCACATGTACTAGTCAAGTTGGAACTGTGGGAACCTAGGTTCATTGGGCTCCCCCTGCATCTGAAGCAGATCATAGTCTTCCCACTTACACTCTGGAATCTTACCCTAGCAAATTTTTGTCCATGTTGACATGCTTCGTGTTAGGAACCCATGTCTTTACTTTGTTAGTATATTGTTGTTGGACGCATATGCTTTGTAAGTCGTCCCGTAGTATTTGTTGATCCATAGTTTGTGTTATTGTTGTTGGTGCATATGCTTTGTAAGTCTCCCATAGTTTTGTTGATCCATAGTTTGTATTGGCCCATGGTTTTGACCCGTAGTAATTGTTGATCCATATTTTGTATTGGCCCATAGTTTGTATTGACACATGGTATTAACCCATGGTATTGGTTCCTAGACTTAGTATATAAGTGTGTGTTGAGGCCTATGAAGGCACCGTAAAGTTAATTGTATTGAGCTTGCTCAAAGAAGGTTGCACCCTCGAAGTGTCCCGTGATCAATATAAAAGTGATTCTGAGTTCTATTATTTCTGATATCTCGTGTATTTGCATTAATTAATTAATGCAGGTTCATCACATCTGGTATCAGAGCACTTTCTTGGGCTCGCTGGGTGAAATTTCTGCCAAATTTTTTTTCACATCTGTTGCAGGTTCGGATTTGGGAATAATCCCTATCCTCTTAACTGTGGGAAGTACTTGGGCATAAGCCCTAAAACTCATTGTGAGAAGTACCACAGGAACCCCGAAGTAGCTGGCCCATTAAGAGGACCTGCTAGTGAAAAGGGCAACGACCCCTACCTGATTGACTAGTTCCCACCCGTGAGGTAAACCAAGAGTTGTCGTTTGTGGAAAAGTGGTTATCAGTTTTACCTGAGCCGTGGAGTGAGGGGTATTGCCCCAATACGCAAGCCATCAGACAACATTGGTGGCCGAGTGAAACCCCTGAACTGTTAGGAAGCCGCACATACATGGGGTCCATATCTATTTTCAGCTGAACTGTTGTCGATCACTACTGCGTCGTTTCATATCCAGCCGTTCAGATCCATTATGAAAGCCGTTGCAGATCTATCTGTTTCAGATCCCTTCCGAGCCATAGCCACTCCATACTAAGAAAAAAAATATATATTCCATTTTTTCTCCATATCTCCTTTGTTTTCACTCTGTTTCCCTTGAAACTTTCGAGGAACCCCTGTAATCCCATTCTGCATATTTCATTCTTGAGGACCCTATCCCCAATTCCACTTCCCAAAGCCCGAAATCCCACCTTTGTCTATTTTTAGGGTTTGCCATAACTTCTTCGATTTTCACCTGATCGCCTTCAAATTTTACCACAGACTTCCTTTTCTAATTCTACTTCTTTGTCCCTCTCTACCAAATTTTCTCATTCTTTCACTCCACTTCTGAAATCCCCCTTTTCTGCTTTCATGTCCTTTCGACAGTGTCCAAAATCTCGTCAAACCCCAATTACCCATCAAATTTTTTCCCCAATCCAAATTTCCCTTTACTAAATCAGCTTATGTTTGTGTTTTTCTACCCACCCCCCACAAAAAAAAAAACAACCCTAGTTATGGTTGTCACCCGTGCAAGAGCACACACCATGGAGGAATCACTTGCAGCCATCCAAACCAAACTCCAAGATCTGGATGAAAAATTTCTCATCCTCCATCTTCAGCATTCAGCCATGAACAATAACTGACAGCTAGAATCTTTTGCAGCCACCGGGTTCTCTTCTTCCAGCAATTTTCGTGGGCCGAAGCTTGATTTTCCTCGCTTCAGTGGTACTGATCCGACTGGATGGACATACCGAGCAGAACAATATTTCAGTCTGCATAATACTTTTGATGTCCTAAAAGTTCCACTTGCATCCTTTCATTTGGAATAGGAATCCCTTCAATGGTACCGTTGGTACATCAAAGCTCATCCTGAGCCAAACTGGACAGATTTTTGCCAACTCCTTTTGCCACGATTTGAGAAATTGGCCAATCACACAGAAGGATTGTCTGATGAATTCTACAGGAGTTGTTTTATCAGTGGTCTCAAGGATGAAATCTGCTCAGAAGTCAAAATGTTCTGTCCCAACACAATGATGGAATTCCTAAGGTTGGCTAAGTTCGCAGAGGACAAGATCGTAGCTCAACAATGCTCCAAACCCACCTTTGTTCCCTTCAGAAATATGGGTTCCCAATGACCTCCAATCATGCCTTCTCCTCGACCAATCCTATAGAGCATTTGTCTGAAACAGAGATGTAGGCACGCCGAGAAAAAGGGCTTTGTTATAATTGTGATGAGAAATTCACTCGCGGACATAGATGTGTTCAACAAAAGCTCTATCTCTTGGATGTGGATTCTCCGCCTGCCTCAGAACTTGGTGAAGAAGCTCCAGATACAGTAGATGTTCAAGTCAACATTCAGCACCTGCCTGTTGATACCCCATCTCAAGACGACCCACCCGAGATCTCTCTCCATGCTGTAACTGGCGTCACCACCCCACAAACAATACGGGTTAGGGGATACTTCAAGAAGCTCCCTCTTACCATACTCATTGATTCTGGTAGCACTCATAACTTCATTGACCCTCGGATTTCCAAACAGGCTAATTGTTTTGTCCATCCTTGTTCCAACTTTGAAGTCATGGTTGTCAATGGGGGCACCTTACCTTGCAAGGGGAAGTGTCATAATGTGCGTATCTCTATGGAAGATTATAACCTACGCTCTGATATGTTTTCCTTATCCTTAGGTGGATGTGATGTGGTTTTGGGCATTCAATGGTTACGCACACTTGGCCCCATCTTATGGGATTTTGCTGAACTTTGGATGCATTTTTCAGTCAATGGGACACAACACAAATTTATGGGCTTACAACCAGGGCGCATCATCAGTTCACATCGCTTGGAAAAGATCCTTAAGAAGAATTCACATGGTGTCATTGCTCAGCTCCATTCCCTTTAGATGCACCCACCAACGGTCTCCACTATTTCTTTGGATAGATATGCAGGTGTTTTTGTTGCACTAGTGGGATTGCCGCCTTCATGATACCTTTCCGGTAAGCATTTTGCTGCATCTACATCTCAGCAGGACATGATGGCTATTTTGCATGCAGTACAGAAGTGGCAGTCATCCCTATTGGGGAATTATTTCTGCATCAAGACTGATCTCCAAAGTCTGGAAACTTTCCTGGAACAACAGGTCTCCTCCCCAGCACACCTGAAATGGGTTCTCCAACTCATCGGTTATGACTAGGCAACCACTTACCAGAAGGGTAAGGACAATATGGTGGCAGATGCTCCTTCTCGCACATTTGATGACCCAATTTCTCTTCCAACTATTTCTCTGCTTGTTCCAAATTGGTTGCAATCTGTTCAACGGGGCTATCTCTTCTATGAACTTCATGCTTCTTCATCAACAGGGCACTCTAGGTTCCTCAAAATGTATGATCAGAAACAATGTAACTTCTTTTGGCAGGGATTGAAGATGACAATTCAACGGATGGTGGTTGACTGTGATACTTTCCAGGTCAACAAGGGTAAAATGACCCTCCTTTCGGGACTGCTTAAACCCTTGCCCATCCCTACATAGATTTGGACAACTATTTCTATGGATTTCCTGGAAGCGCTCCAGTGGTATAGTACCACATCTAAAAGGACACCATATGAAGCAGTCTCTGGACAGGCACTACCAGTTCTTCTTCCATACACCTTCAACAGCTCCCCAGTTCAGGAAATTGACTCAATTCTTTGAAACCGCAATCAGCTTCTTCTCATTCTACAGGACAATCTTCACATGGCAAGAATTCGACTGAAACAACAAGCCGATCAGCACCGTTCTGCGCTCACTTTTCACATCGCTGATATGGTTCTTCTTCGTCTACAGCCTTCCACGCAATCCTCCCTGAAACTCAAAAGGCGCTAGTGGCATGGAATGCAACCCGAGGATGCTACAGGGGACCCACTCCTTCAGATTCTGCATCAATTTCCACATCTAAAGCTTTGAGGACAAAGCTTTTTCTAAGGGAGAGGGGATATTAGGAACCCATGTCTTTACTTTGTTAGTATATTGTTATTGGACACATATGCTTTGTAAGTCATCCCGTAGTATTTGTTGATCCATATTTTGTGTTATTGTTGTTGGTGCATATGCTTTGTAAGTCGCCCATAGTTTTGTTGATCCATAGTTTGTATTGGCCCATGGTTTTGACCCATAGTAATTGTTGATCCATATTTTGTATTGGCCCATGGTTTGTATTGACACATGGTATTGACCCATGGTATTGGCGCCTAGACTTAGTATATAAGTGTGTGTTGAGGCCTATGAAGGCACCGTGAAGTTAATTGTATTGAGCTTGCTCAAAGGAGGTTGCCCCCTCGAAGTGTCCCATGATCAATATAAAAGTGATTCTGAGTTCTATTATTTCTGATATCTCGTGTATTTGCATTAATTAATTATTGCAGGTTCATCACACTTCGATATCGACGAGAGCATAATACCGTATTTGGAATTCTTCATTAGCTTGAAGACCGATGCATCCAATGCACGCAACGAGATATAGTCAGGGGTAAGTGTCAATGGTATCTCCTTATCAGCTATCGGTGGCTTCAGCATTGTTGAACTCATCTTTGGATGCTTCACTTTTGGCCCCACTAGATATTTTCCTTTGTCCTGCATTGTTGGACCATGTCTTGGTGGTCTTCTGGATGCTTGACCCTGTTCTAAGACGACCTTCTTGGCTGGGGTTCTCATTAACCCTTCGATCCCTCCGTATTTGAAAACCTTCACAGTCTCCTGGACCGTGAACTCTTCTTCAGTAGAAGCCCTCTCATACATTCACTGGACAAATTTCAATAGTATTTCGGACAACTTGCTGAACATAACTTGCAAAGTAGTGCTCGCAAGAAAATTTTAAGTGTTCGGTAACACCTGCGAGTCCAAATGCAACATTATTTATAGGTGCAGCTAGCCTCCTCTGCGCCCTTCAATGGCTAGATAAGCATTAAATGAGGTATCTGTTGTCCAAATCCAGAAGATTCTTTGGTTCTTTCCTTCATTAACTGGTTCAGAATGGCTCTTTTTGCATTAAATGCTCGAGCGGTCGCTAGCAAAGTACTGTATAACGGTTATTTTTGCGACCGACAGTGTAATGGATTTTTTTCTGGAGTGTTGCATCAAACTGCGCGTCGGGCATCACTGCTCTTGCATAGTGACTTCGGGGTGCCTAACTTCTTTCCTCTGAACTTAGCCTCTTTCCTCATTCAACCTGATCTTCGCAATTGCCTTGTGCGCTACGCAACAACGCGGTTCCTCTTTTTTCTTTTTACCTATTCATTTTTTTATTTTTTTTGGCACAGCGGCACATATTAGCAGTGTTGCGCGGTATATACACTGCCTCATCATACACTGCGTACAGACTCTTTCCCCTTCCTAGTGCCCAATTTCAACTATACTTGGCACTTATAAATTTCCTTTCTTTCTGATCATCAAGGGTTTTGCGAAGTAGGACTATCCTGATAGGATTCTAGTCTGCTTCCATTGACTAGGCTGGGCAAGTTATCTTCTACTAATGTGGCTAACTGGATTGTGCCACCATTAGTTACATGTAAAACAATATATGGACCACGCCAATGCATTTTAAACTTTCCAGGAAACTTCATAAACTTGCTATCATACAGGAGGACTAGATCACCTACCTGAAAAGACTTGTTTTTGATGTGGCGATCATGCCATGCTTTTTCCCTTTCTTTCTGCACTTGTTGGTGAAAGTCAGCAATAAAGCGATCCTCCTCTAGACCAACCAAGTGTAGAATCCTTTCTTCTTGTGCATCACGATATGCCATGCCTTTGAAGGAAACTATTCTCAGGTTGGGAACAATGTACTCCATTGGCATTATTGCTTCTTGTCCATAGGCCAACCTAAAAGGTGTGTGGCCTGTCAACTATTTGCAAGTAGTTCTATATGCCCATAAAATAGTTGGAATGCGCAGGTCCCAATCATCCCTATTCACATTGCATACCTTAGTCAACGCATTCTCCAGCACTTTATTGAATGCTTCAACAGTTCCATTTGCTTGCGGATGATATGGCGTACTTTGTTGATGATGAATGCAGAATTATTTTGTCAATGCCTCAATGGTTCTGTTCAGAAAGTGAGTTCCTTGATCAGTCATCAAAATATTTGGGCATCCAAACCTTGTAAGGATCTTCAAATATGAACTGCGCAGTAGTACTTGTGCTACAGTCCTTCAATGGTTTCGCTTCTACCCATCTGGTGAGGTAATCAGTTGCAGTAATAATGTAACTCGCACCAGTTCTTTTTCCCGGTGGGTTTATAGGTCCCAAAAAATCAACTGCTCATTTCTCAAATGCCTGTAATGTCAACTGTGGATTTAATGGCATCTCATCTCTTCGCGATGGCCTTCCTGTCCTCTGACAGACATCGCAGCTCTGGCAATGCTCCTTCGCGTCTTTGTGAATCGTAGGCCACCATAGCCCTTCCCGCAATATCTTCTGCATGGTGGCTCTTCCTACGTAGTGACCTCCTCCTACTCCTGAATGTGCATATTCTAGTAGAAATGGCTTCTCGTGTTCTAACACACACCTGTGCAGTACTTCATCCAGTCCCAATTTGTATAACTGACCTGCGATGATGGTGAAGTCTGCTGCTCTAACTACTAGTTGTTTCTTCTATTGCGTAGTAAACTCGATGGGTGTTAAACCAGTAGTTAAGAAGTCTATGATGTCTTTGTAATGTTCATCAGCTATCCGGATAGCAAACAACTGTGCATCAGGCAGATTGTCTTCAAGGTTTGTAGGTTCTTCTCCTAACTCGATCCTTGACAGATGATTAGGTCCTAAGTTCAATCTGCATGGCTTAACGACTATTTCAAATTCATACTCCTGAAAGAGTAACAACCATCTACAAATTCTCCCCCCTAACACTGGCTTGTTGACCAGGTATTTCAAAGCAGAATGGTCATTGAACATAGAGAAGTGTGCACGAAGCAAGTAGTGACTGAACGTCTGCAGCGCATAGACCATAGCAAGCCCGAGGGTGATGACGATGATGATGATGAAGATGATGGATGATGATAAGATGGTGATGATGACGATGATGATTATGATGATGATGAAGATGACAAAGATGATGATGATGATGATGATGATGATAATGAAAAATATGATGATGATGGTCATCATCATCATCATCTTCGTCATCATAAGGAGCTTCTCTAATTTTGGATATAAAGGGTGTGTTGGAGAAAACTTCCTATGGCTTGGGGTGGACCACAACAGACAACTGACTACCAGAAATTAACTCAAGTCTCAATGCTATGCTATATAAATGACAATGCTAAGATAATGAAGAACATAACCAACCTCGATCCAAATGTTTGATGTAGATCCCTGTTGGAGCTTTCAATCGGTTCACTTGAACCTACAAATTAGTCTTGACATCCAATATACAACAAGTGCATGTAATATATAAACGACATTGACAACATCAATAGCAATGGTCCATGATATTATAAGTAAATTCAACCCAATGTAATATAAACAACATTCACAACATTAATGGATGAGAATATGAGTATTTCTATTAATAAATAACAAGAAGTACAATGTGATACGACCTCTTGTTGGCAACCAATCTGAACCAAGATCTGGGTCTCTCCACTTGTGCCTCCACCACTTCAATCCTCCATGGAATGGAAAACTCAAACTATTATAGGAGTTTGGAAGGTGAACATAAGGGTTCACAACTATAGGGATCAATGAGTGTAGACTCAAGATAGGGAAAAAATTCACGAGAGTTCTCTTTCTCTCTTTTCTCCTCCCGCCCATAAGCCATATGTGCTCAATATATAGTCCTCTCAAACGTAAGTAAAAGGACACATTGAGGCATTTCGGGGAAAATGGAGGGCCAAAGGTCACCTTATGACCGCTTTTTGGGAGTAAAAAGTAATTAACTAGTGATTTTTACCATTTTACATGCTACCCACGGGCTATAGTGATGCAACATGTGGGTATGCCCACTGTAGTGATGCAGCTAGCGTATAGAGGGGGAAATAGTGTGTCTGAAGGATATAAAGTGGATCTGAGTCAATAAAATGGATCCTGCAGGCCAAAGAGTGCTGATGTTCACAAGGTGGAAAATTAAGTTGTAATAGATGCCCCCTAATGTGTGAGCTTAGAGACTGATGCTACGATGGCTGAAATACATTATAAATATCAGAAGTGGAGTGATGGAGACACAAGTGCAAGGTGCAGCTCACTCGTCATAATACAATAGTATCCTTGAGTACATGTCGGTATAGTACAACAATATGATACAATGGCCATGAATAGGTAGTACATAGCAAATACATGTCATAAGTGATAATAGCCATGATCCCTCTACAGTAAGATGTGGTCTCTTACTGAAAAGGAAACAACTGGTAGAAACTGGAGGTACAAACTGCTGATATATGAGAGGTGATATCTCAGATCTAAATTCATAATTATAAGTAGCATACTGAATGCCACTATCGCCTGGGGTCTGCTACACAAGTCTTCGACGGTGCAAGTCCCATCAAGTGAATAAAGGAGTTGAGGTTGAACTTGATGTGACATCGTCTGATTACCAGTCAATGATGTATACCGTTAACAGACGCGAGATAACCCACCAATAATGAAAATGGGCATCAAGGCACAGAGCACAATCATCAAAGTGTGAATAGATGTGTTAAAGTCGAACACTAAGATGAATCCATCGATCAGGGGACATTGATATATTCCAGAAACTGTCGATGGTGAGAGAACCTGCCACTAATGATTGCAAGCCTCAAGGAACTCAACTGAGCTCTAAGCCTCAAGTTCCGGAATAAATGGGTTGAATTCAACGGAACGAGACTCGCTGGAAGGAGGGCATTAAGGCATCCCCCATCAACCAGCACGAGGTACCAACTACGCTGAAAGATTTGGAAGAACTCAGGTGAAATGGACTGACTCAATAAGGATGACCGACATGCAATAGTCAAGAGATATGAGGAGTGGCCGACTCTAGTTTCAGGACTTCGTTTGAACAAGAGCATGAGTAGATGGATAGACTTAGGCAGCATAGACTCAATATAAACTATGCGATGCAGGAGGCATCACAAAGGGCTCCATAATGACTATAATCTTAACCAATCGGTGGAGTAAACTAAGAAGCAAGTACATCTCATAAGGTCCAACGATAGTCTCGACTCATAATGTATGGAGTGGAATGAATGCTCCGTTCAAAGGCGACACAACAGCTGCTAACGAGAAGTAGTAACCATAATCCCATCTGGCTTTTTGGAATATTTGATCTTTTTGGTCTTTTTCATATTTGGAAAAGGTTGAAAAAGAATAAAATTGCTTATAGTATAACAAGTGAGGGAACGAGTGTCAAATAGCGAGTAGACTAGTCCCAAGTAGTGGAACATACCTATGATCAATGCAAGGAAGCGTGTGCAGGATGTGGACACTTTGGGGGGTGTTCCCTCAGGGTCAAAAGGTCATCAAATTGTGAAGGGCAAGTGTAAGCTCTGGATGGCTCGACAGGGAAAGTGCTCAGGCACTAGGCTAATAACTGAGTAAGCGGGAGCCGGCACAAGGCTCAAGCAACAAGCAAGATGATGCAATGCAATCACAATTTGATATACATGGGGGAGTCCTTATGAGAGATGGCCAGCACAAGACAAAGTAGAGTATGAGTCTTCCTCGTAAAGTCATGGCATAACTACAAAGGACTCCCAATCCTAAGGACAAACAATGGCATGGGAACCATAATGCAAAAAGGGGTTCTAACTAGGGTACCCATGTTCGGAAAGGCCCTACCGCCACATAACGACACTTTTATAAAAGTGTGAAGGTTCTGTGTCAGTTAAGAAGCGGGGTCGTACCTAGGGTTTATGAAAGTGGTCAAAAGGTCAAATGCATAACACATGTGAAAATGATGTCTAACCTATATGCCAGGTGTGAAATATACCTATCGTAGGTGTGAAATGATCGGAAACAACTTTTGCTGCAGAAATCTGGTAAAAAAATGCTACTCCATGACATTGTATTAGTCCAAAACAACATTAAATGGTGAAAACTATAGACAAGTGGGTTTTGAAAATTATAAATAGTAACAAAAATTTACAATTTACAATTTCTTTTTACTATTCACCCATTTGGATTTTTGTGGTTAGTTTTTACCTCAAAGTTCAACTACTGATTCTGGGAGCTACGGGCGTCCGATCATCGAACTGTTTGGAGCAGGTTGGTAGTCTCATCCATACCTTTCATTTCAATGCTTTTATTTCAATTTTCATCGATTGGATTTTTTGTTTGGCCATGCCCTACATGATCACGGTGCTACCCGGGGGCTATAACTATGCGGGTCGTGGGTAGGGCTGGGTACTCATAGTCAACACATGCGTTGACTGCGGGTACCCGCCTCTATGAGAAAAATTGCCCGAGGGTACGGCCGTGAAGTTAGCTTTTTAAATAAAATTGACTAAACTCTTTGGTTTTTCTCCCTCTAGGATGGTTCTAGAGTGGAGAGAGAGGGAACATGATCTTGTGGATGAGGCCATCTGTAATGATGTGCATGCACAGCAAGCGCTACAAGCATGTGGGCTATACAAATTTTGGAGCATAGGGGGTTTGAGGGCCCAAAACCTATTGCTCCATTGTTTGATAGATTAATGGGACATTGATGCACAAAATTTCAACCTAGACGGGAAAATACTCTCTCTAGAAGTGGAAGATATCTACTTCATTACTGGTTTGTCCCGCCGAGGTGAGGTGGCAAGCCTTCGATCTCGTTCTGTGGGTGGTGGGATCACCATCCCCGACTATATAGAGCGGTATTGTGTTCCAAATATTTGGGCAGTGGGGAGTGAGGTTCCCATCAGAGCCATAGTCAATCTGAGCATGAAGGTTGTAGTGGCTACCTTAGTGTGGATTACTAGTTCAAAATCCCTTCACCAGGTATCCAGGCCAGTGATTTTCTATGCAATTTGACTGGTGTACCACGCTACTAGGGTCCATGAAGACCCAGCTGATAGAGTGCAAGCAAGGGGAGGCAAAAAAATTCGGATACGGTAGTATCTTGTGCAGTTTCTTCTTTGAGCGAGTTCTGGGGCTCAGTCCGAGGGTTGAGGTCCCTCCTCATAGTCTCCGCGACCCAGCCATGACCTGGTGGTTAGAGGTCTTGATGTGATAAGGTGGTGGCCGTCAGGCATCACCATACACAGAGGAGTTTTTTCACTGGTGGGACCGACAGGTCATAGCTATAGAGGACTACCCCTATGCAGGGATAGACTTCCACCAGGATTGTGACATGCTGCTTCCACTAGATGCAGCATTCAGAGACATTGGTGCATACTCTTTTTAGGTTTTTTTTTGGTGTATTAAATTTTTATGGATTTTTTATTATAGATGTAAATGAAAATATCTTTTTGGGGGTAGTATCATATATTAATGTTTGACTGTTTGCTCATAGACAAGGGCCCAGTGAGACTCAAGGGATTCCCGAGACATCGTCACCGGGGTAGGGGTGATGAGGTAGTAGGTGCTACAGCAGAGCATACACTACAGACTCTGTGGGCCAACCTATCACGGATGATTGCGAGGGTACCACAGGTAAAGGTGGGGCGGCTACCAGAGGATATGCAGCGCCAAGTAGTGGGGGTGCCGGGTAACTGGGTGTGACTACTGCAGCATGTCACAAATGCAGTACAGTATTACTATCAGACACATCATGTCGGGGCGGAAGCTAGGCCTCCTCGTAGGGAGTAGATATCTTAGAGTCCCATTTTTGTATCGATATGTATATTTTATAGGGCTATGGGCTCCAGTTTTGTATTATGATACTACCATTTTTTGGACATATTATTTATAAAAAACTTTGGTTCTCCAGTTCTACGATATGTGTGTATGTACAAATTTATGAATGTATCTTTTATTTGTGTACTTCAATATGAATGTGACAAATTCCAATCTAATACATAGTTAGCGTATGCATCAGATATATGATTAAAACTTCTCGGAACATGAATGTATGTAATTGAAACAAAATGTCGTTTCAAGAGTCTTACCCTTAAGAATTTCCATAGTAATGTAGGATCCCTCACACGGTACTAACCATTCAACTGAGACACAACTATTTGTGAATCCAAGTGGACTTCTAAAGACTGGATACCATGTGAAATAGCATCCCGAGGTAGCTCAATCACGGCACTATACTCAGCCACATTATTAGATGTAGGACCAAGAAGAGCACCTCCTGAGGACACAATTAGGTGGTTAGGTGAAAAAATAACCCAGGCAGCAGAAGAAAGTTGTTGCGTATGATGGATAGCACCATCCACGAACCCTAAGAACATAGGATATTTTGGTGACATTTGTCAATCAAACAGAAGCTAATCAGCAGACCTGAAAACCAAAAGAAAGCTAACTATGTATAGAAATAACTATACAATAGTATGCAAAAGTATTAGATCGAACAAGAAGTTCAAGCGCAATACCTCTTGAGGTAGAGACCATTTATAGGCTCCTTCAATATGTTCCCATCATAGTCCTCTAATTCATATGCTCCTTTTTCCAGGACACGCCTCACAATGTAAGGACCATGCCACATGGGGTTAAACTTGCCTGCCCCGAGGGGTTCTTTAGTTTGGTCATATAAGAGGACCAAGTCACCTTCAGCATATTGTCGGGATAGACAGACCTATTGTACTGAACCTTAACATGACGTTTATTGGAATCTATAGCCACGGCGGCATCTCGACGTTTCTCATCAAGTTGTTCAAGGTGGATTAAACGTTGCTCAAGACCCATCGTATCAGGGAGGAGTTCTATGGCCAGTTTAAGCAAAGGGATTTCGCATTCAATTGGTAAAATCGACTCCACACCGTGTACTAGCTGAAATGGTGAGAACCCGGTGGTAGTCTTGACTGCGATTTGATACACCCACAAAGCAGGATATAACATAATGTGCTAGTTGTTCTTGCTTTATTGGATGGTACATTGGAGAATGGCCTTTAAAGACTTATTGACTGCTTCAACTTGACCATTCGCTTGGGGAAAGTTAGAGGATGAGTTTTCTTGATGAAACCCAAGCTTGAGAGATAAATTCTCCATCATTTTGTTCTGAAAGTGACTTCCATGGTCAGTGACAATCTCTTTTGGAATACCGAACCGAGTAATAATCTGATTTAACACGAAATGGGCTGCTGTAGCACCATTGGATTTTACGGTAGGCATGGCCTCAGCCCATTTGGAAAAGTAGTCCATGACCACTATGATATGGTGATGCCCCCTAGCCGAAGCTGGTTTGCAATCCATGAAATCCACCCGCCACATGGTGAAGGGACCAATGGTGATGACCGGATGAAGGGGTGCTGGATGCGAGTGTATATTTCGAGAAAACACCTGGAAAGGGTGACATCTCTTCACAGCGTTTATACAATCCTTAAAGATTGAAGGCCAAAAGTAACCAGCTTGCATAATACGTTGGGCTGTAGCAAGCCCGGATAAGTGACAGCCACACGCCCCAGCATGGCAATCATTAAGCACCCACTCCGCTTCTTCATGATTCAAGCAACGACGGAGAATAGAATCCTTTCCTTGGTGATACAAAGTGTCACTGACAATAGTGTAATCTTTAGCGTGATGTTTCACACACCGTCGCTCGTCCCGTGAATAATGCAGAGGAAACTTCAAAGTTTGGAGATATACAATGAAATCCCCATACCAAGGGTCCTCTGACGAGATAAGAAACACATGTTCATCCACAAAGGAATCTTCATGGATGACATCCTCTTCAAGTCTCAGAAGGTCCGACATAAGCTCAACAAACACCAACAATTTCACCAATTTCACCGAAGCAAAATCGACATCGAGATCCTAAAGGATCACAATCCATTTATTGTACTTCCCCCCTATAAGGCGTCATGATAGCATGAACTGAAACGAATTGATATGTGCTACAACTGTGGTTGTTCTGAGCAAAATATAGTGTCGTAACCATTGGAATGCATGTACAGTCGCAAGCGCCAACTTTTCCACGTGAGTATATCTCAGTTCAGCGTCTATTAGATTTCGACTGAGGTAATAGATGACATGCTCGACGAGTGCATCATCAAACTAAACTAAGACCATGCCAATCGTCTCTTGAGACGCAGCCACATAAAGTATAAAATCTCATGCGAAGTCTAGTGGACTAAGCACAGGGGCTGATACCAAATATTTCTTAAGGGCATCGAAAGACTACTGGGCTCGCTCGTCCCAGATAAACGGTGTGTCTCTCTTCAACAAACGCGTGAAACCCTTGGTAAGATTATCATAATTGACTACAAAACGGCGTAGAAAAGTGGCTCTCCCTTGGAGGCTCTGAAGTTGAAACAAGTTGCACGGAGGAGGCAATCGAAGTATTGCCTCAACTTTAAGAGGATCGCCTCTAATACCCTCTTTCGAAACTATGAATCCTAGAAGGCGACCAGACCTCACTGCAAAGATGCATTTATTGGGATTCAATCAGATCTTATAGCGTATACATTGTTTGAGAATCCAACGAAGGTGCTTGGGGTGGTCCATTCTCTTACGAGAATGGCCGGCAAGATCATCCAAGAAAACCTCCATTATACTTTCAAGGTCGTGAAAGGCATAGGTCATGGCACGCTAAAACGTAGCTCCGACATTTTTAAGGCCGAACAGAATTTTTCAATATGCAAACGTACCCCAAGGACAAATGAAAGTAGTCTTATGTTGGTCCTCGGGTTTGATTTGAATCTAGTTATACCCCAAAAAGCCGTCCATGAACGAAAAAATCTCACTTCCTGCACAAGCATCCAAGATCTGATCAATGAATGGCGTGGAGAAGTTGTCTTTCGGACACGCATGATTCAGGTCTCTAAAATTAGTGCATACACAGATCGATCCCTACTTCTTATCCACAGGAACAGGGTTTCACACCCATTCGGTAAGGTGAACGGGGTAGATAAAACCAACTTTGAGAAGTTTCTCCACCTCTGCCTTAATAGCTACTGCCTTCTTAGGGTTAACAACACGAAGACGTTGTCGAACCGGTTTAGCATGAGGATACATTATAATCTCGTGCTTGACAATACTAGGGTCTATTCCTGGCATCTCCTCGTATGACCAGGCGAAAGCTTCCCGAAGTTCAATAAACAACTCGGTGTAGATGAAAACCTCCTCAGAAGAGCAATCATCACCGATGTAAACGTTCTCAATCTTTCCGGGAGTGCGAGAGATGTTGATCGGTTGAGTCAGAGAAATATTGACCATATTCCCCTCCGCATAAATCTCATGTGAGCCCAAAAGAGCCATAGGGTGACCAACCATCTCTGCAAGAGTCATCCTAAACTCTTCTTGCTCGGCGATATCGAGGTTGGGAAGGAAATAAGAGCGATGATGCATATCCTCCTAGGGTCTCTCACTACCACACATGGCCTCGATAATAGCTTCATCCGAAGGTAAAGTACTATCAAGGAAATCGTTCGAACAATATGAGTTGACTACCCAAACTGGCAGCATAACAGGATCTTCCTCATCTGTCTAAGGAGAGGGGAGATCCGGCTCTGCAGTGGCTTGTTGAATATCCTGATAAGCAATCTCAGTAGCAAAAAGTGGCATAGACATCCCGACGTGCGCAATGTCTCCAGACGTAGAACGCATGGATGGTAAAGTCCATGGATCATCAAAATATGAAGTCCAGAATGGTACATTATGCAAAGGAGGAGGCACATTGTCAGAAATGGTTCCAATAAAATTCACAGGTTTAGGGAAATCATAAGATCCCATCAATGAAGGGGACATACCAACACCCATGCTCCCAGTTGCTGGCTGAGAGTCTGTAACTTGCGGGACTATTGATCCCATGGATGCTGTGGGAGAAGGATTAACGAAATCCAGCTGATCGATTGTCACAATCCTGCCTTCATGCGGAAAGAAAATGATCCTAAATACAGTAGATGCGAGAGCTTTCATAGCATACATCCAATTCTGACCTAGTAAAAGGTTGTAGTCGATGGGCGCATCAACCACTTTGACTTCAATAGGCACAGGTTTTCCTCCCAAGCAGACAACAAGGGAAGGGATTATCCCATGCGACTTAAATGACCTATCATCAAATGCAGTGAGCGTGGTCCTAGACGTGAGTAGAGGAGGAGAGACAAGAGCTTTCCAACAAGCTAAATATATCACTGACGTGGAAGCGCCTTCGTCAACAACCGTTCTTTTGACAAAAATTTTAAGGCACTCCACATGGATTTGAAAAGCCACGTGGTAAGTTAAGTGAGGTTGAACATCAGTAGTGTTGAACTTAATAACATTGGGACTCCCCCCATCCTAAACTCCTAACGCACACAAAAGGGCATGCCTTTGAGAAGGATACGCCTGTAAAACTTCAAGAGCCGACATGGCACACAGAGTTTGGCCCAAATCTTCTACAATGGTTTAGTTCTGGGTGGCTCGGGCATTGGGATTATGCGTAGACTGCTTAAGCACACCTTTTGGTATCCATGACATAATAGAGGGATTCTCAACATGCAAGGAATTATCAGGAGGAGGGGGAGGCTCATTCCCCATATTAGGTTGTGGTGCATCATAATCGCATTGACGAGTAGCAACACTAACCTCCGCTTGGACCATATTCACTCATCCATAACCACTAGTATTGGAAGAAGACGTTTGAGTCTCATTAGGTCCATAACTAGTGGCAAGAGCATGCAAAGTCATGTTTTGATGATGATAAGGAAGGGGATCCTTCAACATAGATGGGCTTTGTGCCAAATGCTTCGATGCTTCTTTGATTCGAGGACACAAGTGAGTAAGATGATCTTCCCCACAAAACTTACAAGGAAATTTCACCCTATGCCTAGGTTTACGGTCCTCACAAGCATTTCCGCATTCCCGAGGAGGGTTGGCGTTCTCCTTACGAGGGGTATTGCGATTACTATTATTGTTCCCATTGTTTCCACCCTTACGGTTATTTCTCCCCTTCTTCTTACCACCGGGATGCTGGTTACCCGATGGTTTTGTCGTTTGCACAGTATGTACATTGGATGATGGGGTGGAAGTGGACAAGGTGTAAACCTGTTTGGGATTAGACTGCCTGAGCGACAAATTTTGCATTTGATTAGCCACCAAATCTACAGGCGAGTACTTGCATATCCCACAATGTCATCGGCATGCAGTCCAGGAATTGTCTTAGGCTCATGTCTTGTTCGCGGTGCGTCAGGGATGATGTCATATAAAATGCTAGAATGAGAGTATAGTAAATCTAATTGCTGGACTTTTAAGATGGCTTGTTCCTCAGTCATAATACCAAACATAGAAACGTCCTTAGCAATATATGGAAGTAGAGACTTGAGAAACCATTCCAACAGAAACTCTGGAGGAATGTTGGATTTCACTAATCGCTTACGTCGACGCCACTCTTGAACGTGGTCAGAAATATGTCTGGCCTTATTCTAATGGAAGGTAGGCAAAAGTTTAGTACCAGTATCGTAATGAACCAGAAACTGGAAATGATCCAAGAAAACCAAAGCGATCTCATTGAATCCCCTATAGGTGTTCCGAGGAAACTCAACATACCACTTCGCAGCTGCCCCCATGAAGGTGCATTGAAATAGTCGCAATCTAATGGAATTGTGATTCAACAAGTTGGAAGACCACCAAAGGTTAAACGTTGTGACATGATCACCAAGATCCTCACCACCTTTCCCCTCAAACTTAGGAATGTCTGAAGGAATCTTGGTAGGAACCAGAGGCCAACTAAGGTCATGACACATCGGATCATTCGTGAGCTTCGAAAGATCCAGAAGATTCAAACGTGCAAGGAACGGGAGCTGCGGCTGGAAAGCTTGATTATAAGCTCCCATAAAAGGGTTGATTGTAAGAACCTGAAGGATGAGAAGGACCAAATGCTTGACCATGACTAGGAAAATGTTGATTATAAGGGCCTGACTGACCATTAGCTTGACCATGGCCGTAAGGTTGGAAACCTCCTCCGACCTTACCCGTATGGGGGTAAGTAGGTATATATGTGTTTTGAGCACCATATTGAGGTGGGTTGTACTAGTGGCCAGCACCGACTGTATTGTAGTAAGGGTTGCCACCATAAGTATGGGGCATATACGTATTATTCGTAGTGGGAACCGTGTTGTAATGACCATGATGGTAAGGTATGTTCCCACCCCCAGCGTAAGTGTTAGGATTAGCATGAGCAGTCGTGTGGTGACCATAAGCATGAGATGTATTCCCAACCCCAACATTGGTGTTACTAGTAGCAGGAATGGTGGCGTTATTACCATGAGGATAAGGTATATTCCCACCTCCTACATTAGCATTACTAGTAGTGGCAGTGGACATAAAAGTATGTGGTATATGTCTACTTCCGTGGATGGGAGGAGCGTTAACATTTGCGAAAGTGGTCGTAGGTTGACGGGTAGCGACATGTGTATTAGGTGGTGGATAGCGAGTTGGGTTGCAAACAGTGTTCCTATTAGGTTGGGTAGTCCTAGGAGGAGACCATCTTCCAACATTAGCATTGTTAGGAGGAATGTGACCGGTCCCCATACTATGTGTGTGAGTGGACAATGTGGTGCCCCTGGCGAGGGTATTGCCCCCAATGGGTGTAGTGTGGCTAACACCATGACTAGTGTCAGCATGACTACCAAAAGCAGTGGAAGGATCAACTGTGTTGTAATTAGGCATACCGAAAGAGAATGCGGTAGTGTTGATCATAGGACCTGTGTCGTCATGTAACTATGGCATCCCGTATATATAATTATGTGGAAACGAAGGATTGAACTGGTCATCCTTGGGCGGATCTGGACCAAACAAGCTAGGTTGAGTCTCTGATGGATCTGGACCAAACAAACTAGGTTGGGTCTCAGGTGGATCACCCCCCCATGCCTCATGAGGAGTAGGGGTGTTTGAAGTGTGCTCAAATCTACCCAATGGAGTCGTAGGGATTTCCTTTGTATCAGAGTGTGCAGCAGTCATGACGTCTAGGACGTATGTCTCGTAAGAATCCGAAGACTCAGAGGGAGCCCGCCATCGTCCCCTAGCAACACGACGTGAAAGATCGACCGGTTTTAAACTAGCCAACCGACGGTATCTACAGAGAGTAGGACTTCGCGCCACGATACCTCTGGAGAGAATATAAAATCACAGCGTCCCCTAACGGCCAAACTATCAATCAAAAACAGTAAATCAAGAGCACACACCTAAAGAAACTACAGCCAAGAGTAGACAAAC